>CM069131.1:114507673-115167022 GCA_035221665.1 Okamejei kenojei | reverse complement strand
CTATGGAAGACAACACGCTAGGCTGGAAACAACCCAAATTCTCTCACTCTTACACCATCACAGTATAAGACAGGCAAGCCCACTTAGAGCGGGTTGTCGACTGGATACCCGCCCACCGGGAGCCTATGAGAACACCCCTTAGGACAACTGGACCCCGAACGGGAAAAATAATACGAGGCCCTGAGCGTGCCATCTGCTAGGAGGGTTTCTCTTCGTCATGTACCTCCGCAGAGTCCTCAGGCGGAGAGCTGCAACCTGGGTACGCACCACTTACAAGGACTGGCAGCCCTCCTCTTACGGGAGACTCATGGACCGCCGCGGAAACCAGTGCTTCCTATATCCCCAAAAGAAAGTATACCAGCTTTTCTGTTATAGCATGTTGCAAAAAAATTGAGGTGGACGGCACAAGAGTAGCCGCCTATGGTACCTAACATGGAGGACCACCAGCTGGGTTTTTGACCTAGCCGACCCTCCCACGCTAAAGGTAAAGAATCCAAGCAGGCTGACCAGGCGCCCCAACCCGGCGCGATCACTTTCGTCTCTCCAACTCCGCCACTTGGCAGGGGGGGGCCAGCATCCTCAGTGGGACTGGGTACCACCCCCTGATTGAAGGAGAGTGCGTGGTACTCCAGACACGCAAACATTACCATTACTTCCTCTGGCAGGGAGTTCCACCTGCCACTCACCCACTTAAAAGTCAGACTCTTACTCCCGTTTAATCCCGCTCCGGAGATAGATGCAGCCGAGAAAATTCTCCTGGCAGGTACACGCAATCATCCGCAGGGTCACCTGGATCAGAGAGCATAGAAGTACAATCATCGGAATAATTTAAAATTTACCACCGAAAAGAACCACTCACCCCCGGGCCCAGGTACGGGCCAGGTCCTGTCAACCTCCTCCGAGATGAAGACACAGAAACGGCTTCTCAACACAGACGGAGTTTATAACTGACCGACATGGGGCACCCCTGACTGGACCCCCCTCCAAAATGAAAATGGAAAGGACAACACGGCTAACATTAACTTCACAGGCACTCCACTGCAGTGTTGCAAAAGCCGGACCCGGGCCACGAAAAGCTGGGCCCAAACCTCAAACGGCTTTGCAACGTCCCGAAAGGTAAAAGGTAATCATGTTCCACCCTATTCAAAAGCCTTGCTCCTGATCCATAACGAGACAGAAAAGCTAGCTGGATCTGATCCAAGTGCCCTGGGTGCTAGTATGAAATTTCAGGTCCCTTACAGAAACGTGGGGATGTGTTCCCTGGGGAAATGGACCTGCAGGGGACGTGTATAGGACTTGGTCAGGTTGAGATATCAGTTGTCGACAGCACGGAGCCCAGGCGAGTTTGCCATTTGCCGCCGTGTCTAGGGAGAGAGACCGCGGGGCGCCAGTTCTTCAACTGCGGAGTTCATCCCTTGCCTTGGGCAGGCAGACTACAAATGCCCTACGGCCACGAGAGGGCGGCATTCTCCCGGTGCGCCAGGCTCTCCCCCTAGAACCAACATGTAATCTGCCGCACCTATAGAAACATCCAGAACGCTCTAAGTGAGCAATAGACCTCTTTACCGTCAGCCCATCCATACCACGGGATTGTACCGCTCTGAGCTGACAGCAGGGCACGACTTGATCAAACTCCTCCCAGAAAGATAAAGGGTGGACCATCAAGAAGATCTGCCTACCCGCCTATCTACAGTCGGCCGACCCCTCCCAGCAGATCCTCGCTATCTGAGCTCTCCCGTTGAATCTATCCGCAGGATGTTGAACAGGGACCCATAAATAGGACCCTGACCAAGGCACTATTATCCTCTCATGCGATACAGTTGACAGCAGGACCTCGTCGGTTCTGCGCAGCAGTCCAACTTGCTGTTTGCGATGTCTCCCGCCCTTCTCAGAGAGAGAAAAAACGAAAGTGCGAAAAAAAAAACTCTTTCGGGGGTCCAGATTCGCGCAGCAATCTGGACCCTGCGACCCTCAACGTGGGCGCCTCGGCTGAGAATACCGCTCAAGCGCAGGCTCCTCAAGCTTCCTTCTTTCATCTGACACTCTTCCCCATATCGCAGGAGTCTTCACCTAACCGACCCAGACGAGGATCTCTTGCGTCCTGTATCTCCCTCTCAAGGACTCTCGACCGCGCCCTGAGTCCGCTTTCGGGCGACCCCCACGTATAAATCCTTACATAAAGAGACGGATGTGAGCTTGTTCTCCACATCCAACACCTGCCCTAAGGGAAAGAGAAGCGCACCTCTGTCTCTCTCCTCCACTTCCCCGCCTAATACCGAATGAATGCTTCCAGGAAAACACCGATCCTCTAGCTGCATTTTGTTAATGAGTGCGCAAGCTGTACGCGGGACACAGCTCCCGAGCGCGCGCGGGATTGCAAAATCTACTCGCACAGGACAGTGGTTCACCGCAGCCCGGGCCATCAGCCGCATTTGATGCCGCCGAGAAATCGGAAACAAATCGCTCATGATAATATAATTCGATTCAATGCGGAACCACCTCCTCCATGGACCCTCCGCGGGGAAAAAAAAAAAAAAGCAGTGTAGAATCCGGGTGGAGGTTCCGCCCAGGCATCATATCCACCTCACAGGATTCATCAACCCTCTACAGCTTCTTCGCTTACAGCATAGGGGCGCACACTGAATACCAGAACCGGTCTCGCGGCGTCAAGTGTGGCAATTACATAATCCCAGACCAAGCGAGAGACACACTCTCCCCTTTCAATTGTGGCCTCAACAGAGGCAGTCACCTCCTGAAGTAGGCCGGTCCTGCATCGTGCCGGAGCTAGGGGCATACACTGTTATTGAAATGCAACCGGCAGCTTGCATCCAGGCTCACGGCCATGATGGGTAGCAAACGCGACTGCGATCAACTTCTTTTGCCACTTTAAAATTATTTTGGCAGAATAATTCTTGGGCCATAACGAAGAGGCCACCCCTCTGTGACTGTTCGAGCTGAGATGGGCTCTTGGTAGACCCACCCTTCCCACTCAGCGCAGGTGGGGTCATCACTAACAACAGTTATGCGATATCTTGCCAGAAAACACTCACCGCAAATTTCCCTCTCTAAGGAGTCTGATAAAAGCTGGAAATCTGCGAAAGAACTCTCTCTACTCCCGCGTGTTTTAAATGTAATGTAGCTTACTGTGAATGTGCAGGCACACTAAATTGAGATCCTCACACTCCGACTAGGGAACTTCTCTCTGAGGACCACTCCAAAAAAGTCCCCAAACTGTCTTTCTCCGCAGAGTCAGGAAGATCTGTCCTTGTTGCAAGGATTGACTGAGAGTCTAACATAGCGGGCCAATCCTCCACCGTTTACGCTTTGCAGCACCCATTTGCTTCTGAGGAGTATGACTTGTTTTTGGAACTCTCCACGCCTCACAGATCTCTAGTTGCATGATACACGGCCTTGGAGTCTGCGTGCACCTCGGCCAAACCCACTCGCACTGAAAACAACCAAGCTTGCCCAGTTGCAGCTCCCAGGGTCTGGTTTATCAAAATGTAAAGAAAGAACTCTCGCGAAAGTTCACTAATCACGCTACACAAAGGGCACCATCACTCTCTCCTTCGCTCTCAGGGCTTGGGCCACCACCCCAGTCAATGACTGGAAGGGTCCCGACACCCCTGGACTCGCAAAATCAAGCCAGCCCACTGACTGGCTGGGCTCCTTGCACTCTCCCAATTCACACTCCACCACGTCTGGGCCTGGGGAAGTAAGAGTGAAAGAAAAAAAACAATAGGCACACCCAGGGTCTGTGGTACACATGGCACCTCGGAACTGAAGGAGGATCACGACCCGAAACAGCCCCGACCTCCAAGCAACCACAGAGTACCTCTCACAGGCAACACCCAGAGAATCTACTTCTTGCCTATATAACTCTCTCCCTGCCGACTCAGCTGTGAGGCAAGCACACCCCCCCCCAGCACCTCCATTGGGCGCTTCTGATAAGGTGCACAGAGGTGGTTACTATCCAATGACCTGACCTCCACCTTCGCGGCTGACTCTGCTCACTCCCCCGATCTATGGGTGGGTCCACACTATCCAGGGGAGCTAACCCCTATCATCGGGCGTGTCCAACTCCCTCAGTATGGTTCTCTGAAACCGAGGGGGACTCCTCCTCCGACCCAGAGGCACTCCACCCAGGGGACCAAACCTCACCCCCCGATGAGGATAACTCCCACATGAAGGTCCCCTGGCAAGCGTATGGGGTCATCCTCCTGCTCCGAGGTCACACCACCAGACGGGAGGTCAACCGCATCACATGGTTCTTATAACACACGCGGAAGATCCCTGAGATAGAGGCCCATCCTCCGAACCGGAGGAACAACTGTTCCCAGTAGGACCACCAAAAACATCGATGGTGGATAGGTTGGAGAAAGAGACAATCCCCCTCACTTTGACCCACGCCCTTGCTCTTCCGCGCCAGGCAACTAACCTCCTTTTTGTCCCGCTAGCATGTTGGTCTCGTACGGTGACGCTCATAATAAGATGGTGTCTTCAGCCTCCCACTAATCCCCAGCTCGACTTCCACCCATCGCACGGTTTTTTTGCTTCCCTCGCACCTCTGACTCAGTCAGCTCCTTGCCTGGGACCACGAGGACAGGGTGCACAACTGCACCACACTGGAGTTGTGCAGGGCACCCCCTTGGTGTTGGTATCATGAACTCGGCAGGTGCGCAACGATTCACGTTTGACTTCGCTCGAGCGGCCTTTCTCCTCTCCTTCTTCTTCTCTTTCCTCTGCTTTCTCCCACTTGTCCCCCTCCTCACCACCCTCCCCTGTCGCCACCCGCCTTCAGGCCGCCACCACAGGGTTGAAGACATGGGGGGCGTGGGGCTATCTCTACCTCGTGTCCCCTGGGGCAGAATCCTGCAGTGCCCAGACTTGGGTAATTACTGCCGCCCTGGATCACCGATTTTGCAGAGCTGGTAGCCCTAGTCCGGTGTTCTCATGCAGTACCACCCCCGGACCCATCTTAAAGGTTTGACGACGCCACGCCGGATGGGCACAGCTGCGATCCCTGGGCCGCTGCGCTAGAACTTCTCCGCTGTGGACCCGCGAAAATAGGGGACTAATCCATCCGGAGATTGTTCACAAATTCGCCGCACGCTATGACACCGTTGCCTTTCCCCAACCTCCAAACGCACGGTTAGGGAGACCCCTATACTCCACCTCGAAAGCTCCCCCTCAGCGCCATCCCCCTCGCACACCTTCATGATCCACCCTCCCTCTTGAAAACTGAGACCCCTTTTTCCTCTGGTGGTCCCCCAGGGTGCATTGTGCCTAAGGCACTTAGGACCGACACTCCCACAAATATCTTAGACAGTGTGGAAAATTAATGTGATGCGTCTGTGGGAATTCATGGTGCGGGCGGCAATAACTCCGTCAGTGAGAAACCGGACTCACCCTGGATACCACGGATCCACCTGTATGGACACCCTTCACAGAAACCCCCAGCTCCATATGCTTGGGCCCACACCCTCCCGGTGTCTTTAGTATCACCTCCACACTTTCTCTTTTCGAGCTCGGAAGAGACATAGCTCGACCCTCCCAAGAAGGTCATTCAGAGGCTTTGTAATGTCGTCCCCTTGACATCTTAGGCCCAGTTGACCCGAGATACCAAAACCCGTCCCAATCCTAAGTCGTCAACATGAGATCATGCTCAGTTCGGCCTCATACCCGCCACGGTTGTGCTTACCGGTATTGTCCGGTCCTTCAGGCCGCGCCCCAGACATCGCCATCCTGACAGAGGCACAAACCAGCTCCAGGCACCCCAGCAGCTTCAGCTCCCAAGTTAAGTTCAGAGACAGTCAGACAGTCAAAGACAGGCAGCAGAATAGCAGAAACCTCCAGCTGAAGCAGGGGGGAATAGTCCCCTATGTTCGTCCACGAGCGAGAGCAGTCTTTGGGAAGCTCCTATCCCAGTCGAGCCAGAAGCGAAATAATTAAGTACCTTCTTTCACATTAAGCCAGGCAGATAGCCCGCACTGTGCAAAATGTATTTGAGGGAGAAAAGAAGGGCGGTGATAAATAAAACGTTGCAAAAAAGACAAAGACAACCGCAATCTTCGTGCCCTCTGATCTCAGGCACTCTTGGCAGTCGCCAACGACACCTGCCCCTTCGACATGTAGAGAAATACTCAGGAATTTTCGCTCACTAGAAGAGGAATGTCTAGACAAGAGAAAGCTTCATACAGGCCCAACGAGATAAGTTTAAACTTTGAAGCCCCTCTGCCCTCTGTTCCCTTTTTCCAACAGCAAACAATCCTTGAAAGGGCTCTGCTTCAATCCTTTCTGCAACGCAGAGCTGGAGAAGAAAACACAACTCTCTCTCTCTCGCTCGCTCTCTCTCTCCCTCGCTCTCTCCCTCTCCCTTCTCCCTCTCTCTCTCTTCCTCTCTCTCTCTCTCTCTCTCTCTCTCCCCTTTCTCTCTCCCCATCTACCTCCCATTTTCTCTCACCATTGTTCTCTCCAACTTTCTCGGCTCTCCCCCTTCTCGCTCTTTCCCTTCTCTCTCCTCCCTTCTCTCTCCCTCCCTTCTCTTCTCTCTCCCTCAACTCCAGCCACAGCTCACCCCTCTCTCTCTCTCGGTGATAGATACTGGGAGGCCGGGGCCACTAATACTAGCAAGTGCCTCTCCAGCCGTTGACCTACCGCACGTCACTGTTGGCTAGAGGATTCTGGGGTGACATAGAGGAAACTGAAGGAAAAGAAATTCAAAAATGGGAGGAATTATGGTTGTTGGGGTTTGGACTGATGATAATCCCCATGGCCCTCCTGATGTCTGCATCCCAGGGTACTTAAGGAAGTGGCTATAGATAATCGTGGCTGCCTCTTGGTGATCATTTTCCAGTAGAAACGTATAGATTCAGGATCTGTCCTGTGGATGGATTGGAGGGGAGCTAATGTTATCCCCACTTTTAAGGAACAAAGGGAAGGGTTGGGAGTGGGAAATACCGGATTTATAGACAGTTAGCCTGACATCCCGTGTGGTGGTGGAAGATGCTGGATAGTAGCAATTATACAAAGATGAAATTATACGGACATTTGGATAGCAGTAACAGGACGGTCTGAGATTAGTCAGCATGGATTTACAAAGGGTGAAAATCTTTTACTTGTCTAATTTTCTGGAATTTGTTTGTAGATGTATCTAGAGGCAACATGGACAAGGGAGAGCCAGGTGGATGTAGTAAGTGTACCTGGATTTCAGAAAGCATTTGATAATGGTTCCTCATAGGAGTTGTATTTTTACTTTCGGAGGTCACGTTGGATATGACTACGTGAAGAAGGCTCGTCCCCACGCCCATGCGCGTCATTTAGTCTGACGCGACGCACACGGATTGAATGCAGGCGCGCGGTCTCCTGCCAAGCGATACGTTTCTAAACCTGGAAGTAAAGTTTTAACTTATTCCTAGGGATGTTTTTTGTTTTGCAGGATTGCCTGCTTGGAATTGCCCGTTTGGTTACCGGGTCGCGGGAAAATTGGTTATTGGACCGTTGGGGATAATGCCCGGTTCCGGACCGCGGATAATTTGCGGCGTAGCCGGCGGCCATTCGGGTTCGACTTCCAAGTACTAGCAAGGAGGTTCGCGAACAACCTGGAGGGGAGGGAATGCGGAGTGGGGGTTCCTCACAGTTGGGCTCCCAGACTGCAATGGTTCCCCCCAGAGAATGGACTTAGTACTGGCAGCCTGTCGTACTTTCCCTGTCTCTGGTTAATGGGACGTTTAGGCAGTCTCCCACATCGCAATGGCCCTCCACCTCAGATCAAAGAGGGTTAGAACGGGCATGTCAGCCAGTCTTGCAAACCCCAGTCATTCACTATGGTGGTCTGCAGCTCCTACACCGTTATGGGTCCCCAGAAATAGGGGTTAGGACTGGCAGTAAGGCCGGTCTCGCTACCCGTAGTTGTTGCGGACAATGGGGTCAGCAGCCCGGACCGCTTAGGATTTTACAAAAGGTAAATCATGTCTGACGAATCTTGTGGAATTTTTCGAGGATGTAACTAGTAGAGTGGGAATAAGGGAGAACCAGTGGATGTGGTATATTCTCGGACTTCCAGAAGGCTTTCGACAAGGTCCCACATAAGAGATTAGTATAACAACTTAAAGCATACGGTAATTATTAGGGGTTCAGTTATTGATGTTGGATAGAGAACTGGCTGGCAAACAGGAAGCAAAGAGTAGGAGTAAACGGGTCCCTTTTCACAATGGCAGGCAGTAGTAACTAGTGGGGTACCGCAGGGCTCAGTGCTGGGACCCCAGCTATTAACAATATATATTAATGATCTGGATGAGGAATTGAAGGCATATCTCCAAGTTTGCGGGATGACACTAAGCTGGGGGCAAGTTGGGCAAGTGTTCCGCGCTGTGAGTGTGGAGATGCTAGGAGACTGCAAGGTGACTTGGATAGGCGGGGTGAGTGGGCAAATGTTTGGCAGATGCAGTATAATGTGGATAAATGTGCTGTGTTATCCACTTTGGTGGCAAAAACAGTGAAAGCAGGACTATTATTTAAATGGTGGCCGATTAGGAAAAGGGGAGATGCAGCGAGACCTGGGGGTGTCATGGTACACCAGTCATTGAAAGTAGGCATGCAGGTGCAGCAGGCAGTGAAAAAAGTCGAATGGTATGTTAGCTTTCATAGCAAAAGGATTTGAGTACAGGGAGCAGGGAGGTTCTACTTCAGTTGTACAGGGTCTGGTGAGACCACACCTGGAGTATTGGCGTACAGTTTTTGGTCTCCAAATCTGAGGAAGGACATTATTGCCATAGAGGGAGTGCAGAGAAGGTTCACCAGACTGAATTTCCTGGGATGTCAGGAGGACTGTATTTTCTTATGAAGAAAGACTGGATAGACTCGGTTATACTCTCTGGAATTTAGGAGATTGAGAAGAGGGGATCTTATAGAAACTTACAAAATTCTTAGGGGGTTTGGACAGGCTAGATGCTGGAAGATTGTTCCCGATGTTGGGGAAGTACAGGACAAGGGGTCACAGCTTAAGGATAAGGGGGAAATCCTTTAAGACCGAGATGAGAAAGACTTTTTTCACACAGAGAGTGGTGAGTGTCTGGAACTCTCTGCCACAGAGGGTAGTTGAGGCCAGTTCATTGGCTATATTTAAGAGTGAGTTGGATGTGGCCCATTGTGGCTAGGGGGATCAGAGGGTATGGAGAGAAGGCAGGTACGGGATACTGAGTTGGATGATCAGCCATGATCATATTGAATGGCGGTGCAGGCTCGAAGGGCTGAATGGCCTACTCCGGCACCTAATTTCTATGTTTCTATGTTTCTATGTCTGCTGAGATATAAAGCGGTTAGACTGGCATCTAGTACGGTTTCGGTTTTTTTTTTTGTTTTTTTTTGTTCTTTTTTTTTTTTTCCCTCGCTACCCCAGTCGCGGACAATGGGGTCAGCAGCTCCCAGACCGCTTGGGTCAACCTAGAGAAAGCGGTCAGACTGGCAGTAAGCCAGTCTCGCTACCCCAATCTGCCAATGGGGGTCAGCAGCCCGCAGACCACTTAGTGCTTCCCAGATAGGGGTTAGACTAGCAGTAAACCGGTCTCGCTAACACAGTCGCTGACAATGGGGTCAGCAGCTAAGGTCTCCCCAAATAAGGGGGAAAACTGGCAGTAAGCTGGTCACGAGGCCCAGTCACTAACTATGGGGTCAGCAACTCACAGACCACTATGGTTCCCCAGGAAAGCGGGGTTTTATTTTAAACCATGAGGAAGCCGGTCAGGCCTTGGGACTCGGTCGAGTCGGGCCAGGAGGTCCCCCCCTCTCCTTCTATGGGTAGCGTCTGTGAACACCGAAAACCCACCTGGAGCACCTGATGGAGAACTTGCTCCAGAGAGATATGCTCCAGAAGAGAGCTATCAGAGCGGTATATAATGAAAAACCCGCTGGCAGCGGCACCTGAATCAGGGCTGCACAATGTCTCCCTCTCTGAGGAGGGGAGGATCAGGGTCGGGGTCAGTTTCGCTCTGGCCCAGTCATATTCAGATATAGGTCCGAGGGCCATGTCAGCACAGATAACCATAGGGGCCTGCGGCAGCGCCTGTCACAGGGCTGTCTTACGAGTCTCACTCTCAGTGGAGGGGACAAGTGCGAGGACATACTCCGCAAGGGAAGAGGCAGAAAACCCCAGAGCGATCCTTCTCTCACCATGACGGTGAATAATACAAACTACAACAAAAATCGAATTATACATAGTACAATCAGAATTTGGAAACAAATAAAATACCATAACTTAAAAATTTAAAGAAACTTTATCTCTCCTATCTTCTATGTGCTGAAAACCCTTTGTTTATTTTTTAAACCCCGTATAGTAAAGCATTTGGAGTCAATGTCGGAATAAGCTATTGCAGGAAGTAAAACTTTGTGAGATTTGTATGAAACGGGGGAGAAAACTACTATCATTTAAACAATTACAACTAAAATACACCTGGGTAACAATCAGTATTTCATATATTTCCAAATATGTGAGTATCTGAAAAAGCACGCACAAGAATTTACAAAATGCCGTCAGACTTACTAGATGAAGTAATGAATACAAAGGCGGAATCAGCAATTTAATTTCATATATATATATATATAATATATATATATATATATTTATACATATAATATATATATATATATAATATATATATATATATATATATATATATATATATACATAATATATATAAAATATATATATATATATATATATATATATATATATATATATATATCTATTATATAAATATTTATATATTATATATATAATATTATATACTAAATGCATTAATACCAACAACAGAAGGTACAGAGTGTGAGTGGGTAAAACAAATTTAAGCAATAAAAAATTCCAATGAACGGTGGGGGAAAGAGTACTTATTATATGTGCATAAATGCTCAATAAAAAACATAAGACACACTTTAATACAATTTAAAATGTTACACAGATTATACTACTCAAAAACTAAATTAAATAAATTCTTCCCCAACGTCTCACCAATTTGTGATAAAATGCCAGTTTCAAGAAGCTACTATAGTGCACTCATTCATCTTTTGTAACAAAAATTCAAAGATTTTGGATTGAAATCTTTGAAATTTTCACAAAATTGTTTAAAATAAAAATGACACCAAAGCCAGAATGGATTATTTTTGGAATGACAGAAGGTAGTTTGGAAATTTTGCTTCGGACACGTGAGTGACTACGTGGAAGAAGGCCCGCCTGGCGCTGGAACGGCATTACGTCGACGCTGACGGCAGAAGCAGGAGCTGCACAGACAGCTCCTCGACAGCGGTAGTTCGGAACCGGCAGGTAAGTGCAGTTGAAAAATTTTTTTAGTGGACTGGAAAACTCCGTGCCTGGTGGAAAACCAGGATTTTTAAAGGATTTTAAAACAAACTAAAAGTTTAATATTGAACAGAAATACTCTGTTAAAATAACGGAGTTTTGAAAAGAACGTCCCAGGGAATACCCAGCGATCGGGACGAGAGATTAATTACGGGGCCGTTCCGATACTGGTACCGTTAAAAATACGGTAGAGAGGTTAAAATGCTCCACAATCTTTTGGCAGGGAATTTTTAAAAGTCAGAAAGGCTGTAATTTAAAAAAGTTAATAAAAATCGCGATATGGAGAAAGTACGCTCCAAAATATAAAAAGAGACAAGGGTCACAGTACCCAAACAGCCCAAAAAAGACCCTGAGGGGCTTGAATATACAAAATATGGCTATGTGGCCAAATTGAGAATTGAAACCCTGGATTAGGGTGGAGGAAGTCTCTTTGGATATAATTCCAAGTGGATCAGGGCTGCAAAAGACAGACCCTGCAAGTGGTGATGTGAATTATGAATGCACACCACAAATAAAAAAGTGAGGCCAGATGTGCCTTGAGATAGCAAAAGATTTGGCTACATCTAAAGGAAGTGGTGAGGCTATGGAAAGAAAACCTAGCTGCCAACATTAATTATATGGTATCTCACCAACTTCAAGAATACGATAAAACTTTTATGTTTTATTAAAATATCAACGGTTTAAATCCGTTTATAATATCCATCTCAAATAATATGAGATATAAGAAATACAATTTCAAAGTATTTCAAAATGGTGCAAATAAGTAATACTTTCAAAATAAAATAAATTGCCATCAGTTGTGGAGCTCAATAGGAAGAAATATATATAATTTACCGAATCTGCACTATAGGTTTGCAGATCAATACAAATCAGGATAATTAAACTCCTGATTATTATAGTATAAACCTGCCTTATGATAAATCAAAGATATTAATTACAAAAGAACAGACTACTGATCTTTAAACTTTGGGGAGAAAAACTATGATCCAATGAAAAATTTGATAATGGATCAAAACAAAGGCAGAAGTGGTATAATCCAAACATAGCCTTATCTAAACCTATATAATTGGGGAAAGAAGGCTTGAAGTATGTTGAAAGGTGCAAACATCTGGTTACTAAAATAAGATCATGAAATCCAATTATGGGGGATTACAGGTGTATTATGATTGTTAACCAATATAACTAAGGAAGGATTGGTTCACCTGTATAAGAAAACTTTAAAAATTGATTTCAGGTTTGCACTCAAAAGTAATTTTTAATAAGAAGGGGTACGTACATGTATATTATAAAATTACCTCAGTGTAAAGATTTCATGGTATAAAACCATACAAAACATCATTATATTTACACTTTCACAGTGTAAGAAAATGGAAACATCTAGAACATGGAAAAACTGTTGTGATTAACAAAGTGTTAATCAATATTACAGGTGCTTGAAATTAATTAAAGTGGGTCAAGCTGTGCAAGTTTAAAACATTGTCCAAACAATCAATCAGTTCAAGGCTGTTAAACCGAACACTGAAGGAACAATTATACTGATAAAAGATCTGCACTTGCACTAATGAGGTCATGGTCATGGGTTATCTCGATTACATTTAAATTGGAAGAGATAAGAGCAGCTGCAAATTAGTGCCTGCCATTACAAACCTGGTGGTAGGTAAGGACCTGACTGTAGATGGTTTATATGCAACCATAATAAGTTACCTCAGTGTCATTAACCCCGCCTATTTAACATCAATCATAACGCCTTCCCCTTCCTGGGCGCAGCAGTAGAAGAATGTAGCTAGTGCTTGAAGATGTATGTAATACCCTGTGCTATCATTAAAAGATTGTTGCACACTAAGAGTTTGTAATGTGTTTATTTACATGGTGTCAGAAGTGGGAAGACACTTGCGTCTCCTGTCTATCGGGTTTTATTTCTTTTTTTTTGATTTGTGCTTTTATGTGCTTAATCTCTCTGGCCATGGCGTCCTCTTGCAGAAAGCCCGCGCAGCTCGTCTTTGATGCTGACATCTCTGAGCGCTGGGACACGTCTGAATTTGATATTCACACACTTTGTCAATGTCGCACACCGCGCTGATCCTGACTCCCTTAAAGCTTCCCTCCTACTCAACCTTGCCGGACCTGATGCCATGAAGAGAGCCAGAACTTTCACCTACGCTCCAGCGGTCCTGGGCGACAACGACGTGGTGATTACTCCTGCAGAGTCTGCCAGCGACCCCGCTTGCCTGCTACGTAAGTTCAGGGAGATTTGTGACCTGCCCTCGAACCGCATTCTAGAGAGGGCACGGTTCTTTACAAGGAGACAGTTGCCGGATGAACCTGTTGAATGTTTTATTGCTGATTTGCGTCATCTCGCCCAGCGGTGCCGCTTTGGTGACATGACAGACCAGCTCACTAGAGACATTTTAGTAAACTGGCATGCATGACCAGAAGCTGCGATGTGAGCTTTTAAGGGATCCGGATCTAACGTTGGAAAAAGCCATGCATGCCTGCAGATTGTCTGAGGTCGTTTGTTTTGCCAGATGACCACCGGGACTCGGGCAATAAATCTGTCAACCTGGCTGGGTTTAGGAGCCCACAGCCTCGGATGGGAAACAATGTTTTTCTGCCCGCGTGCCAACCCTGGTCCCTGGTGAAGTGCCCCAGAAAAGGTGCCTAAACTGTAACTACATGCACCACTGACTGTCGACATGTCCCCGCCTTTGGCCAGGCCTGTTACTTTTGTAAAAAGCTAAATCATTTCTCTGCCGCCTGTCGTTTATTCCGTTCCGTGGGAGACAGGCACAAACTTCCAGACCCAGTCTAAAACATGCTGAGACAATCTGATATCCGTTACGACTCACAGCCCAACTTTAGCTGAATCCTATGATGCAGATCCAATTAATCCACCCGAGGACTCGCATGTGTTTACCCTCCAACAGACACCCGCCCACCGCACTGATTCCCTCCGTATCTGTGACTGTCAATGATGTAACCTTCTTGCAAAGTTAGACACAGGTGCGAAGGTCAACGTTTTGTCCATGAATCTTTTCATCAAGATAAGGAATAATGAGCCCCCTGGTTGCTGACGATGCTACCCTGCATGCCTATGGTGGAGAAATTCTAAGGCCTGCGGGGAGGGCCACTTTAACTTGTGTGCTGCAAAAGGCCACGAAACCTGGTTTTCTATGTTTTGAACTCTGACTGTGTAACCCTGCTGAGCAACCGTGCGTGCCAGGATCTTGGCCTGGTGTCCTTCGACCGCACGGTCCACAAAGTGCAACTGTCGTTTAACCCGGTTGCAGAATACCAGGACCTGTTCGACGATGACCTGGGGAAGTTACCACTGACATACCATATTTCCATTGACCCAAATATACAACCCGTGGTCCGCGCACCTCACAGGGTGTCTCACGCCATGAAAGACAGGGTCGAGGCGATGCTCAACAAGATGGTCGAAAAGGGGGTGCTAGAAGCAGTTAGCGAGCCCACCGATTGGGTCTCCACCATGGTTGCCACGATTAAGAAAGACAAGAACGAAATACGTGTGTGTATCAACCCGAAGGACTTAAACCTTGCCATCAGGCGACCACACTACCCCATGCGGTCTGTTGAGGATGTGGTGGCTCAGGTCGGGCAAGCCACCGTCTTTTCGGTCCTAGACGCTAAGAACTCGTTTTGGCAGATCCCGTTGGACAAAGCGTCTTCTGACCTGACGACCTTCGCCACACCGTTTGGCAGATTCAAGTTCCTGCGAATGCCATTCGGCATCAATTCTGCTAGCGAGGTGTTCCAGCGAACGATGGAGCAGATATTCTCGGACCTGCCATGTGCCATCATTGTGGATGATATCCTGGTTTATGGGAAGGAAATTGCCGAGCACGACCTGAACCTCCGCCGCGTCCTGGATCGGGCACGGAAGGCGAACCTGAAGCTGAATCCCAAGAAGTGCCGGTTTCGTGTCTCAGAGGTCACGTATGTTGAACATGCTTTCACCTCTAACGGACTAAAACCCGACCCCTTGAAGGCAGCTGCCATCTCCGAGATGGCAGCCCCCACCGACGTGCCAGGTCTACAACGATTCTTGGGCATGGTGAACTACCTTGGAAAGTTTGTACCAAACCTCAGTGAGCTGAGTGCTCCCCTGCGGCAGCTGACAAAAAAGGATATCGCCTGGGCCTGGCTCCCATATCACCAGCAGGCCTTTGACTGCCTCAAGTCGAAACTGATTAGCACTCCGACGTTGCGGTTCTTCGACGTGGGTCGCCCCATCACCGTCACCTGTGACGCCTCCAAGTTCGGCCTGGGTGCGGCTTGCCTTCAGTCTGTCGATGGATCGTTACATCCTGTCTCCTATGCCTCCCGCACCATGACGGACACCGAGCAGCGGTACGCTCAGATCGAGAAAGAGCTGCTCGCGGTGGTGTTCGCCTGCTCCAAGTTCAGAGACTTCCTGTTCGGCAGCAGATTTACGGTTGAAACCGACCACCGGCCACTGATGACTATCCTTAACAAGCCGATTCACGCTGCCCCTGCCAGGCTGCAGCGTATGATGCTGCAGCTCCAGCGTTTCGACTTTGATATAATCTACAAGAAGGGCACCGAGATGCACATTGCGGACACCCTGTCGCGCGCCCCGCGGACCTCCTGCACTCGCCACCCCTACGAAACAGAGGACTTGCTCGTACTGGGCGTTAACTTTATTCCCACCAAGCAGCTACAGGTTTTGGCCGAGCACACCGCTGCCGATACGGTTTTGCAGCGGCTTACCTCTGTGATTAAAGCAGGGTGGCCAACAAAGCGCTCCGCCGCGCCGTCTGAAACACAGCCTTTCTTCCTGGTCCGCGACGAAACTGGTACTCCAGGATGGCGTTATCGTCAAGGGACATAAAGTTGTAGTCCCGTCCTCCCTGTTTGACTTTTACTTTTGTGCAGCCCATAGCGGACACCCTGGGGTCGATGCAACACTCGCCACGCTCAGTGCCAATTCTACTGGCCTGGAATGGCCAAAATATATCCGAGACCGAGTTTCTGCCTGCTCCACGTGCAACAGTCTTGCTCCACACCAGCAGCGACAGCCCCTGCTGCAACAGCCCGCTCCTGCCTTGGCCTGGTCCTCGCTGGCTGCCGACATATTCAAGTGGCGTGGTAGCCACTACCTTGTCCTGGTCGACTCGTACTCAAACTGGTTCGAGGTGGATTTGCTGACATCCCTCACGTCGGAGATGGTGATCCGAAGCTGCGGAAACACTTCTCCACTTTTGGGACCCCTGTCAGGCTGCAGACTGACAATGGCAGGCAGTTTAGAAGCCGAGAATTCAAAAGTTTTGCCGACAAGTGGAACTTCGTGCATTTCACCAGCAGCCCAGAGTACCCGCAGAGCAACGGCCTTGTAGAACGGCCGTCCGCAGCGCCAAGCTTCTGATGGAACAGGCGCGACTATCCAACTCTGATTTGTATTTGGATCTCCTGAACCTCAGGAATGTTTCCAGGGATCCGGCCATGGGGTCACCTGCTCAGCGTCTGATGTCCAGAACTACCAGATCTACCATCCCGATTGCCCAGCGCCAGCTGAAACCTCGGGTGCTGGAGCCCGCCTCCGTGCAGAGGCGAATTCAAGAGAAACATGACAGCCAGCGGCGTTCCCACGATCGGTCGTGCAGACCACTCGATCCTCTGTTGCCTGGACAGGTTGTTCGGTTGCAGACCGACAGTGGTCACTCCCGTCTGGCCACGTGGTTGGGGTGGCCGACTCACCTCGTTCGTATCTGGTCGACTGTGAGGGTACCATCTACCGAAGAAGCCGACAACACCTGCTTGCGGTTATGAGCCAAAGCCGCAGCCCCCGGGGCCCTATGCCCCGCCACTCTCCTACCAGCAGCCGGCTGCCGTCCCGGCTGGTGTTCCCTGCATGCCTCGGTCCCATCTCGAGCGCCTGGTTCCCCTCTGCGCGGGTCCCCTGTTGCCGGTCGCAGTTCTCCCTCTCCTATTTCTCCCCACCCCAATGCCCTTCCCTAGTTCCCCAGCTGCCTCGCGTCCTCCTGTTTCTTCTGCTCCTTCGGGGGAAGGGGGAGACATCCGTACGCGCTCGGGCCGGATCAGCAAACCACCTGTTTCGCTACGGCGATTTTGTTTAATTCTGCTGTTTAATTCTGTTGTCGTGACAACAAATCTGTTTTTTGATTTTTCTAAGGGGAAGGATGTAGATGGTTTATATGCAACCAATAATATAGTTACCTCAGTCCCATTAACCCCGCCTACTTAACATCAATCATAACGCCTTCCCCTTCCTGGGCGCAGCAGTAGAAGAATGTAGCTAGTGCTTGAAGATGTATGTAATACCCTGTGCTATCATTAAAAGATGTTGCACACTTTAAGAGTTTTGTAAAGTGTTTATTTACACTGACCCATTACATAAAGCATATGCCTAGGCATTAATAAAATATTTATAAATTACTATTCTGAATTTAGAAGTAATTCAAGCACCATAAGAGAGGGGGAAAATTGTTCCATGATACAAATATGTCTAATTGTTGTTGACATACTTTGTCCCTCCATTAGGATTAGGTAAAAAATAAATAAAGTTCCAAAAGAAGGAATACAGAAGCTTATAAGAATATGTATGCCTTGTGAAGAGGCTTATGCAAAATATCAAATGATACGTTATCATTATTAAAGTAATGTAAAAAAGGTTCATAAGCTGCTTCAACTATAAGATTAACAGCTGTTGCAAACTGAAGCAAGTGTTACAGATGATGTACAGCTTCTGTGAATGTTTGGGTAAAGATAAGAATATTATCTATTCATAGCAATAATTGATATGTCTCTTGTTCGGACTGCAGACAATAATACCAGGCGAACATAAATGGTTTGTCCTAAGAAATTTTTCCAACATTCGTGTTAATTGTTGAAGTATAAGGAGTTATGGATTAAAAAGATCGATTGTTTTATTATGGAACTGTCCATGTCGTATCAAGATGAACAATACCACGGCTGTGGCATATGTTAACAATGGTCAAATTTGGAGAAAAACATATTGTCATTATTTTGCATTACTTACGATTAATCTGGTTGTATACAGATTAAATCACTGATCTTTCAAATGTTTCTTGTGGGTCACAAGATAAGTCAAATAACAATCATGGTATTATCTAAGTAAACAGATGTGGCATATTTTAAAGTTTAGTCCACCTGTTTATCTCTAAGGAAGAGACAATGGTATCGGAAGATAACAAATTTGGGGAGAAAAACAAAAAAAACAAAACAAAAAAAAACAAACAAAAAAAACATATTGTTATTAATATGGATTACTTACGATTAATCTGATTGCATACAGATTAAATCACCGATCTTTCGAATATTTCTTGTGGGTAAACCAAGAACAGTGAAGGTGGATGCTTTTCTCCCAATTACATGAGGAAAAGATTTCTTTGTGTTCCTCATTTTTGTTTAATAGGGCAGTGTCTGATGAAAATGTAGCGGGACACTGCCAGAGGCATTTTGGTGGCCTAATATGGGTCCTTTATGGTTTCATAAATATTGTGTGATTTTGAACTGCTAGTGATGATTCATAGTGGCAGCAATTTATTGAAGTCAAAAAAGGGGTCTCGACCTAGGTCGTTGCCTGTCTCCCTTCGCTCTTTGGATGCTGCTGCACCCACTGGGATCTCCAGGTTTGAGAAACCCTGCAGTAATTTATTGTTGTACAAAAAACCTCCATGACATGAAAATATGAATTTGACTATCTACAGGTTGACCAGACCATCACAACAGCTGACGTCAAAGAAGTCTCTGAATGTTAACCAATATAACAATATATCAATAAAAATAATTATGTATAAAGAAGTGCTATACCTGCAATTTGCAGAAATAAGTCTAAAAAAAACAATATTTTGTGATAAGAAATTGGAGGTCTGTATATACAGTAAAGTTATTTTATCATATTAGATATATGTGAATTCCTTGTGGATTGCATTTTCTAAGTATCTAGAAGTTGCCTCAAGTTATGTGATCAATTATTTCACATTATAAAAAATGAAAATAATGCCCTTTCCAATTAGGTAACACTCTGAGCCAAATAATAGGGCTCAGAGTGTTACCGTCTTATAAACGGAACAATATATTAACCAAGAAGTTATCAGATGCATTCATAATATCCCAAAATGGAAAGGGATATATATCTAATTATTACCCATATCACCCATCTGAGGTATGCTTTTACGAAATTGTATTCCCTTCCTTTTTACTGCCAGCAGGGGTAACAGGGGAATATTTTCTTATATTCCCCTTTCTAGCGAACGCCTATGGACTTTACCTGTTTAAAACAGCGGGGAATATAGTCTTATATTCCCCTGGTCTCACATCCGGGAACTTGGCAACGTGACGCTGCGTGACGACAATGTGACGCTGCGTGCGAAATTTAAAATTTATTCTCAAAACAAACAAAATGGCAGCCGGTTGCGAGAAGAGGTTCGCGATTTAAAAGTTCGACCTTCACATTGTCACATAAATGAATTACATAAATGAAACATAAATGTTACATTGTTTTAGTACCCTTATTTACAATGTTGCAATGGTTTTAGTACCCTTATTTACAATGTTGCAATGCATATTGCAAAATGTATAGATACATTCATATCATATGAGATGTTCAGATTTTCCTCTAGATGTCTGATAATGGGTAATAATAACAATATTGACTGTCCTCTTTCGGGAGATACGACATATATTGCCCTCACTAGATCCATATTGCCCTCGTCTTCGACTCGGGCAATATGAATCTACTTCAGGCAATATATATCGTATCCCCCTCAAGGCCAGTCAATATTCTATTCAATGTTAATAAATATATTATATATATATGTGTGTGTGTGTGTATATATATGTATATATATATACACACACACATATATATATATATATATATATATATGTGTGTGTGTGTATATATATATATATATATATATATATATATTTTTTAATATATATATATATATATATATATTTATATATTTATATATTTATATATATATATATATAATATATATAATATATATATATATGTGTATATGTATATATAATCTGTCCAAAATTGTAAAAAATATAAAGGCAGGAGATAAATAATCTTGAAATGCCTTAAGAAATGGACTCTAACTCTATCTATGATTCAAAAAACTTAAACATTGAAAATAATAATTCTGATAACTTTAGTATCAATATAAGAGTGCAAACATTGCAAATGTTACGTTATAATTGCATGTGGATACAAATTGCATTATCATATATGTTTATGAATCTACCAAACAAAGCACACCAAGAAGACCTGAAACGAAGGTAAACCTATAAGCATATCCTGCCGGCTTTAAGTTGTGTGTGTGTGTGTGTGTGTGTGTGTGTGTGTGTGTGTGAACATTGATGAAAATGTTGCAGTAGGTAAGAGTCTCTGTGGCAATGAGACTGCTTATTACACACAAAAACCACATTGGGTTCAGTAAAAACTGATGGTTATAGAGGAATGTATTTCTAGATGGTTAAAAATTGGATACATTCAGTAGGAACTAGACACTGAAAGGTGGAAAAATCACTCTGTTAATGAGGAAAATACATTCACAGGAATGGCACAGGATGAGCCACTCGAGCAAAGATGCAAGGCCGCAGGAGGCTGTAGATTACTGTTAAAGTAAAAAGGAACAAGTCATGGTGTCAGATTTAGACACGCAATGTTCGGTTCTCTATAATTGTTGCTTTGTCATGCCATAAAAATATATATATCAATTGGTATTTGTGATAAACTTGCCTTTCAATGGAAAGGGCATTATTTTCATTTTTTATAATGTGAAATAATTTATCACATAACTTGAGGCAATGTTTGGGGAAAATGTGTTATTTGCTCGTTATTGTGTTAAATGAGCCGTACTGTCGTATGGAATAAATTCTACGACACGAAAAACACAGAAAGCTTCAAACTCTTCACGTAGTCACTCACGTGACTCCGAAGTAAAATAGTAAGATTAAACGAGAACTTACCAGTTCGAAGTTTGATCGTTATTTTATGAGGAGTAACGATGAGGGATTACGTGCCCTCCACTCCCCACCCTCATAAAATAAATGATCATCTGGTAGTTCTAAATCTATGATGAGCCTTACTATCTTACTCCGGCTATTTGTGTTCTGTGTTTTTCATGCCGCTGCTTTGAAGTATGCCGTTCCAGCGCCAGGCGGGCCTTCTTCACGTAATCCCTCATCGTTATTCCTCATAAAATAACGATCAAACTTCGAACTGGTAAGTTCTCGTTTAATCTTACTATTAAATGTGTATCAAAATAATCTATTTGATTAAGTCTTAATAATAGGAAAAAAGCTAATCTTAAAATTCTGGAAAAATGTCCCTTTACCAACATTAAATATGTGGATTTCAACTATGTTTGAAACACTACATCTGGAAGATATGAGACTCCGCCTGGCAGGAAAATCAGATTGTTTCTATCAGACATGGTCTGCATTCATAGAATTGCTACATACATAGGGTGCAAGAATACCTCGGGTCTTGGTAGGGGGGATGAAAGACTATCGAGTTGGCAGATTCCTTTTGCGTGATATATATAATATATTAACTGGCTTTTTTCTCTTTTTCTTTCTCTTTTTTCTTTTTCGTTTCTAGGGTCTATCTTTTAATTATTTTTCTCTAATTCTTTGAACAAGGGTTTTTTTTTTCCCCTTTGGCACTCTTTCACATTCACAATTCTTTTCACCAACTTTACTCTCTTTGCTTCTATTCTTTTATCTTAAAAGCCATAAAATTACGGGGTACAATGATTGTAACAATATATATGTAATGAACGCTGATGTATTCACGTCAATTAAATTAAAAAAAATCAATGACAACACAGTATGGACGTTGGATCACAAAGCATATTAGGATCTATGGCTTGAGATCGATATGTCAATACCCAATATCGATATGTTTGCATGCAGGCTCATTCTTGCTACACGGGGGAGGAATGTTCTTTTATGTGGTTTCTCCATTTTGCCTCATCAGTCGGGGCTTGCAATCATTCAGCAAGATCCCGCATTCAGAGTTCTCGTACTGTCTGACTGGCCTACGCAGCCATGGTTTCCCGCATATGTTGGGAATAATATAGAACCTTATATGGGGTTCTAAACATAAAACTTTGCTGGTTCAGTCTGCGATTCGGGGAACCACCCTCTACATGATTAATCAATTCATTGCTTTACAGAATCTGAGAAGACCGCTCCTGCAGCTCAGGCTGTCAGACCGATCCATGTGTCTCACTACAGAGGGCAGGGATAGCAACAAAAAAGCAGTACTTTGCATCATCAGGAGTTGGGAAGCGTTTTCTGTTAAATGTTATTTTACATATAATATGGCACGGAGACTGACGCCTTAGAGTTCATTTTCTATGGGTCTTTGACAATAAATTAAGTTATAGTCCCATTAACTGTACCCAACGTGCTTCTCATCATAGTTGCTGCAGCAAGTGGGACTCGCTCTCTCGGGTTTCACCTTCTGGTGTCCAGTATTTAGGATATCATTAACACAAGTTCTTCCAGACCCAAGTACACGGAAATATGGGATATTGACATTGTGTTAACATTTATTCACCATGGGGCCTCAGCTATATCTCTATCTTTGGTTCGGCTCTCATAGGTAGGTTATTCCCTGGCGCCGCCCTCAGCGCACAGGTCCAGTCATTACATAAATTGCGAATGGACAGGATCGTTACACCTGCAATATCATAATTCATGTTTACGTACCCCATGCACCTTCGGTTACATGTGGTCACACATTTACATCATTACGTCAAGGTCATCGAGAGCCTTAGAGGCTTTGATACTAGTTCAGACCATCTCCAGGTGGTTATGCGAGGTTTTAGCTTATACAGGAGTAGATACTGATTTCTAATCTCATTCCACCAGGGCTGCTACAGCACCAGCAGCAAGGGTCATGTGCGGTCCTCTGGACCACATCCTGCCAACTGCAGGATGGTCTAACGAACAAGGTATCCAACATTTTATTTTAACCCATTGCCAACCGGGGGTATTTGCCAACTCTATTTAGATTCAATTTTATAGTTCCCCTCGGTTGAGAGGGGTTACTGTTATTATTGTTTGTTCATTTATCAGCATCAGCATGTTTTTGAATCTGTCATGTATGCACGCATTATGAATGTTTTCCTTCTCTATGGTCAACTGATGCAGTCGTGCTTGTGTGGACTCATTTTTCCACGGCATGAAATCACAGAGCTTCAAAACCTTCACATAGTCACTCACGTGACTCCGAAGTAAAATAGTAAGATTAAACGAGAACTTGCCAGTTTGAAGTTTGATCGTTATTTTATGAGGAGGTACGATGAGGGCTTACGTGCCCTCTGCTCCCTACCCTCGTAACATAACGATCTAGTTCTAGTCAACTTTAATCTTACTATATTAGTTCAATAACTCTTTTTCTGTGATTTCACACTGCTGCTTTGAAGATTGACGCGCATGTGTGAGGACAGCCTTCTTCACGTAATCCCTCATCGTAACTCCTCATAAAATAATGATCAAACTTCAAAGTAGTGAGTTCTCGTTTTACTATTAGTGGGCAAGATTAGAGCACATGGTATTGAGGGTAGGGTACTGACATAGATAGACAATTGGTTGTAAGACAGGAAACAAAGAGTAGGGATTAACGGGTCCCTTTCAGAATGGCAGGCAGTGACTAGTAGGGTACCGCAAGGCTCGGTGCTGGGACCACAGCTATTTACAATATACATCAATGATTTAGATGAAGGGATTCAAAGTAACATTAGCAAATTTGCAGATGACACAAAGCTGGGTGGCAGTGTAAACTGTGAGGAGGATAATGCGAGGACGCAGGGTGACTAGGACAGGTTGGGTGTGTGGGCAGATGCATGGCAGATGTAGTATAATGTGGATAAATGTGAGGTTATCCAATTTGGTAGCAAAAACAGGAAGGCCGATTATTATCTGAATGGTGTCAAGTTGGGAAAAGGGGAAGTACATAGAGATCTGGGGGTCCTTGTGCATCTGTCACTGAAAGTAAGCATGCAGGTACAGCAGGCAGTGAAGAATGCTAATGGCAGGTTCGCCTTCATAACAAGAGGAGTTGAGTATAGGAGCAAAGATGTCCTTCTGCAATTGTACAGGGCCGTAGTGAGACCACACTTGCAGTATTGTGTGCAGTTTTGGTCTCATAATTTGAGGAAGGACATTCTTGCTATTGAGGGAGTGCAGCATAGGTTCACGAGGTTAATTTCCGGAATGGCGGGACTGTCATATGTTGATAGAATGGAGTGGCTGGGCTTGTATCCTCTGAAATTTAGAAGGATAAGAAAGGATCTTATTGAAACATATAAGATTATCGAGGCACACACTAGAGGTAGGAAGCAGGTTTCCGATGTTGGGGGAGTCCAGAACCAGGGGCCACAGTTTAACAATAAGGGGTAGGCCGTTTAGAACGGAGAGGAGGAAAAACTTTTTCACCCAGAGAGTTGTGAATCTGTGGAATTCTCTGCCTCAGAAGGCAGTGGAGGCCAATTATCTGGATGCTTTCAAGAGAGTTAGATAGAGCTCTTAAAGATAGTGGAGTCAGGGGATATGGTGAGAAGGCAGGAACGGGGTACTAAATGTGGATGATCAGCCATGATCACAGTGAATGGCGGTGCTAGCTCGAAGGGCCAAATGGCCTACCTCTGCACCAATTGTCTATTGTCTATAATATATTATAGAGACAATATAATATAGACAATATAATAGTTATATTGTGCTAATATAGGCTACTGCAAAAGGCCTTGAAAACCACTCCATAAATTTCACATTTATTCGATCTGGGTATTGAGGATGGAGTTTCTCAGGGTGGTCAGCGAGTGAATAAAGAATGAAACATCAACCGCCCAAAATGTAGTAGTCACTCCATTTCTATTTGTGGTGGGAAATAAATATACCTGACATTTATTCCATCCTCTAGATCATCATTGTCTTTCAAATTGTATTTTATGTCTTCTGTTTGTACAAAGAAATTATTATTTTTCCTTTCTTTACCAATAGCTATTTGTTTTTTTCTAAGGGTATTGGAGAGAGAATTATGTGTTTGATATTGCAGTCAGCCATTTCCGTGGGGTGAGGGCAGAATTGATCATCTGATGAAGGTTTGCTCTCTCTAGGCTCTTTCTGCTGGTGTACTGATGGATTTTCCTGCTGGCTGTTATTTTCTACGCTGGCAGAATGCCTGAAATGTGAAGCAGATCATAGAACAATGCAGCATTGAAAAAAAAGCCACTGCAGTTCCTCAGACTGAATTATTAATCTCTGTGGCATGTCTATCCAAAACTAAACTTTGAAAAGTAGAACTCTATTTTTTTTTAAAAAAGAGAGGAAAGTTTATTCTTTGTTTTTTGCTTTATTTGTGTAGAGTAGAATGGCAATGCATTGCAATTAATAGGAAACATTGGGTAAATACGTGGTTTACAAACATTGCCATTAATCTGGCAGGTCAGATCACTGACTTCATAAGACCTATTCCAACTTAATTTCATTGGAGTTCTTTCAGCAAATCTGTCTCTCAGTCATGTGTGTGAATGGACATACTTGTGTTTGTAGATGGCAGCAGTATCTGTCACCAGTGTCAATTCACGTGTCCAGCCAATTTCTGGTCGGAGAAGTAGCAGCAGCTATGAACAGCACGCCCATTGATATGCTGGAGCATCAAATCAATCAACATCAAATAAAACAAACTTTATTGTCATTTAGAAATACATCGATATATGCAATTCCAAACGAAATTCAGTTGCATTTGGCTCCCCGTGCAGCACGATAATTAATAGGAGGATAAAATGGATAAAAATTGATAAAAGGATAGACAATGGTGGCAGCCCATTAAATGGCATTCAGGAGTCTGATGGCTCGTGGGAAGATGCTGTTGCAGAACCTTGATGGTCTGCTCCTTATGCTACGATATCTTTTGCCCAAGGGCAGCGGAGCGAACAGTCCATGATGGAGATGTATGGGGCCTTTTATAATACTGCTGGCCCACAATGTTTGGTCGCAATATCCCCAATTGAGGGGAGAGAAGTCCTCACCACTCTCTGCACGGACTTCCAGTCGGAGGCTTTACAGTCCCCAAACCAGACAGAGATACAGCTGGACAAAATACTCTCTATGGTGCCCCTGTAGAAAGTGGTGAGGATGTGATGGGGGAGGTGAGCTCTTCTCATCCGGAGCAGAAAGTGCAACCGCTGCTGCGCTCTCTTAACTGTTGATGAGATGTTATTTGACCAGGTCAGACTGTTAGTGATCTGCACCCCCAGGAACTTAGTGCTACTGACCACCTCCACATCGCTGTCATTGATGTGAAGTGGTGTGGGACTGTGCCGGTTTTTCCTGAAGTCGACGATGACCTCCTTTGTTCTTTCAACATTCAGGATCAGGTTGTTTGTATTGCACCAGTCCACCAGTTGTTTCACCTCCTCCCTGAAAGCCAGCTCATTGTGGTCCCGGATGAGGCCCACCACTGTTGTGTCATCTGCGTACTTCATGATGTGGTTTGTACTAAACCTGGCACAACAGTCGTGGGTCATCAGGGTAAACAGCAGTGGACTCAGGACACAGCCCTGAGGGGAGCCGGTGCTCAGAGAGATGATGTTAGAGGTGTCATTTCCAACCCTCACTGACTGGGGTCTGTCAGTGAGGAAGTCCAGTAGCCAGTTACACATGGGGGTGCTGAGGCCCAATAGAACCAGTTTGCTTATCAGGTGCTGAGGGATAATTTTGTTAAATGCTGAACTAAAATCCACGAACAGCATTTGCACATAAGTTCTTCTCCTCTCGATGTTCCAGGCTCAGATGGAGTACGGAGGATATAGCGTCAGCTGTGGAGCGGTTTGGCCAGTAAGCAAACTGGTATGGGTCAAGTGTGGAGGGGAGTCTGGAGGTAATATGGTCCCTGACCAGCCTCTCGAAGCACTTCATCATTATGGGAGTGAGTGCTACAGGGCGGTAATCGTTGAGACATTGTATTTGGATTTTTTTGGCACTGGTATGATGGTGGCAGTCTTGAAACAAGATGGGACGACAGCCTGGTTCAGCGAGGTGTTGAAGATGTCCGTAAGGACATGTGCCAGCTGATCAGCACATTCCCTGAGCTCCCGCCCTGGTATGTTATCAGGGCCTGCTGCCTTTCGTGCGTTCACTCCTTTTAGGGTCCTCCGGACATCCACTATGTCAAGACTGAGAGCCTGATCATCACAGTGAGGAATACCTTTTCTCGCAGGTGTGTTATTTAATGCCTCGAACCGTCCAAAATAGTTGTTGAGTTCATTGAGGAACTCAATGTTGTCATCACAGGGTGGTGGAGCAGTCTTATAGTCCGTGATTGTTTTGATTCCCTGCCACATGCGCCTGGTGTCATGGGGTCATGAAAGAAGCTCTGGATTTTCTGACCATGGGCACGCTTTGCCAGCCTGATGACTCGGTTCAGGTTGGCTCTTGCGGATCTGAGTGCTACCACGCCACCGGATTTAAACGCGGCATTACGTGCTCTCAGCATTCCACATACCTCTGTGGTCATCCAGGGTTTCTGGTTGGCCCGTATAGTGATGGTCTTTGTGACACAGACATCCTCTATGCACTTTTCCATATAAGCAGACACGGACACAGTGTACTCCTCCAGGTTGGTGTGTTGACTGTCAGTTGCAGCCTTCTTGAACATGTCCCAGTCCATGCATTCAAAACAGTCCTGTAGTGTTGTCATAGCTCCCTCTGGCCAGACCCTTACCTGCTTCACAGTAGGTTTTTCTCTGGTAAGCAGGGGCCTGTATGCATGAATTAGCATCACAGAGATATGGTTTGAGGAGCCAAGGTGGGGGCGGGAGACTGCCTTGAATGCCTTCTTGATGTTTGTATAGGCTAGGTCCAGTGTGGCTAATCCATATTGGCTAATTGAGTAGCTAATCAAAACAATGCAAGATGGAGCTGGCAAGGAGGCCGAGAAGGTTTATGAGGATGTTACCAGAACTTGAGGGCCTCAGCTATAAGGAGAGATTGAGCAGACGAGGACTTTATTCCTTGGAACGCAGGAGGATGAGGGATGATCTTATAGAGGTGTTAAAGTGAATGAGAGGAATGCATGGAGTATTTTACCCAGAGTAGGAAAATCAAGCACCAGAGGACTTAGATTTAAGGTGAAAATTTAATAGGAACCTGAGGACTAACATTTTATTTTACACAAAGGGTGGTAAGTGTATGGAATGAGCTGCCAGAGGAGGTTGTTGAAGCAGGTACAATCACAATGGCGTGATATTTGACTCCGCGTTGAAATTTGACAAACAAGTCAATGCAGTGATAAAAGCTAGCTTCTTCCAGCTTTGGACGATAGCTAAAATAAAACCTTTCCTCCAATTTGACGACCTCGAAAAGATCATCCACTCATTTATCTCCTCCCACTTGATTACTGCAACTCCCTTTACACTGGCATTAGCCAATCATCCCTGTCCCGCCTTCATTTTGTCCAAAATGCCACAGCGAGACTCCTGACAGGCACCCGAAAAAGGGACCACATCACCCTGATTCTGGCCTCTCTTCACTGGCTCCCAGTGCGGTTCCGAATCAATTTCAACCTCCTTATTTATGTATACAATGCCCTTAATGGGCTTGCACCCACCTACATCAAAAATCTGCTTACCCAGCATACCACTGCCAGGTCCCTCAGATCGGCCGACTTGGGGTTACTGACCATCGCACGGTCTAGGCATAAGCTCAGTGGCGACTGCGCTTTTGCGGTTGCAGCACCTAGACTCTGGAACAGCATCCCTCTCCCCATCAGAACTGCCCTCTCAATAGACAATAAATAGGTGCAGGAGTAGGCCATTTGGCCCTTCGAGCCAGCTCCGTGATTCAATGTGATCATGGCTGATCATTCCCAATCAGTACCCCGTTCCTGCCTTCTCCCCATATCCCCTGACTCCACTATCTTTAAGAGCCCTATCGATGGGAGGAATCTGCCTACAGACAGGATGTGCCACAGCTGGCGGCCTGGTGCCGTAGCAACAACCTTAAGAGCTCAATGCTCTTAAGACAGTGGAATTGATTGTAGACTTTAGGAGAGCTCCCCCTCCCCTCACCCCACTCACCATCAACAACACCACAGTCACATCTGTGGAGTCTTTTAAGGTCATGGGAACCATCATCTCCAAGAACCTTAAGTGGGGGGCTACCATCGACTCCACAGTCAAAAAGGCACAACAGAGGATGTACTTCCTGTGGCAGCTGAGGAAGCACAATCTGCCACAGGCAATGATGGTCCAATTCTACACGGCCATCGTAGAGTCTGTTCTCACCTTCTCCATCATGGTCTGGTTTGGCTCAGTCACCAAGCACGACACCTGGAGGCTGCAGCGAATCGTCCGATCAGCAGAGAAGATTATTGGCTGCAACCTTCCCTCCATTGATGAACTGTACACTGCAAGGGCCAGGAAGTGAGTGGGCAAGATCATTTCTGACCCCTCTCACCCTGGACACAAACACTTTGAATCACTTCCCTCTGGAAGGCGACTCTGGAATGTCAAAGCTGCCACAGCCAGACATAAAAACAGTTTTTATCCACGAGTTGCTCTACTCAACAGCCAAAAATCTGTAGCCTCACTTTGATCTGTTTTTTTGTTGGTTCACATGTTTGATCAATGGTGTTTTATCATTAATGTCTTATTATTATTATTAATGTTTCGTGTTTTCTGAGTCATTTGTAACTGTCACTGTATTTCATGTTGTTACTTGTGGGCTGAGCAGCAAGGCAAATTCCTTGTATGTGAATACTTGGCCAATAAACTTACTTACATACTTAGCTCTCTCTTGAAAGCATCCAAAGAACCTGCCTCCACCGCCCTCTGAGGCAGAGAATTTCACAGACTCACCACTCTCTGTGAGAAAAAGTGTTTCCTGATCTCCGTTCTAAATAGCCTACTCCTTATTCTTAAATTGTGGCCCGTGGTTCTGGACTCCCCGAATATCGGGAACATGTTTCCTGCCTCTAGTGTGTCCAAGCCCTTAACAATCTTATATGATTCAATGAGAATCCCTCTCATCCTTCTAAACTCCAGAGTGTACAAGCCCAGCTGCTCCATTTTCTCAGCATATGACAGTCCCGGAATCCCGGGAATTAACCTTGGAAACCTACGCTGTACTCCCTCATTAGCAAGAATGTCCTTCCTCAAATTAGGGGAACAGAACTGCACACAATACTCCAGGTGTGGTCTCACTAGGGCTCTGTACAACTGCAGAAGGACCTCTTTGCTCCTATATTCCATTCCTCTTGTTATAAAGGCCAAACTGCCATTCGTTTTCTTCACTGCCTGCTGTACCTGCATGCTTACTTACAGTGGCTTGCAAAAGTATTTATACCCCTTGAACTTTTCCACATTTTGTCACGTTACAACCACAAACGTAAATGTATTTTATTGGGATTTTATGTGATAGACCAACACAAAGTGGTGCATAATTGTGAAGTGGAAGGAAAATGATACATGGTTTCCAAATTTTATTACAAATAAAAAACTGAAAAGTGTGGCGTGCAAAAGTATTCAGCCCCCCTGAGTCAATACTTTGAAGAACCACCTTTTGCTGCAATTACAGCTGCAAGTCTTTTGGGGTATGTCGCTACCAGCTTTGAACATCTAGAGACTGAAATTTTTCCCATTCTTCTTTGCAAAATAGCTCAAGCTCAGTCAGATTGGATGGAGAGCGTCTGTGAACAGCAATTGTCAAGTCTTGCCAGAGATTCTCAATTGGATTTAGGTCTGGACTTTGACTGGGCCATTCTAACACATTAATATGCTTTGATCTAAACCATTCCATTGTAGCTCTGGCTGTATATTTAGGGTTGTTGTCCTGCTGGAAGGTGAACCTCCACCCCAGTCTCAAGTCTTTTGCAGACTCTAACAGGTTTTCTTCCAAGATTGCCTTGTATTTGGCTCCATCCATCTTCCCATCAACTCTGACCAGCTTCCCTGTCCCTGCTGAAGAAAAGCATCCCCACAGCATGATGCTGCCACCACCATGTTTCACAGTGGGGATGGTGTGTTCAGGGTGATGTGCAGTGTTAGTTTTCCACCACACATAGTGTTTTGCATTTATGCCAAAAACTTCAATTTTGGTCTCTTTAGACCAGAGCACCTTCCTCCACATGTTTGCTGTGTCCCCCACATGGCTTGTGGCAAACTGCAAACGGGACTTCTTATGGCTTTGTTTCAACAATGGCTTTCTTCTTGCCACTCTTCCATAAAGGCCCAATTTGTGGAGTGCACGACTAATAGTTGTCCTGTGGACAGAATCTCCCACCTGAGCTGTGGGTGTCTGCAGCTCCTCCAGAGTTACCATGGGCCTCTTGGCTGCTTCTCTGATCAATGCTCTCCTTCCCGCCCTCTTTTAAGAGTTGATGGAGGGACAACAGAGTAAGGTTAGGGCCAATTGCGAGGGGGGAAGTGAATACAAAGTATTGTATATGGATGCGCGAAGTATAAGGAATAAAGTGGACGAGTTTGAGGCTCAGTTAGTAACTGGCAAGTATGATGTTGTGGGAATTACTGAGACATGGCTGCAAGAGGGCCAGGGTTGGGAACTGAATATTCAAGGGTTTACCTCCTATCGAAAAGACAGACAGGTGGGCAGAGAGGGTGGGGTTGCCCTGTTCGTGAGGAATACAATTCAGTCCCTTGCAAGGGGTGACATTGAAACAGGAGATGTGGAGTCAGTATGGATAGAACTAAGGAATTGTAAGGGTAAAAAGACCCTAATGGGACTAATCTACAGACCCCCAAACAGTAGCCTGGACATAGGACGCAAGTTGAATCAGGAGTTAAAATTGGCATGTAGTAAAAGTAATGCTGTGGTCGTTATGGGAGATTTCAACATGCAGGTAGACTGGGAAATTCAGGTTGGTACTGGATCCCAAGAAAGGGACTTTTTAGAGTGCTTTTGTGATGATTCTTTGAACATTACCCTTGCATGGAACCTACCAGGGAGAAGGCAATTCTGGATTTAGTGTTATGTAATGAACCGGATTTGATAAAGGACCTCGAGGTTAATGAGACATTAAGAGGCAGTGACCATAACATGGTCAGGTTTCATCTACAATTGGAGAGGGAGAAGAGTAGATTGGAGGTGTCAGTGTTGCAGTTGAATAAAGGGGACTATGGGGCCATGAGGGAGGAGCTGGCCAAAGTTCACTGGAAAGAAACACTAGCAGGGATGACAGTGGAACAAAAATGGCAGGTGTTTCTAGGAATAATACAGAAGGTGCAGGATCAGTTCATTCCTAGGAGGAAGAAAGATTCCAAGAGGAGAAAAGGACGACCATGGCTGACAAGGGACGTCAGGGACAGTATAAAAATTAAAGTGAAGTAGTACAACGTAGCAAAGATGAGTGGGAAGCAAGAGGATTGGGTAATGTTTAAAGAACAACAGAAGATAACCAAAAAGAAAATACGGGGAGAGGTAAGCTAGCCAAGAATATAAAGCAGGATAAAGCTTCTTTAGGTATGTGAAGAGGAAAAAATTAGTTAAGACCAAAGTTGGACCCTTGAAGACCGAAAAAGGTGAATTTATTATGGGGAACAAGGAAATAGCAGGAGAGTTGAACAGGTTCTTTGGAGCTGTCTTCACTAAGGAGGACACAAACAATCTTCCTGATATAGTAGTGGCCAGCGGATCTGGCATGACAGAGGAACTGAAGGAAATGGTGTTGGATAGACTGATGGGACTGATAAATCCCCAGGGCTTGATGGTCTGCATCCCAGGGTACTTAAGGAAGTGGCTCTAGAAATCGTGGATGCATTGGTGATAATTTTACAATGTTCTATAGACTCAGGATCAGTTCTTGTGGATTGGAGGGTAGCTAATGTTACCCCACTTTTTAAGGAAGGCGGGAGAGCGAAAACAGGGAATTATAGACCAGTTAGCCTGACATTGGTGGTGGGGAAGATGCTGGAGTCAATTATAAAAGGTGAGATAGCCGCACATTTGGATAGCAGTAACAGGATCGGTCTGAGTCAGCTTAGATTTATAAAGGGGAAATCATGCTTGACTAATCTTCTGGAATTTTTTGAAGATGTAACTAGGAAAATGGACAAGGGAGAGCCAGTGGATGTAGTGTACCTGGACTTTCAGAAAGCATTTCATAAGGTCCCACATAGGAGACTAGTGGGCAAAATTAGGGCACATGGTATTGGGGGTAGAGTGCTGACATGGATAGAGAAGTGGTTGGCTGACAGGAAACAAAGATTAGGGATTAATGGGTCCCTTTCAGAATGGCAGGCAGACTAGTGGGGTACCGCAAGGCTGGGAGTTGGGACCGCAGCTATTTACAATATACATCAATGATTTGGATGAAGGGATTCAAAGTAACATGAGCAAATTTGCAGATGACACAAAGCTGGGTGGCTGTGTGAACTGTGAGGAGGATGTTATGAGAATGCAGGGTGACTTGGACAGGTTGGGGGAGTGGGCAGATGCATGGCAGATGAAGTTTAATGCGGATAAATGTGAGGTTATCACTTTGGAAGCAAAAACAAGAAGGCAGATTACTATCTAAATGGTGTCAAGTTGGGAAAAGGGAAAGTACAATGGGATCTGGGGGGTCCTTGTACATCAGTCTATGTACAGTGGCTTGCAAAAGTATTCATACCCTTTGAACTTTTCCACATTTTGTCACATTACAACCACAAACGTAAATGTATTTTATTAGGATTTTATATGATAGACCAACACAAAGTGGCGCATAATTGTGAAGTGGAAGGAAAATGATACATGGTTTTCAAATCTTTTTACAAATAAAAAACTGAAAAGTGTGGCGTGCAAAAGTAGTCAGCCCCCTTTACTCTGATACCCCTAAATAAAATCTAGTGCAACCCATTGCCTTCAGAAGTCACCTAATTAGTAAATAGAGTCCACTTGTGTGTAATCTAATCTCAGTATAAATACAGCTGTTCTGTGAAGGCCTCAGAGGTTTGTTAGAGAACATTAGTGAACAAACAATGTTCCTTGGGCATCATGAAGCCCAAGGAACACACCAGACAGGTCAGGGATAAAGTTGTGGAGAAGTTTAAAGCAGGGTTAGGTTATAAAAAAAATATCCCAAGCTTTGAACATCTCACAGAGCACTGTTCAATCCATCATCCGAAAATGGAAAGAGTATGGCACAACTGCAAACCTACCAAGACATGGCCACCTAAACTGACAGGGCGGGCAAGGAGAGCATTGATCAGAGAAGCAGCCAAGAGGCCCATGGTAACTCTGGAGGAGCTGCAGAGACCCACAGCTCAGGTGGGAGATTCTGTCCACAGGACAACTATTAGTCGTGCACTCCACAAATCGGGCCTTTATGGAAGAGTGGCAAGAAGAAAGCCATTGTTGAAACAAAGCCATAAGAAGTCCCGTTTGCAGTTTGCCACAAGCCATGTGGGGGACACAGCAAACATGTGGAGGAAGGTGCTCTGGTCTAAAGAGACCAAAATTGAAGTTTTTGGCATAAATGCAAAATGCTATGTGTGGTGGAAAACTAACACTGCACATCACCCTGAACACAGCATCCCCACTGTGAAACATGGTGGTGGCAGCATCATGCTGTGGGGATGCTTTTCTTCAGCAGGGACAGGGAAGCTGGTCAGAGTTGATGGGAAGATGGATGGAGCCAAATACAAGGCAATCTTGGAAGAAAACCTGTTAGAGTCTGCAAAAGACTTGAGACTGGGGTGGAGGTTCACCTTCATTAAGTCCTGACTTAAAATTTATTTCTACTCTCAAGCCTTTCTTGAGGTCCTCTGAGCAAGCACTGTATGTATGTACTTATGTATGTATTGTTGATCTATCTACCACTGTTTGTAGCATGTTAGTACCTGCACTGATGTAAAGCACTTTGGTCAACGAGAGTTGTTTTTAAATGTGCTATAGAAATAAAATTGACTTGACAATGTTTAAAAAACATTTGGACAGGTTCATGAATAGGAGAGGTTTAGAGGTATATGTGCCAAACACAATCAGATGGGACTAGTGTAGATGGGGCATGTTGGTTTGCATGGGCAAGTTGTGCTGAAGGGCCTGTTGCATTGCTGTATGGTTCCTTGACTATTCTTTCTTCTTCATTTTTAAGCAAAACAAAACAATTATTCCCACTGAGATACAAATTATTCTAAATTCAAGACACAAGAAATTTCAGATGTTGGTTTACCAAATAAAAACACCCAGAGTGCCGGAATAACTCAGCAGGTCAGGTAGCATCTCTCGAGGACATGGATGTCTCAGGTCTTCTTGGACAAGGTAGTGACAGTCCTTAGAAAGAGAATCTTTTGAGTAACTAAGCAATCATAAACATAACTTATAATAAAATAATATAACATTAAATTAAATGAGAAATTGTATAATATTTACTAGAAGTGTTTCTGTTAAAATAAGATTGAATTGCAACGGCAGAGGTTTATTTTAGAATGGTAAACTGGTGAAACTGAGCAGCTCCGATGTAATTTCTTGGAAATGCATTGACTTCTAAATAAAGCTGCATCACCTTTTGAAGTGCAGCTCCACCTGTTCTGAAAGAAACATTATGTACGTTTCAGTTTCACTGCTTGAAATGTGCATCACAAAATAAACGACCTTCCAGAACATTTATTTTCTGTCATGCACATTTATGGGGACTCACTCATCAAGGTCAAAATTGATACCAGCACCTCCCTTTCTTTTTTTTTTACTGTAAACAATTTCAAAGTTACTCCCAGGCCTATCAGGTTTGAGGCACTACATAAGTTAAGTGCATGGAACTCCAGACCTAAAGAGCTGACAAAAAAAAAATCTATGCTGGTTGAATTCACTGGGTCTGGCAGCAGTTAAGGAGGTAAATGGGCAGTCCACATTTCGGGTCGAAACCTAAGGGTAAAGGCAATATTTCAGATGTCCTGGTGCAGAAGACCTCATCTTGAGAATGGATGTGGCAGAGACGGTGGCACTGAATGGGATAGAGTCAAAGATTCATACAGTGTGGAAACAGGCCTTTCGGCTCAACTTGTCCACTCTGACGAACCTCTCCTATCTACGTCCCACCTGCCTGCATTTGGCCCTAATCCCTCTAAACTCGTCCTATCCATGAACCTCTCTAAATGTTTCTTAAACATTGCGATAGTACCTGCCTCCATAAACCTCCTCCGGCTGCTCGTTCCATGCACACACCACCCTTTGGGATGGCACCCTTATAGGTGACAGGGTGGGAGGAGGATATTATCTATCTGTGGGAGATAGTGGGCTTGTAATAAATATGTATGGATAGTTTGTCTCTAGAGATGATGACAGAAAGATCAGAAAAGGGGAGAGAGGCATTGGGAATGGTCCAAAGGAATTAAGGGAAAGGAGGAAGTTAGTAATGAAGTTGATGACATTGAGGGGTTGTGCATGTGTTCAGGATGCAGCATCAATACACTCATCGATTTTGAGGAGAAAGCGTTGCAGAATGTGCCAGAATGGGTTTGGAAAAAAGACTGCTCCACGCACCCACCAAAAAGGCAGGCTTAGCTTGGGCCCATGCAGTGCTGACAGTTAGAACATAAAAGATGTAAGATGACAAAATGATAAGTGCAGTCTATTGAAAGAAGATAAGAAATGACTGTAAAACAAATATGGGTATGATCATAATCTGACAAAAGTTAAACCTCGGTTTGGTGTCAAGAAAGAGAAATCACATGGACCAAACAACATACTGAAAGCTTGAAGAAAGACATAATGTGCTGGATTAAATTAGTGGATCAGGTAGCATCTCTGGAGAAAAAGGATGGGTGATGTTGCGGGTCAGAACCCTTCTTCAGAGGGGAAGGAACTGGAGGTAAGAAATGGCAAGAACAAATCAGAGCTGGCAACAGATGACCAACCTCTTGAAAGCTCTCTTTGTGCAGTATCTGAGGAAGAATCCATAACAATCCAGCCACAACTTGGATGCTGTTATAGAAATACTGTAGCTTTTCCTTTTGAGACCACAAAGTTAATATCTGGTAGCTGGTATTCCTAGTCTGCATTTATTTTGTATCTTAATATCTACAAGTAATGGAATTGTCGCAAAATTACAATTTGGTCATATTATAGTATAAAGATAAAAATATAACATTATTACATTGTTAGAAAGTGGATGCTTCAATGTAAATCAATCACAGTGATACCATCTATTATGAAAGAAATGTTAGTCATTTCACAGTCAATATTTTGTCCAATAATTGAATAATTAGCCTATTGTTTCCTTGGTTTAAAACAAATAAATACTGCATTATATCAGAATCCACAACATGGGCTCATGATGGCTATATCTCCATGAGATATAGACAAGTTAAATTCCTGCCACCATTCCGTGCACAGATTGAAGCCATCAGCCAAACATCTTGAATGATGGATAAAGAAACATTGGCAGAATTGTTTAGCTTGGAAATGTCACTATACTGAGAGCAGTGATCCAAGAAGCTTTGAAAAAGTCAGGAATGGTATTACTGGAGTTGTAAAATGGAACAAAAACAAAAAATACCATGAATAGAACATTTATCAGCTTTGTGTATTCTTGAAAATGAGTTAAATTATGTTGCAGCATCTGGACTTTCTTGAGGTACGTAACAAACGTGTTAGGAAAGGGATCAGTACATTCTCTGTGATCACAAAAGATGTATATTTTGATATTTTTTCAATAGTTCTGATAACAAGAATTCATTTAGAGATCGTCATATCTTGAATTCCCTATAAATATTGCAGGAATAAAACCATTATTTTGAAATCCAAAAGGCACTTCAGAGGGAAACTATTATCTGCTCAGTCCGTTTCCTCTGTACTCTATTCGGCAGGTCACTAATGCCCACTTTAATATAACCTAAGTTCTGACAACTCTCCTACACAGTTAAGTGTAAGGATCATTAATTTTTCCGTCTACTTGGATTCCCCAAGCTTTCTGTGGCAAATACATGCAAACAAGTGTCATCTGCACCCCAAATGTAAACCTCTACATTGTTTCTGTTCCATTGAAGTGCAGCTCATTTGTGAAGACAGGAACAGTCTTTGTGAAATACTAACGTGCTGGGAGCAATGATGATGATTTTATACTATCATACTATTTTACATTTCAGCATGCAACCAAGCATTCAGCATGCTAACTTCTTCAATGAATTATGACACCTTATTTATGACCAACAAGTAAACTTGGATGTTAGGCAACCAGCATCATCACCACTCTGGCCACACATTCATTTCACCCCTGGCATGGAAAAGGAGATACAGGAGCCTGAAAACCATAATGTTCAGGTTCAGCCATATTTACATATTCCATTGTGCTGCTGCAAGTAAGAATTTCCATCTGGGACATATGACAATGAAAGACTCTTGACTCTCTTAGTTTAGTTTACTGCCATGTGTGCCCAGGTATAATGAAGGGCTTTTTTTGTTGTGTGCTATCTAGTCAGCAGAACTATGATTTCCCTATTAGCAAGATCCTCACTGCAAACCGTCATGATTTCCATAGAAGGTAGATACAAAATGCTGAAGTAACTCAGCGGGACAGGCAGCATCTCTGGATCGCTGGAGAGAAGGAATATGTGACGTTTCGGGTTGAGACCCTTCTTCAGACTGATGTCAGGGCAGTGGGCGGGACAGAGATAGAATGTAGTTAGAGGCAGTAATACAGGAGACATCATTTCCATAGAACATGGAACAGTACAGATAGAAACAAAATGCAGGAGTAATTCAGACGAAGGGTATCGACCCAAAACATCATCCATTCCTTCTATCCAGAGATGCTGCCTGTTCCGCTGAGTTACTCCAGCATTTTGTGTAACTTCGGTTTAAACCAGCATCTGTGGTTCATTCCTACACATGGAACATTACCGCACAGGAATAGGTCCTTCAGCACACAATGTCTGTGCCGAACATGATACCAAATTGAACTAATCTCCTCTGTCTGCATGTGAACCAAATTCCTCTATTCTCTGCATATCCATGTGCCTCTCAAAAAGCTTATTTTATTGTCATATGTCCCAAAATGGAGCAATACAATTCTTGCTTGCAGCAGCCATATCTGCTTCCAAAAAATTCCTGTGATTCAAAATTGTAGAAGCAATTCACCTACTTCAATCGGGAGGAGGTTTAAAATGGGAGGAATCAAAAGAGAAGTTATTGAGGGTGAGGACCAACTCCGCTAGGCGGAGGAGGGTGTCAGTGGACGGGTATGGGTTGCTCCTCTGGTCGAGGAAGAACCGGAGGGCTTTGAGACCGTCCTGGTGGGGGATGGAGGTGTAGAGTGACTGGACGTCCATGGTAAAGATGAGAGGATGGGGGCCTGGAGAAAGGAATGCACGGAGACGACGGAGAGTGTCTGAGGTGTCTTGAACATAGGTGGGGAGGGATTTAACAAAGGGGGATAAGATGGCGTCAAGGTATGTGGAAATGTGTTCGGTGGGGCACAAACAGGCAGAGACAATGGGTCTGCCAGGGCAGTCGAGTTTGTGGATTTTGGGGAGAAGGTAAAATCGGGCCGTGCGGGGTCTGAAGAAGGGTCTCGACCCGAAACGTCGCCTATCTCCTTCGCTCCTTAGATGCTGCTGCACCCGCTGAGTTTCTCCAGCTTTTTGTGTACCCTCACCTACTTCAATGGTGTCTTTCACTAATTCTGTTCAGCTTAGCAGTCAGTAGGCCCCTCCTCTAATCTATACCTAACCTCTCTCCCCTGTGCAAACAAAGGGTGCTCACCTTGTATTTGCTCGCCAATTGAACTGTAACTGTATTGAACTGTAAACTGGCAAGTGTTTTGCAATTTACTTCCTTTGCCCACATCCCTCTCCAGCAAAAGGACAAGTCACACCCTGGCCACTTCCTCTTTTTCTCTCTCCCAACAGGCAAAAGGTATAGAAGTGTGAAAACACACACACCTCCAGATTCAGGGTTTCTTCACAGCTGTTATCAGGAAACAGAATCATCCAACCACAACCAGAGAGCAGTCCTGAACTATTATCTACCTAATTAGTGACCCTTGATCGGACTTTTCTGGCTTTACCTTGCACTAAACGTTATTCCCTTATCAAGTATCTATACACTGTGAATGGTTCGATTGTAATCATGTATTATCTTTCTGCTGACTGGATAGCTCCACTACAAAAGCTTTTCTCTATACCTCGGTAGACGAGACAATCAACTAAACTGTAACTGTAATTTCTGTTCCATCCCCGTTTTTATCCGAGTTATCTATCAGTCAGAGACTTATTTTATTTCAGCAGTCCACTGCAGTACAAAAATCAGTGCCGAGCCTGGATTGCTGCCAAGGCACATGACACAAAGGCCCGCAGATTTGTCACTCCCAGCAGTGCGGTGAAAGGGCAGCTTCATCGGCAGATGGGAGGTCACCAGCTCAGCACTCAGGTAGCAGCTCGGCCCGTTTTGCTCCTTCCATTCTGAAGAGAGTGTAATTCCAGTAATGTCTCTCGGTCAGCAGGTCAGATGCTCCTGCAGATTACGGGACACAGATTCCCATTTTCCATAAACAGTGCCAGGTGCCATCTGTTAACAAACAGCTGTACTTTTTTGGATTTTATGTCTCCTCTTTTTTAATAACCTGTTGTTTCACTTCCAAGTATTTCACTTGGAATTCATTGAAATGTAACTAAAGCAGCATTTTTTGCTTTAGCATTCAGCCATGAAATGTTTGTGCTCAATCTCCCCATGAGAAACAATATATAGAACATAGAAAAGTACAGCACAGGAACAGGCCCTTCGGCCAACAATATTTGTGCCGAACATAATGCCAAGATAAACTAATCTCATCTGCCTGCAAATAATCCATATCCCTCCATTCCCTGCATATTCATGTGTTTCTCTAAAAACCTCTTCAATGCCACTTTCGTATCTGCTGCCAACACTAGCCTGACAACGCCTTCCAGGCACCTATCACCCTCTGTATCAAAAAACTCTAAAAACAGTAAAGTACAGCATGGAAACAGGCCCTTCGGCCCACCATATCTGGCTAAACATGATGCCTATCTGTAATAATCTTACCTACCTTCTCATGATCCATCCCCCTAAATTCCCTGCATACCCATGTGCCTACGGAAAAGCGTTTTAAATGCAACTATTGTATCTGCCTCCACCATCCTAACTAAAGAAGCTAAACTTTCCTAAAGATACTTCACAGATGGTGCCATTTTGTTCCATACTCAGATTCCAGGAAAAAATAAGTATTATCAACAATATGAGCAATGTCATGTTGAATTTATGTAGTTTTTTACATAATGTAATATAGAAATTAGGTGCAGGAGTAGGCCATTCAGCCCTTCGAGCCTGCACCGCCAACATGGAATATACATGCCAATATGGAATATTGAACAACAGACACCTCTCAAAACAATTGAGGAATAAATGGAATGAGAGCAAAGAAGCTCGGTGGACTGAATAAATTGTTCAATCAATGCAAAGGAACAACTAAATGATTAATAGACTGGATGAATTGACATCAACAAAACACTACAATAAAAAATAATGGAAGTCATAATCCAAACATAATTTGTTCTTTTGATAAGTCGATTTTATGTTAGAGACATAAGATAGACTTTAGAAAAAACTGGTGGTAGTACAGTTATGAATTTTACTTCGCAGTCATGCGCATCATTACATCTGAAGCATGCGCCAAAGACGGACTGGCAGGCGCGATTGCTTCTCTCCAGCGGTAAGTTTTAAAAACCGAGGTAAGTGTTTTAAACTAGTTACTTGCGGTCGTTGTTTGGTGTGTTTCGGTTGTTAGTATTTTCTATCAACAGTACAAACCTACCATGTCGAAGGTGCGAAGCCGTCTACGGAAGACTGCGGGTAGTGGACGGCTGTCCGAGTCACCTTTAAGGCCGCCGGTGTTGGAACCAGCGGCAGCAGACTTGCTGCTACAGGAAAGCACCGTGGCAGCCCCGCCGGGGCTCAAAGCCACCCATATGTCTGCCAGACTATATAACCATATAACCATATAACAATTACAGCACGGAAACAGGCCCTCTCGGCCCTTCCAGTCCGTGCCGACCATTTGTTTTCCCCTAGTCCCATCTACCTGCACTCAGACCATACCCCTCCATTCCCTTCACGTCCATATACCTATCCACTTTACACTTAAATGTTAAATTCGATCCTGCCTCCACCACTTCTGCTGGAAGCTCATTCCACACAGCCACCACTCTCTGAGTAAAGAAGTTCCCCCTCACGTTACCCCTAAACTTCTGTCCCTTAATTCTCATGTCATGCCCTCTTGTTTGAATCTTCCCTACCCTCAATGGGAAAAGCTTATCCACGTCAACTCTGTCTATCCCTTTCATCATTTTAAAGACCTCAATCAAGTCCCCCCTTAACCTTCTGCGCTCCAAAGAATAAAGACCTAACTTGTTCAACCTTTCTCTGTAACATAGTTGCTGGAACCCTGGCAACATTCTAATAAATCTCCTCTGTACTCTCTCTATTTTGTTGACATCCTTCCTATAGCTAGGCGACCAAAATTGTACACCATACTCCAGAATTGGTCTTACCAATGCCTTGTACAATTTTAACATTACTTCCCTACTCCTATATTCAATGCTCTGATTTATAAAGGCCAGCACACCAAAGGCTTTCTTTACCACCCTATCTACATGCGATTCCACCTTCAGGGAACTATGCACAGTTATTCCTAGATCCCTCTGTTCCACAGCATTCCTCAATTCCCTACCATTTACCGTGTACGTCCTATTTTGATTTGTCCTGCCAAGATGTAGCACTTCACACTTATCAGCATTAAACTCCATCTGCCATCTTTCAGCCCACTTTTCCAAATGGCCCAAATCTCTCTGTAGACTTTGAGAATCTACTTCATTATCCACAATACCACCTATCTTAGTATCATCTGCATACTTACTTATCCAATTTTCCACCCCATCATCCAGATCATTGATGTACATGACAAACAACAGTGGACCCAACACAGATCCCTGAGGCACCCCACTGGTCACCGGCTTCCAACCTGACAAACAGCCATCCACCATTACTCTCTGACATCTCCCATTCAGCCACTGTTGAATCCATCTTGCTACTCCGCCATTAACACCCAAAGATTGAATCTTCTTAACCAACCTTCCATGGGGAACCTTGTCAAAGGCCTTACTGAAACCCATATAGTGAGACCCGTAGACTCTGATGAGTCCGGGCCGGAGGAATCACCTCCCACAATGGGAAGTGTCTGCGGGCGTCTCTCCCAGATGGAGCACCTGTTGGAGAGGTGCCTCCAGACTGATCTGCTCCAGAGGAGGGAGCAGTATCATGCCGGGTCTCCACGGGAGCTCGCGCTAGCAGCACCATGTACAGGGCTGTGAAGTGTCTCCCTATCTATCGAGGGGAGTACACGGAGTCAGGAGTATCCTGACTCAGAGCAGGGAGGCACGTCAGGGGACACCCTGGGGACCTAGGGGCTACAGTGCCTTTATTGGTGTCCAAGTTCACCATACCTACCCGAACTGGAGAGGCCTTGGATGAAGAGCTGGTCACCACTATAAACTACATGGCCTCGCACCAGCTAAAGGACCAGGTAATGGAGGAGACCACCGGCCGCTATAGTACACCTGTCAACTGTGCCTCCCTCAGTGTGTCGGTCGTTCACCATGCCATCTGGGGCCATATTGGGCCAGGGGTAAGAGCCCAGGAGGTAAAACTCCAGAAAATTCTAAAAATACTGGCCTCAGGGGTAACGGCCTTTGCCAGGTCTATCGATGGCAGGCCACTAACGGAGACACAACAGGACGCAGTGGGGCTCCTCTGCAATGCCCTGTTTGAGATAAACTTTCTGCATAAGAGTGCAATACGGCCGGCACTGAACCCGAAGTTTGCGGTGCTGTGCAAAGCCAGCAATGTACAACCGGCCAACTATTTGTTTGGGGCAGACCTGCCGAAGCAGGTACGAGAGCTGGATGACGAGGCCAAGACTCTCCACCTCACGAGCCAAGCCTCAACTCCACCCAGGGGCTCATCGCTATGAGGCCATCCCTATGCCACCTTCCACAACAGGCGCAGCCAGCCTAGGGGCTCATGGACAGGAGGCAGAGTCCAGCAGTCCCAGGGAGGGAGGCAGGAGGCCAGGACCACACAGGCTGTAACACCTAAGGTAGGACTTTCTAGTCCCTTGTGGGACAAATCACACACCTCTAATTTACAAGTTGGGGAAGGCTGAAACATTTTTTGAATGAATGGATTTGGATTACAGCAAACCCGTTCATACTGCACAGTGTGGAAGGGTTTAAAATTAAGTTCCTTCTTGGCTCAACACCATCCACTCAAAATGTACCAAATCGCACATATCTGTTCCCTCCACAGGAAAGATTTGAGATACAGGCTGAAATTCAGGCTTTACGAGTAAAAGGGGTGATTCAGAGGTCTCGCCCAGAATCACACCAAGTTGTATCAAATATATTTCCCAAGCAAAAGAAAGATGAAGGGAGTCATATTATCCTAGACTTGCTGGAACTCTATACCCATGTGCAGTATAAACATTTTAAAATGGACAACTTTGGTACAGCTATCCAGCTGGTCTCCAAAGGATGTTATATGGCTTGTATTGATCTAAAAGATGCTTATTACTCCGTACCAATACACAGGGAACACAGGAGATATTTGAAATTTAACTGGATGGGGCAGATATGGCAATTCAAGGCATTGCCAAATGGACTGACCTCGGCACCCAGACTTTTTACAAAATTACTAAAACCAGTTCTGGGACTACTACAAGTTCAGAATCACATTGTGATGGCTTGTTTGGATGACATTCTAATAATTGGCAACACAAAGGAATCAGCAATCTGTTTCAGCTACCAAATTCATGTTTGAGAGGTTGGGATTTGTAATCCATCCAGTTAAGTCTAAATTGACTGCAATCAAGGTAATTGATTACCTAGGGTTTACAATCAACTCAAATCAAATGTCAGTGACTCTGCCAGCTGACAAGCAATCAGACTTGAAGGAAGCCTGCAATAAGCTAATTGCTAACCCGAGGCCAACAATAGTAGCAAGCATAATTGGCAAGCTTGTGGCAACCTTTCCAGGTGTATGGACCTTTGCATTACCAAAATTTACAAAGAGCAAAGGAATGAGCCCTCAAGGCTCACACAGGCAAATTTGGGGAACATATGCACTTACCATCAGACGCTATCGCGGAGTTACACTGGTGGGCCACCAATGTACAACACTGTTTTAAGAAAATTCAAGTTCACATACCATTGGTAATAATACAAACCGATGCAAATGGCCTGGGCTGGGGGGCAACAGACACCAGCTCCAGCTGCGGGGGCAGATGGAATGTGCAGGAGTCCTTAATCCTACAACAATATGGCATAAACTACTTAGAATTGTTGGGAGCACTCTGTGGCTTAAAGGCTTATTGCAGCAATATGCATCATGTGCATGTACAACTTCAGATTGACAACACCACGGCGGTGGCGTATGTCAATCACATGGGTGGAATAAAATCTGAGTCATGTGATAAATTGGCAAACCTCCTTTGGCATTGGTGTATTGCAAGGAACATTTGGGTATAAGCTATCTACCTGCCAGGTAGATATTATATGGTGGTGGACACTAGATCAATGAAATTCAATGATAACACAGAATGGATATTGAATCATGAAGTGTTTACTGACATTGTTGGCCGATATGGCACGCTGGATATTGATTTGTTTGCCTCCAGGTTAAATCACCAGTTACCCAAATATGCCTCATGGGAGCCAGACCTAGGGGCAGTAGCAGTCGATGCTATCACACTGCATTCAGGAGGAATGTTCTTGGATGTTTTCCCTCCTTTTTCCCTCATCAGCCGATGCTTGGTCAAAATAGGCATTGGTAGTGTAGGCCCTGATTGGCCTACACTACCTTGGTTCCCACTCGTCCTGGGAATCATGACACAGCCTATGATGGATGTCCCCAACAGCAGGGAGCTGCTGGTACACCCGGTAACGGGGGGCCCATCATCCACCACACGACCGAATCAATTTGTTGGTTTGCAGATTCTGAGGACACCTTTCCTGGGACTCGGACTGGCTGATGGAACGGTGGATGTAATAACAGCGGCCTGGAAGGACAGCACACAAAAGCAGTATGTCTCCCACATCAAAAAGTGGGAGACATATTGCCGGGCATCCAACATCTCATATGACACAGTGGGCATCACGGACATATTAGAATTCCTATCTACCTTGTATCATGACCAGAAATTAGGCTACAATGCCATCAACAGTGTCAGGAGTGCACTGTCCTCATTTATAGTACTGGGAACGGGGGGCCTACCGATGGGGAAGCATCCCCTTATTACCAGATTCAGAAAAGGCATATATAACACGGCATCCCCGAGGCCACGATATACCATGATATACATGGGATGTAAGCGTGGTGCTGACGCTACGTCAGAGGGGTCCAGCCACCACACTATCTTTACACAAGCTCACTCTCAAGGTGGTCATGCTAATGGCGCTCATTACGGCGCAGCGAGTTGTGACGCTGCACAAACTGTGACTCGACAACATGCACACGACTGCCAAAACCATAACTTTTGTCATTTATGATTTTGTAAAACAGAGCAGGGCTGGGGTGCCAGGGCCCAGGCTTGAGTTCTTGGCATACCCCGAAGATCCTCGACTATGTGTGGTAGATCACTTGCACCACTATATTACAGTCACCAGGAGGCTCAGAGGCACAGAGTTAGCTGTCCTAATCAGCCACAAAAAGCCACACCATAGGGTGTCCACACAAACCATTTCCAGATGGCTAAAAGAGGTACTGGCACTTGCAGGAGTAGATACTGACATTTACAAATCTCACTCCACCAGGGCTGCATCAACGTCGGCAGCAAGGGCTATGGACGTGCCCCTCAACAGTATCCTAGCGGCGGTAGGATGTTCCGGTTTTATAACAAACCCATTGCCGGACCGGGGGTGTTTGCACGTGCCATTTTGAATTCTGTTTATTGTTTCTCCCCAGGTTGAGCGGGTTCACTATTGTTTTTGGATTAAAGCATCAGTTTTGTTACCTATGTATGTTATGTCTGAATGCTTTAACATTTTTTCTCACCAATCCATGGTCAATCCATTCAGTGTGTGACGCCTGGATTCGAACTGGCGTGAAATCACAGAGCTTTGAAATCTTCAGGTAGTCACTCACATGACTCCGAAGTAAAATAGTAAGATTAAACGAGAACTTACAAGTTTGAAGTTTGATCTTGATTTTATGAGGAGTTACGATGAGCGATTACGTGCCCACCGCTCCCAACCCTCATATTATCAGGTCATCTGGTAGTTCTAGTTTCTCCAAATCTTACTATCTTTAGGTCAACTTCTTTTATCTGTGATTCCACACCGCTGCTTTGAAGATTGACGCGCATGACGACTGACAGCCTTCTTCACGTAATCGCTCATCATAACTCCTCATAAAATCAAGATCAAACTTCAAACTGGTATGTTATCGTTTAATCTTACTATTAAAGACAAGCTCCAAATTGTATCATTCTGAGTAGAAGAAGATACTGAAGGCAAACACTGTAGACCTAAACAAAAAGCATTATAGAGCCCAATTCTGCAAACTAATAATTCAAGGTCATGTTAATTGGTTTTGTATCAAAAGGACAAATAATCTATACATAATCTGAACATATGTTTGGTTTAAGTGCTGAAAATGTCCATCTTAAATTCCAAGTAATTTTGGGATAATGGCCAAATATAGCTGTGTAAGACCTATTAACTACTGCTTTAACAAGATAAGGAACAGGTGCAGGCTTGTCATATTATATGCATTATGCAGGAGCTACATGCCATTTTATTTTAATGAAAATGTTTAGTAATACGTGCTGGCAAACTCATCTGTTCACATCACAAAACAAAACTAGTGTTCAATTGTTTGAGGTAGTCTAAATCTCACTCAAACAGGAACAACGATGTATGACAAAAGAAGAATAAAACAGATTTACACCTTGTTCTTAAACTACAGCATAAAGCTTTAGCCAATATCCAACAAGATTGCAATATATCAATATTATTACCAACATTTCAAAGCAAACAACTGCAAAAGGTTCATTATCACTATTGGATTATACATCAAGGTCCACTCTGTTGTTGGGACAGTTTTGTGATCATTCTATCCGTTTCATAAATTAGAATGGGTTCAGTGGAACACTGTGCAAATACAGTGCTCTTCGACACAAGAAACAATTTCCCATATGGATAGATTACTTGTCCTTTTGATACAAAACCAATTAACAAGTTATAAAACGTTACTTCATTCATCACCACAGATTTGGTCAAATTTATTGTTTGAGCTATTGATCATGGTAAATTAATGTAAACAGAAAGATAACAAGACAGCCTTTTATTACAAAGTTGGTAAATAAAAGCTCCATTGATTTTATGTCTTAAACCTAATAAGGACAAGAGTTGTTAAACAATTTAAGAAAAGATTTCTGACAATGAAATGCCATGCAAGCAGCTGAAATGGAAAATTGGTGAGAATAACATATTGGAGATTATTGGGAAGAACATAATGTGCAGATTTCAAAAATAACTGAATCATTTTGGATAGTTTAAAAGTTATGGTTGATGCCTAACAAACCTAGGTCAGCTTTTGTAGCCTGATGGTCAGGTGTACGGTCAAGCTGCCTCACACTAACAGAACCATGACGAGCCCAGTGTTGAGCCTGCATCATGTGGTGGGTCGACTAAACAGATCATAGAGGGTTGTGATAAGACAAATTAAAGATCTTAAAACAATTGCACCATCATTCATATCTAGTACCATTGAGTGTCTGATTGCTGTCACATGTAAATGTGTTTGTTGAACACCAATCTCAAGGATATACCACATAGCTGAATGTCTTCCGGAAGTGGCAGCGCTGCCTGGCAGCTGCGGCTCGCCTGGCAGCTGCGGCTCGCCTGCAGTCCGTCTGTTTTTTCTTTTCTTTTTGTCTTCTTGTGTCTGTTTAGTTGAAATTTTGGTTTGTTAGGCTGTGTATGTCCATCTGTGCTGAGGCCTAATGGCGGAGCTGGCGGCCTCGGAGCTGTGGCGGCGCTCCAGCATTCCAGCGGCGGTGGCGGCCCGGCTTCAGAGCTGCGGTGCTCCAGCAGTGGCGTTCCAGCGGAGACCCGGCTTCAGAGCGGCGGTGCTCCAGCGGCGTTCCAGCCACGGACCCGGCTTCAGAGCTGCGGTGCCCTAGTGTTCCAGCGGCGACCCGTCTTCAGAGTGGCGGTGCTCCAGCGGCGTTCCAGCGGTGGCGTTCCAGCGGCGGACCCGGCTTCAGAGCTGCGGTGCCCTAGTGTTCCAGCGGCGACCCGTCTTCAGAGTGGCGGTGCTCCAGCGGCGTTCCAGCGGTGGCGTTCCAGCGGCGGATCCGGCTTCAGAGCTGCTGTGCTCCAGCGGTGGCGTTCCAGCGGTGGCATTCCAGAGGTGACCCGGCTTCAGAGCTGCAGTGCTCCAGCGTTCCAGCGGTGGCGTTCCAGTGGCAACCCGTTCCAGCGGCAACCTCGGAGAGGCCCGGGGAGCCGTTGGTGCGAGAGGGTGGAGTTCCCTGCACTAGGCCCGGGGAGCCGTTGGTGCGAGAGGGTGGAGTTCCCTGCGCTGTGAGTATACCAAAATCTGCAACGCTCCACCCAAATCTTTGGTTCCATCTTCCAGAGAGGGAATCTGGTGGAAGCCTCTGATTGGTTGAAGAGAACCAGAGGAAGCAGCTGATTGGGTGCAACCCGGGGTTTACATTTTTACATTTCATTAATACATTAACTGGGAGTTAAGGATTCTGGGAGTTAAGGGTTCAGTATTTATTAGTAAAGTTTAAAGGATAACGTTTTGTGTTTAATAAAAATAAAAAAATTAAAAAAAAATATATATATATATAATACAGATTATATATAGACAGAGGCCCAGGAGCGGTTGCAGTGGGAGGAGCCAAATCCGTAATGTTCCATTCGCAGCTCGCAGTTCAAAACTCCCAGCTCGCAGTTGAGGAAGCCGCTGATTGTTGGAAGACGACTCGAGGGAGCGGCTGATTGGCAGTCAGATCACTGCTGATTTCTTTCAGCTAAAATCCTTGCATTGTATTGTACATTGTATTGTATTGTATCCAGGGTAAGGGGGAGGATGAGTGCCAGGGCAGTTTACTGTTCTGGATGTCAGATGTGGGAGATCATGCAGTCAGATAGCTCTCCAGACGTCCACATCAGCGCCAGGTGCGTCAGGATGGCGCTCCAAATGGACCGTATTCGATACCTGCAGCAGCAGCTTGATGACCTCCGTCTGGTCAGGGAGAGTGAGGAAGCCATAGAGAGGAGCTACCTGGGGGTAGCAACAGCGACCGGGCCTCCAGTACAAAGACCGGCCCTGTTGCTCAGAAGGGTAAGGAAAAGAAGAGGAGGGCAGCAGTAATAGGGGACTCTATAGTTAGGGGGTCAGATAGACGATTCTGTGGATGCAGTCAGGAGACCCGGATGGTAGTTTGCCTCCCTGGTGCCAGGGTCCGGGATGTGACTGAACGTGTCCAAGATATCTTGAAATGGGAGGGAGAGGAGCCAGAGGTCGTGGTACATATAGGTACCAATGACATAGGTAGAAAAAGAGAGGAGGTCTTGAAAGGAGAATTTAGGGAGTTAGGAAGAGTGTTAAGGAGAAGGACCGCAAAGGTAACAATCTCAGGATTATTGCCTGTGCCACGCGACAGTGAGAGTAGGAATGGAGCAAGGTGGAGGATAAATGCGTGGCTAAAGGACTGGTGCAGAGCGCAGAGATTCAAGTTTCTGGATCATTGGGACCTCTTTTGGGGAAGGTGTGACCTGTACAAAAAGGACGGGTTGCACTTGAACCCGAGGGGAACCAATATCCTGGCGGGGAGATTTGCAAAGGCTACTGGGGAGACTTTAAACTAGATCGGTTGGGGGAGGGACTCAAATAGAGAAGGCAAGTAGTCCGTTTGTGAGGCAGGAGGCAGAGAAGAAAAGCAGTCAGACGCAACACGTAGGGAGGAAAGAAGAAAAAAATAACAAACGGAGAATAAGAAGTGGAGGGTTTCTTAAATGTGTGAGCAGAGAGACAGAGGGGTGTAAAATGAGGATAGGAGCAATAGGTAGCAATGTGAAAAGTGGCAGGAAAACAAATCCAGGGCAAAAATCTAAAAGGGCCACTTTTCAACATAATTGTAAAAGGGCCAAGAGTGTTGTAAAAACAAGCCTGAAGGCTTTGTGTCTCAATGCGAGGAGCATTCGTAATAAGGTGGATGAGTTGAATGTGCAGATAGCTATTAATAATTATGATATAGTTGGGATCACGGAGACATGGCTCCAGGGTGACCAAGGCTGGGAGCTGAACATCCAGGGATATTCAATATTCAGGAAGGATAGACAGAGAGGAAAAGGAGGTGGGGTAGCGTTGCTGGTTAGAAAGGAGATTAACGCAATAGAAAGGAATGACATTAGTTTGGAGGATGTGGAATCGATATGGGTGGAGCTGCGAAACACTAAGGGGCAGAAAACGCTAGTGGGTGTTGTGTACAGGCCACCTAACAGTAGTAGTGGAGTTGGGGATGGCATCAAACAGGAAATTAGAAATGCGTGCAACGAAGGTAAAACTGTTATAATGGGTGACTTCAATCTACATATAGATTGGGTGAATCAAATTGGCAGGGGTGCTGAGGAAGAGGATTTCTTGGAATGTATGCGGGATATTTTTCTAAACCAACATGTGGAGGAACCAATGAGAGAGCAGGCTATTCTAGACTGGATATTGAGTAATGAGGAAGGGTTAGTTAGCAGCCTTGTTGTACATGGCCCCTTGGGCAAGAGTGACCATAATATGGTTGAGTTCTTCATTAGGATGGAGAGTGACATTGTTAATTCAGAAACACGGGTCCTGAACTTAAAGAAAGGTAACTTTGAGGGTATGAGACGTGAATTGGCCAAGATCGACTGGCAATTGATTCTTGAAGGGTTGACGGTGGATATGCAATGGAAGGCATTTAAAGACTGCATGGATGAACTACAACAATTGTTCATCCCAGTATGGCAAAAGAATAAATCAGGGAAGATGGCGCATCCGTGGATAACGAGGGAAATCAGGGATAGTATCAAAGAAAAAGATGAAGCGTACAAATTAGCCAGAAAAAGCAGCCTACCAGGGGACTGGGAGAAATTCAGAAACCAACAGAGGAGGACAAAGGGCTTAATTAGGAAAGGGAAAATGGAGTATGAAAGAAAACTGGCAGGAAACATAAAAACTGACTGCAAAAGTTTTTATCGATATGTGAAGCGCAAAAGATTAGTTAAAACAAATGTAGGTCCCTTGCAGTCAGAAACGGGTGAATTGATCATGGGGAAAAAGGACATGGCAGACCAATTGAATAACTACTTTGGTTCTGTCTTCACTAAGGAAGACATAAATAATTTGCCGGAAATAGCAGGGGATCGCGGGTCAAATGAGATGGAGGAAATAAGTGAAATCCAGGTTAGCCGGAAAGTGGTGTTGGGTAAATTGAATGGATTAAGGCCGATAAATCCCCAGGGCCAGATAGGCTGCATCCCAGGGTACTTAAGGAAGTAGCCCCAGAAATAGCAGATGCCTTAGTGATAATTTTTCAAAACTCTTTAGATTCTGGAATAGTTCCTGAGGATTGGAGGGTAGCTAATGTAACCCCACTTTTTAAAAAGGGGAGGGAGAGAGAAAAACGGGGAATTTCAGACCAGTTAGTCTAACATCGGTAGTGGGGGAAACTGCTAGAGTCAATTATTAAAGATGGGATAGCAGCGCATTTGGAAAGTGATGAAATCATTGGACAAAGTCAGCATGGATTTACGAAGGGTAAAATAATGTCTGACGAATCTTATTGAATTTTTTGAGGATGTAACTAGTAGAGTGGATAAGGGAGAACCAGTGGATGTGTTGTATCTGGACTTTCAGAAGGCTTTCGACAAGGTCCCACACAAGAGATTGGTATACAAACTTAAAGCACACGGTATTGGTGGTTCAGTATTGATGTGGATAGAGAACTGGCTGGCAGACAGGAAGCAAAGAGTAGGAGTGAACGGGTCCTTTTCAGGATGGCAGACAGTGACTAGTGGGGTGCCGCAAGGCTCAATGCTGGGACCCCAGCTATTTACAATATAAAATTAATGATTTGGACGAGGGAATTAAATGCAACATCTCGAAGTTTGCGGATGACACGAAGCTGGGGGGGGCAGTGTTAGCTGTGAGGAGGATGCTAGGAGGCTGCAGGATGACTTGGATAGACTGGGTGAGTGGGCAAACGCATGGCAGATGCAGTATAATGTGGATAAATGTGAGGTTATCCACTTTGGTGGCAAAAACAGGAAGGTAGACTATTATTTGAATGGTGTCCGATTAGGAAAAGGGGAGATGCAGCGAGACCTGGGTGTCATGGTACACCAGTCATTGAAAGTAGGCATGCAGGTGCAGCAGGCTGTGAAGAAAGCGAATGGTATGTTGGCATTCATAGCAAAAAGATTTGAGTACAAGAGCAGGGAGGTTCTATTGCAGTTGAGCAGGGTCTTGTTGAGGCCACACCTGGAGTATTGCGTACAGTTTTGGTCTCCTAATCTGAGGAAAGACATTCTTGCGATAGAGGGAGTACAGAGAAGGTTCACCAGACTGATTCCTGGGATGGCTCGACTTCCATATGAAGAAAGACTGGATAGACTTGGCTTGTACTCGCTGGAATTTAGAAGATTGAGGGGTGATCTGATAGAGACTTACAAAATTCTTAAGGGTTGGACAGGCTAGATGCAGGAAGATTGTTCCCGATGTTGGGGAAGTCCAGGACAAGGGGTCACAGTTTAAGGATAAGGGGGAAATCTTTTAGGACCGAGATGAGAAAATCGTTTTTCACACAGAGAGTGGTGAATCTGTGGAATTCTCTGCCTCAGAAGATAGTTGAGGCCAGTTCGTTGGCCATATTTAAGAGGGAGTTGGATGTGGCCCTTGTGGCTGAAGGGATCAGGGGGTATGGAGAGAAGGCAGGTACAGGATACTGAGTTGGATGATGGTGCAGGCTCGAAGGGCAGGATGGCCTGCTCCTGCACCTAATTTCTATGTTTCTATGTTTCAGAGCTGTGGTGCTCCAGTGATCCAGCGGCAGACCCTGCTTTAGAGCAGTGGTGGGGTTTCAGCATTCCGGCGACGGTGGGTGGTGGCAGCCCGGCTTCGTAGGTTCGGCAGCGGGTCTTGTGGACGACAACATCGGAGGCCTGGATCGCCTCAGCGCAGAGGGAGAACAAGGAGGGAAGAAGACAGAGACTTTAAGACTTTTGCCTTCCACCACAGTGAGGAGGTGCCTGGTGAACTCACTGTGGTGGATGTTAAATATGTGTTTATTGGGTGTTTTTTATTATATGTTATGACTGCAGGCAACAACGTTTTGTTCAGACCAAAAGGTCTGAATGACAATAAAGGATACTTTGACTTTGACTTTAATTTAGTTGTGGTCGCCTGGACATAACCTCATCTGGTACTGGTACTGCATCAACACTGTAAAGCACATGATTATCAATGTGCAAGGATAGTGAGGTACAGGAGACAATCGAGACTAGAATATCATTATTTATATGCAATATATACACAAGTCCCTTCATAGACCTGCTGAAGAAATGAATATGAAAAAAAAAACACTGCCACTTATATCCAACCAGCGGAGGGCACTTGGAGAGTTTTGGGTGAGGCTCAGCAATCTAATTTTACAAAGTCAATTATCCACAGATTTCATGTGGTTTCACAGTGCTATCAGATTTTAATGGCTCATTTGTTTAGCAGGAATCGTAGAGTCATTGTCATAGTCATACAGCATGGATGAAAGGCCCATTGCCCCAACTCATCCAGGCGAGCAAGATGCCCCATCTAAACCCGTCTCATTTGCTTCCATTTGATCCCTCTAAACCTTTCCTATCCATATACCTGTCCGAGTGAATTTTAAATGTTGATATTGTACCTGCCTCATCTACCTCCACTGGCATCCCATTTCAAATACCCACCACTCTCCAAGTGAAAAAGCTGCCCCTCAGGTTCCTAATAAATATTTTTCTGCTCATCTTAAACCTATGGTTCTTGATTTCCTTACCCTGGATAAAGAACATTGAGCATTCACCGTATTAATTCCCCTCATGATTTTGTACATCTTTATAAGATCACACTTGGCTCCAATGAATAGAGTGCTATACCAATTGCCCAATCTCTCCCTATACCTCAGGCTCTCGGGTCCTGGTAATATCCTCATAAATCCTCTCTACACTCTCTCCAGCTTAATGACACTCTTACTATATTAGGATGACCAAAACTCCATATGCAGCCACACCAATGTCTTGTACAACTGTAAAAAAAATCCCAACTTTTATGCTCAATACCATGACTGATTAAGACCAATGCACCAAAAGTTTTCTCGACCACTCTATCTACCTGTGATGATACTTTCAGGGAACCGTACATGTGTACTCCTAAATCCCTCTGCTCTACAACACCCACCTGGACCCGACCATTCACTGGGATGGTCCTGCCCTGGTTTGACCTCCCAAATGCAACATCTCATACTTATCTGCATTGAACTTCATTAGCCATTTGTCAGCACACTTGCCCAGCTGATGTTTTGATAACCCTCTTTACTGTCTACAATACCATCTACTTTGCAGATACAGATCTAAAGAGAGCCTGCTTTGCCTTGCAGATACAGATCTAAAGAGAGCCTGCTTTGTTAGGGTAATTGTAACAGCTCTGTTATTTGTGACAGCATAGAGCTTTTTTGCCTTCCTTGTGTGAAGCAACACAATTGGCCCATTAAGCACAACATTGAATCCGTCTGCTTCAAGGATGCTTTTCAGCCAGTGTTTGCGCAACAGCCAGAATCAAGAGTGAGGTCTGCAAGATTATATAGATGGGATAGATTATAATGGTGTTATCTCATCCTATACATTGCCACCAAAATCCCTGACCCAAGCAGATTGCTAAATGATCTATCGTGTCCACGAGCCATCGAATTGGGAAAGGCAATCACCTTTGTAACTGGAACGTGAACTCTGTTCCCAGAGCAATCTCTCAAGGTGAAAAAGTTAAATATTAGAAGAGATATCTGATTTGTTTCAGACAAGACAGACTATAAGATCATAAGTGGTCATCTTTCTAACATTAGTATTGCTCAAATTTGCCTGTTTCATTCCACCTTGTAATAAATGTATAAGTGGCATCAAATGGAATATGTAGCACAATTTTCCAGTTTCACAGATAGAGAATAACCTGTCACTAATACATTTTGTTTATATCTAAAATTTACTTTAGCACATTATATCTGAGATGTCTTTAAAATGCCAAATTTCTAAGGAAGCAAACTTGAATCTTATTTGAAGTCAATTTTTACAGCAAACAGTACAAATTAACAAAAAAGATCCCAATCATGACAAATTTGCTTTCAGTGATCACATCAAAGAATGCACGAAAAGGAATAATGAGAAGAATTGTTTTTTATGTGCCTGCTTTGAGCATTCATTTATATAAAATGACATTCTCCAATATATATTAATGGTGAACTCAAATATGATTATAATTATCTTATGCTGTCCTATTTCTCTTCTTAAATTGATGAATGAATTCACCATTCATAGTTCACCTAATTTTACTTCAAAAATGAAAGCCAATGAAACAGTTACTATGACCTTAGCTCAACAGAGGAATTAATTTAAAGAAAAGACAAAGAAGATATTTGGGTCTTATCAATCCAATAGACCATATCCAATTTAATCAAACACAAATCAACATTCCCATGGTTGAATTTACACATGAAAGAAACAATGTACCAGAGCAATCACCTGAAAAGTATTAGAGAAAAATATACTCTGTTAAATTAGGCCTATGAAATTTCCTAATAGTCATCCAATTACAACTAAAGAGGATCTTGTACAGTAATTTATAAATATTGCTTCAGGATGATTTAATATTGCATCTGTAGGAATACTTTAAAATCAGCAGTGTGGGAAAATACTGCCTCTACACTGAAGATAAAGGTACCTACTTACGAGGTGTCATAGTTTATTAAAAAATTTGTCACTGAAGTTAAGATGAATATGAACAGTGCTCATTCCTGTGAGAAATGAATTTAAAGCAGATTCACCACACAGTGTTGACAGATACATTCATTGATTTGAAGCAGGAACAAGTAGCTTGGGAAAGTGAGCTGTGGAATGAATGCTTTGTTTCATTAAAAGAGCATGATGTGAAGTCTCAATAAGGACCCTTCAAGGATTGATGCTTGAAGTAAAAGGGACACTGACAGCTGTCAGTTTGCAATAATAGTTCACTTCTTGTTGTTCTTTCTGATTACTGCTGTTATGTGCGAAAACAATGTAGATGAGACCAATAACCTTGAGCAGGTTTGAAGAAAATGGTAGAAAGAAGATAAGTGAACATTCATGTAGCACAACAGGAGATTCAATTTACATTTCAATTCCACAGGGATATTATTCTCAATATGCTACTTGTAGGGAAAATAAAACTCTCAAACATAATCTTTACATCTATTCCAGTATTGCAATCAAATCTCAATCTCAATACTATGCATTAAAACGGACATAAGTGTACAATTGTTTGAAACTTGATGAAATTCCATACCCCAGAAAGTGATGCATCTGCTGAAGGTGCAATTTATATCTTCATGGTGATATGAGATTTTATTTATGTCTAATTCACGTTGGAAATATGATTAGATTTGAATCTCTGTGGCTTGTTAAAAGCATAGTGGAATTAAGATGTATGATAATTATAAATCTGGTTATTAGCACAACGACATCCATGTGCAAATGCCATTCATTTGTACACTTACATTTCTTTTTCAATTTCCAACATTCTATATGTGGACCAACAAATTATCTTCCCTTTGCTCAAAAAAAAATTGAACAGCTGGAAAATGTAACCTGCCGCTCATTCACATAGATGCACAGAGTCTCTTGCCCTGAGAAGGCGAATCGAGGACCAGAGGACATAGATTTAAGGTGGAGGGGAAAGGATTTAATATGAATCTCAGGGGTAACATTTTCACACAAAGGGTGGTGGGTGTATGGAACATGCTTCCAGAGGAGATAGTTGAGGCTGGGACTATCCAAATATTTAAGCAACAGTTAGACAGGTACATGGATAAGACAGGTTTGGAGAGATATGGAACAAACGCGGGTAGGTGGGACTAGTTTAGCTGGGACATGTTGGCCGGTGTGGGCAAGTTAGGCCGAAGGGCCTGTTTCCACACTGTATCGCCCTGTGACTCTATGCCTCTATGATTAGAACGAAGAACTAAGGTAGATCACAGGCTCTTCGCCCCACAATGTCTGGGCCAAACATGATGCCAAGTTAAACCAATCTCCTCTGCCTGCACATGATCCATTCTCTTAAATACCTCTTAAATGCCACTATCTGCCTCTATCACCACTTTAGACAGCATGTTCCAGGCACCCAGCACCCTCTCTCCACTTGCTCTGGACATTTCCTTTAAACATTGCCCCTCTCATCATCAAGCTATGCTCTCTGATCTTTGCATTTCCTCCCTGGGAAAAAGGTTCTGACCATCTACCTATGCCTTTCTTGATTTTATATACTTCTATCACGTCTTCCCTCTGACATTCCCGAGAAAACATGCAACTATGAGATTGAAACATGAATCTGCACCAGTAAAACAATAGAATACAACAGTACAGCACAGAAAAAGGCCCTTCAGCCCACAACATCTGTACCTGTGCACTTCTATCAGGTCACCCTCAGCCTCTGATACTCCAGAGAAAATAATCCAAGTTTATCCAGCCTCTCCTTTTAGCTAAATACGCTCTAATCCAGACCAATTTGAATTATTGATTTTGATGTGTTATTTTCCAAAGAAAACATTGGCATGCATAAAGTTTTTTAATAAAATTGCGCAAATAAAGAAGTGCTAATAATGGGTTTTAACGTTAGTTTTCTTCAAAAGGCAATCTATTTAATTAGTAAGTTAAACTGGAAGGAAAGAGTAAAAGGCAAACATCTTTTTTTGTTACATCTCACCTACTTTCTCTAATATAGACAACTGAAGTATGATTAATTAAGCTGCAGAAGAGACAGATAGAGAGACTTAGACAGAGGCACATTGTTTGTAGCTAAATGTTCACTTAAAATGTGCTTGTGGTTCATCATTCATCTAGTGCTGTATAAACCAGGTGAGAATTAAATATATATTATTTGTTAATTTGACAGTATAGTCATCTGTAAATAAGAGTACAATTTAGTTTTTACAATTTAGCAGTAATAGACAATAGACAATAGACAATAGGTGCAGGAGTAGGCCATTCGACCCTTCGAGCCAACAACGCCATTCAATGTGATCATGGCTGATCATCCCCAATCAGTACCCGTTCCTGCCTTCACCCCATATCCCGTGACTCCGCTATTTTTAAGAGCCTTATCTAGCTCTCCCTTGAAAGCATCCAGAGAACCTGCCTCCACCACCCTCTGGGGCAGAGAATTCCACAGACTCACCACTCTCTGTGAGAAAAAGTGTTTCCTCGACTCCGTTCAAAACTCCTTATTCTTAAGCTTACTCCTTATATGCAATGTTTGACAAACCTTCTTGAATTTTTTGAAGCGGTAACTAGGGAAATTGATGAGGGTAAAGCAGTGGATGTTGTCTATATGGATTTCAGTAAGGCCTTTGACAAGGTTCCCCATGGAAGGTTGGTTAAGAAGGTTCAATCTTTGGGTGTTAATGGCGGAGTAGCAAGATGGATTCAACAGTGGCTGAATGGGAGATGTCAGAGAGTAATGGTGGATGGCTGTTTGTCAGGTTGGAAGCCGGTGACCAGTGGGGTGCCTCAGGGATCTGTGTTGGGTCCACTGTTGTTTGTCATGTACATCAATGATCTGGATGATGGGGTGGAAAATTGGAGTAGGGAAGTAATGTTAAAATTGTACAAGGCATTGGTAAGACCAATTCTGGAGTATGGTGTACAATTTTGGTCGCCTAGTTATAGGAAGGATGTCAACAAAGTAGAGAGAGTACAGAGGAGATTTACTAGAATGTTGCCAGGGTTCCAGCAACTATGTTACAGAGAAAGGTTGAACAAGTTAGGTCTTTATTCTTTGGAGCGCAGAAGGTTAAGGGGGGACTTGATTGAGGTCGTTAAAATGATGAAAGGGATAGACAGAGTTGACGTGGATACGTTTTTCCCATTGAGGGTAGGGAAGATTCAAACAAGAGGGCATGACATGAGAATTAAGGGACAGAGGTTTTGGGGTAACGTGAGGGGGAACTTCTTTACTCAGAGGGTGGTGGCTGTGTGGAATCAGCTTCCAGCAGAAGTGGTGGAGGCAGGATCGATTTTAACATTTAAGAGTAAAGTGGATAGGTATATGGACGGGAAGGGAATGCAGGGGTATGGTCTGAGTGCAGGTAGATGGGACTAGGGGAAAACAAATGGTCGGCACGGACTGGAAGGGCCGAGAGGGCCTGTTTCCGTGCTGTAATTGTTATATGGTTATATGGTTATATGGTTATATGGTTATTTTTAAGAGCCTTATCTAGCTCTCCCTTGAAAGCGTCCAGAGAACCTGCCTCCACCACCCTCTGGGGCAGAGGATTCCACAGACTCACCACTCTCTGTGAGAAAAAGTGTTTCCTTGACTCCGTTCGAAATGGCTTACTCCTTATTCTTAAGCTCACTCCTTATATGCAATCATATGGAATGATACATTTTGGGGGGGGGGGGGGGGGGGGAGGAGGCATTTGAAAAGAGAATGCAATCAGATTTGCCATGATATCCAGAAATAAACAGGTTAAATTGATATGTGCAGAGTAGCATGTACAGCTATATGGATTTTGTCTCTTGTGTTTTACTTTTTTTTCCTTGTTGATTTGATGCTGACCGATTAGATGCTGATATGAACGATTGTCACAAGAAGTTGTTTATCTTAGGGGCAATAGAATTGCTCAGCTGGTAGAGGTGCTGCCTCACAGCACCAGAGACCCGGGTTCATTCAATCCAATTATTTCCTTTTAAATACCTTGCAAAGAACATTCCAAAACAAAATAAGCAACAGAGCTGCTGGAACCATATTTTTATCCACATATCATTTGTTTTCTGATGTTAACTGGTTAAGTAGAAACAGAATTAAAGGCATTCTTTATATCAACTGCTTAAATTACATTCATTGATGTTAATTCATTGAATTAGCATCAGGAAATGTCTGGAGATGCAAATTTCCATGTGTAGCACTGAAAGAGTAATCTGCACAAACTTGTCTTAAAATCATGCCTGAAGAATGAAACATGCACATTGCCGTGGGTGGTAACAATATATAACATTTTCCTTTTGTAATAGGAAAAATAACAATCCAAATTGTGTGAAGGGATAATTAAGAAAGTTAAGATAGTACAGCTAAATAATTCTCTCCTGTGACAGCAAATCATGCGCTTACCTTTCTAGATGATTTAATATTTTGGATTGTTTTCACTGATGTTTTGTTTCATTGCAACTCATTAAGACAAATCCCCATATAGCAAATTTTACAGAAGATTCAGCATAATGTTTTTTTTTAGAATTAAGATATGAATCATGCAACCCATGCTGCCCGTCAGTGTGCTCCTCTGCAGAGGTTGCGCAGTTCATAAGTTGTAGGAGCAGAATTAGGCCATTCAGCCCATCAAGTCTACTCTGCCATTCAATTATGGCTGATCTATCTTTCCCTCTCCATCCCATTCTCCTGCCTTCTCCCCATTATCCCTGACACCTGTACTAATCAAGAATCTGTCGATCTCCGCATTACAAATACCTATTGACTTGGACTCCACAGCCGTCTGTGGAAATGAATTCCACAGATTCACCATCCACTGACTGAAGAACTTCCCCCTCATCCCTTTCTTAAAGGTACATCTTTTTTTTCTGAGGCACTGGCCTCTGGTCCTGGGCTCTCCCACGAGTCACCAGTCTCCCGTCAATGTTTTGTACAACTGTAACATAACATTCCAACTTCATACACATTTTGTTTAGTTTAGAGATACAGTGCGGAAACAGGCCATTCGGCTCACCGAGGCCGTACCAACCAGCGATCCCCGGCACATTAACACTATCCTAAACACACTAGAGAAAATGTTACAATTATACCAAGCCAATTAATCTACAAACCTGTACATCTTAGGAGTGTGTGGGAGGGAACTGAAGATCTCGCAGAAAACCCACACGGTCATGGGGAGAATGTACAAACTTTGTACAGACAGTGCCCGTAAGTCGGGATCGAACCAGGGTCTCTGGCACTGATCACACTTTAAGACAGAAACTCTACCATTGTGCCAACATGCTGCACCTCTTTTATCACGCCTCTTTCTCCTCCCTCTGTCTAATATCCCTCCCTCTCACTTTACATTTCTCACCTCTCCTTATCTGACACACTTTTGTCCCCTTTTCACCTCTAGACTTTGCCACTTACTCCACCCATCTGCCAATCACTGCCACCTCCCTCACCTGTATCCACCTATCACTTGTCAGTCTTTGCCCAACCCACACCTCTTTTTCCCAGCTTTCTGCCCCCAACACCATCATCTGAAGAAGTGTCCTGACCCAAAATATCATCTTCCATTCTCTCCACAGATGCTGCCTGACCCATTGAGTTTCTCCAGCACTTTGTTTCTTACTCATGATTCCAGCACCTGCAATTTTTGTGTATCCTGTTTACCTCTCTGTATTCTGACCAATATAGGGTCTTGTTTAAAGAACATCTCTACTCAAATCCCTCACCCCTTCTTTGTCTGTAGTCCATTTCTATATTCTTCCATGATATTGATGCCCCTCTAATCCTCATGCATTACTTCCATCATTGTCAGCAGTGCCAAAACTTGCAGTTGTCTTAACTCTTTAGGACTCAGGATAAAATTAAGTTTTAGTCATATGCACATTTTTTTTTCTGTGGCTCTTAAGTGACTGCTCATAGGCTATTTCTGCCATGTCAAAGGTCCTGTATTTGCTGTAATAATGTTGTAATTTCTGTAGCTTGCTTTGCAATTGTTAAAGGTAAAAGCATGTATTTAATTGTCACCCATTCCTTCTCTCTAAAGTGTGTGTGAATATATGTAGGAAGGAACTGTGGATGTTAGTTTACACTGAAGATAGACACAAAATTGCGGAGTAGTTACTCAGCGGGACAGGCAGCATCTCTGGATAGGTATGCATGATATTTCTTCTGAAGAAAAAGGGTAAAATGTCACCCATTCCTTCTATCCAGCGATGCTGCCCGTCCCGCTGAGTTACTCCAGCATTACTCCAATTCTGGAGTATGGTGTACAATTTTGGTCGCCTAATTATAGGAAGGATGTCAACAAAATAGAGAGAGTACAGAGGAGATTTACTAGAATATTGCCTGGGTTCCAGCAACTATGTTACAGAGAAAGGTTGAACAAGTTAGGTCTTTATTCTTTGGAGCGCAGAAGGTTAAGAGGGGACTTGATTGAGGTCTTTAAAATGATGAAAGGGATAGACAGAGTTGACGTGGATAAGCTTTTCCCATTGAGGGTAGGGAAGATTCAAACAAGAGGGCATGACATGAGAATTAAGGGACAGAAGTTTAGGGGTAATGTGAGGGGGAACTTCTTTACTCAGAGGGTGGTGGCTGTGTGGAATGAGCTTCCAGCAGAAGTGGTGGAGGCAGGATCGATTTTAACATTTAAAAGTAAAGTGGATAGGTATATGGACGTGAAGGGAATGGGGGTGTATGGTCTGAGTGCAGGTAGATGGGACTAGGGGAAAACAAATGATCGGCACGGTCTGGAAGGGCCGAGAGGGCCTGTTTCCGTGCTGTAATTGTTATATGGTTATATGGTTATACTCCACTCCACTGCAAAATCTCCTCAATGTATGTCTACTTTGAAGTTCTCCTCCTCTCTCCAAAGTCAGTTTAGCATCCTCCTCTCTCACTGCCCCCTCCCCCCCCCGTGATCACTTCTTAACTTTCTCACTCCTTCCCCTCCCCTTCCCAGCTCTCCCACAAGCCTCCACCTCTTCCTTTATTTTTACCGTCCCCCTGACATCGGCCTGAAGAAGTGTCTCGATCCAGATTCAGATTCAGATTCAGATTCCTTTATTGTCATTCAGACCTTTCGGTCTGAACGAAATTTGTTACCTTGCAGTCATAACATGTAATAAATTAAAACAAAACACACAATAAACACATAATTTAACATCCACCACAGTGAGTTCACCAAGCACCTCCTCACTGTGGCGGAAGGCAAAAGTCTTAAAGTCTTTGTCATTTTCCCCTACTTGTTCCCCCTCTGTACTGAGGCAATCCAGGCCTTCGATGTCATCGTCCACCAGGCCCGCGGCCGAGCCTCCGAAGCCAGGCCGCCACCGCCGCCGCCGCCGGAACGCCGGAACACCACCACAGCCCCCAGCCAGGATCGACCACGGGAACGCTGGAGCCGCCGGAGCTCTGAAGCCGGGCCGCCGCTGGAGCACCTGCTGGAGAGCCGCTGGAGAGCCGCCGGAGCCGGAGCGCCGAAGCCGGGCCGCCGCTGGAGCACCCGCTGGAGAGCCGCTGGAGAGCCGCCGAGCCGCCGGAGCGCCGAAGCCGGGCCGCCGCTGGAGCACCCCTGGAGAGCCGCCGGAGCGCCAATGCCGGGCCGCTGCTGGAGCACCGCTGGAGCAACTGCTGGAGCGCCGAAAGCCCCGAAGCGGGGGCCGCCGCCGCCGCTGGAACACTGGAGCTCTGAACGCTCACCACAGCTCCGAGGCCACCAGCTCCGCCATTAGGCCTCAGCACAGACGGAGACGGTGACGGGGGACACGACAAGAAAAGGTCGCATCCCCCTGAAGGGAGAGACTAAAACCTTGTTTCTCCCACCCTCCCCCCCCCCCCCCCCCACACAAAACACAGCCTAATAAACCAAAATTCTAACTAAAAACAGACACGAAAGGACGAAAAAAAAAGAAAAAAAAACAGACGGACTGCAGGTGAGCCGCAGCTGCCACGCAGCGTCGCCACTTCCGGATCCGAAACGTCGCCTATTCCTTCTCTCCATAGATGCTGCCTCACCTGCTGAATTTCTCCAGCATTTTCGTCTACCAGCATTATGTGTCTGTCTCTTATACTCAATACTCTGACTGATGAAGGCCAATGTGCCGAAAGCCTCTTGACCACTCTATCTACACTCCTAGATTTCGCTGGTCTAAAACACACCCCAGGGCCCCACCATATCACTACCTTATGCCAACTTTTTCCTCTTTTCCAGTTTTTTCCTCCTTACCCACCACAATCAGTCTAAAGTCAAAAGTCAAAAATGTCAAAAGAGTTTATTGTCATGTGTCCCTGACAGGACAATGAAATTCTTTCTTTGCATTGCACAACAGAACATAGTAGGCATTGACTACAATTATATACGTGAATACACACATGAATGAATAAATTGATAAAGTGCAAATAACAGATGGAGGGGTATTAATGTTCAGAGTTTTGTCCGAGCCAAGTTTAACAGCCTGATGGCTGTGGGGAAGTAGCTATTCCTGAACCTGGTCGTTGCAGTCCTCAGGCTCCTGTACCTTCTACCCAAAGGTAGCAGGGAGGTGAGTGTGTGGCCAGGATGGTGTGGGTCCTTGATGATGCTGCCAGCCTTTTTGAGGCAGCGACTGTGGTAGATCCCCTCGATGGAAGGAAGGTCAGAGCCGATGATGGACTGGGCATTGTTTACTACTTTTTGTAATCTTTTCCTCTCCAGGACACTCAAGTTGCCGAACCAAGCCATGATGCAACCGGTCAGCAAGCTCTCTACTGTGCACCTGTAGAAGTTAGAGAGAGTCCTCCTTGACAGACCGACTCTCCGTAATCTTCTCAGGAAGTAGAGGCGCTGATGAGCTTTCTTAATAATTGCATCTGTGTTCTCGGACCAGGAAAGATCTTCAGAGATGTGCACACCCAGGAATTTGAAGCTCTTGACCCTTTCAACGTTGATATAAACGGGACTGTGGGTCCCCATCCTACTCCTTCCAAAGTCCACAATCAGTTCCTTGGTTTTGCTGGTGTTGAGGGCCAGGTTGTTGTGCTGGCACCATATGGACAGTCGCTCAATCTCTCTTCTATACTCTGACTCATCCCCATCAGTGATACGTCCCACAACAGTGGTGTCATCAGCGAACTTGATGATGGAGTTTGCACTATGACCGGCTATGCAGTCATGAGTATAGAGTGAGTACAGCAGGGGGCTGAGCACGCAGCCTTGAGGTGCTCCCGTGCTGATTGTTATCGAGTCTGACACATTTCCACCAATACGAACAGACTGTGGTCTGTGAATGAGGAAGTCGAGGATCCAATTACAGAGGGATGCGCAGAGACCCAGTTCTGCGAGTTTGGTAACCAGCTTGTAGGGGATGATTGTGTCAAATGCCGAGCTGTAATCAATGAATAACAGCTTGACAGATGAGTTTTTGTTGTCCAAGTGGTCCAGAGCAGAGTGGAGGGCCAGCGAGATCGCATCCACCATTGATCTGTTGTGGCGGTAAGCGAACTGCAGTGGGTCCAGATTTTTGTCGAGGTAGGAATGATTTTCACCATGATCAACCTCTCAGAGAACCTAGAGTTGCTGTCTAAAGCGGCAGTGATGAGGGGCATAAAAGCAGTGGTCCGACCAGTCAGAGGCCATGCTGCAAGATGCCCTGACAGATGTCAACTGGAATATGTTCAAAGTAGGTTTCAGTGATGTCAGTAGTTAGTGGAAGCAGTCACGGAATTCATCGCAACAATAACCGATAACATCGTCCCCACGGTAAGGGTTAGTTTGGGAGCTGCTCTGCCCAGGACAAGAAGGCTCTGCGGAGAGTAGTGCGTTCGGCCGAACGCACTATGGGAACTACACTCGCCCCCCTGCAGGAACTATACATCAGAAGGTGCAACTCCAGAGCAAACAGGATCATGAGAGACCCCTTCCACCCCAGCAACAGACTGTTCCAGCTGCTAGTCAGGCATCCGCCTCCGTTGCCATGCTGTGAAAACGGAGAGGATGAGAAAGAGTTTCTTCCCAGAGGCCATTAGGTCTGTAAACTCCTAACTCAGCAGGGACTAACTTATTGTACCAATTTACTGTTGTGTGGCGTCTTTTTAAAATAGCTGTTTTTTCATTTTTTTCCTACCACAAATAAGTAATATGTGAATATGTGATTCTGTTCCATTCTGTTTTGTAGTTTTTTTGCACAATCCGCAAGCATTGCCACTTTTCATTTCACTGCACATCTCGTATGTGTATGTGACGAATAAACTTGACTTAAAGGCCCTGTCCCACTGTGGGGACCTAATTTGCGAGTTTAGGAGAGTTTGCGCTCGCCATAAACCCGTAGCATGGTCGATACGTGGTCTTCGGAGGTAACTCTCCTTCATGTTCGAGAGAAGTTCCCGCATACTCGTGGCCTCAGTCTGGTCGAGGAGAATTTTTTAGTATGTTGAAAAATTATTTGCGAGTCAAAATTGGTCGGCATGGTTTATTACTCGTAGGTTTAGTCGTAGTAGGTCGTAGTAGGTCGGCATGTTACCGTAGGTAATCAAAGGCAAATGTATGGGAATTACTGGTCAACTCAGATTCAGCAGGCCAAAGGGCCTGTTTCCACATTTAACTCTAAACTAAACTAAACAAAATACTAAAACTGTCCATATTGCATTCTGAGATCTTGGAAACTTGGTAATAGTTTGATGATGGGACACGAAGGATAAAGGGATGTTAAAAGAGGAGAAGGAAATAGGAAACCAAATGCCTTCATTTAAGCATACAATGGTGAATTGGAAAGGAGATAAAAATGCTGTCGAATAATGTCTGATAGATTTGTGAGCAGCATTTTGGCTGATACTTCAGATGGAAGAGAAAGAGAGCAGAATCATGGAAGATGCTAGGATTTCTACTGCCATTTGCGCAGCTTTCCTCACAGAAGTGTTTGCCTGTAGTAGTTGGCAAAGTTCAGTTCCAGGCTGCCCACTGATTCAAAGCCGGCAAAAAGTGAGTTCCTGCAGTGATAGTTTAGTCTAGTCTTGTGTACCGGGGTATCGTGAAAAGCTTTTTTGTTTGTGTCAGCAGAAAGACTATACATGATTATAATTAAACAGTCCACAGTATATAGATACCGAATAAAGGGGATACTGTTTAGCGCAGAACAATGTCAAGTAAAGTCCGATTAAAGATAGTCCGAGGGTCTCCTATGAGGAGGATGGTAGGTGAGGATGGTATGTGATTTGATAAAAGTTGGTGCAGTTGCCTGAAGCAGATGGGAAGAAACTGTCCCTGAAACTTGAGGTATGTGTTTTCACATATCCGTACAGTACCTCTTGTCTGAAGGGAGAGGGAAGAAGCGGAAGTTTCTGCCGTATGTTGTCCTTGATTTTGCTGGTGGCTGGTGAATTGGTGTTGACGGCAAATAAGTTTTGTGACATAATGCAAATTGCTTTCAGTAAGCCAATCTCCTTCATTTTCTCTGTCAATTTTTACAATTCAATTTGATAATTAAAAACGGTTTGAACAATGTCGTAGGGACTCGATGCAGATGCTGGAATCATGAGTCAGGCAGCATCTGTGGAGGGAATGGACAGCGATGTTTGTTGTTAAATTAACATGGATAGGATAGGATTGGAGGGATATGGACCAAACTCAGGCAGGTGGGACTAGTGTAGCTGGGACATGTTGGCCGGCGTGGGCAAGTTGGACCGAAGTCACTCTATGACTCTATAGGGCCTGTCCCACTCATGTGTCCTTGGCATGCAAATTACGCAACCTCGTGGTCGCGTTGTGCCGCAATGGTGCGGTGAAGGTCGGGCACGATTACATGCGTATCCACAATCGTCTGGAGCACGTGACGTCATTTGAAGATGGACACAAAGCTGGAGTAACTCAGCGGGACCGGCAGCATCTCTGGAGAGAAGCAATGGGTGACGTTTCATATAGAGACTTCTTCAGTCTGAAAAGAAGGGTCTTGACCCGAAACATCATCCATTCCTTCTCTCCAGAGATGCTGCCGGTCCTGCTGAGTTACTCCTGCATTTTGTGTCTATCTTCAGTTTTCTTGACCCCGCTCTTTTTTTTTTTTTTTTTACAAATGCTTTTATTCAGAACAAACAAATACAAAACAGTAACACGCTCAGAGAATGCCTATATTGGCATTTTACAAAGAAAGTTCTCAAATTAAAATATTATCATTTTTGTCAATAATACATTCGACCTCCTGCGGTGACCAGCATTCACGGAAAGCCTCCACAGTCCCCGTGGACACCGCGTGTTCCCTCTCTAGGGACGCGCGGGCACGGACGTAACCCCGGAAGAGGGGCAGGCAGCCGACTGCTGTGCGGCCGTCGACTGCCCGCTTGACCCCGCTCTGGAAGTAGGAGTGGGGGCGGATCCGGACCGCAATGGCCGTGAGCCCCAGGCCGAGTTCGGCGATCTTTTGCCTGCTGCTGCTGCTGTTGAAGGTGAGATGTTGCGTCACGCCAGGGTTTTAGGCCTGTCCCACTTTGGCCGTCAGTTCTGCAACGGCACTTTGGCCGTCAGTTCAGTTGGCACGCGAAGATTTCGTTCACTACAAAAATTTCGGAGCCCCGCGCGATGTCGCCCACAACTACATACCCCTCCGCGCTTCTAAGTGGGACCGGCGCCGCGCGGCCATACGATGCCCGTACGCCTCAACGCGACCATGAGGTCGCGTAATTTGCATGCCAAGGACACGCAAGTGGGACAGGCCCTTATGACTCTAACTTGCGGATTGCTTTGAAAAATAAATGGCAGGCATCTTTCTCCTTCACGCATGAATATAAATATCTGCCCCAAGGGCAACAGTCTGAAAGATTTGATTTGTTTTGAAGAACTTTGTAAATGCTTTATCTCTAATTGTTGGCAGATAGATTTGCACAAAGTCAGTCAAAGAAGACAAAGTAGGAAATTCAAACTTTAAAACTAAACAATTAGCAGCTTCTTTAAAGCAAAAAACACATAACTGGGAGAATTCAGTAGGACTAGCAGCACTACTGGAGGTCCAGAACCCGGGGCCACAGTATAAGAATAAAGCCCCTGTCCCACTGTGCGAGGTAATTCAGGAGTTCTCCCGAGTTTCCACTGATTCAAACTCGGAAAATTACGGTAATGGTCGTTCGTAGTTACTCGGGGCTCTCGTGGAATTTTTTCACACTGTTGAAAAATCTTCATGAGTTTACCGCGTTTCCCAGGTACCTGCCGTAAGCGTTACGAGCTGCTAAGAGACGTCCCGAGCTCCGACGTACCCGCTACGTACATTCTGCGTACTTACCACAAGTTTGATTTTTTTTTTAACTCGGGAGAACTCTTGAATTAGCTCGTACTGTGGGACAGGGGCTTAAGTGGTCGACCATTTAGAACTGAGATGAGGATTTTATTTTCACCCAGAGAGTTATGGATTTGTGGCATTCTCTGCCTCAGAAGGCAGTGGAGGCTGATTCACTGGTTGCATTCAAAAGACAGTTAGATAGAGCTCTTTGGGCTAGCTGAATCAAGGGGTATGGAGAGAAGGCAGGAACGGGGTACTGATTGTGGATGATCAGCCATGATCACAGTGAATGACGGTGCTGGCGTGAAGGACCGATTGCTCTGCTCCTGCACCTATTGTCTCTGTCTGTTTCTAAAATCTGTATATTGCCGTTTTGGGTTGAACATAGATCATAAAAATGTACACCACAGGAACTGCCTTCAATCCACAATTTCTGGGCCAAATGAGATGCCAAGTTAAACTAATCTCCTTTGCCTGCGTGTAATTCATATCCTGCATAAAGGGGCTGTCCTACTGCGGCGATCTAATCTGCAAGTTTAGAAGAGTTTGACCTCGATTCAAACTCGCAGGATGGTCAACACATGGTCCTAGGAGGTCCTATGAGGTCACGGGAACGCTTGAGGGAAGTTCCGGAATACTTGCGGCCTCAGTTTGGTCGAGGAAACATTTTCAACATGTTGAAAAATTTTCCGTGAGTAAAAATTGGTCGGCATGGTTCTTTTGAACTCGTAGTGCAGTGGAGTGGGGTCGCTATGTAGTAACAGGCAGTCAAGGGCAGCCATAGGCAATCTCCTTTGCTGACCGGGCAATTTAATTGGCTCATTGGAGTTTTCAGGACCAAGGAAAAGTAAGTAAAAATCCCCGCTAAACTTTGTTATGTTGACTGGCTTCTTAAAATGTCTCCACTCCTCCCCCCTTCTCTCCACCTCTCTCCCCTTCTCACCCACCCCCCCCCCCCCCCCCACCCCTACGCCACGCTCTCTAAAGGAAGTACCGCACACTGTGCAGCCGTCTTTTACCTTCCTGTTCATCGCGGGTGTGAATTTCAGACAGCGCTCCCCGGCTTTCCCTGGCCCCCGCCTTTGCAATGTGTTTGTGTGTGCGTGTGTGTGCATGTGTGTGCGTGCGGTCAGTCGATCTACTCGCGGTTTCATCGCTGACGGTCGATCCAGCTCGAGGTTTTTCAGGCGAGTGCCCTCGAGCTTGAAGGTCGAGGACAGTCGCTGAAAGGTCGCGTCAGTGGGACAGGCCCTTTACTCTGCATATCCACGCGCCTATCTAAAAGCCTGTTAAATGACACTGCTGTATTTGCTTCTACCACCATTACTGGCAGCATGTTCAAGGCACCCACCACTCTCTTAAATAAAAAAATGCCCGCATCACTAGTCTTTGAGGACAGAGCTGTAAGGAGAATTTCCTCTTTGGCAAAAACGTTCTGACTTTCTACCCTATCTATGTCTCTTATAGTTCAGTCTACCTTATGAGGTCACTTCTTAACCTCTGAAGAAACAGGGAAAACAATACAAATTTTACAACCCCTCCATATAGCTAACACCATCTAATCCAGGCAGCATTCTAGTAAAAATACAAAGTCCAGGAGGAACTCAACGGGTCAGACGATGGTCTGGTATGGAGGGAATAGACAGATGGCGTTACAGGTCAGGACTCTTCCTCAGACATTTCTACTCTCCAATGAGTGGGGGGGGGGGGGGGGGGGGGGGGGGAGAAAGCTGGCAAAGAGAGGGAGTGAAGCAAAGCCTGGTAAGTAATAGATGGATACAGATGTGGAGGGGCTGACTGGGTAAGTGACCAAGAGTAGCAGTAAAAAGAGTGTCATGTAAGGAAATAAATGTAAAGCTGGCAGAGGAAAATAGGTGGAAATAGACTAGAGGGGGTGGGAAAGAGAGGGGAACTAAAAGAAAGCATTGGACTTGGGAATGGGAGATGAGCACATGGAGGAGTGGAAGGTGGGCAGGACGAAGAGTAGGGGAATCATTACTTGAAATTGTGGAAATTATTGTTCATTCTGATAAACCTATTCTGCACTCTCTCCAAAGCCTTCCAGTACTGGGGTGATGAGAACTTCACACAAAACTAGAAATGTTACCAAACCAAAGTTTTATAAAGCTGCAACATGACTCTCATATTCACGCTTCCCCGACTGATGAAGGCAAACATGCCATCTGCCTTATTTATCACTCTTCCGAGATGTGTTACCACTTTCAGGGAGCTATGGAACTGGACCCCACGATCCCTCTGTGCATGAATGCTACTTTGGATCTTGCCATTACATTACTTTCCCCTTACATTCCACCTCCCAAAATGCAGCACCTCACACTTGGTCATATTAAACTTAATCTGCCGTTTCTCTGCCTATATCGGTAACTGATCAAAATCCTGCTGTACCCTTTGACAATTTCCGTACTAACCACACCTCCAACAATGTTGGTATCATCTGCAAACTGACCAAGTAATTTATAAATACATCACAAACGACAGTTCCAAGCACAGATCCCTGCAGAACACCACTGGTCACAGATCTCCAGCGAGAATAATACTCTTCTTTGGGTAGACAAAAATGCTGGAGAAACTCAGCAGGTGAGGCAGCATCTATGGAGTGAAGGAATAGGCGACGTTTCGGGTCGAGACCCTTCTTCAGACTGATTTCTTTGGATAAATCGGTTCTGAATCCAAACTACAAAGTCACCATAGATCCCATGCATTTGAATCTTCCTGATTATCATTGCATCTTACCATGAGTAACTTTATCAAATGCATGGAGTACTAAACGCATTTAAGAAAATCCATGGAGACAACACCCACTGCCTTATCCACATCAATCACCTTTGCATTCCAACAAAGTCTGCTCCTAATATACTCTCCTGCTTAATATTATAAATTGTCATACCACAATTTTGGAATATCCACAACGTCCAGACTTATCCTTATTCATAACTATTTACCGAATGTGGCCACTCTTTCCAAAATTCTTATCTATTGAATTACCAATTGCCTGGCCAGAATCATTTCCCAGTACAAAATCCAGCATTGTGCCTCCTCAGTTTGGACTATCCAAGAGTCAGAAATCAAGTCGTTGGACCTTAGTAGTAAGAGGTTGAAGACATCTGCGAATATTCCAGCCAGTTGATCATGTAGGTATTACAAACGCGATCACATACACCAGCAGGGCCGAACGTTTTCTGAGGGTTCATCTTCCTGGACATGCTGACACCAGCCTTGGTGACTGAGATTAAAGTGACACAAGGGACTGTGGGGGCTCGAGGAGTTACATCAATATTCTACATTTCGAAGTGAGCGTGGAAAGCATTGCGCTGTGCCCGGGAGTGACATGTCCACAACATACATTATTTATGTATGTGGATCATACAGGCATGTATGCATGATCCAAATACTGTTTCAATAAAACCTCTTGGATACACCTAATAAATTCTACTCTGTCTAGAGCTTTTGCAGTAAGTAAGTCCTCATCAATATTTGGGAAGTTAAAATCATCCACTACAATAACCCTGTTGCTTTTAAATCTTTCCCTAATATGTCTCCATATTTGTTCCTCTCTCTGCCATTGGCTATTGGTTTGTCTATGATATAATCCCATCAAAGTGATTGCGCCTTTATTTTTTTAAGATGTACCATATTGCGTTTGTGGATGAATCCTCCACTATGACCTCTCTGAATGCCGCTGTGGCATTCCCTCTGATGAATAATACAACTCTACGTCTTTGATCTCCCACTAGACCTAGAAGCATGGAAACTAATGCTGGTTATTAACTTATTGTATTGTTGATTATAACCATATAAACCATATAACCATATAACAATTACAGCACGGAAACAGGCCCTCTCGGCCTTTCCAGTCCGTGCCGACCATTTGTTTTCCCCTAGTCCCATCTACCTGCACTCAGACCATACCCCTCCATTCCCTTCACGTCCATATACCTATCCACTTTACTCTTAAATGTTAAAATCGATCCTGCCTCCACCACTTCTGCTGGAAGCTGATTCCACACAGCCACCACCCTCTGAGTAAAGAAGTTCCCCCTCACGTTACCCCGAAACCTCTGTCCCTTAATTCTCATGTCATTATGGTGTATTTAATTTTGTGTTATTGTGTGAACTGGCTGGAAAACTGGCAGTGTGTAAGAATTCCATTATTCTGTTGCCATTAATCATTGAATGTACTCTCGGGAATGAATAGTAACAACAAAGAAAGTCTTTTAATCATTGCCATGCACCCAAGGTGATCAGACGACATTTTCATTCTTAGGCGGTTCAGTCATTTTTCAATATTTCAGTCATCCTATTCCCGAGGAGCACTGGCTCTCGGGAATCTCTCATAACCACAGCCACATGGACTATAGTAGTTCTTGGCCTTATGGCATTTTAGGGATTGCCCTACAATGCCTCCCAAGAGAGTCTCATTGTTCATCAACTACTGCTGAGTAGTCCTTAACCTGACCATCGCAGTCATTGCTCACAAATGCTGCTGTTGCTGCCCTATATGTGGCTACTCTTTGCATACCTTGGGTATTCTAAACAAAGGATCTCACTACAACATGTGATAATCAAGTATAAATTCATGAATTCTTCCTCTTCCTTTAATTCTTGCAGATCAGGACACCATAACTGAGATTAGATGGCAGAATTCTCCCAGGTAGAATCAGAAATGAAAGAGGAACAAGGATTTTGTCAGCGCATCCATCAATCATTCATTTGCATTCTGTGGGGCATTGTAATACCGTAAGAAAATTACGGCACATGAACTGCAGATGCTGGTTTACAAAAATAGGCACAAAGTGCTGGAGTAACTCAGCAGGTCGTGAAGCATTGCTGGAGAACATGAATATGTGATGTTTTGGGTTGGGACACTTCTTCAGACTGATTCATGTTCTTCACACCTATTCATGTTCTCCACGTATGCTGCCTGACCCACTGAATTTCTCCAGCAATAAGAAAATGACATGTACAATCTTGTGTAACATCACTTTCAATATATGCCTTGAACCACTGCAGGGAGAACCACTGCAGGGAGAACCACTGCACTGCAGAGTACTTAAGGAAGTAGCCCCAGAAATAGTGGATGCATTAGTGATAATTTTTCAAAACTCTTTAGATTCTGGAGTAGATCCTGAGGATTGGAGCGTAGCTAATGTAACCCCACTTTTTAAAAAGGGAGGGAGAAAGAAAATGGGGAATTACAGACCAGTTAGTCTAATATCGGTAGTGGGGAAAATGCTAGAGTCAGTTATTAAAGATGGGATAGCAGCACATTTGGAAAGCAGTGAAATCATTGGACAAAGTCAGCATGGATTTATGAAAGGTAAATCATGTCTGACGAATCTTATAAAAATTTTTGAGGATGTAACTAGTAGAGTGGATAAGGGAGAACCTGTGGATGTGTTATATCCAGACTTTCAGAGGGGCTTTCGATAAGGTCCCACATAAGAGATTAGCATACAAACTTAAAGCACATGGTATTGGGGGTTCAGTATTGATGTGGATAAAGAACTGGCTGGCAGACAGGAAGCAAAGAGTAGGAGTAAACGGGTCATTTTCAGAATGGCAGGCAGTGACTAGTGGGGTACCGCAAGTCTCAGTGCTGGGACCCCAGCTATTTGCAATATATATTAATGATCTGGATGAGGGAATTGAATGCAACATCTCCAAGTTTGTGGATGGCACAAAGCTGGGAGGCAGTGTTAGCTGTGAGGAGGATGCTAGGAGGCTGCAAGGTTGGGTGAGTGGGCAAATGCATGGCAGATGCAGTATAATGTGGATAAATGTGAGGTTATCCACTTTGGCGGCAAATACAGGAGGGTAGACTATTATCCGAATGGTGGCCGATTAGGAAAAGGGGAGATGCAACGAGACCTGGGTGTCATGGTACACCAGTCATTGAAAGTGGGCATGCAGGTGCAGCAGGCTGTGAAGAAAGCGAATGGTATGTTGGCATTCATAGCAAAAGGATTTGAGTACAAGAGCAGGGAGATTCTACTGCAGTTTTAATAGGGTCTTGGTGAGGCCACACTTGGAGTATTGCGTACAGTTTTGGTCTCCTAATCTGAGGAAAGACATTCTTGCCATAGAGGGAGTACAGAGAAGGTTCACCAGACTGACTCCTGGGATGGCGGGACTTCCATATGAAGAAAGACTGGATAAACTCGGATTGTACTCGCTGGAATTTAGGAGATTGAGGGGGGATCTTATAGAGACAAAATTCTTAAGGAGTGGGACAGGCTAGATGCAGGAAGATTGTTCCCGAAGTTTGGGAACTCCAGAACAAGGGGTCACAGTTTAATGATAAGGTGTAAGTCTTTTAGGACCTAGATGAGAAGATCTTTTTTCACACAGAGAATGGTGAGTCTGTGGAATTCTCTGCCACAGAAGGTAGTTGAGGCCAGTTCATTGGCTATATTTAAGAGGGAGTTAGATGTGGCCCTAGTGGCTAAAGGGATCAGGGGGTATGGAGAGAAGGCAGGTACAGGATACTGAGTTGGATGATCAACCATGATCATATTGAATGGCGGTGCAGGCTCGAAGGGCCGAATGGCCTGCTCCTGCACCTAATTTCTATGAACTATGATTCTATGAGATGCCAGCAGCAAGAATGCATAACTCGTGGTGAACCAATATTTGACCAATAGGTTGACTGAAATTCCTTTCCCAAAGTGCTGTGGGACCCAGTGTTAGAGGTGAAGATTTCAAACAAAAGACTGTAAAGTGGAAAGGAAATCCTGACATTTTTATTTACTTAAAAGACAAACCTTTCCCCTGGACCCGTACTATGGAATAATGACATAAAAATAAAAACCCATCGCATCAATAACAAGAAGATAGACACAAAAATCTGGACTAACTCAGCGGGACAGGCAGCACCTCTGGAGAGAAGGAATGTTGACATTTCAGGTCGAGATCCTTCTTCAGATGCTGCATCAATCACAAGATGATCTCAGTGTCTAACTTTGTTCTTGAGCTTTGCAGGAATGAATGTTATTGGAAACCTGTGTTAACAAGTTTTGGATTGTTGATAAACATAAAATGTTTTGCTTTTGTTAAATCATCTTTGTTGTGTTCATGGTTGAAAATCAAACGCACCTCCATGGGACATACAGAATGAAGATGGCACAATTGGTAGAGAAGGTTGTGCTAATTAAATTATCACAGGTGTGATAAGGAAAAGCTGTTGAGATGGACTGAAGCAGCTGCAGTTAAGGGTTAAGGTGTGATGAGGGACTCCTTTGCAAGAAGTCAGAGGCAGAATAACCTGCAAGATCAGCGTGAACTAAAATTATCTGGACATACAGACTGAATTGGATTTAGCAATTGAACAGTAATTTGCAAAGGCACAGCAGACAGGATTGGTAATTTGTAGAGACAGAGGCCAGTAATATTTAAGATTAAAGAGGTGAGGTATAGCATATGGAAGTAATATAGGAAAGTGTCTAGGAAGTAACTGCAGATGCCGATTTTAATTGAAGATAGACACAAAATGCTGGAGTAACTCAGCGGGACAGGCAGCATCTCTGGAGATAAGGAATGGGTGACATTTTGATTTGAGACCCCAGGAAAGCATTACCTTTGTGGCAGATCTGATAGTGGCATTTTGGAGACTTTTGAATAGGCTCATGGATAGGCAGCGAGGGAGAGGGTATGGCTGCAGGCAGATAAGAATTGGTCTTGGCATCATGTTCAGCACAGATATTGTGTTCCTCTGCTGGACTGTTTTATATTCTATGCTTTCAAAACCTGCAAACACAGATTGTATAGTTGTATGTTCTATATTTTGTATCATTCCTTTGATAATTTCAGGTTATATAATGTCAATTATCATTTGTAGTGCTTGTAATTATATTTGATGTTTGTTTAGGTTTTAATACACTGTTTAGAAGAGTTCTGAGCTGATTTTCCCTACATCAGCGTGTTCAGAGCAAGCTTAAAAAATATAGCAGTTGGTGAATCTACCTGTACAAATATATCAGTTTAATTCCCTCTTTAATTCATGCCCTGATGTAACTGTCACTGGCAATGGCAGCTGGTGTTTATTGCCAGTGCTTTGTGTGCAGAGAAGATTGGAATTCATTGTAAGAGTTTGATACGACTGAGTCCCTCATCGATCATTCCAATAAATTAGGAGGCAGCTTCAGTCACTGGCACAATGATATTCCTACATTTGTTTCCTTCTGAATTCCGAGAGAATGCTTAAAGATTTCAGGTGATTTTAAGAGTCAAATTGATAACAAGGCTCTTGCATTGTTTTCATTGCTTTTGGAAGCATTCCCCATGGCCATTCAACCATAAAATTTAAAACATTTGGAAATGCTCTAAACAAATGTACATGCTCCTAAAGACACTGTACTATAATAACAATATACTTAATGGACTTGGTACTTGAACCAGCAGGATGTTGAAAAATAAGAGATACAACTATCCACAGAAACATTTTAATCTCAGTATTGCTATTGACCGATGAAAGCTCCAGCTAGTATCAATTTGCATAGGATAGTATGGCAATCATCATATAAGATTTACATATTCCCTAAAATATAGCACAAAATGCACCAAAGAGCATGTTTTAGAGCCACTTTACCATTATTGCAAAGTAGTTCCACTTTGTAACGATGCAAAAATTGTGCTGTTGAATTGCGCTCTCTGGAAATCTAGATTTGGGCCATAAAAGTAAAAGAAAACACTACCGCTGGAAGTCTGAGATACAAAATGCTAGAAACACTCAGCAGGTCATAAAACATAATATAGCACAACACATTTCAGTTATCTTTCAAGTCTCAGGCCTTTCAACAGAATTGTTAACTAGAAATGGACCATGACTTCATTGCAGACAACAATGCTTGATAACTCCCAGAGATAAAGTGAGAGAAAAAAAACAACTAATTTCCATTGTTAGAAATGACTACTTCGGTACCTAATTGACTATAAAGGGTTTAGGAAGAGAGTAAAGCAGTTAAAGACACTATATAAATGCAAATATATGAGCTCTGTGATGGCAGAAATCCACTACATTTTCAGAAAAGTTGTAAATAGTTACAATGCCATTTCAAAAGAGTGTGGAGTTGATTGCTTTACATTGATTGATTTACTAGTCAATCTGCTCCTTTCCCTGTCTCCGTACACTCAACTCCAATCCTGAGTCCCATATTTCTCCCTAAATGCCCTCTGCCCTGTCCCCTTCCACCCCTATCCCTTCCACTGACTTTATATTTCACTCTGCCACTTCTTTCCTTATCTGACACCCTTTTTGTCACCTGTTCACCTCTAGTCTTTGTGATTTTCTCCACCCTTCTGCCAATTACCTTTCACCCCTCACATGTATCCACCTATCACTTGCCACGTTTTGGCCCACCACCACCTCTCTTTTCTAGCTTTCTCCCCTTTACTCTATCAGATTGAAGAAAGTCTGATCCGAAACATGGTCTGTTTATTCAATTCATATGCAGCCTGACTCGCTGAGTTTCTCCATCACATAGTTTTTTGATGTGGTTAGGAGAACTGGTGTTAAGTATATGAACAACATGGCCTCTACAATGTGGCTAACTCACACTTAAGTTAGTTAAGAGTGAATAACCATAACCCAGCTTCAATACTGGGGTCATTGCACCAGGAGAGGGTACAAACATTGGTTCACTTGAATTTCCAGAGAATTTGGCCACAGTGAATTTGGCCACAGTGTTAGTTGTATTATTCCAGGGTCTTGTGATGTATTTTCTTGGCAGTCCAGGACTCAAATAGATATAAGAAGGCAGTGATCACTACTACCTGGTAGACCAAGAGTTTTGTGCCAGATTTAAGGCCATGGCCTTCAAGCTCCTTTTCCGCAATTGACTAAAGGCTCTTCTGGCCCTCTCAAGGCAGCGATGAATTCACTGACATATGGCTCCCAAGATGTGGTCCATACCTTTCAGAGTCTCAATCTTAACCTATATTTCCTCAAGCAACATGGTGCAGCGATGGAAGGTTGGTGCATGTGAGGCCCATTCACTCATATGCTTCAGAATAGAACACTTTCAAGAGAGAGCTAGGGCCCTTAAAGATAGCAGAGTCAGGGGATATGGGGAGAAGGCAGGAACGGGGTACTGATTGGGGATGATCAGCCATGATTGCATTGAATGGTGGTGCTGGTTCGAAGGGCCAAATGGCCTACTCCTGCACCTATTATCTATTGTTCTCTGGATACTGGACAGTATAGCCCAAGCACAGGCCCTTCGGCCCACAATGTCTGTGCTTGCCATGATGCCAATACCATCAATTATCTACCTGCATTATACCCCCACCTCTCCCTTCCATGTATATCTATAATATTGTAAATGCTTATAAATGCCACTAATGTATCTTCTTCAACCACCACATGCAAAGTATTCCAGGTACTAGCCACCCCCTGTATAAAATAAAATGCCTTGCACATCTCCTTTAAACCATGCCACTCTAAAGCTAAACTCTCCAGTATTTGGTTTTCCCATCCTGAGAAAAAGCTTACGACTATGTTTGGAAGGACTAAATGCTTTATTAGATCTGACTGTGTTTGGAAGGAATAAATGATTTATTAGGTTCGGCTGTATTTAATCCAAAAGTCCCGCTCATTTTGTGACTTCCGCTTAGTGAACAGGTCGCACTGATTGCGTAATTTTCAGTGCGTGCAGAGGTCACGTGATTGCGTAATTTCCGGTAAGTGCAGAGGTCACGTTGATTGCGGAAGTGCCGCTGACTGCGGAAGCCCCATAGGGGAGAGGCCGCGCTCAGCCGTGTGAGTAAATTCTAGAAAGTTTACTGTCATATATATGGTGTGTGTGTGATTGTGTGTCTGTGTGCATGAGTCTGCATGAGTGTGTGAGTGTGTGTGTGAGTCTGTGTTTGTGTGAGTGTGTATATTGGAATTGGTGGAGAGGTGGAATATTGCGTTGGGGGACCAGTCCTCCCGTGTGAAGCTGGTAGCCAATGGGTACCACTTAGTCTGGTACATAACTAAAACTTTACCGGTTTCCGGGGTTTTTGTACGTGATTGCGCTCCGATTTTTCTCCTGCTTACTCACCATTTGCCTGTGCTACGAGTGCAACAAGTTTCATTCTGATCAATGGAATATTGTAAAAGTTATTTAGGTTTACAAATCGTAAAAACAGCGCATGCGCAGATTGCTGTCAGTCACCGCCACGCAGATTGGTCTCCTCTCCTTCCTGGCACCATCGCCACACTGATTGGCCGTGTCCGCTGTCGGGGCCGGGACTGGATCCCAGGTGGCGGCTGAGCTGAGAGCTGGAATTGTGCCCACGCCCAGGTCCTGGGCCAAGGTGTACCAGCTCCTCAGGGGCTTCCCGGACACCTCCATCCTGCAGCACAGCTTCCACTTCCTGCTCTGCGGGCAGCTCTGGCGCAGCCGCCTGCCACCCTCACCCTGCCCCGGCACAGCAAGCTCGGCTCAGTCGAGGGCCAGGTCCGTGAGTGCTTCAGCTACCTACAGCCAGGGCTGGGCCCAGTATGAGAACCAGGCTGAGTTCCAGGCCAGCGCGGACACCGGGAGCGGCCTAACACACCGCAACATTACACGGAGATAGGGAGGGGGGAGGGAGAAGGGAGAGAAGGATGAGTGAGGGAGGGGAGAGGGAGAGATGAGGGAGGGAGGGGGGAGAGGGATGAGGGTAGGAGGGGGAGAGAGCAATGCGGGTGTGAGGGATAGGGGGGAGAGGCAGGGAGTGGGGCAGAAGGGTGGTGGAGTGGAGGGGGATAGAAGGGAGAGGGGGACAGGGAGTGGTGGATTTGATGGGAGGGGGATAGGCATGAGTGGTGGAATATTGCGTTGGAGGAATGGGTTGCGTTGAAGGAACGGGTGAGTGGTGGAATCTTGCATCGGGGAATGGGTTGCGATGGGGGACCAGGGCTCACGTGTGACAGGGACCCAACAGGTCCCATTTAGTCTGGTTCTTCCCATAATGGGGTGACTACAACTGCACATAATAATCCAAATGCGACCTAACCATAATAAGTTCATATGTTCCAGGAGCTGAATTAGGTCATTCAGCCCATCGTGTCTACTCGACAATCAATCACGGCTGCTTTCTGATCTACCCAAAGTCCTATAAATGTGCGAAGTCCTGTAAAACTGCTGCATAAACCTCAGAAATGGCTTGAAGTTCTGATGTGAAGCCTTTGCAATTGCAAAGATCAACTGCACTTTGCAGTTTAGTTGCTGAGAAATGAGTAACCTTGGTTCAGAAGTATAGTTGCTGTAAGCTCAACAGCTTCCCATTAGCACTAAAGCTTTGCTCCTGTGGAAAGTTTGTTGGAGGTGAGATCAACATTGTAATGGAAAAGATTGAGCAAAGTGTCAGATCAATGATGCAGCCTTGTCTTGTTATACCTGAGGGAAGTATATAAGATTATGAAGCATTGGCATAGTAGCTAGGCAAAATATTTTTATCATGGTAGAGAAAGGAAAGCCAAGAAGGCATAGTTTTAAGGTGACGGAGGAGATTTAAAGGGGAGCCTATGGGTAAATGTTTGATAGAGTGATCAATATCTGGAACACTGCCAGAGGAAGAGGTGGAAACATGGACAATGGTGTGTTTGAGGCATTTAGGCTGATATTAAAATAGGCAGAGGATTGATGGATATTGTCATAATTGTGGATAAATGGGATTAGGCTAGATGGGCAAAAAGGTTGGCATGGACATAGCGGGCTGAAAGGCCCATTCTGTGCTGTATAAATCTATGACGTTTTGACTATGGCACCAGTCTTCACTGAGATTGATTCTGTTTTTATATCTGTCTGTTATCATGGAGCAAGAGTAAGAAAGAGATGATTTTTTGTTGGCAGTTGGAGTTGAAGTCAGTGTTCTCCTGTCACTCTTGATTGATGGATTAAAAGGCGTAGGCAAGATTGAAAACATTCATATATAGTGAGGGCTGCTGTTTCCTGGATTTTTCTCAGAGTTGTCATACAGTGAAGATCATATTTCAACAAACTTCGGGATGAATGAAATATACATTGTGATTCAAGAAGCACTCTTCAGCTAATGGAAGTCTGCTGAAGAGAGACCAGATGATGGTGTTCCCTGTGGCAGACAGCATGGACACCCCTTTGTAGCTGCCACAATCTGATTTGTTTCGCTTCTCGAAGGCAGTCACAATTACACCATCTCTGAGGTCCCTTGAAATATCCTCCTCTTCTCAGATCTCAGCGATGAAACTATGGATTTGTGACCGAGGATCTCCACCTCAGAGGTCAAGGTTTCAGTGAGGACGCTTTCTTCTCCAGATATCTTGTTGGGTTAAGGGTTTCCCAACCCCTTGTTTTCAGGATGAATGAGAAAGCAGTGAGATACAGTCCAGGGCTTTCAAATCAAGAAAATGATTAGTACAGGTGTCAGAGGTTATGGGGATAAGGCAGGAGAACAAAGTTGAGAGGGAAAGGTAGATCAGCCATGATTGAATGGTGGAGTAGATTTGATGGGCTAAATGGCCTAATTCTGCTCCTATCACTTATGAACTTATGAGAAGAGTTGCAGTTGAGGAAGTCTTTGTCTGACTTCCATTAGACATTGATTAGGTGTAGGTAGGGTTAGTAGGTGTGCAGCCAGACTCTGTGATTGATATGGTAGGTCTGCGGTGGCTGGAGCAGACAAGGACACAGTTAATTGTGCTGCTGGGTTTGGTGACTATGGGTGCAATCAGAGCTGAACATGGTTGGTTGTGTGGACGGAGATGGGGAGCAGGGAGCGCAGTTGGGTGAGCAGAGCAATAGAGAATCACGCACATAGTTGGACGTCTGACCAGAGCCAGGGCTCAAGAACAGGGTGGTGGGGTATGTGACGAGGCTAAGGACTGGAGCAAAGCTTTCAGCTTGATCAAGAAGACGGGTGAGAAACCTAGAGGCAGCCACTCGGCAAGGGCTCCCATGCTTGACTCCCCCCTGCATGAACTCCATTCCTTGCATGAATCTGCACATATCGGGCACATATCTCTATCAACAAATAGAGAGTGGTCCTGAGCTACTATCTACCTCACTGGAGACCCTCAGACTATATTTAATCAGACTTTACTGCACTTTATCTTGCACTAAATGTTGCTCCCTTTATCATTATGTGTGGATGGCTCGATTGTAATCATGTACAGTCTTTCCGCTGACTGGTTAGCACACAACAAAAGCTTGTCACTATACCTCGGTAGGCAAGGCAATAAACTAAACTACACTAAACATATCAGGAAGTACCCACAGGTGAGCACATGCACCAGAGCTTTGTCTTCTGTCACCCGAGTCCATTTTGCCACAGGATCAAGTCCCTGCTTAATTTATCCCATGTTATAACTGGTATGCAACAGTTATCCTACATTAAAATAAATCATGCACAGGTAACTTTGACAATGACAACTTGGATTAGCCCTTCACATGCTTGCATTTAATTGGCAAGGTTTGGAATTATGTCATATTCATGGAGGTGCTTTCTACGGGACTGCCCAGTTAGTTCATGATGAAGTAAAAGATCAGCTCTGAACTGGTTGAATGGTGAAGCAAGCACAATGGATTGAATGGCCTACTCCTGCTTCTGGCTCTTATGTTCTTAAGTTCTCTTGAAGGATAGGCCAGGTTTATTAACATTCATCCCCATTTCTTATCTCACAGCCTTTATTTGAGTCTAATGCTATTTTCTGGAAATCCAGGCGTCTCACCTGAGGTGATTTGTATTCATTTTTTGTGGAGAAAATGATAGTATAATAACAACTAGAATTTTATACATTTTATAATCTGGAACAGATAGTTTCTCGGAGGAGAAATTGTTTTGTTTTCATTTGCATGGAAAACGCTACCATGTTCTTTGAATTGAAAAGTATGCTTTGCATTGGCCGATTGAATCAAAAGTTTTATTTTGTTGACAAAGTCATCAAAGTCGTGTCCTGCCTATTGATATTCCAAAATGCTTTCCTTCAAGGTGAGCAGCCATCTTTGCACACAGCAATGTGGCTATCTACATACATTGTAGAAATAACTAACATTCGGATTTTCTGATATTCTGGAATTTAGAAGGATGAGAGGTTATGTCATTGAAACATATACGATTATTAAGGGTTTGCACACGCTAGAGGCAGGAAACATGTTCCTGATTTTGGGGGAGTCCAGTACCAGGGGCCACAATTTATTTAAGAATAAGGGATAAGCCATTTAGAACGGAGATGAGGAAACAATCTTTCACACAGAGAGTCTGTGGAATTCTCTGGCGGTAGATGCTGGTTCTCTCGATACTTTCAAGACAGAGCTAGATAGGGCTCTTAAAGATTGCGGAGTCAGTGGATATGGGGAAATGTCAGGAACGGGGTACTGATTGTGGATGATCAGCCATGAAGGGCCGAATGGCCTACTCCTACACCTATTGTCCATTGTCTAATACCAGATTCCAGATTGGCTAATGGGTTAGATGATAGCAATACTCAAATATAAAATCTGGGAAAATATGTTTTACCTCAGACTTACATTTTATTTAATTCACATCATAGTCATGGAGTCTTACAGCATGGAAACAGGCCCTTCGGCCAAATTTTGCTCACACCATCCAACATGTCCCCTCTACACTAGTCTCACCTACTAGCATTTGGCCCATATCCTGTTCTTTCCATGTACCTGTCTAAATGTTTCTTAAATGTTGCAATAATACCTGACTCAACTCTGGCAGCTCATTCCATACACCTATCCCTTTGCGTGAAAAAGTTACCCTTCAGAATCTTGTTAAATCTCCCCCCCCCCCCCCCATCTTAAACTTATGACCACTGGTTCTCAATTCCCCTACTCTGGGCAAGAGACTCGGTGCGTCTACCCAATCTATTCCTCTTATGAATTTATATACCTCTATATGATCACCCCTCATCCTTCTGCGTTCCAAGGAATAGAGTCCTAACCTACTCAACCTCTCCCCATTGCTCAGATCCTCGAGTCCTGGCAACATCCTCGTAAATTTTCTCTGCACCCTTTCCAGCTTGACAACATCTTTCCTATAACACGGTGCCCAAAACGGAACACAATATTCTAAACGCGGCCTCACCAAAGTTTTGCACAACTGCAACATGACCTCCCAACTTCTAAATGCTCTGACTGTTAAAGGATAATGTACCAAAAGCCTTTTTGACCAGCCTATCTACCTGTGATGTCACTTTCAAGGAACTATGTACCTGCACTCCTAGATCCATCTGTCTACAACATCCTCAGAGCCCTACCATTCACTGTGTTGGTTCTACCCATGTTAGTGCTCTCAAAATGCAACACCTCACATTTCTCTGCATTAAATGCCATCAACTATTCCTCAGCCCACCTGGCCAATCGATCCAGATCCTGCTGCGATTTTTGACAATCATCTTCACTATCTACAAGACCACACACTTTAGTATCATCAACAAACTTGCTAATCGTGCCCTGTACGTTTGCATCTAAATTATTGATGATGACAAACAGCAATGGGGCCCTGCTCCAAACCTTGAAGCACACCACTAATCACAGGCCTCCAGTCTATAACAACCTTCCACCACCACCATCTACTTCCTCCCATGAAGTCAAGTTTCTATACATTCAGCTATCTCTTCTTGAATCCCATGGGATCTAACCTTCTAGAACAACCTACCATAGGAACCTTGTCAACTGCCTTACTAAAATCCATGCATACAATGTCTACAGCTCTGCCTTTATCAAAGTTTTTGCTCACATTTTCAAAAAAGTAAATCAGGTTTGTGAGACATGACCTCCCACTTACAAAACCATATTGACCATCCCTAATCAAATCTTGTCCATCTAAGTAAATGAATATCCTCTCCCATAGAATACTCTCTCATAACTTTCTGACTATGTTAAGCTCACTGCCCTGTAGTTCCTAGTATATTCCCTGCAGCCTTTCTTGAATAGAGGAACAACATTTGCCTTCCTCCAGTCTTCCAGCACATTGCCCATATTTAATGATGACTCATAACTCTCAGTGAGGGCTCCTGCAACTTCCTCTCTCTAGCTTCCCACAATGTCCTTGGATATATTTGATCAGGCCCAGGTGATTTGTCTATTTTCATACACATCAGGACCTTCAGCACATCTGCGACCGTAATACTGACTTTGTTGAAGCTGTCTTTATATACTTGTTGGGTATCAGGTCTTTATACTCATTTATGTTTTAAACTGGAAAAGTTAAATTGCTCTGCAAAGAGAACAGTCAAAGATGAGTGTAAACTCCAGGATACAGATGAAAACCTGTTTAATCATCTTAACTACTATAAGCACATGACGATATTTTATTATTTCTTTTTAAATGCTTGATTTAAATTTGAGGTTTAAAGGGATTTTCCGTCATTATAACCATATAACATATAACCATATAACAATTACAGCACGGAGACAGGCCCTCTCGGCCCTTCCAGTCCGTGCCGACCATTTGTTTTCCCCTAATCCCATCTACCTGCACTCAGACCATACACCTCCATTCCCTTCACGTCCATATACCTATCCACTTTACTCTTAAATGTTAAAATCGATCCTGCCTCCACCACTTCTGCTGGAAGCTCATTCCACACAGCCACCACCCTCTGAGTAAAGAAGTTCCCCCTCACGTTACCCCGAAACCTCTGTCCCTTAATTCTCATGTCATGCCCTCTTGTTTGAATCTTCCCTACCCTCAATGGGAAAAACGTATCCACGTCAACTCTGTCTATCCCTTTCATCATTTTAAAGACCTCAATCAAGTCCCCCCTTAACCTTCTGCGCTCCTATAAATGCTAAATTATCCATGCATTTTATTTTCAGCTTTCTTAAGCAGCAATCTCCAGATGTTATTTCATATTAATCATATTGATCCTTCTGAATATACTTACATCTCCCGTTTAAGATTCATTAAAATAGTCTTACTAGTCAGCAGGGTATGTGACAGTGATCTAATGACAAATCCAATCATAAAGACATTGAGGTATTCCACAGGTGAGAATATAAAGTCTTCTGAGTAATTGGAAGATGGATATTACAAACAGAATTTGATAGGACAATTTGGATGGGGCTGAAGAGAAAAAGCATAAAACGGGCCGAGTATTAAAGCATTTTTCACAATATAACATCCAAGTAGTATAAATGATGTCTGATTATTTTATTGTTTTATAGTCCATGCCTGCATGCAACAATATGAAGACACCACATCATCAATGTGCCGGTCAATCACTATCTGCAACAAAAGAGAATCTAACCCCTCAATTAAATTATCACCACACCCTCCATCAACAGCATTCTTGGGGTTACTGTTAACCAGAAAATCTAATGTACCAGGCACATAAACACCATGTCTAGACGATTATAGAACATAGAACAGCACAGGGCAGGAATGGGACATTCAGCCCACAATATCTGTGTCAAACATAATGCAGTTAAACTAATCTCTTCTGCCTGCATATGATTCATAGCCCTCATTTCCCTGAACATCCATGTGCCTAAACATCCATGTGCCATGTGCCTGAACATCCAAACGCCTCTTAAAAGCCACTATCATATCTGTGTCCACCTATCTGTATTTGCTTAAACGGGAACTTTGCCCACACATCTACTTTAAACTTTGCTCCTCTCACCTTATTTCCTGCCCGTTAAAAAGTTTCTGTGTACTCTATCTATGCCTCTCATAATTTTATATACTTCTATCAGGCCTCCCCTCAAGCTCCAATGCACCAGAGAAAACAATCCAAATTTGTTGAACTTCTCCTTACAGCTAATACACACTCTACCTAAACCTCACCTATGGCCTCTCCAAAGCCTCCACATTCTTCTTGTAATCGGGCAAACAGAACTGCACACAACACTCCAATTGCAGCCTAATCAAAGTCTGATAAACCTACAACATGACTTACTGACAAAATGTCCTGAATAAAGGTAAGTGTCCCAAATGCCTTCTTCACCACTGTAGTGACCTGTGTTGCTACTTTCAGGGAGACCTGGACTTGGACCCTGATAGTGGTCCCTGTTAGTCATCTATACCATTACTAAAACTCTCATATTGACAATACCAGTTTGCTTTTTTATAAATGTGTGCAAAAACGGTACTGTTTATCGCAAGGATATGTTTTGCCATCTTACTCACCGTTCTCCTCTCCTCCAAGCACACCCAAGTTTTTTTTCTGATTGGTGGAAGTTGACAATAGTTATGAAGGTTTTAAAAAGTTGTGAGATCAGCAGATTGGTCTTCTCGACCTGTCAGTCACCATGCAGGTAACGCCCCTTCCGGCACCCGCTGGAGATTAAAGCCCCGGAGGTGGGGCTGAGTCCACAAGTGCTGATTGTGTCCACAAGAGTGGTGTCGGGAAAGTTGCAGTGTGGAGTTGGAAAGTTGCTGTGTGGAGTCGGGACATTCGCTGTGTGGAGTCGGGAGGTGCTGTGTGGTGTCAGGTAAGTCGCTGTGTTGAGTCGGGATAGTCGCTGTGTGGAGCCGGAAAATATGCTGTGAAGTGCCGTGGCCGGTGGCCGCTGAGTGGAGTCCCTCTCCGCCCCCACACACACACCCATTTCCACCCCACACCCCCCACATCCCCCCTTCCCCCTCTCACTTCTCCCCTCCCCCCTCCTCCCCCCATGCCACCCCTCTGTCCCCACACCAGCCCTCCCCCCCACGGCACCCCCTCCCACCATTCCCTCCCCCTCACGCCACCCCCTCCCCCAAGCCACCCCCTACACCCCAATGCCACCCCTTCTGCCCCCACGCCACCCCTCAGCCCCCATGCCACATGGGTAGCATTGGGGGACCAGGCCTCCCGTGTGACTGGAACCGAACAGGTCCCACTTAGTCTAGTCCCTGTTAGATACCTGTTAGTTATCCCTGTTAGATACCTCTACAGGGTTAGTTATCCCTGTTAGATACCTGTATTTATCCCTGTCAGGTACCTCTACATTAGAATTTGGGTGTCATACCCCCTGACATCCCCAGAACCTTTTGATCATTTATTAGGCACAATCAGTTGGAAATTATCTACTTCCTAGCCGAGTGTAGCTCGAAAAAATGCAGTCCACTTGAATAATGTACCATCCACCATTCTAATCCTTCATTCCTTCCACCACCAGCGGACTGTATTTATAGTGTGCACCTTTTACAAATTGCACTGCATTTACACATATGGGCTTCTCTGACAGCATCTCCCAGTACTGTGAGCTATGACATTAATTATTTCATGGGCTGCAAGTACATGGAACACATCATCTGCAAGATTCCCTCCAAGTCACACACTGGGCTGATATGGAAATATATTGTCACTCATTCATAGTTCCTGAATCTAAATCTTGGAACTTCATACCCAACAGTAATTTGGGATTTTGTCACCAGAAGAGCACTGCTGCCTTATTAAGAGCAATTAGAGATGGATAACAAATATTAATTAATCAGCGTTTATCAGTAATATATCAGTAAAGGTGGATACTTGAAAAATAATGAATTAGCAGAAAACAATGGTTTATTCTTTAACACAGAGAAGGGATTAAGAGAGTTGACAAAGAGACAGGGTTGATGTAAAGGGCATTAAAAAGCTGACTCCAAAACTGTCAATAACATTGATAATTGGTGGGCAATTATTAAAGTACGAGGAGCTAAGGGATATTTTTACGTGACCCCGGAGATATCATTCTGAAGTCAGTGCAGGAGATGTTTCAGCTACGGTGGAGGAGAGAATTAAAGCACCAATCTGGACAAAGGAAAAAGAAGCATAGAGGTGGTCAGTATGTGAGAGAAGGTTGGATGGAGGTTGCTGAGGAGAAGAACCATCTATAGCTGAGCTATAGTCGATGCTGTTCATCGACTATAGCTCAGCATTTAACACCATTATCCCCTCAATACTGATCACCAAACTCAGCAACCTGGGCATCAACCCCTCCCTCTGCAACTGGTTACTGGACTTCCTAACTAACAGACCCCAGTCTGTTAGGTTGGACAACCACACTTCTTCAACCCTCACCCTGAACACCGGCGTTCCACAGGGCTGTGTACTGAGCCCCCTCCTCTACACCCTCTTCACCTACGACTGCACACCTGTACATGGTACTAACACCATCATCAAGTATGCAGATGATACAACGGTGATTGTCCTCATCAGTGACAACGATGAGTCGGCCTATAGGGAGGAGGTTCAGCTCCTAGCAGCATGGTGCGCTGACAACAACCTAGCCCTTAACTCCAAGAAGACCAAGGAGCTCATTGTGGACTACAGAAGGTCTAGGGGTAGCACGCACACTCCCATCCATATTAACGGGATGGAGGTGGAAGCAGTTTCCAGCTTCAGGTTTCTTGGGGGTCAACATCTCTGATGACCTCTCTTGGACCCACAATACCTCAACACTGGTCAAGAAGTCTCGCCAACGTCTATTCTTCCTGAGGAGACTAAAGAAGGTCCATCTGTCTCCTCAGATTGTGGTGAACTTCTACCGCTGCACCATCGAGAGCATCCTTACCAACTGTATCACAGTATGGTATGGCAACTGCTCTGTCTCCGACTGGAAAGCACTGCGGAGGGTGGTGAAAACCGCCCAACGCATCACCGGTTCCTCACTCCCCTCCATTGAGTGTCCAAAGCAAGCGATGTCTGCGAAGGGCGCACAGCATCATCAAGGACTGCTCTCACCCCAGCCACAGTTTCCCCTCCTCCCATCTGGGAGGCGCTACAGGTCTCTCCATTGCCAGACCAGCAGATTCAGGAACAGCTTCTTCCCTGCGGTTGTTACACAACTTAACTCTGCACCTCGGTGGTTGCCAGTCACCCCAACCCCCCCCCCCCCCCCCTCCTCCGCACACTCCTTCCCCCAGTAAAATTGCACTGATACTCTTTGTACATATATATATATTTACCGTTCATTATTCTAAGTTCACTCTTCTGGGTGAGATGCTAACTGCACTTTGTTGTCTCTGTACTGTACACTGCACAATGACCATTAAAGATTGAATTGAATTGAATTGAATTGAATTGAATTGAAGAATGGGGAACACTTCTGTAATCCATTCATATGATGTTGGATTTCATGGTGCTGATTTCCCACCATAAAGGACTGAGCATTTCATTCACAAATTAACATGCAACTGGCAGCACAATTGAAACTTTGGAGTGGTCTTGTTGGTTTCCCAGTGGTACATCTAATACCCACTGTGTGCCAAGAGGAGCATGAGTGCTCATCCTGCTTAGTTTAGTTTTATTAGTTTAGAGATACAGCACGATAACAGGCCCTTCTGCCCACATGCTCCACGCCCACCAACGATCCCCGCACACTAGCACTACCCTATACACACTAGGAACAATATTTACATTTATGCCAAGCCAATTTACCTACAAACCTGCACGTCTTTGGAATATGGGAGGAAACCAAAGATCTCTGGTAAAACCCACAGGGGCACGGGAAGAACATAAAAACTCCGTACAGACAGCTCCCGTAGTCAGGATCGAACCGGAATCTCAGGCGCTGCAAACGCTGTAAGGCAGCAACTCTACCGCTGCGCCACCATTCCGCCATGAAAGCCTTTGTCATTCCTACTACAGATCACTGCCTGATCGGCCTGTCCCACTTAGGCGATTTTTCAGGCGACTGAAAAACGCACACACATCGCTTCCTTCGCCAGCCAGTTATGCAGGCGGGAGACGGGGCAAGTGGGGGGAGCGCTGTCTGAGTGAAATTCACACGGTGCAAAGCCAATGCGATACAGACACACACCACGATGAACAGGAAGGTTGGCGCTGTCATTGAGACGGTGAAAGCACAGTGTACAGGAAGGGACACGTAAGTCCTTTAAAAGAGGGAGGGAGAGGGGGGGAGAAGGAGTGGAGACAACAAGTCAGAGATACATGGCTGTGAAGCTCGGCAGACATTAACATTACCGGTCAGTTATCCTTGGTTCTGAAAACTACTGCTTACGTTTTATTTTCCCAATAAGCCAATGGAATTCACCAGTCAGCACCGGCTGCAACCTACGAGAAACTCCGACAACCTTCGACCTCCTGGCAACCCACCAGGACGTCCTGGAAACCCACCTACGGCACGTGAATTCTCGCTACTCTCCATGGCATCTTCATTCCGTTTGCCGCTAATTTTTCAACATGTTGAAAAATTCGAGAGGACCACGTGAGGCCACGACATGTTCCCAGAATGCGGGAACTCCTCATGACCATGAAGGTGATTACCCGGCAACCACCCGCGAACATGTGGCGACCGTATAAGTCTCCAATTATTACTTCCCTCATCCATGGTATATTGAACTCCTCTTCTTCCCTCCTGGCACTAATTCTCACAATTGGCCAAATTTCTACTTGGCTGAATGGCAGGTGGTAAATTGTTAAAGAGGATTTGCCACAAAACCCAGCCGGTGTAAGTTTTTTTACCTTCATGAACTCCTGTACTGTTCCTGTGAAATTTAAACAACCCAATCAACAAAGATGTCATCATTCATATATCTTAATCGGTGCTTAATCATTTATTTTATTTTTGAATAAATAACTTTTTATGGGGTGGCATGGTGGCACAGCAGTATATCTGCTGCCTTACAGCGCTTGCAGCACCAGAGACACGGGTTCGATCTTGACTATGGGTGCTGTCGGTTCGGAGTTTGTACATTCTCCCCTTGACCTGCGTAGGTTTTCTCAGAGATCTTCGATTTCCTCCCTCACTCCAAAGACGTACAGGTACTGCATGTGGGTTAATTGGCTTGGTATAAATGTAAATTCCCCCTAGTGTGTGTGGAACAGTGTTAGTGTGCGGGGATCGCTGGTCGGCGTGGACACGGTGGACCAAAGTGCCCGTTTCCGCGCTGTTTCTCTAAACTAAACTAAATTAAAACTAAACTCCAATACTTTTAAAAAAGTGTAAATATGTTTCATATACTTTAATATGGTGCAATCGCTTCTTCTGTTCACCAAATAATAATTTAATGCATCAACTCCCTCTGATGTTGCAGGAAAATCACATCTCTAAATGGAATAAATGGAAAAGGAACATGTGTTCTGTCATCTAACTTCCATACAAATTTATCTATCAATCCTACCTCAATTATTAATTTTTCAGGTTATTTAATGTAGAATATTCTTAGCCAACATTTCAACATGAATTATGAAATTGGCCAGCAATAAACATGCCTCATTTGTACTATTGTCAATGCTCTGGAAAACAATGCTGGATCTTTGAAGAAACAATTCAATAAGCATTTCAGCCTTGACATCTAAATTTTCTTTTAGCTCCCAAAGTTTCATTTCACTGAACATGTTAAGTATTGCATTAGTCATTATTTTCATTTCATTTATCACATTTTCTGTCAATGACTGTTCCTTTCATTTTATACAAAGATACAGGGCTTATATGATGCTGCTTCTAACTCCAAAAATGATTCCGTTGTTTTATGAAATGGAGGGAGGAAAAGAGAAAGCAAATAAGATAAACATTGTCTAAAATGGTTAAATATTTATTTCACCCAAAGCATTATGTTAACATATTTAAATGTTTGAATACCTCAGGAAGTTGAAATTCTGCCAGTCAATAGCAATGTTATTTCATTACATTTTATTTATGTATGTTAAAAAAAAAGATTATTTACCATAGATTGAAGCTAACCCTGGAGATGTGTTGTCAATTTGAGAGGACTGGAAAATAATGTTATGCCTCTTCCAACTTACATTAAAATGATGACATGCAGTGTTAGTGCCACATTTGCAACAGAACAAATTTACTTGGACTCCCTTGATAACATTGAGTTTGCCCAGTAAATATTTAAACTATGGACAAAGGAAATAAATTAATTCCAGTGTCCTTAGGTGACAGTAAGGAGAAAGTGTTGTCTGGCTCCTGATGACAATCCAATATCAACTGCTGGGGATGCAGGTGTGTGGTTCTCCATCACAGACAAGATCATATTTCATGTGTTTTCTAACACAATTAAATGTACTGCCAGCACTTATTGTTAAAGCCCACACCTAAAGAATGGGTATTTAGATAAAACATTAGTGGGTGGTTGGAATCTGCAGAAATTCTTCTGCACAGCATGTAGAAAGTTACACACATTAAATCTTAGATTGTAGACAGCCAAAACTTGCATTAGTAGTGAACTGGTGAATGCCATTCAGATCCCAGCAGAGAGGGTACACTCACAGACCACAGACTGTTCGAAGTGGTGGAAAAGTGTCAGCCTAGATAACAATCAGCACGGGAGCACCTCAAGGCTGCATGCTCAGCCCACTGCTGTATTCACTCTATACTCATGACTGCGTAGTCGATCATAGTGCGAACTACATCATCAAGTTCGCTGATGACACCACTGTTGTGGGACGTATCACTGTTGGGGACGAGTCGGAGTATAGAAGTGAGATCAACTGACTGATCAACTGGTGCCAGCACAATAACCTGGCCCTCAACACCAGCAAAACCAAGGAACTGATTGTGGACTTTTGAAAGGGTAGGATGGGAACCCACAGTCCCATTTATATCAACGGGTCGATGGTGGAAAATGTCAAGAGCTTCAGTCCGAAGAAGGGTTTTGGACCGAAACGTTGCCTATGTCCTTCGCTCCATAGATGCTGCTGCACCCGCTGAGTTTCTCCAGCCTTTTGTGTACCCTCAAGAGCTTCAAATTCCTGTGCTTGCACATCTCTGAAGAGCTCTCCTGGTCCGAGAACACTGATGCTATTATAAAGAAAGTACATCAGCGCCTCCACTTCCTAAGAAGATTACGGAGAGTCGGTATGTCAAGGAGGACTCTCTCTAACTTCTACAGGCGCACAGTGGAGAGCATGCTGACCGGTTGCATCATGGCTTTGTTCGGCAACTTGAGTGCCCAGGAGCGAAAAAGACTACAAAAAGTAGTAAACACTGCCCAGTCCATCATCGGCTCTGACCTCCCTACCATCGAGGGGATCTATCGCAGTCGCTGCCTCAAAAAGGCTGGCAGCATCATCAAGGACCCACATCATCCTGGCCACACACTCATCTCGCCGCTACCTTCAGGTAGAAGGTACAGGAGCCTGTAGACTGCAACGTCCAGCTTCAGAAACAGCTTCTTCCCCACAGTCACCAGGCTATTGAACTCAACTCAAACAAAACTCTGAACATTAATAGCCCATTATCTGTTTATTTGCACTTTATCTGTTTTATTTATTCATGTGTGTATATATTTATACAATGGTATATGGACACACTGATCTGTTCTGTATTCATGCCTCCTATATTCTGTTGTGCTGAAGCAAAGCAAGAATTTCATTGTCCTATCTGGGCCACATGACGATAAACTCTCTTGAATCTTGAACTCTCTTGAATTTTGAAATGCTTCATTGTTTTTGCAAGATAGCTAAGATCATGCGCAGTTATCTATTCTCATTTTTACGATGCAATACGATACGATACAATGGAACTTTATTTATCCCAGGTGGGAAATTGGTCTGCCAACAGTCATGAAATACAATAAGATAGATGAAACATGAAATTAAAGTGACGCTTTGAAAGTTCAGGATTGGGGATGTGCAAAGATTGGTGAGGGGGCGGGGGCGGGGGCAGGGGATTGGGGGGGGGGGGGGGTGAGGGGAAGGAGAGTCAGTCTACCCCACGCCAGATAGGGGTTGAATTGTATTGTTTGATAGCTACAGGGAAAAAGGATCTCCTGTGGCATTCTGTGCTGCATCACGGTGGAACCAGTCTGTTGCTGAAGGTTCTCCTCAGGATGACCAGTGTGTCATGGAAGCTGTATTGTATTGTGGAGCTGTATTGTCCAAGATGCTCCCCAGTTTGAGAAACATCCTCCCCTCTAAGACTACTTCCAATTAATCAAACTCCACTCTCAGGACGGAGCCAGCGTTCCTGATGAGCTTCTTAATTCTGTTGGCGTCCGTGGCCTTTGCCCTGCTACCCCAACACACGGCAGCGAAAAAGATGGCACTAGCCACCACCGATTGATAGAACATCTGCAGTATCTAAGAGCAGAGCCTCCTCAGAAAGTACAGATGGCTTTCTCCTTTCTTATGCAGTGGCTTAGCGCTCCTGGACAAGTCCAGTTTATTGTCCAGGTAAACACCAAGGTACTTGTACTCCTTGGTAAACTTTGCATCCACACCCTTGATGGAGGCAGGAGACAGGGGTGTTCCTCTCCTTCTAAAGTCCACCACTAACTCCTTTGTCTTATCGGTGTTGGACTGCAGGTGATTCAGCCCAGTTGTTGACTACAACTCCGTATTCAGTTTCATTCCCCTCACTGATGCAGTCCACAATCGCAGGTTCTTTCATTCATCTTTCATCATTCTTTCATTTGAAGCTGATATGGCAACATCTTCCATGAAATAGTCCAGTGCAAATTGGCTGGCTGCAGCCTTTCGAATGTAGGTCAAAACTGGCAGCTTCTATAGCAATTGTATTTAATGATTGAAACACTCCACATTAATCCACAACACTAAAACTTGTGTCTATGGGTCTTGAACTGATGTTTCACTCTTAGATTAACAGGATTTTAATCATGCATAAAAACAGTTTTTGTCCACGAGTAGTTGCTCTACTCAACAGCCAAACATCTGTAGCCTCCCTTTGATCTGGTATTTTGTTGGTTCACATGCTTGATCAATGGTGTTTTATCATTAATGTTTTTATTATTATTGATGTTTAGTGTTTTCGGAGTCATTCGTAACTGTCACTGTGTCATGTTGTTACTTGTGGGGGGAGCACCAAGGCAAATTCCTTGTATGTGAATACTTGGCCAATAAACTTACTTACTTACATTCAAGAGGGATGTTAGAAGCGGAAGATGGGAGCTGGCAGGTGAATAGCAGTGTGGTTTATCAATTTTTGAACCATGGAGTGTTTGTGTTTGTGTTTATGTAGCTAAGAACATGTCCTGTAAGCGCAGGTCTTCATATTTCAGATAGCTGGATTTATGAGTAAATTGGCGGATGCATAACATGAATTAACAGGTGCATTTCTAAAAGTCAAAGTCAATGAAAAGTTAATCATTGTAGAAATGTATAATAATATGAGCATCGTGCATCAGGATGCAGTGTTATAGGTGTAAGACCTCACTGGTACACAGAAAGACTTCAGCCTCAGAATGTACCAAGGATATTGTTCACTCTGAATGTCCATGGATAAGTTTCATATGATGTTTCATATTACTTCTTGATAAGCATGCACCAAGTAAAAATCTTATCACAAGTATTTTCCCTATCAAATGCTTGTGCATCTGCCCCATGGAATGCTGAGGTGCTGAGGATTGGCCTTATGTCATCTTAAGTCTGGTATTAACCATGTTGCAGTTCAGATGTAATAGAGCACAATATTCTTTCTGATTTAACCTAAATTTCCTATTGCTAGAGATCAGTGGCTAATGCAATTAAGTTCATAAGTTCAAGGTGGGAGTGTCCCGGGGACCACACGGGCCCGATCTACCTGCTGAATAACCGCGCGGAATGACTGGAATGCACCCGGTAGGCCCGACTCGCCCCATAGGACTCCCAGGGGACTGCAGAGAAGCCGGACGGCGAGGCCTGCCTGGGCCGAAGGAGCCTCCGTGGCGGCGGCAATGGGAGCCTTGGAAGCGGGAGCTCAGCTGCAGCAAGAGCCTCGACATAGGTGGCGGTGGGGCCTCGGCGGCAATGGGAGCCTCGGCAGCAATGGGTGCCTCGATGGCAGCGGATGACAAAGTGAGAGCTTGAGGAGGATGTCACTACCTAGAAATTCTTTTGAGCTCTGCAATGACAACAGATTATATTGTTTCTGAAATTCAATCCCTTCTGGCGATGGCTTCTTCCACAAGTATTCAGTTTAAACAATACATTCACAGTCTAAGGCAGATAGACTCATCATAGATCGTACATCATAGAAATAGGCCCCTTGGCTGAACATTTCAATGCTGACCAAGATACTCCAAGTCCGTTCCGTTTGTTTGAGTTTGGCCCATATTCCTCTCATTCATTCCTAACCATGTACTTGCCCTAAAATAGACACAAAAAGCTGGAGTAACTCAGCAGGTCAGACATCATCTCTGGAGAAAAGGAATAGGTGACGTAACGCGACGAGACCTTTCTTCAGACTGAGAGTTGGGGAAAGGGAAATGAGAGATATAGACGATGATGTAGAGAGATATAGAATAAAAGAATTAAAGATATGCAAAAAAGTAACAATGATAAAGGAAACGGGCCATTGTTAGCTGTAGGGTTACACAAAATGCTGGAGAAACTCAGCGGGTGCAGCAGCATCTAAGGAGCGAAGGAGATAGGCGACGTTTTGGGTCGAGACCCTTCTTCATTGTTAGCTGTAACTAGGTGATAATGAGTTACAAACAATGGGACGCAACAAGACGACTTTGAAAGTAGTACAACGTCTTAGGTGGGCCTAATATCTTTTAAAATTTATTATTGAACCTGCCTCAACTACCTCAACTACTTCTGGAATCTCGTTTCCATATATCTACCACCCAAAATCCATATATCCATCATCAAAAGTAAAACAAATCCTTGATATATTCCAGAATAATGTAGCAGAAATAGTGGGGAGGGGGATAAGTTCTTGCAGAAGATTTTCCGGGTGCAAATCAATCAAGCCATGTGCAATCCAATTGAATTGGTCAGATCTCTGCCTCGATCTGATTATAATAAATGCGCATTCAACACCACTGATTAGAAACATGCTCTCTTATTTTGCCATCTTATCTCCCCCCAACATAAGCCATCTCACCTTTATTGTTACTTTGAGACTTTTCCAACTCAGTGTAATGTGTGATACAATTCCATACAACATCAATTACCATGGCATGGATGAGCAGTTGAATACTGTGGGCCTACAGTCGGGAATAGTCGGGAAGGATGAGAACGTGCACTGTGCCATGATTTGCAAGCAATGAAAATTCACAATCAATGATTCATGATTTTCAGATCAGACGTCAAAGGATACTCTGCCTCCAGAAGATGTTCACTCTCCAACCTCCCCCTTATAACCAGTTGCAAAGTAGAAAGGGATACAGACCAGATATGTATTCTTTTGTGCGATGATTTCTAAACATCGATGGGTAATTATTAATTCAAGCTTAATAAAAATGTTAATTACTGTAAATTCATGTAACTACTTCACTTTTATTTCATACTTATAGTCTGATAAATGGCTATTAAAATGATTCTAAGGTCAGTGGTAATATATGTGGCATTTTGCTGAATGCACCCAATTACAGTATATGGAAGTACAATACAGAATAGCAGTACATTGTGTGTTCCCATGGGCTGAGCTTGAAGTCAATGAATGTTCTCTCGCAGCAATGTAGAAGTTGTGATGTCAGCTAAAAAAATGCATTTACAGCCCTTTTGTGTGGCATTTTGTAACATTATTTTGTGTACAGTATTGGAAAGTGCAATTAAATGTGATCTTTTATGGTTTGCTTTTGCTTTTCTTCGCCAAATTTTAAAAGTAGAGTAATAAAATAGTTTTAATTAAAATAAAATTTTACAATGGTGCACTTGCTGATGCTAACATGCTTTTTGCTTTCATGCAAAACAACAGCAAAGAATCTAACTGTCAATTTTACCCTGCTGTTTCACATGAGCCACCAGGGTGAGATTTCCCTTTGCAGTGCTGCTAAAGGGGCGAGCAGGAAGTGCAATGCTGCTTCACTCTTAAGGGCCTGTCCCACCAGCATGCGAATGCATGGGGCGAGCGCGACCTAACATGGTCGCCGGAGCCATATGGAGTTGTGTGGGGCTGGTCCCGACATCGCGCGGGGCTCCGAAAAACTAGCTGCTCAAAAATCCCGTGCAGCAACGGCCTGTCAGCCCGCAGGCACATTGAAGACGTACGCAGCTTCTCGACCTCGTAAGCAGCGTCATGACGCCGTACGCAACGTCTGGATGCCGTACGCAGTGTCTTGATGGTGTACGCCTAGCGCGTGGCATTACGCGATGATGTCACCGCCCGGCGTGCCGTTCGTGATGACGTCACCGCCAGACGCCGTGCAACGTCCAAATTCAGTCGGCCCGCCTCCTGCCAAGCTGATTGGAGAGTATGATGTCGGGACCAGCTCCATACGGCTCTGCGGTTGGAAGTGGGACTGGCCCCGCGAGGATGTACGCCTCAAGCCACCACGTTTGTTCGCGCTCGCCGCATGCAGTCGCATGCTGGTGGGACAGGCCCTTTAGTCTGATTCATTTCCTCAATCTTGTTATTGCTAAGGCTCTTCTTCCAAAAGCACATGCCACCCATCAGTGTTTTCCATCCTACAGAACATTGAAGGAGAATATAGTATAAACAAGCAAGATGGAAAAAAACTATACTCAAATAAATATAAATCTTGGAAATGGTTGTAGGCTTCAAAATAGGACACAAAATGCTGGAAAAACTCAACGGGTCAGGCAGCATCTCTGGGGTAAATTCATTGGTGACTTTTCGGGTGGGGCCCTTCTTAAGACTGATTGCTGGGTGAGCAGGGAAAAAACTGGATGAGAAGAATGGGCTGGACAGATGACGGCCATCAATAGATAATGAGCTTCCAGCAGAAGTGGTGGAGGCAGGATCGATTTTAACATTTAAAAGTAAAGTGGATAGATATATGGACGTGAATGGAATGGAGGGGTATGGGGGGAATGGAGCAGGTAGATGGGACTAGGGGAAAACAAATGGTCGGCACGGACTGGAAGGGCCGAGAGGGCCTGTTTCCGTGCTGTAATTGTTATATGGTTATATGGTTATATGGTTATAACCTCGGGTGAGGGAGTTCTCTAATAGGCAGATCGTTGGACAAAGCCTAGAGAAAGAAGCAGGTGTGAGACCAAAAGCACAGAATGCCACAGGAGATTCTATTTCCCTGTGGCTATCAAACTGTACAACTCTTCCTCCTTCTGTCATGGGGTAGATTGACTCCCCTTACCCCAACCCCCTCCCCCTCCCCACCCCTCCCCAATCTTTGCACATCGCCAATCCTGGACTTTCCACTCGTTACTTTAATTTCATGTTTCATGTATCTTGTTGTGTTTTATGACTGTTGGCAGACCAATTTTGTTGGCAGACGAATTTACCTTCTGGGATAAATCAAGTTCTATTGTATCATATCGTATTGTAAAATAGAAATATATAGTTACAAATTGTGGAGCTAGTTGAAGGAGGTTTGATGGAAGTTGTAGGAGGAAACCAGTGCAAACTGGTCAGCCAGGGTTCAGGGGAAGGAAGAAAAAAAAAGTATGTAAACAGCAGCACGTGATGCGCTGTCATTCCAGTTTGAAGTTTTCGTTTATTTAAAAGTCTGTTTTGCGAATATCTCATTGTAGTATGGTAGTTGAAATGTTAAAGTTATCTGATTATATAAAAGTTTTAGATTTTTAAAAGGTGTATTTTAACATTATATCTGGTCTTAAAATTTTATTGTGCACCATGGTCTGTTATTATCAACATTTGTTTGTTTATAAGACTTTTGTATGTTTCATTACCAATAAAGGAAATCCTTGACTTTTTAACCTCAAATTGAAATATGAATATCATTCTTTTTCATAGTAGTTCCTCATGTCATCACTTATATCTCATATTTCATTTCTCATATATTTAGATCATTGAAACACACACAAACGCAAGGAAGGAATGCACTGTATTTAAAGTTTGACTTTTCACATTTATTTTGATGAAGAAAACAGACACAAGCACTTCAAATGCACTGCATTTAAAAGGATTTTATTTTTATACATCTCGAACAAGCAATACACTGAATTTAAAAGAACATGCTTGAAAAATCTAACGTCATTTTTATAGGTGATCTTACGATTATAGAGTCGTAGCTTGTTGTAGCTGGCTTTCTGTGATCATGGGTGTGGTCATCTGTAAGTCGAAGGTGGTCGTCTTCAGTCCCCACTATTGGGTCTCCAATTGTCACAAGTACATTAAGTCGTAGATAGTCGTAAGATGTCTTCTACATAGTCGTATGATGCGGTTTTTTTTTGGCGATTCAACAAGACTATGACAGTCGCCTGCACTCGCAAAAGAAGTCACCTAAGTGGGGCAGGCCATTTATTTTTAAGCTCATGATGGCCTGAAAAGCATAATTTGTTCAGGCATCTCGTGTTTTACATGTATTTGATTTGCGTATTTTTTACATAACGTGCTTGGACCTTTAATAGCAAATCTTGATTTACAAGCTTGTATTTTTGGACTAACACGCTAAAACGCTGAGAGCGTAGTTGCATATATGTTTAAGTTATGCGTTTTTGAATTACGCACTGCTTTTCAAGCACGTAACCCCAGCGTGAAACACAAGGTGTCTGTTCTCTGATTTACTTCACAGCAACCTGGAGTGAGGGCCTTACCTCTCTGGACAACAACTATTAAAATTGCACAAGAAAGGAAGTGAGTCTGTCTATTTTTTACAGATTCACAGGAAGAATAAGCCAAGATGAGTACCCTCTCCTGAGGCAATAATCTTAGCACTGTAGCAAGAATTATACTTCACTGGCTGCTTTAAGTAAGCCATGTTGTTTGGATGCCTTGTACTAAGCTGTTGCGACAGACCCTATCCTGGACGCTAATGAGTGCAAAGAGATAACCAGGCAGATAGAGATGCTGCCTGGCCCACAGAGTTACTCCGGTATTTTGTGTCTGCCTTTGATTTAAACCAGCATCTGCAGTTCTTACCTAGACAGAGCAACAGATTTAACAATATTCTCAAAGCCTCATTGAAAAAATGCAACATGTCCAACTGACTCCCATTTGTAGCCCTTAACCACTCAAAGTGGAGATGGAACATTTAGGATAACCATATCGAAGCAATGGCCAAGAAAGTACACCGACAATTGTACTTCCTTAGAAGGCTTAGGAATTTTGGCAAGTCCCTAACAACTCTCACCAACTTCTACAGATGCACCATAGAAAGTATTTTATCAGGATGTATCACAGCATGGTTTGGGAACAATTCCATCCAAGTCAACAATAACTTGCAGAGAACACTTCACTCTGCCTCAGCAAGGCCACCAGCTTAATCAAGGACCACTCACCCCAGCCACTCCCTCTTCTCCCCTCTCCCATCAGGAAAGAGGTACAGAAGTGTGAAAACATATACCAGATTCAGGGACAGTTTCTTCCCTGCTATCAGGCAACTGAGCCATCCTGTCAACAACTAGAGAGTGATCCTGAGCTTTCTACCTCATTGACTATCTTTAATCAGACTATCTTTAATCAGACATTTCCGGAGTTTACCATGCACTAAACATTATTCCCTTTATCGTGTATCTGTACACTGTGAATGGCTTGATTGTAATCATGTAGAGTTTTTCTGCTGACAGGTTAGCATGCAACAAATAGCTTTTCATGGTAACTGTACACATGGCAATAAACTAAACTAAACTATATTAAACTAAACTAAACTATTGAGAGCTGCAAATATTGGGAGCAACTAGATGCCCTGAGTAAAGAGCAGACCCACCTCACAGACCACCCTGTCTCACATTTAATCAGGCACCTCCTGCGCTCTTTGTGTCTATCTGTATCTATTGTGGCTATTGTGTTTAAACCAGAATCTGCAGTTCATTCTTACACCTTCTGCCCCATGTTTGGAAAAGTCTGCAGTTTCCACATTGGCATTCTCAGCCACCTCACAACACCAGTCAACCTTGATCCCTAAGGACTGCCACGTAAACGAACAGCCTATTGTAATTTTGCCAGTGGCATGAGTTAAAAAGCATTCATAATAACCCATCTGACAACATTATAGTCTGATTAACATGTTCTGATGGTATTTAGTGAAAAATATCTATCGATTAAAATTAATTATCATCCTGGAGAACAATGTTCTTCCTCAGTGAGTGTCAATTTGTAAAATCTGTGCACCTACATTTATTTAAACTGAATTTATTGTTTTAACTCTTCAGAATAATAAAAAGCTCTAGTTCCTCGTAAGATAGCTCTTATCCGTGCTTCAGCCTCTGAGATATTATTTCACACTTCAAAAGTACCTCATTGGTTATAGTGCTTTCTGTGGTGTTCTTTTGTCAGTCAATGATAAATGTGCTAATTCCATCCTGACCCATGTTCTGGGTCAGCAAGGAGTTAGAGCTATTATCATTGTTAGCAGATGGTATGGACCACTGGTGGCAGCATAAGGTGAGATGCTGCAAGTGCCCCACAGCTGCCTGATCTTATTATTATGCCTCCTTTGACTGTTCCACGATGAGTATGCAGCTGTTTAGTTGGGACTCATCGATAGAAATTGGGCATTCTGTTGGCATATTCCACAGAATCCATGGGTCATACTCTATAGCATAGAAGCTGTATAAGACCTTGAAACATGTGCTACAATGACAAAGATACTCACAAAGGGCTGAAGAATATCAGCGGGTCAGGCAGCATCTCTGGAGAAAAGGAACACGTCGGAACCCGTCCAGTCTGAAATTGGGGGGGATGGGGGAGCTGGAGGAAGGAAACGCATCCTCCCACATTTTCGTCACCACCAACGGGATCTCACCACTAGTCACATCTTCCCATCTCCACCCCTTTCTGCTTTCTGCAAAGATCGTTCCCTGTGCAACTCCTGGTTCACTCATCCCTTCCCACCCAAACCACCCCCCTCCCCAGGGACTTTCCCCGGAAACCGTGGGAAATGCAACACCTGTCCTTATACCTCCTCCCTCAACATCTGGGGACCTTGAGTTGACAGTCCTCTTAGGTGAGGCTGATCATCCACAATCAGTAATCCGTTCCTGCCTTCTCCACATATCCCTTGATTCCGGTAGCCCCTAGAGCTCTATCTAACTCTCTTTTAAATTCATCCAGCGAATTGGCCTCTACTGCCTTCTGTGGCAGATAATTCCACAAATTCACAACTCTCTGGGTGAAAAGGTTATTCATTTGATAATCTGCTAGGCACCCAGTTGACAACATATGCTGGAAACAACCCATCCCCCCCCTTCCCCCCACCAATCTCAAATGAACTTACCATTGCAAGCAATGCATGCACAAAAGTAGCAAACAGGTTTTGAGGTTTGTTATTCAGACCAATCCATTTGAACTTCTTGGCCACATTTTAGTCTTTTAGAGATAGCGCGCAGAAACAGGCCCTTCGCCCCACCGAATCCACGCCGACCAGCAATCCTCACACATTAACACTATGCTACACACTAGAGACAATTTACACATACACCAAGTCAATTAACCTACATACCTGTGCATCTTTGAAATGTGGGAAGAAAGCGAAGATCTCAGAGAAAACCCACGCAGTCACAGCAAGACTGTACAAATTCCATACACAGAACCCGTAGTTGGGATCAAAGATCATAGCTCCGCTCTATGATCTTTGGCTGTAAGGCAGCTACAATAGCCTCGCAGAATATGCCCTTTGCTGTCTGGAGGTCTCTGAACTCAACCAATGCACCTTGACTTCACCCAGTGTTCAGTGTGGACCATAAATAACGAAAACACTGTTGGCTGCCCATAGTGAACTCATAAGGATTGTTCCCATGATAACAGACATTGATTTTCATGGTACTACTTCTGTAAAAATAACAAAAGGCTATGTAAATTAAACAGATCAGGCAGAATCTGTGGAGGAATGGACAGATGATGTTTCAGATTGGGACCCTTCTTCAGAATGAGGGTGCAATGCAGAGTAAGCTGGAAAAGCTGAGGGTGAGGCAGAGCCAGGTAGATGTGGAAACAGGTGAGAGGGGTAATTGGCAGATGGGTGGAGTGAGTGACAAAGGCTAGAGAGAAAAATAAATAAAAGGGTGTCAGGAAAGAAAATGAGAGGAGGAGTCAAGTGTGAAGCCAGAGGGAGGGAAATGGGTGGAAGGGTACAGTGGGGAGGTGAAAGAGGGGAAATGAAAGGGAAATGTGGTACTCGAAGATGTAAGATGAGTGTTAGGAGAAGTGCTGATTAGGGTGGTGGGAGATGGTGGGTGAAGTCTGTGCGCACTGGCGTGGGGGTGGGGCACAGGAAAGAAAGGGTGGGTACAGAAGTTATTACTTGAACAACCAGCACTTTAATTCAACGATAGCCATAAAATGAATGTAAAGTTGATGCTCTCATGGCAATCAAAAATACTGCAGATACTGGAAATCTAAAATACAGACAGAAAATGCTTTCAATAGTCAGCAGGCCAGTTCATATCTGTGGAAAGAGAAACAAAGTTAACGTTTTAGGTCGAAGACCCATCATTAGATTAACCTATTTGGATAAAAAGTCTGCAAACGAACTCTCATTTCCCCCAAAGCTGCATGACCTGCTGAGCGTTTCTAGAATTTTCTATTGATACTCACATGGTGCCATAGAGCGCAAGGTGATGCAGCGGTAGAGTTACTGCCTTATGGGCCAATCCTACTTAGGCAATTTTTCAGCGGTCGCCTGAAAAACCGGCAACTGGAACGGCGACTGTCAGAGTGGAACACACACACACATACATTGCTTCCTTCACCTGCCCGTTATGCAGGCATAGGTTAGTTTTCTTTCTATAAAATGTAAATTGTCCCTAGTGTGTGTAGGATAGTTAATGTGCCGGGATCACTGGTTGGTGCAGGCCCGGTGGGCCGAAGGGCCTGTTTCCATGCTGAATCTCTAAACTAAACTAAACTAAACTAAACTAAACATGGTGCCATCTGGCATTTATGTATCCTTGGAAATCTTGCCTACTGGTAAAAATTCTGCGGCTCCCCCAGCTGCAAATTTAGTAGTGACGGTGGAATGATGTCTGTGTTCTGCCTAGAAACATGGTGGTAAAGTCTTTGTCAATTACCTGACAGACAAATCCTCCAGTGGCTTGGAAGAAGGTAAGTGTCAGGTCAACCGGTATGCAATCTGTGGATCCACACATACATCTCTGGAGTACTTTAAAGCTACGATAAGGTTAATAGAAATCGGAAGCACTGTTCCTATTTGAGACATTTGCTGCAGCTGATGGAGCAACTCCATTTGCAGTGAAGAGAGGCTTCCTTTGATTAAGCCAAACAACAATGCCTTTCTCTGGGGAAAAGTGGGTATCGACAAATATCCTCCGTTTTTATTGCTCTTCTGTAAATTTGCCTTCTTCGTCTAAGTTATGGAAGCACAACAGGAGCCTCAAAATGAATTACAATTCTCAGCACGAGAGACAAATTCAAAGCAGCATTCAAGGAAGTTCTAATTAATTTATAATGATTTGATGCCAAAGTGACACATTCCTCAGCAAAACACACAATTGTTGGGAGCTAAATATAATTAAATGTCAAACTGTCTTGTTGAAATTGAAGAAAGGATAACAGGTTTGGAGAACCCTGCATCATCTCGCTTAACCAATAAATTAGCCATGTAAATTTCATATGTGATCTCACTATTGCAACTCTTTTTAGCAAAAAGGTTTTGTTGAGTTTGGTTTTGTTCAGAGATTCAGCATTAAAGCAGGCCCTTGGGCCCACCGTATCCACGCTGACCATCCATCGCCCGCTCACACTGATTCTATGTTATGCTACTTTCTCATCCACTCCCAACACACTAGGGGCAATTTACAGAGGCCGATTAACCTACAAACCCACACGTCTTTGGGATGTGGGAGGAAACTGGAGCACCCGGAGGAAACGCATGCGGTCACAGGGAGAGCATGCAAACTCCACACAGATCCTGAGGTCAGGATCGAACCCAGGTCTCTCTGGCATGGTGAGATACCACCTACGCCTCTGTGTCACCATGTCAAGAGGTTGATGGGCTCTTTGGTCCTTTTCCGGTGTTACTGATGCTGATGTACAAACCTGTGCTTCCATATTTTAGTGTTTCGTCTTCAATGCTTTAGATTACAATCTCAAGTGATTCTCACAGGTGAAAACAATTCCAATGTGCCCTTCCAGCCTATGTGACCTCCATGCATTCCTCGTAATGTAGAACTGGATAGGTACCACGGACGTCTCAAATAATGATTTCCTTTCAGAGGGGATTAATCTTTGATAAAGCTGTATATTGTCACATGGGATGAGGTAGATCAAAAGGAAGTAAACATCTTATCTGAGTGATCATACAAATGGCAAGGGAACATGAATTTGAAATTATGAACAAAAAATGATGGGGTGCATGCAGAGGAGAACGAGGTAAAAATGATTTAAGTAAAGAATGATTATGATTTGTTGCTTTGTGTCTAAAAATATTATGGAATTATGGCTTTCAAGTTGGAATTGGATGAAAACCTGAGGGAAACAATTTGCAGAGTTATGGGGAAAAATCGGAAGGAAGAATTAGAAACAAGAAACTGTAGATGCTTGTTTATTTTAAAAAAGTCACAAAGTGCTGGAGGAACTCAGTGGGTCAGGCATCATCCCTGGGGAACATGGATAAGTGATGTTTCACATCAGGACCCAAAGTTAGTCTGACAGTCTGAAGAGGTTTCCTGACCTGAAACCGTCACCTATCCATGTTCTCCAAGGATGCTGCCTGACCTACTGAGTTACTCCAACACTTTGTGTCTTTTTTGGGGAGAAAGGATGGACTGGATTGTTCTACAAATAGATGGCATTGCCTTGTTGGATTGAATGATTTTCTACAGTACCATCATGATTACATAATCCATACCTCTAGAGATATGTAAGTTTAACCAGTCAGAATAAAACATTAATAGGATTTGCATTTCATGGCCGTTCTTAACCATTGATAATTTTTCTTCCTTCTTGAATTTCTTCAGGAGAGAATATTTCCAAAGTGCGATTATAATCAATTTGCTCCTGGTTATATAACTTCCGAAGGATCATTGCTTCAGTCATTTCTGAACTGGAGACTAACTGATTATATATAAAGTTGCAATGGTACCTAATTAATCTTCCCCCAAATACTACCAATTGCTTCTGGTGATAATGCAAGAGTGCACAATAAAGTTGATGGAATCATTTAGTAGAAAATAAAACTGTTCATTACATTAAAGAACGGTGGGAGACAAATTATTAGGTACAGACAGTGTGTCTTTCACAGTGAGTAAATGAGTTGAATTCGATGATCTTATAATAATAGCATGACAGAAACAGAAGTGTGAAATCACCTTTCCCACTTCACAGTTTGTATTTAAACCAGTCATTGAATGGCCAAATACTTTTCTAAATAAAGGAGAAAGGTATTTAAGTTTGCAACAATGACTCATTTGCAACATTATTATTGTTATTGTTGTTGCTTAGCGGCTATAATAAGTGGACATTTGCTTTAAATACTAATGTTGAAAGCACTAATGACTGTAGATGACAGCTTATGTCAAATGTATTGTTCCCTGAAAATTTCAGTCAAGTTACAACTTGGTTATTAAAACCGTCATTTTAATAGTTATACTATTATCATCTTCAATATAGATTGTGATCATGGTATTTACTGACACATAGCTTCAAAGAATTAGTTGTGTGACTTTTCAGAAGTTGAATCATATAAAGCACAGGCGTTTAATAAAGAAAAACATTGGCATGGTATTTAACTTACAGTACCTGCATTGCATTTGACACTCCAAATATTGTTTATATCCACGCTGACGCATCTTAGTTTTAAATTTGCTATGGTAGTTAAGCAAGGTTCAACAGAACAAATCTGGGGAAAAAACAACTTCTAATTGCTATCACATTGGTTGCAGTCTCAGAAATTATTTGGGCATAAATTTAATGCAAGTGATGCTAATGTTATAATGACAATTAATATCATGACAACGGTTCGTTTGACAAAGCAACTGCTAAATCTCCATTCCCAGTTGAATAAAGTAATGGCTTTTCAATAACGAAAGCCATTATATTACAGCCTAGAGGCTGCCCTGCTCTGTTCTGTAGTAATAATAAATATTGCAATTGCAAATTGTTAGCATTTTTCTCGTATAGTTTTCATGTTTTTTGAAAGGTAAGTTTTATTTCAATTGTCTTCGATTTATTCAAGGATATAGGATTTAGTTAAAATGCAAAGCTCTATTCAAGACTGCACAAAGATCTATGAAATAGTTCCACCCCAGGAAAAAACCTTCTGACTGTCCATGCTACATCTAAGTTGACTAACCAGATCAAAAATATACAGACATGATTGTTGGCAGTTTGCAGACAGTATTCTGTAAATATAAATCTGCTTTTAACAATGTTGAACAGATACTGAGATATGTAATTCCCAGCACGGAGCCTGGACAGCATGCCCTAGTTATCAGAGGTCATTGGCCCTCTGGATGCAATGATGCTGAATATGGTGTCTTCTGTGTCTCAGAATCAGGTTCAGAGTATTTTATAAACAGATGGAAATCTAACCTGACAAAGCTTTACCTATTTTACAAACAGCATGAGTTTCCACAGTGCTTCGGGTGGAAGCTCCTGCAAAACATAATCCAGGATCTTCATTACATGTAATTGACATGGGAATAACATCATTATGTTTTCATATCATTTACCAGCCCTTATGTCATTATATCGCCAGATTGTGATTAAATCTCTGCAGATCTCAAGGTGCTGAACTCTGCAGAATGTTCGTGAACCTCTGTGGTAATTTGCTGCCTTTTTCTCTTCCAATGCTTTTAGTGATGTTAATACTTTCTCCGGAGGGAATCGTGCTTCTTAGCTCATCTCGGCATGGGCAATAAATATCTTGTCAGTGTCAAACACATTCTGTCAGCGAGCTTGAAAAATATATTTTCAGTTGAATCACATTAGTGCGGACACATCAGAGCGATTATCAGGTCGCTGCTTAACTCATTGTAACCACCAATGCTGACAGTGCTTGATTATAGCCGTCTGATACCAGGAGTGGGGAGCAGACTTCACAGGATCCAGATCAGCACTCAGTGCCTCTTGTCAGTGAAAGCCAGGCACCAAGCCAGCCCCCTCATGTAACTGCCTCAGCACCCTTCGAACAGGGCAATCAAGAGAAAAACTGCTCCCCCTCTCTAAATTCTTGCCTACCTGCTGCTACATTTGCTTTCCACTAACATTGTTCCACTAACATTTAGTCCGCTCGCCTTTTATTGATTCGGCAGTAAACCTATATGCTTATTTAGATATTCCAAATGCAATGAAAATTAACACCTCATTTAATTGTCTACATACAAACAAAAATTTATTTGCATGCCATTTCAATTTCCCACTGGTGTGCTCCTTGAAACCATTCAATTCTGCATGTTCCTAATGTAGATGTAAAATCACTAGCTTTAGGATATTAAATATCCATTGCATTCTGTGATAAATATTGTAATAAACTTCTCCAATTTATCCCCATATTAAAAAAATAAGTTGGATACTGTTAGATTTTTCTTTCTTTACCAGATATTCAATAGGACCAGACAGACAATTTCAAAAGCAACGGCAAAAATAAATTGCGGGTGGAATCACCAAGTCAGGCAGCATTTTGAAGAAGAGAAATCGACCCAAAACATCACCTGATCATCTGTCCGTTTTCCTTCACAGATGCTACTGTGCACATTGGATTTCTCCAGCAATTTATTATTAGTTCAAAATTCCAGATCTGCCATATCTTGTGTCTTCAATAGCTGCTTGTGTTTACAGAAAATACAGTAGACGAGTCGCAGGTGTATGTGAAGAGAGTTAATATTTCAAGTTTAACTTTCATCAGAACTGGGTGAGTTTAGTTCAGTTTAGTAGAAATACAGCGCGGAAGCAGGCCCTTTAGCCCACCGAAACAACACCAACCAGCTACTCCCGGACATTAACACTATCCTATACACACTAGAAACAATTTACACTTATACCAAGCCAATTAACCTAAAAACCTGTACGCCTTTGCAGTGTGGGAGGAAATCGAAGATCTCGGAGAAACCCCATGCGGTCACAGGGAAAACAAACAAACGCCGCACAGACGGCACCCGTAGTCAGGATCGAACCCGGATCTCTGGCACTGCAAGTGCTGTAAGGCAGCAACTCTGCTGCTGCGCCAACATGCCGCCTAGGTCCGAGGTCAGAGGTAAAACATTTATGATGCAAAAAAAAAGAGAGGAATGGAGAAAACATAAGGACTCGGGAGAAACATCTTCCCTGTTATCATAAACTAGGTTCTCTGACTTCATAAACTATGCCATAATCGCAAACTTCCAATCTATCTTATTGCGGACATTGAACTTTTTCTCTGGAGCTGTTATACTACAATGCTGAAAAACGATATTCTCCATCCTGGTATTTTTCTCTTCATTCTACAAGTTGTAATTGTGTATGCTTGATTGGATTAATGTATACTATTATCTGATTCAATTGGATAGCATGTAACTAAAAGGTTTCACTATCCTGCCACATATGACAATAATAACACAATAATAATTAAACAATACACACTACTAATAACCAATAAGGAAATGTTCTGCGTAAGAAAGAACTGCAGATGCTGGTTTAAACCGAAGATAGACACAAAAAGTTGGAGTAACTCAACGGGACAGGCAGCATGTCTGGAGAGAAGGAATGGGTGATGTTTCGGGTCGAGACCCTTCTTCAGACTGGTTAGAGATAAGGGAAACAAGAGATATAGACGATGATATAGAGAGATAAAGAACAATGAATAAAAGATATGCAAAAAGTAATGATGATAAAAGAAGGCCATTGTTAGCCTTTGTTGGGTGAAAACGAGAAGCTGGTGCTACTTGGGTGGGGGAGGGATAGAGAGAGAGGGAATGCCGAGGTTACTTAAAGTTAGAGAAATCTATATTTCATGCCACTGGGCTGTAAGCTGCATTTAGCCTCACTCTGACAATGGAGGAGATCGAGGACAGAAAGGTCTGTGTGGGAATGGGAAGGAGAATTAACGTGTTTGGCAACCAGGATATCAGGTAGGTTCAAGCAGACTGAGCAAAGGTGTTTAGCAAAATGCTCGCCAAGTCTACGTTTGGTCTCGCCGATGTATAAGAGTCCACATCTTGAACAACAGATACAGTAGATGAGGTCGGAGGAGGTGGAAGAGAACTTCTGCCTAACCTGAAAGGACTGTCAGGGTCCCTGGACAGAGTCCAGTTAATGTTCAATGTTCAGTGATAGGCTGAAGGATAAAAGACAATGATAAACCAATGGAAGCAGGATGCAGGGGGCACTAATGGTAATTTATTCTCACTCTTACCCCTTTCATACCGGGGGGGGGGAGATGATGTGGGTGGAGCATGCTGGACACATCAGACCCACTGCTTGCATTTTGTCCCAGATACTCGCCAGCTTAGCAGTGATGTGCACCTCTGCTATATTGTCAATTTTGTTATGTATTGGCCATCAATGCTGCTGGTCCTTGCTGTGAGACTGATCTCACCACAAAGTTCAGAAACCAACTGGAATCTCACCCCAGCGCATGGCTCCTGCTGTTGGTAACTCAACCAGTAGCAGCAGAAGTCAACTCAGGACATTTCGGCACAACACTGTCCATATTGAACCACATTTAACCATCACTCTTTTATTAAAATATAAAGAGGTATGTGAACTAAGGGTTAATTAAAAAAACAATTGAATTATTGGAATTTAACTGGATTGCACTTTTGCAGCCTGAGGAAGGGTCTCGACCCAAAGCGTCACCCATTCCTGCCATCTAGAGATGCTGCCTGACCCGCTGAGTTACTCCAGCATTTTTTGTCTATCATGCACTTTTAACACGTGTTGTGAGACTGGATGTAGTTTCAAGATCAGTTTTTAGTCACACGTTTTGGTGGTGAATATGAAAATATAAGAATAAAACATTGAACATAGAATGAAGAAAAGTGCAGCACAGGAACAAGCTATTCGGCCTACAATGTCTGTGCTAAACATGAAGCCGTCAAACTAATCACCTCTGCCGGCACCTCTTCAATACACCTCCAACCCTGCAAATGTTACATATGGTTCTTTGACACGTCATTCATTTCATTCACAGCATGAAGGGTCGGCTACTTTACAATTAATCAGGGTACAGGTGCCGCAGCCATGTATTTGTATATTGCACAAAGATTCAATTCCACGGCACACATTAGTGTCTGTTTCTCTTTTTAGTAGTTAAGGAAACTGAACATCTGAACATAATTTTCTCTGACCCCTGCCGTGCACCTTGTCGATCTTCCAGGAAAAAAATGATTTAAAATTCCCAAGATCATTATCTGAACATTTGATTGGATTGACATCTATATCAAAAGCGAATTCCTTCACTTTTAAGATAAACTAGACCAAGAGGGACTGGTTGGGTCCCATCCCCTCAACGCGTGGTTGTGGGGGGAGGGGGCGGCCTGCGGCATCACACACACACTAACCAACCCCTCACACACACAGAGCCACAGAGGGAGACACAGGGGGGCACAGAAGAGGGGCACAGAGGGGAGACACAGAGGGAGACACAGAGGCACAGAGAGGCACACAAAGTGACACAGAGAGGGACACAGAGAGGGGCACAGAGGGGAGCACAGGGGGGCACAGAAGGGTGCACAGAGGGGGGCACAGAGGGGGGCACAGAGGGAGACAGAGGCACAGAGAGGGGACACAGAGGCACAGAAAGGGACACAGAGGCACAGAAAGGGACACAGAGAGGGGCACAGAGGGGAGCACAGAGGGGAGCACAGGGGGGCACAGGAGGGGGCACAGAGGGGGGCACAGAGGGGGGCACAGAGGGAGACACAGAGGCACAGAAAGGGACACAGAGGCACACAGAGGAAGAAAGAGGCACAGTGAGGCACAGAGAGGGATAGGCGAAGGCGAGAGGGAGCGTGAGGGGGTCAGAGAGGGAGCAGCGGTGGCGGGGGCAGAGAGGGGTGGGGCATTGTCAGAGGGGAGGGCTGGTTCCCAAACCTTGCTCCCGGCTCCAGGCTGCAGGCAGGGCCCGAGTACGGGGTGAGTGGTCGGGGGGGGGGGGGGGGGGTGGGGGGGGGTGGGGGGGGGGGTTGACGTCACTCAGCGAGAAAGAAGACAGGGTTTTTTACAAAGGATTTTTGGCAGTGACGGAGCGGACCCGAGAGCTGTAGTACAGGGCCCGACTCGCTCGTTCTTCACTCGCAGCGCGTACCGCAGTCTTCAGCTATGATCTTTGGTCTTCAGTTGATGGCCCGACCTTTGAAATACGGGGGGAGGAAGGAGGGGTGGGGGGGTGACGACAGTCGCAGCGCGAACAGATGGCAGGCAGGCAGAGCAGGTGTTGTCCAAAACCCCCTCAGTTTTTCTATTTATACAATAGTTGTCGACGCTTTAACAATGCCGGAGAGAGCAATGAGATGATCGCTAGAGTTCCAATACAGAGTGCAAAGGCCAATTGTAGCTAGTGTTAAACATTGGCCAAAACATGATGAGGTTTGAATAGAAGAGGTCTTTCTGCAAACATCAGGAAAACACCACAGTTTTCAGATGCAAGGATAACATTTATCACCCTCTTCTCTTCAAATTACTGGCTTGAATTGTATTGCAATCTAGAACAGTTCTGCAGTTTTGTACACGTTATTATATTTATTTTCATTTGCACAATTATGGAAGTGCAGATCACCATACCTTGCTTTTCACTGAATACATCAAGAAAAAGAAACACCTACTGTTACACAGTAAATTTTACTTCGGAGTCACGTGAGTGATTCCGTGAAGAAGCCCCGCCAGTGCGCATGCGCGTCATTATGTCAGATGCATTGCGCACCGATGGGCTGTAGAATGCAGCTCCACCAGCGGTAAGTTAAAAACCCGCAGGTTAGTGCTTTAAACTTTATTGCGGTTTGTTTAGGTTCCGTGAGGCTGGTTGCAGGAACCAGCAGGAACAATTTCAAAATGGAAAAACTAACGAAAAGTAAGGCGAGGTGTGCCGCCGATAAAAGTAAAAAGCCTGACCACGGGACCGCGGTCAGCGGGCGTACGCCGGCTCCAGAGACGTCGACTCCAGAGCCGTCAGCAGTTCAGCCAGCGGCAGCAACTTCGGTGCCTCAGAGCACTGTGGCCACTCCTGTCGGGAGGAAGGCCAAGAGCAAATCATCCAGGCCTGTCGACTCTGATGAGTCAGGCCAGGAAGACTCCCCTCCTACCAACAAAAAGGTTTGGGGATGTCTGGATAAGATGGAACACCTCCTAGAGAAAATGCTCAACCATGAGGTGTTCCAGCCAGCTCTCAGCAGCAACCTCTAACAGAGGTCCGTATAGCGAAGAGCTATACCGGCAGGAAGAACCATATGCCTACGAGTCTGCATGGGGACCCATACCAGCAGCGCCATGTCAAGGGCTGCATGATACCTCCCTTGGGCATGAGCCGGGAGAGCCAGGGCAGTATGACTCTGACCCTGAAGTTGGTGATATTGCGGAAGAGCATACACCAAAGCACACGAGCTTCGCTCCAGGTGTGCTGGATGTGGCAAGCAAATTCGCCATACCAGCTGGAACTGGTGAGGAGATGGACAGAAACCTAGCCAGTAATATCAACTATATGGCCTCTCCAGCTCCAGAACTCCATAATGGAGGAACCTCGAGAAGATACGAGACACCTGTTAACTGTGCATAGCTCAAAGTGCCCACAGGCCATCTGGGGGCAAATGGGCACAGGAGTTGAGGCTGCAGAAAGTCCTGAAACTGGTTGGAGCAGGAATAACGGCATTTGGGCGAATGGTACAAGGGGCACCACTATCAAACACGCAGCAGGATATGCTGGCCCTGCTGTGTAACGCCCATTTTGAAATCAATTGTTTACGGAAAATAGCCATCAAGCCTATGCTCAACCCACGATTCGCAGCCTTGTGCAGATCCTCCAATATCCAGCCACCAAACTTACTATTCGGGGAGGATCTGGCGAAACAAGTTAAAGACCTGGACAATGAGGCAAAAACAATTGGCCTCATCAAAACTCATCCCGGGGGCAGGATGTTGCCTCGCAAACCTTACCCTTTCAGATGGGCTACAGACACTGGTGCAGCTCAAGGACCAAGCTGGGCAATTCCATCTACACGCCATTGGCAGGCACCAATGCACACCCCCAACAGGACCAGGAAACAGAGGAATCCAGCAACTATGGAGGTACGAGTAACTGGACTTGTCCAGGATATATCCTCTAGTGATCAGTCACCGGTCGGGGGTAGGTTGCAATTGTTCTATGATGAATGGTGCTGCATAACATCAGATCTATTTATACTGGACAGTATCCGGGGGTCTCGAATTGAGTTTATCTCGTAAGTACATCCACCCACACAAAATACACCTAGTCGGGTATTGGGTTTTTCAAAACCAGAGACTCTACAGGTGAATGATGAAATTGGAATATTAAAAAAAATATCCAAAAAGGGGTAATTGAAAGGACGGCATATCAGCCTCAACAATTTGTGTGCAATATATTCCCCAGGCAAAAGAAGGATGGTGGGTGTCGAGTCATTCTGGACCTAACCCGACTTAACTCTTATGTCCAGTATAAACGTTTTAAAATGGAAACTTTCAGTACTGCTAAGCAACTGGTATCCAAAGGGTGTTATATGGCAAGCATAAATCTGAAAGATGCGTATTATTCAGTACCAATTCATCACCAATACCGTAGATACTTAAAATGGAGTTGGATGAGACACCTGCGGCAATTTAAAACTTTGCCCAATGGGTTAACCTCAGCCCCTAGGTTCTTTACAAAATTGTTGAAACCAGTATTGGGACTACGCGCTCAGAATCACATAGTGATGGCATACTTGGATGATGTTCTGATCATAGGCAAAACTCAGGAAGCAGCTGAAGTGTTGGTTTCAGTTAACAAACACCTGTTTGAGAGGTTAGGTTTCCTCATCCATCCAACTAAATCCAAATTAGTACCATCTAGAATGATTGACTATTTGGGGTTCATCATTGATTCAACTAACATGTCAATGACTTTGCCTACGGCCAAAACCTTAGAAATTATGGAGGCCTGTAGCAATCTAGTAGCTGAACAGCAACCCTCTATCCGATGAGTAGCCAGTGTTATTGGAAAATTAGTGGTAGCTTTACCTGGGGTGCAGTTCGGGCCTCTGCACGATCAGAATGTGCAACGAGCTAAAGAACAAGCACTCAAAGAACATGCAGGTCATTCCGGTAGACCGATGCAGTTGCCAGTCGAAGCTATCACCGAGTTGCAATGGTGGATAACTAATGTCTCATGGTGTACTAGAGACATTCTGACTCAACAACCTTCAGTTATTTTACAAACTGATATGAGTGCTTTGGGATGGGGAGCCACTGATACTGAGTCTAGCTTTGGCGGCAGATGGCGTGTGCAAGAGGCATTAATCCTGCAGAATGCGATTAATCCTGCAGAAGCATGGGATAAACTACTTAGAATTGCTGGGTGCATTATATGGCCTAAAAGCATACAGTTCAACAATGCATGACTTACATGTTCAGCTCCAGATTGACAATACCACAGCTGTTGCATACAGTGGCTTGCAAAAGTATTCATACCCTGTGAACTTTTCCACATTTTGTCACGTTACAACCACAAACGTAAATGTATTTTAGTGGGATTTTATGTGATAGACCAACACAAAGTGGTGCATAATTGTGAAGTGGAAGGAAAATGATACATGGTTTTCAAATTTTTTTACAAATAAAAAACAGAAAAATGTGGTGTGCAAAAGTATTCAGCCCCCTTTACTCTGATACCCCTAAATAAAATCCATTGCAACCAATTGCCTTCAAAAGTCACCTAATTATTAAATAGAGTCCACTTGTGTGTAATCTAATCTCAGTATAAATACAGCTGTTCTGTGAAGGCCTCAGAGGTTTGTTAGAGAACATTAGTGAACAAACAGCATCATGAAGCCCAAGGAACACACCAGACAGGTCAGGGATAAAGTTGTGGAGAAGTTTAAAGCAGGGTTAGGTTATAAAAAAAAATACCAAGCTTTGAACATCTCACGGAGCACTGTTCAATCCATCATCCGAAAAATGGAAAGAGTATGGCACAACTGCAAACCTACCAAGACATGGCCGTCCACCTAAACTGTCAGGCCAGGCAAGGAGAGCATTGATCAGAGAAGCAGCCATGGTAACTCTGGAGGAGCTGCAGAGATCCACAGCTCAGGTGGGAGAATCTGTCCACAGGGCAACTATTAGTCATGCACTCCACAAATCGGGCCTTTATGGAAGAGTGGCAAGAAGAAAGCCATTGTTGAAACAAAGCCATAAGAAGTCCCGTTTGTAGTTTGCCACAAGCCATGTGGGGGACACAGCAAACATGTGGAGGAAGGTGCTCTGGTCTGATAAGACCAAAATTGAAGTTTTTGGCCTAAATGCAAAACGCTATGTGCGGCGGAAAACTAACACTGCACATCACCCTGAACACCCCATCCCCACTGTGAAACATGGTGGTGGCAGCATCATGCTGTGGGTATGCTTTTCTTCAGCAGGGACAGGGAAGCTGGTCAGAGTTGATGGGAAGATGGATGGAGCCAAATACAGGGTAATCTTGGAAGAAAACCTGTTAGAGTCTGCAAAAGACTTGAGACTGGGGCGGAGGTTCACCTTCCAGCAGGACAACGACCCTAAACATTCAGCCAGAGCTACAATGGAATGGTTTAGATCAAAGCATATTCATGTGTTGGAATGGCCCAGTCAAAGTCCAGACCTAAATCCAATTGAGAATCTCTGGCAAGACTTGAAAATTGCTGTTCACAGACGCTCTCCATCCAATCTGACTGAGCTCGAGCTCTTTTGCAAAGAAGAATGGGCAAAATTTCAGTCTCTAGATGTGCAAAGCTGGTAGAGACATACCCCAAAAAACTTGCAGCTGTAATTGCAGCAAAAGGTGGTTCTACAAAGTATTGACTCAGGGGGGCTGAATACTTTTGCACGCCACACTTTTCAGTTTTTTATTTGTAATAAAATTTGGAAACCATGTATCATTTTCCTTCCTCTTCACAATTATGCACCACTTTGTGTTGGTCTATCACATAAAATCCCAATAAAATACATTTACCATTGTGGTTGTAACGTGACAAAATGTGGAAAAGTTCAAGGGGTATGAATACTTTTGCAAGCCACTGTATATCAATCATATGGGTGGAATTAGGTCATTATAGAAACATAGAAACATAGAAATTAGGTGCAGGAGTAGGCCATTCAGCCCTTCGAGCCTGCACCGCCATTCAATATGATCATGGCTGATCATCCAACTCAGTATCCCGTACCTGCCTTCTCTCCATACCCTCTGATACCCTTAGCCACAAGGGCCACATCCAACTCACTCTTAAATATAGCCAATGAACTGGCCTCAACTACCCTCTGTGGCAGAGAGTTCCAGAGACTCACCACTCTCTGTGTGAAGAAAGTCTTTCTCATCTCGGTCTTAAAGGATTTCCCCCTTATCCTTAAGCTGTGACCCCTTGTCCTGGACTTCCCCAACATCGGGAACAATCTTCCTGCATCTAGCCCTGTCCAACCCCTTAAGAATTTTGTAAGTTTCTATAAGATCCCTCTTAATCTCCTAAATTCCAGAGATTATAAACGAGTCTATCCAGTCTTTCTTCATAAGACAGTCCTGACATCCCAGGAATCAGTCTGGTGAACCTTCTCTGCACTCCCTCTATGGCAATAATGTCCTTCCTCAGATTTGGAGACAAACTGTACGCAATACTCCAGGTGTGGTCTCACCAAGACCCTGTACAAACTGAAGTAGACCTCCCTGCTCTGTACTCAAATCCTTTTGCTATGAAAGCTAACATACCATTCGCTTTTTTCACTGCCTGCTGCACCTGCATGCCTACTTTCAATGACTGGTGTACCATGACACCCAGGTCTCGCTGCATCTCCCCTTTTCCTAATCGGCCACCATTTAAATAATAGTCTGCTTTCCTGTTTTTGCCACCAAAGTGGATAACCTCACATTTATCCACATTATATGCATCTGCCAAAACATTTGCCCACTCACCCAGCCTATCCAAGTCACCCTGCAATCTCCTAGCATCCTCCTCACAGCGAACACTGCCCCCCCAGCTTAGTGTCATCCGCAAACTTGGAGATATTGCCTTCAATTCCCTCATCCAGATCATTAATATATATTGTAAATAGCTGGGGTCCCAGCACTGAGCCCTGCGGTACCCCACTAGTTACTGCCTGCCATTGTGAAAAGGACCGTTTACTCCTACTCTTTGCTTCCTGTTTGCCAGCCAGTTCTCTATCCACATCAATACTGAACCCCTAATACCGTATGCTTTAAGTTTGTATACTAATCTCTTATGTGGGACCTTGTCGAAAGCCTTCTGGAAGTCCAGATATACCACATCCACTGGTTCTCCCTTATCCACGCTACTAGTTACATCCTCGAAAAATTCCACAAGATTCGTCAGACATGATTTACCTTTTGTAAATCCATGCTGACTTTGTCCAATGATTTCACCACTTTCCAAATGTGCTGCTATCCCATCTTTAATAACTGACTCTAGCAGTTTCCCCACTACGATGTTAGACTAACTGGTCTGTAATTCCCCGTTTTCTCTCTCCCTCCCTTCTTAAAAAGGGGTTACATTTGCTACCCGCCAATCCTCAGGAACTACTCCAGAATCTAAAGAGTTTTGAAAGATTTCACTAATGCAACTATTTCCTGAGCTACTTCCTTAAGTACTCTGGGATGCAGCCTATCTGGCCTGGGGATTTATCGGCCTTTAATCTATTCAATTTACACAACACCACTTCCCGACTGACCTGGATTTCACTCAATTCCTCCTTTGACCCACAGTCCCCTGCTATTTCAGGCAGATTATTTATGTCTTCCTTAGTGAAGACGGAACCAATCATGTGATAATCTGGCTAACCTTATCTGCACTGGTGCATTACGAGAAACATCTGGGTCTCAGCTATCTACCTACCAGGTAAAGATAACGTGGTGGCAGACACTAGGTCATATAAATTTAATGACAACACAGAATTTGATGCTGAATCCAAAAGTTTTCAAAATGATTGTCATCCGGTATGGATTCCCAGACATAGATCTGTTTGCATCCAGGTTAAATCACCAGGTACCTAAATACGTCTCATTGGAACCGGATCCAGGGGCAGTAGCAGTGGATGCATTCTCAATACATTGGGGACGTACGTTCTTTTACGCTTTTCCTCCATTCTGCCTCATCAGTCAATGTCTCACCAAAATAGAGCAGGACTCCGCTTCAGGCGTTTTGGTAGTTCCTGACTGGCCCACACAGCCATGGTTCCCATTGGTTCTGAGACTGATGACACAGCCATTCATGACTATCCCCAAATGCAGCAACTTGTTGGCTCACCCTGTGACAGGAGAGAGTCACCCTTTACATGATCGTATTAATCTGTTGATTTGCAGATTCTGACCAGACCGTTCCAGGGGCTCGGACTATCGAGTAGGACCGTGGATGTGATTACTGCGGCCTGGAGAGATAGTACTAAAAAACAATATGTATCTCATATTAAGAAATGGGAGACGTTCTGCTTACAGTCAAATATATCTTATCATACTGCAGGCATACCTGATGTATTGGAGTTCCTTGCTACATTGCATTTTGAAGAGCAGTTGAGCTATAGTGCTCGGTGCTTTGTCCTCCTATTTATGGCAAGGGTTGGGACAACACTCTGTCATATCTCATCCATTGGTGTCCCGATTCATGAGAGGTATTTTTAACAAAAACCCTCCCAGACCTAGATATACGGAAATCTGGGATGTGAGTATAGTTCTCACACTGCTTCAGCAACAGGCTACAATTACATCTCTGTCTTTCCAGAAGTTAACGCTCAAAGTGGTCATGCTCATGGCGCTAGTTTCAGCGCTACGGGTCCAGACATTGCAAAAGCTACGACTGGACAGCGTGCATTCTTCTGTAGATAATGTTACGTTTTATGTATATGATCTAATCAAACAAAGCAGGCCAGGGATGGCTGGAACCAAAATAAGCTTTAAAGCATACCCCATTGACCTGAGACTATGTGTAGTTACGCACCTGAGTCAATATATCGAGGTCACCATGAGTCTCAGAGGCTCTGAAACAGCGATGCCCATCAGCCACAAAAAAACTCATAGAAAGGTGTCATTACAAACTATTTCTAGATGGCTGTAACAGGTTTTGGATTCTGCTGGAGTAGACACTGATGTATTTAAATCTCACTCCACCAGGGCAGCGTCAACATCTGCAGCGAAGGCGCTGGACGTGCCTTTAGACCAAATCCTCGGGGCCGCAGGATGGTCCAGTGAAGGAATCTTTTCACAACGCGCATACGTTTTGGGTTCTGTTTTGAGGTAACCCTGAGAGAGAGGGGTTATTCTGGTTGGGCTGTGTCAACCGAAGCAATGGAACTGGATCAAAGGCATGAAATCACAGTGCTTTGAAATCTTCATGGAACCTTTACCAGTTTGAACGCGATTACGTGCCGATAATCGCAAAGATCATTCTGGTGTTCTAGTCTTCTGGTCACTTCGACTGTAGGTACTGTGATTTCACACTGCTGCTTTATTGACGCGCATGTGCACTGGGGGGGGGGGATTTTGGTAAGTTTCAAGTGACTTCGTGAAGACCCCGCAGCATTGAGTCAATTTGCCTCGACAAATCTGCTCCTTCAAAAGGCCGTCAGCTACGGAAGGCGACACTCTCCATTAGCCGCGGGGCATCGAGCCAGCGGGCATCTGGATGGGCGGAATTACTTATCACCTGAATGACCGCACAGGAGCTTGACCCAGACTTCGTGCCTCCATGACAGGTAGTGGACAGGATTGTTACCCGAGTTGCAGTGGATCTACGGGGACTGGGCCGGGGAACGGCTGCGCTACAGGGGAGCCCAGCAACCGCAACACGCCACGTACAGCCACTGGGGATATCTGCCGTAGGGCAGTCTGGCAGGGCTACTGCTGCGTCGAGCAGGTGCTGCCGGCATAACACCGCGTCAGGCTGCGGTCAAGGGCGTTGGTGGCAGCAGTAGACGGTCAGTTAGCTTAGCTCTGGCAGCTGCCGACCATGCACCTCCAAGCAGAACATTGGGTGACAGTGGAGGTAAGCCTGCACGGACTCCGGGGAGCCAGGTTCCGGGGGCTGGCGCCAATTCATCTCCACTGCCTTCCTACCAGGCAGGTGGGCCGCCACAGTCTGTTCGAAGGCCGACTAGCGGAGAGTCCGTGCGGGAGTCGTATGAGCATACAAGGGCGGTAGGCAACGACAACCTGCCTCCGGACCCTAGTTTGCATCCTACGGAGGTGTGGTCCGTTGGTGGAAGCCCCAGAGAATTTGCAGGGCCTGGGGAAGTCGGCTTGTCCGCCGCGAGTAGTGGGGACGGTCGCATTGAGCGGTTGGAGCTCTTGGTGGAGCAACTCCTCCAGCGGGACAGGGACCAGGATGAACGGGATTCTCGGGCCTCTACTAGCCACGCCAGGAGCCCACTCAGCCTCTCGTCTTCTCCAGCCAGGAGTGCCAGCAGTTGTCCGGCCGCTGCCTTCGAAGACGACCCGGGACTGCCGGAGACTGCAGAGCCAGAGCACGATGAGGACCTGCTGGACGTGGTGGGTAAATCTGCCACGGCCACACGCACTGGGGAACCCTGCACCACAAACTGGCAGGCACCATTAATTACCTGATCACTCACCAGTTTCAGGGTCAGGTACTTGATGAGACCATGGATAAATTCAAACCACCTGAGAACTGCATCAATCTCAGTGTTCCTACGGTTAATGCTCAGATCTGGGGACACTTGAGCACGTGCAGGACGTCCGTCACCAGTGGATCCTGAAGCTCCTCTCGACGGGCATTACGGCGTATGCCAGGACCCTCGATGGGGACAATGTGTCCAGCGAGCAGCAGGATGCCCTGGCACTTCTATGCAACGCCCCATTTGAAATCAACTGCCTGCGCAAGAGCTCCATCCGGCCCACTCTCAACCCGAAATTTGCGGGGTTGTGCCGTCCCTCCACTGCTCCACGACCTCATCAAATGTTTGGGAAAGATCTCTCCAAGCAAGTCAAAGAACTCGACGAGGAGGCCAAAACTGTGGGCCTTATGAAACCTCCTCCGGCTAAAGCCCACCCATATCACCATCAACAACCACACACACTACGTGGAAGCACTGCCAGCTGGATAGGACGCCAAGGACCTATCCCCCTCCATTTCCCCAACCACAGCGGCCTTTTTTAGGGCAAGGCCTGCAGCGGCCCGCATGGAAGATGCGGCTGCCATCCCGACAACCACCGCAACATCCCCCCAAAACTCCATACGCCAGGACCCGCCGGTAACTATGGAGGTAAGGGGGTCTGGTTCCTCCCAGGCAGTAGCACTTCTTCCTGCACAAGTCGGGGGACGGTTGCGGGCATTTGGGGAGCTTGGGATACTATCACCATTGACGCGTTTATTCTACAAAGTGTTCAAGGTTATGTCATAGAATTCATTGATGGTCAACTTCCCCCTACCCAGCATGCACCTCAGCGAAAGTTTACAGTCTCGCAAAATGAGATTGAGGCAGGACATGCTGAAATCTTACGGCTCGCAGCCAAATGGATGATTGGCAAAACGACGCACGAACCCCTTGAGTTTGTGTCCAACATCTTCACAAAAACCAAAAAAGATGGGGGGATTCGGATTATCATAGACCTAACCGAGTTGAACACTTTTGTACAATATACCCACTTTAAAATGGATACCTTCGAAACAGCTAAGCAGATGCTTTACCCGGGGTACTTTATGGCCTGTATCGATTTAAAAGATGCTTACTATACATTTCCCATCACAGAATCACACAGAAAATTTCTGAAATTTGTCTGGAAGGGACAGTTGTGGCAATACAAAGCATTACCTAATGGGCTCACCACAGCCCCAAGACTATTTACCAAATTAGTGAAACCTATATTGGCCCTCCTCCAACAACAAAATTGTATCGTCATGGCGTATTTAGACGATATCCTTATTGTGGGTCAGACCCTCCAATTGGCTACACAGGCAGTTACAGCGACCAAAGCTTTATTCGAGAAGCTAGGGTTTGTAACCCATCCAGACAAATCCAAACTGCACCCCTCTCAAATTATGGATTACCTGGGTTTCACCCTTGACACAACCTTAATGATGATCACTATCCCAACCAACAAAGCTATCGCCATAAAAGAAGCGTGCCACAGCCTTGCTTGCGTCAGGGTTCCGACTATCCGGCAAATGGCAAAGGTGATTGGGAAACTGGTAGCTACATTCTCAGCTGCGCAATTCGTCCCGTTACATTACGAAAATTTACGAAGAACAAAAATCGCAGCATTAAAAGCAAATGCTGGGCACTTTGATCGACCAATCCGGTTGCCACAACAGGCTAGAGCTGAGCTACAATGGTGGATTGACAATATTAGTGAGTGTCACAGATCCATCATTGTTAGCAACCCATCCGTCGTGCTACAGACTGACGCAAGCGCACAAGGCTGGGGTGCAACTGACACCATGTCCAGTTTTGGTGGCAGATGGGACTCTCACGAGTCTACCCTCCTCCAGTCACAAGGGATAAATTATCTGGAGATGTTAGGGGCTTTCCATGGACTACGGGCTTACTGTACTAACTCATGGGACTTACATGTCCGCCTCCAAATAGATAACACAACGGTGGTGGCTTATATCAATCATATGGGTGGTATCAGGTCATTATCTTGTGATGAATTGGCAAACACAATTTGGCACTGGTGCATCGAGAGAAATATTTGGATTTCAGCAACCCTTTTGCCAGGGAAGCTCAATACAGTGGCGGACACCAGGTCACGAGTGTTCAATGACAACATCGAGTGGATGTTGAACCCCCAAATTTTTGCTGATATTATAGCTCACTATGGGACACCAGATATTGACCTCTTTGCGTCCAGGATGAACATCAGATACCAACGTATGTGTCTTGGGAACCAGACCCTGGGGAAGTAGCTATGGATGTTTTTTCTATCCATTGGGGGAAGGTTTTGCTACGCATTTCCCCCATTCTGCCTCATCAGTTGGGTATTGCAGAAAATTAAACTGGATTCTGCAACTGGCATTTTGATCATTCCCGACTGGCCTACATAGCCGATGGTCCTCAAAATCTTGAAACATCCATGGCTTCTGATTGGTAAACACCCCAAATTAATTACTAACCCCATTACGGGGGACAGTCACCCGTGCCATGGTCACGTAAACATGTTGGTCTGCAGGTTCTAAAGAGGCCGCTCGTCAAGGCCGGCATATCACTACGAGCCATGGAACTCATCTCAGCTTCATGCTGAGCATCAACCAGGAGGCAGTACCTCACACAGATCAGGAAGTGGGAGGCATTCTGCTCCCGTACCAACACGACCTCCAACTCGGCAACAATCCCTGATGTCCTGGAATTCCTAGCGGGCCTTCATTTCGATGCTGGCCTTAGCTACAGTGCCATCAACAGCGCCAGGAGTGCACTGTCCTCATACCTGGACATAGGTATAGGCTCCAACCACCTGGTGTCTAAATTCATGAGGGGAGTGTTTAACACCAACCCTCCACGGCCCAGATACAACTTCACCAGGGATCATTCTGACCCTACTGAGTAGCTGGTCTCCTATGACCGAGTTACCACTCAAACAGCTCACCCTCAAAGTGGTGATGCTGATGGCACTGACTACAGCTCAACGAGTCCAGGCATTACAAAAGCTGCGGCTGGATAGCATGGTCTCCACCCCTACACAGGTGACTTTCTTTGTCCAGGACCTATTGAAGCAGCACAGACTTGGGGCTGATGGGCTTCAGTTGGAGTTTCGGGTGTACCCCACTGATGCCACCCTCTGCATAGTCACCCATCTCCACCTCTACATCCGCACTACACGAACCATCAGGAAGATGGAGCAGGGGCTCCTCATCAGCCATATACCTCCGCATCACCGGGTGACTGTGCAGACTATCTCCAGATGGCTCAGGGCGGTGTTGGGTGCAGCAGGAGTCGCTACTAACATTTTTAAATCTCACTCTACTAGGGCTGCATCCACATCAGCGGCAAGGGCCATGGAGGTGCCCATGGACCACATCCTCGCCACCGCGGGCTGGGCTAGTGAAGCAACCTTCCAAAGGTTCTACAACAAACCACTGGTCGCCACCGCAACATACGCAGAAGCCGTGCTGGGAGCCGCTCAGTGAATGTTTGTCCCCGGGTTCGGGGTTATTTGTTTGTTATTATTTGTGCAATAAATATGCATTATTTTTCAGCCTGTTCCGACTGAACTGCATTAACAGCCTTCCTCCATCAGGACTGTGGCAGTGTGATAGCATGGACGTTGTCCAGGGCGTGAAATCACAAAGCTTTGAAGTCTTCACGAAGTCACTCACGTGACTCCGAAATAAAATAGTAAGATTAAACGAGAACTTACCAAGTTCGAAGGTTGATCTTTATTTTATGAGGAGTTGCGATGAGGGATTTTGTGCTCTCCGCTCCCACCCTCTATCATAAGGTCAACTGGTATGTTCTACGTTCTTCATCTTACTCTTTTCAGTCATGGTGCGTTCTGTGATTCCACACCGCTGCTTTGAAGGATGTCGCGCATGCGTGGTGGTGGGGTCTTCACGAGATCCCTCACCGCAACTCCTCATAAAATAACGATCAACCTTCGAACTTGGTAAGTTCTCATTTAATCTTACTATTATACCTTAGAATGATTCAGTCACATTAAACTTGTCGTGTCTGTTATGTAAGGGTCTAAAATTTTGACTTAGACTACAGAATATTAAAGATGGCCAAATGGCATTTCATCAATCCTACTTTTTTTTTACATGCTAAGATATGTGACAAGTTCATGTTGTCCCAAAAATGATGATGTGACAAAAAGGCACACAGATGCCTCACATATTGATTTCAAATGTTTCTCAACTATTTCAATGGAAATTTCATATATCAGCAGTCTATGACGTCACCATGTGTTTTTAAATCTAGGTTAAAAAAGAAACACATTCAGCTATCATTCTACAACATTTGTAATTAGGAAACATCAAGCACCCTATTGCCAGCACACCAGTTAAAACAATCAAAAGGCAAAGCTCACGTATTATCTAAATTGCAGAATGGTTGTGATTCTGAAAATGGCTTTTGGTGCATTGGACAAACAAATTGGCAGATGTGAGGTGTTGCATTTTAGGAAGGTTATCATGGTCTGGACCAAAACAGTGAATGGTAGGGCTCTGGGTAGTGTTGTAGAGCAGAGGGATCTAGGAGTGCGAGTGCATAGTTCCCTGAAGGTCGAGTCACAAGTAGATCGGGTGGTCAAAAAGGCTTTTAGCACATTGACCTTCATCAGCCAGTGTATTGAGTATAGCAGTTGGGATGTCATGTTACAGTTGTATAAGACATTGGTGAGACCGCATTTAGAATATTGTGTTCAGTTCTGGGCACCATGTTATAGGAAAGATATTGTCAAGCTTGAAAGGGTTCAGAAAAGATTTACGAGTATGTTGCCAAGACTAGAGGGTGTGAGCTATAGCGAGAGTTAAGTAGGCTAGATCTCTGTTCCTTGGAGTGCAGGAGGATGAGGGGTAATCTTATAAAGGTGTACAAAATTGTGAGAGGAATAGATCGGGTAGATGCACAGAGTCTCTTGCCCAGAGTAGGGGAATCGAGGACCAGAGGACGTAGTTTCAAGGTGAAGGGGAAAAGATTTAGTAGAAATCCGAGGGGTAACAGGCTGCCAGATGAGGTAGTTGAGGCTTGGACTATCACATTGTTTAAGAAGCAGTTGGACAGGTACATGGATAGGACAGGTTTGGAGGGATATGGACCAGGCGCAGGCAGGCGGGACTAGTGTAGCTGGGACATGTTGGCCGGTGTGGGCAAGTTGGACCAAATGGCCTGTTTCCACACTGTATCACTCTATGGCTCTATGATCCAACAGGCTGTGATAAATTGTGTAGAAAGCTGAGATGAATTAACTGCTAACCTCACCTCCTCAACATTAGTATTAGTGCTGAGCTTTCGAAAGCACATAAAGGTGACATAGGGCAAATCTGAAATCCCCAAACCTAGTTCTGCTAATTAGGCCACAGAGATCAGAGCGTATCTTAACTCAGAAAGCATGTTTCTAACATTTTCAGCTATTTCTCTTTTAGATTTTTTTAGACATTTCAAATGGTCTGTACACCCAAACTATGTGCTTGTGCAGCATGGTGGCATGGCAGGTGGCATAGCTGCCTCACTGTTCTTAGTAACTCATGTTCGATCCTGATCTCCGGAGTTGTCATTGTGGTTTCCATGTTCTTCCCATATAACCATATAACCATATAACAATTACAGCACGGAAACAGGCCCTCTCGGCCCTTCCAGTCCGTGCCGACCATTTGTTTTCCCCTAGTCCCATCTACCTGCACTCATATCATACCCCTCCATTCCCTTCACGTCCATATACCTATCCACTTTACTTTTAAATGGTAAAATCGATCCTGCCTCCACCACTTCTGCTGGAAGCTCATTCCACCCAGCCACCACTCTCTGAGTAAAGAAGTTCCCCCTCAAGTTACCCCTAAACTTCTGTCCCTTAATTCTCATGTCATGTCTTGTTTGAATCTTCTCTACCCACAATGGGAAAAACATATCCACGTCAACTCTGTCTATTCCTTTCATCATTTTAAAGACCTCAATCAAGTCCCCCCTTAACCTTCTGCGCTCCAAAGAATAAAGACCTAACTTGTTCAACCTTTCTCTGTTAACATAGTTGCTGGAACCCTGGCAACATTCTAGTATATCTCCTCTGTACTCTCTATTTTGTTGACATCCTTCCTATAATTAGGCGACCAAAATTGTACACCATACTCCAGAATTGGTCTTACCAATGGCCTTGTACAATTTTAACATTTACTTCCCTACTCCTATATTCAAATGCTCTGATTTATAAAGGCCAGCACACCAAAGGCTTTCTTTACCACCCTATCTACATGCGATTCACCTTCAGGGAACTATGCTCAGTTATTCCTAGATCCCTCTGTTCCACAGCATTCCCTACCATTTACCATGTACGTCCTATTTTGATTTGTCCTGCCAAGATGTAGCACTTCACACTTAACAACATTAAACTCCATCTGCCATCTTTCAGCCCACTTTTCCAAATGGCCTAAAATCTCTCTGTAGACTTTGAAAATCTACTTCATTATCCACAACACCACCTATCTTAGTATCATCTGCATACTTACTTATCCAATTTTCCACCCCATCATCCAGATCATTGATGTACATGACAAACAAACAGTGGACCCAACACAGATCCCTGAGGAACCCCACTGGTCACCGGCTTCCAACCTGACAAACAGCCATCCACCATCACTCTCTGACATCTCCCATTCAGCCACTGTTGAATCCATCTTGCTACTCCGCCATTAACACCAAAGATTGAACCTTCTTAACCAACCTTCCATGGGGAACCTTGTCAAAGGCCTTACTGAAATCCATATAGACAACATCCACTGCTTTACCCTCATCAATTTCCCTAGTTACCGCTTCAAAAAATTCAAGAAGGTTTGTCAAACATGACCTTCCAGGCACAAATCCATGTTGACTGTTCCTGATCAGACCCTGTTTATCCAGATGCTTATATATATTATCTCTAAGTATTCCTTTCCATTAATTTGCCCACCACTGACGTCAAACTAATAGGTCTATAATTGCTAGGTTTATTCTTTGAACCCTTTTTAAACAATGGAACAACATGCGCAGTACGCCAATCCTCCGGCACTATTCCCATTTCTAATGACATTTGAAATATTTCTGTCATAGCTCCTGCTCTTTCTACACTAACTTCCCTCAATGTCCTAGGGAATATCTGTCAGGACCTGGAGACTTATCCACTTTTATATTTTTCAAAAGTGTCAGTACTTCCTCCTCTTTGAATCTCAATAGTTTCCATAGCTACTCTACTTTTTTCCCTTACCTCACAGAGTTCAATATCCTTCTCCTTGGTGAATACGGAAGAAAATAAAATTGTTCAATATCTCCCCTATCTGTTTTGGCTCTGCAGATAGCTGTCCATTCTGGTTCTCTAATGGTCCAATTTTATCCCTCGTTATCCTTTTGCTATTAATATAGCTGTAGAAACCCTTTGGTTTTACTTTCACCTTTCTTGCCAAAGCAACCTCATATCTTCTTTTAGCCTTCCTAATTTCTTTCTTAAGATTCTTTTTACATTTTTTTATACTCCTCTAGCACCTCATTTACTCCATGCCTCCTATAATTATTGTAGATATCTCTCTTTTTTCGAAACAAGTGTCCAATTTCCCTTGAAAACCATTGCTCTTTCCAATTTTTACTTTCCTTTCAACCTAACAGGGACATAAATATTCTGTACTCTTACAATTTCCCCTTTAAATGTCCTCCATTTCTTTTCTACATCCTTCCCATGAAACAAAGTGTCCCAATCCTTTAAAATCCTTACGCATTCCCTCAAAGTTAGCCTTTCTCTAATCAAAAATCTCCACCCTAGGTCCAGTTCTGACTCTCTCCATAATTATATTGAAACTAATGGTTTTGTGATCACTGGTCCCGAAGTGCTCACCAACGCATACCTCCGTCACCTGACCTGCCTCATTTCCTAACAGGAGGTCCAGCACTGCCCCTTCTCTGGTCGATACGTCTATGTACTGCTGCAAAAAACTATCCTGCACACATTTTACAAACTCCAAACCATCCAGCCCATTTGCAGAATGTGTTTCCCAGTCTATTTTTGGAAAATTGAAATCTCCCACAATCACTACATTGTGCTTACTACGAATATCTGCTATCTCCTTACATATTTGCTCTTCCAATTCTCGCTCCCCATTTGGCAGTCTATAGTACACCCCTAAAAGTGTTGCTACACCGTTCCCACTTCTCAGTTCCACCCAAATATCCCAAATGGTTGTGTGTGTTTCCCTCAGGTGTTCTAGTTTCTTCCCACAACCCAAAGGCAGTCAATTGGTTACTGTAAATGAACACAAGTGAGCAATAATAGGTCACAGAAAAGTATGTGTGGGAATTAAGTAAATGGGATTGGTCTGAGAACAGTATAGACTTGATGGGCCAAATAACTTCCTTTTTTTTGAGACTTTAACCTTTACAGATACAGCCCAGAAACAAGCCCTTTTGCCCACTGAGTCTGTATCGACCTGTGGTCACTCTGTAAACTAGCACTATCCTACACAGTAGAGACAATTTACAATTTTTACCGAAGCCAATTAACCTACAAACCTGTACGTCTTCGAAGTATGGCAGGAAACTGAAGTACTCGGCGGAAACCCACACAGTCATGGGGAGAACACACAAACAGCACCCGCAGGCAGGATCAAACCCGGGTCTCTGACGCTGTAAGGCAGCAATTCTACTAATGCACCACTGTGCTGCCATAATGTCCTCAGCTCAAGTTCAAGTTCAAATTTATTTCTCACTTGCACCATGAGGTGCAGTGAAACTAATTTACCATGCAGCGCTACAATTAAAAAATGCCATAATACAGTGGCTTGCAAAAGTTTTCATACCCCTTGAACTTTTCCACATTTTGTCATGTTACAACCACAAACATAAATGTATTTTAGTGGGATTTTATGTGATAGACCAACACAAAGTGGCGCATAATTGTGAAGTGGAAGGAAAATGATACATGGCTTTCAAATTTTTTTACAAATAAAAAACTGAAAAGTGTGGCGTGCAAAAGTATTCAGCCCCCTTTATTCTGATACCCCTAAATTAAATCCAATGCAACCAATTGCCTTCAGAAGTCACTTAATTAATAAATAGAGTCCACTTGTGCATAATCTAATCTCAGTAAACGTACAGCTGTTCTGTGAAGGCCTCAGAGGTTTGTTAGAGAACATTAGTGAATAAACAGCATCATGAAGCCTAAGGAACACACCAGACAGGTCAGGGATAAAGCTGTGGAGACGTTTAAAGCAGGTTTAGGTTATAAAAAAATATCCCAAGCTTTGAACATTCCGCGGAGCACTGTTCAATCCATCATCCGGAAATGGAAAGAGTATGGCACAACGCAAACCTACCAAGACATGGCCGTCCACCTAAACTGACAGGCTGGGCAAGGAGAGCATTGATCAGAGAAGCAGCCAAGGGGCACATGGTAACTCTGGAGGAGCTGCAGAGATCCATAGCTCAGGTGGGAGAATCTGTCCACAAGACAACTATTAGTTGCGCACTCCACAAATCAAGCCTTTATGGAAGTGTGGGAAGAAGAAAGCCATTGTTGAAACAAAGCCATAAGAAGTCCCGTTTGCAGTTTGCCACAAGCCATGTGGGGGACACAGCAAACATGTGGAGGAAGGTGCTTTTGTCTGACGAGACCAAAATTGAAGTTTTTGGCCTAAATGCAAAACGCTATGTGTAGTTGAAAACTAACACTGCACATCACTGCATATAGATTGGGTGAATCAAATTGGCAGGGGTGCTGAGAAAGAGGATTCCTTGGAATGTATATGGGATAGTTTTCTAAACCAACATGTGGAGGAACCAACGAGAGAGCAGGCTATTCTAGACTGGATATTGAGTAATGAGGAAGGGGTAGTTAGCAGCCTTGTCGTACGTGGCCCCTTGGGCAAGAGTGACCATAATATGGTTGAGTTCTTCATTAGGATGGAGAGTGACATTGTTAATTCAGAAACACGGGTCATGAACTTAAAGAAAGGTAACGTTGAGGGTATGAGACGTGAATTGGCCAAGATCGACTGGCAATTGATTCTTGAAGGGTTGACAGTGGATATGCAATGGAAGGCATTTAAAGACTGCATGGATGAACTACAACAATTGTTCATCCCAGTATGGCAAAAGAATAAATCAGGGAAGGTGGCGCATCCGAGGGAAATCAGGGATAGTATCATAGAAAAAGATGAAGTGTACAAATTAGCCAGAAAAAGCAGCCTAGCAGAGGACTGGGAGAAAGACCAACAGAGGAGGACAAAGTGCTTAATTAGGAAAGGGAAAATGGAGTATGAAAGAAAACTGGCAGGAAACATAAAAACAGCCTGCAAAAGTTTTTATCGATATGTGAAGCGCAAAAGATTAGTTAAAACAAATGTAGGTCCCTTGCAGTCAGAAACGGGTGAATTGATCATGGGGAACAAGGACATGGCAGTCAAATGAGATGGAGGAAATGAGTGAAAATCAGGTTAGCCGGAAAGTGGTGTTAGGTAAATTGAATGGATTAAAGGCCGATAAATCCCCAGGGCCAGATAGGCTGCATCCCAGGGTACTTAAGGAAGTAGCCCCAGAAATAGCAGATGCCTTAGTGATTATTTTTCAAAACTCTTTAGATTCTGGAGTAGTTCCTGAGGATTGGAGGGTAGCTAATGTAACCCCACTTTTTAAAAAGGGAGGGAGAGAGAAAACGGGGAATTACAGACCAGTTAGTCTAACATCGGTAGTGGGGAAACTGCTAGAGTCAATTATTAGAGATGGGATAGCAGCGCATTTGGAAAGTGGTGAAATCATTGGACAAAGTCAGCATGGATTTACGAAGGGTAAATCATGTCTGACGAATCTTATTGAATTTTTTGAGGATGTAACTAGTAGAGTGGATAAGGGAGAAGCAGTGGATGTGTTATATCTGGACTTTCAGAAGGCTTTCGACAAGGTCCCACACAGGAGATTGGTATACAAACTTAAAGCACACGGTATTGGTGGTTCAGTATTGATGTGGATAGAGAACTGGCTGGCAGACAGGAAGCAATGAGTAGGAGTGAACGGGTCCTTTTCAGGATGGCAGACAGTGACTAGTGGGGTGCCGCAAGGCTCAGTGCTGGGACCCCAGCTATTTACAATATACATTAATGATTTGGACGAGGGAATTAAATGCAACATCTCAAAGTTTGCGGATGACACGAAGCTGGGGGGCAGTGTTAGCTGTGAGGAGGACGCTAGGAGGCTGCAAGATGACTTGGATAGACTGGGTGAGTGGGCAAATGTATGGCAGATGCAGTATAATGTGGATAAATGTGAGGTTATCCACTTTGGTGGCAAAAACAGGAAGGTAGACTATTATTTGAATGGTGACCGATTAGGAAAAGGGGAGATGCAGCGAGACCTGGGTGTCATAGTACACCAGTCATTGAAAGTAGGCATGCAGGTGCAACAGGCTGTGAAGACAGCGAATGGTATGTTGGCATTCATAGCAAAAGGATTTGAGTACAAGAGCAGGGAGGTTCTAGTGCAGTTGTATAGGGTCTTGCTGAGGCCACACCTGGAGTATTGCATACAGTTTTGGTCTCCTAATCTGAGGAAAGACATTCTTGCCATAGAGGGAGTATAGAGAAGGTTCACCAGACTGATTCCTGGGATGGCACGACTTCCATATGAAGAAAGACTGGATGGACTCGGCTTGTACTTGCTGGAATTTAGATGATTGAGGGGTGATCTCATAGAGACTTACAAAATTCTTAAGGGGTTGGACAGGCTAGATGCAGGAAGATTGTTCCCGTTGTTGGGGAAGTCCAGGACAAGGGGTCACAGTTTAAGGATAAGGGGGTAGTCTTTTAAGACCGAGATGAGAAAATCGTTTTTCACACAGAGAGTGGTGAATCTGTGGAATTCTCTGCCACAGAAGGTAGTTGAGGCCAATTCCTTGGCCATATTTAACAGGGAGTTGGATGTGGCCCTTGTGGCTGAAGGGATCAGAGGGTATGGAGAGAAGGCAGGTATAGGATATTGAGTTGGATGATCAGCCATGATCATATTGAATGGCGGTGCAGGCTCGAAGGGCCGAATGGCCTGCTCCTGCACCTAATTTCTATGTTTCTATGTTTCTATCACCCTGAAGACAACCCCCCACTGTGAAATATGGTGGTGGCAGCATCATGCTGTGGGGATGCCTTTCTTCAGCAGGAACAGGGAAGCTGGTCAGAGTTGATGGGAAGATGGATGGAGCCAAATACAGGGCAATCTTGGAAGAAAATCTGTTAGAGTCTGCAAAAGACTTGAGACTGGGGCGGAGGTTCACCTTCCAGCAGGACAACGACCCTAAACATACAGCCAGAGCTACAATGGAATGGTTTAGATCAAAACATCTGTGTTTGACTGGCCCAGTCAAAGTCCAGACCTAAATCCAATTGAGAATCTCTGGCAAGAGTTGAAAATTGCTGTTCACTCTCCATCCAATCTGACTGAGCTTGAGCTATTTTGCAAAGAAGAATGGGCATAAATTTCAGTCTCTAGATGTTCAAAGCTGGTAGAGACATACCCCAAAAGACTTGCAGCTGTAATTGCAGCAAAAGGTGGTTCTACAAAGTATTCACTCAGGGGGGCTGAATACTTTTGCACGCCACACTTTTCAGTTTTTTATTTGCAATAAAATTTGGAAACCATGTATCATTTTCCTTCCACTTCAGAATTATGCACCACTTTGTGTTGGTCTATCACATAAAATCCCAATAAAATATATTTACGTTTGTGGTTGTAACGTGACAAAATGTGGAAAAGATCAAGGGGTATGAAAACTTTTGCAAGCCACTGTATACAACATAATTCAACACAGACATCCACCACAGCATTCTTCACTGTGGTGAAAGGCAATACAGTTCAGACTGTCCTCCTCCTCGTCCTCCCTTGTTCACCAGTGGTCGGGGCTCAGATAACATAATTTGATGATATTGAGTCCAAGTACAGAACACTTAATTCAGGAACTCAGGATGGAATGAGTGATAAATTTCTATATCAACATCCTATGGGTGTATGCCACTTAAGGCAAATTTAAGCAGTGCTTCATTTAAGTAAATGTGCACAATTTTACACGTAAATACACATATGCAAATGATGCCATTTTTGGAGGGAGATCCAATGCTAACATATAAGATTCTAATAGTTGCGTGACATACTCTACCAGAGCATACCTCAGAACAAAGGAGATTTAGAATGTGCCTGATGAGCTCTATGGATACAACTGTTTGTTTGGAAAGAATATGCACAAATGTCTGTCTAGAAATCAGATGGCAAAGCATATTATTTTGGGTTTACAACCCAATTCAATTACAACACAAAGTAAAACACAACTTAATTACAGCATAAAGTAAAACATAAAGATGATTTGGAGACTTAATGGAAGTAGCAAGCTGTCCACCATTTTCCTTCTGGCTGCTCCTTGTGGCTGACACTCAAATGCAGAGAGGATTTATGATATGCACTGTGGCATCTAATGACTTGCAATACAAAACAAGATGTCTTTTCTGAGGTCTCTGCTCAAACCACCATGCTCTGCCATTGTAAAGCAAGACATTGGGAGACTTGATTCGTCATTCATAAGGTCATATGATAGGAGTAGAATTAGGCCATTCAGCCCATCAAGTCTACCGCCATTCAATCATGGCTGATCTATCTCTCCCTCCTAACTCCATTCTCCTGCCTCCTCCCCATAACACCCTCTGACATCTGTACTAATCAAGAATATATCCAGCTCTGCCTTAAAAATATCCACTGCCTTGACCTCTACAGCCTTCTGTGGCAGATAATTCCACAGATTCACCACCCTCTGACTAAATACATTTCTCCTCATCTCCTTCCTAAAAGAGAGCCTGCTGGAGAAGTTTGCAGCCCTTGAAGCCTGCCACTAAAACTGGGATCCTTTCTTGAGGAGAATCCTTTTAATAATGTACTTACCTAGATCAGGACCACCCCCACCTTCCCCCCCAAATAAGAGATAACTACTCTATGGCACACAATGCCATGGGCCTCCAGTACCAGTGAACCTCCCAATGGTGTAACATTGATGAAAATGTTTCAGATCCTGCTGCAGGGCCTTTGATCAACATTTACCATTCAATTCCAATGTACGTACTTATCCCTTTAACCATATAACCATATAACAATTACAGCACGGAGACAGGCCCTCTCGGCCCTTCCAGTCCGTGCCGACCATTTGTTTTCCCCTAGTCCCATCTACCTGCACTCAGACCATACCCCTCCATTCCCTTCACGTCCATATACCTATCCACTTTACTTTTAAATGTTAAAATCGATCCTGCCTCCACCACCTCTGCTGGAAGCTCATTCCACACAGCCACCACCCTCTGAGTAAAGATGTTCCCCCTCACGTTACCCCTAAACTTCTGTCCCTTAATTCTCATGTCAATATAATGATATGTTTGCATTATAGACAAACATATCAACACAAATTGTCTAGAAATGAAACAGCCTACAAGGTTGACCATCACAAAGATAAAGGAATGCATTGCAAATGGATGAAGATTCCATGGAATAGTAAATTCTGACCCCAGAAGGTTAAATAGTGAGAAGAATGATTGACGTCAGGTCTTGAAGGCCTTGAAATGAAAAAAAAAAACACACTGCATGCATAAACAAAAATAATAAACAATTCGTATCACAAGTTTTACTTCAATTAAGTGATAGCACCCGAGGAAAATTGTGCCCTTCGCAATTGATACCAAATGTGTGTGAGAGTGATTACTGCTGTTTGTATCCATGTCTGAATATACAATTGCCCAATTCTGTGGGAAGGGAGCAGAGCTGAAGGCTAATGCTCTTGCATGAATCTGATACCAATGACCAATGGAATATACTACATACACTCCCAATTATACAAATATTTTGATGTCATCTATCCATGTTCTCCAGAGATACTGCCCGACCACTTGTGTTATTCCAGCACTTTGTGTCCTCTTCTATCAGTAATTTGTATTTTATTTGCATTTCTTTAATAACTAGCTTACACAACGAACCACACCAACGCTGTGTTCACTACTGAGGCTAAAGCATTAAGGCAAATGAGCAGTTTTCATTGAAACATAGAAACATAGAAAATAGGTGCAGGAATAGGCCATTCGGCCCTTCGAGCCTGCACCGCCATTCAATATGATCATGGCTGATCATCCAACTCGTATCCTGTACCTGCCTTCTCTCCATACCCCCTAATCCCTTTAGCCACAAGGGTCACATCTAACTCCCTCTTAAATATAGCCAATGAACTGGCCTTAACTACCTTCTGTGGCAGAGAATTCCAGAGACTCACCCCTCACTGTGTGAAAAATGTTTTCCTCATCTCGGTCCTAAAGGAATCCCCCTTATCCTTAGACTGTGACCCCTTGTTCTGGACCCCACCCAACATCGGGAACAATCTTCCTGCATCTAGCCTATCCAACCCCTTAAGAATTTTGTAAGTTTCTGACATTTGATTTCTTTTGCCTGATGATAAGTGACCTTTTATTTAAAAACATGTTTTATGGGAAGACTGTATTGTTAATATCCCAGTTCTTGTTTATTTATTTTTTTATTTATCTGCAGGATGTTGATGTTGCTGACAAGACAAACATTATTGGCCATATCTAACTTCCCTTGAGAAGATGGTGGTAACCCACCTTCCTGATTTGCTATGATCCTTCCAGCGCAAGATCACCCACTGTGTTCAATAAGATATTCTGGGAGCTCGAGTCAGCAACAATGAAGGAATTGGGGCATTTTTCCCAAGATATTATGTTATTTGGAGGTTAACTTACAAGTGATAGCATTCCAATGTTCTCGCTGCCCCTGCTCCTCTTGCCAGTAGACATTTGCGGTTGAAGATGGAGAAAATATTTCATTCTTTCCTTTAGATCTCAGTTTTCACTTTGCTAATATCCTGAAAATTAGACTGGGTTCTGAAGGTTGCCAAGTAAAGGATTATAGATAGCCACTTTCTACCTGTTGGCATTACATTTTATAATGACACTCATAATCTGACCTATAGCACTTTCTTGGTTAATTATGTTTCTGTGGGTGAAGATACAGAAACCGTCAGCACATATTAGCAGGGAAGTAAGGGCAGCAACTTTGGGCTGAGCAGTGCTTTCGGGTAGTCACAATTGTTCAAAATCTGCATTACACTTTGATATAATCACTCATTAACAGGAGGATTTTCTAGATTTTCCAAGTACTTTTCTTAAGCTTCAATAAATGCAACTGAAGAATAACTTTAATAGTATTACCAATAGTTACATTGCACGCACCAGTGATTATTGTCCAAGAATTATTACATGTCAGTTTCTCTTTGCGAAGATCAATCAGTAAATTAGTGAGCTATTATGTGGTGAAGAGAGACATATTGGTTTTGAACTATATGATGTGCCTTTAAATGTTGCCAACTTTATAAGATGGCCAGAAGCATTTTGCAACCAGAATGAACAATTATTGTCAAGGAAAGTGTGACAATAGACAATAGATGCAGGAGTAGGCCATTCGGCCCTTTGAGCCAGCACTGCCATTCAATGTGATCATGGCTGATCATCCACAATCAGTACCCAGTTATTGCCTTCTCCCATATTCCTTGACACTGCTATCTTTAAGAGCTCTATTTAACTCTCTCTTGAAAGCATCCAGAGAATTGGCCTCCACTGCCTTCTGAGGCAGAGAATTCCACAATTCCTCAACTCTCTGGGTGAAAAAGTTTTTCCTCATCTCCGTTCTAAATGGCCTACCCCTTATTCTTAAACTGTGGCCCCTGGTTCTAGACTCCCCCAACATCAGGAACATGCTTCCTGCCTCCGTGTGTCCAATCCCATAATAATCTTATATGTTTCAATAGATTCCCTTTCATCCTTCTGAATTCCAGAATATATACAAGCCCAGTCGCTCAATTATTTCAACATCAGGAACATGCTTCCTGCCTCCGTGTGTCCAATCCTTTAATAATCTTATATGTTTCAATAGATTCCCTTTCATCCTTCTGAATTCCAGAATATATACAAGCCCAGTCGCTCAATTCTTTCAACATATGACAGTCCCGCCATCCTGGACTTAACCTTGTGAACCTACGCTGCACTCCCTCAATAGCAAGAATGTCCTTCTTCAAATTTGAAGACAAAAACAGCACACAATACTCCAGGTGTGGTCTCACTAGGGCTCTGCACAATTGAAGAAGGACCTCTTTGCTCCTATACTCAATTCCTCTTGTTATAAAGGTCAACATGCCATTTGCTTTCTTCACTGCCTGCTGTACCTGCATGCTTACTTTCAATGACTAATGAACAAGGACACCCAGATCTTGTTGTATTTCCCTTTTTCCTTACTTGACACCATTCAGATAATAATCTGCCTTCCTGTTCTTGCCACCAAAGTGGATAACCCACTCACCCAACCTGTCCAAATACCCTGCATCCTCATAGCATCCTCCTCACAGTTCACACAGTCACCCAGCTTTGTGTCATCTGCAAAATTCCTAGTGTTCATTTTAATCCCTTCATCTAAATCATTAATGTATATTATAAATTGCTGAGGTATCCCACTAGTTATTGCCTTCCATTCTGAAACGGAACCGTTAATCCCTACTCTTTGTTTCCTGACTGCTACCAATTTTCTATCCATGTCAGTACCCTACCCCCAAAACCATGTGCTCTAATTTTGCCCACTAATCTCCTATGTGGGACTTTATCAAAGGCTGAGGTAAAAACAAATTCCCTTCTAAAAGCATATTTCAGTTTCAGATTTATTCTCGCCATTTTTCACAAATACACACTTTCCACGGCAAAAGTGGAATGAACCTCCCTATTGTATTGTAACTTAACCTTAATTTATGTTTTTATCATCTTATCCAACTGATTATTCCATGGCACAACATTAATTTCCATGTTGGCAACCAATAAGTGACCTAGCTGGATTTATATTTGTTCTCATTAAATGCGTCAATAGTGAAACAGCTTTTCTAGGATCATAACTCCATTGCTGCTAACAGTTAATGGCTAGATTTTAATCATTTGAATTAAAAAATGCACTATTGTCTTCTCACAAAGAGAAAGAATGAATTGCCTGCAGCCAGGGTAATTACAAAGAAGAGCTCATGTGATACCTACAGTATATTAATTCCCAACTATTCTAACTGATGATGAAGAAATCAACTAAAACAGCAATAGCCAAAGAATATGTGGGAGTGATTTTTTTTCTTTTTGTGGTCTGGATAGTATTCTGGTGGAGGAAATCACCCATCAACCATGGAACCTTTTCCCAGGATGGAAAAATCAACTACTGGAGGGCAAAGCTTTACGTTGAGAGTAAAACGGAGATGTACAGGACAACTTTTTTTACACAGAGGGTTAGCGAGTGTGTGTAATGAGCTGCAGAGGTTGGTGGTTGAGGTAGACACAATAGTGGTTTTGGGTAGGCATATGGATATGCAGGGAATGGAGGTAGATGGATTATGTGCATGCCTAAAATAAATTTAAGGTGATAGCCATCAGCTACAGTATCTTGGGTGGCCTCAATTATTAGATGAATAAACGGCAGGTAGAGTGAACATTGTGTGAAAACAGATTTTTTTTTTTTGATATCTTTATTTATTAGTGGTACTGTAAGTTACATCAGTGTACATCTCTTGTATTGTATTACAGTCATTGTACCCCTCATTTTTTTAAAGGCTTTAGAAAAGAGAGACTAGAGAGGAAAATAGCTACATAGATAGTACAAAAGTGAAAAACAGATGTGAAAGTGCAAAAGGGTGACAGAGGGAAAGGAAACCCTTGAAGAGTTAGAAACGGGAATTAAGAGATAGACCCTGGAGAAAGAGGGAAAAAATAAAAAGAAAAAGGGAAAAATAGAGAAAAAGAAAAAGAAAAGCCAGTTACTTTATTATAAACATCTCGCAAAAGGAATCTACCAACTCGACAGTTTTTCTGCCCCCTTTACCAAGACCCGACACCGGTACTTTTTTGAGGTATTCTTGCACCTTATCCTTGTAATAGATTTATAAATGCAGACCACGTCTTATAGAAACAGTCTGATTTTCCTGCTAGTCGGAGTCTAATATCTTCCAAGTGTAGTGTTTCGAACATAGTTGAAATCCACATATTGACTGTGGGTACCGGAGAATTTTTCCAGAATTTTAAGATTAGCTTTTTTCCAGTTATTAATCCATATTCAAATAGAGTCTTTTGTAACACATTTAATTCAGGGCAATCTTCCGATATCCCGAAGATTATACAGTCTGCTTCCGACGTCAGTTTTATTTTAAATATTTTTGTGAAAATTTCGAAAATTTCAGTCCAAAATGTTTGAATTTTTGTACAAAAGACAAATGAGTGTGCCATATTAGCTTCTTGACATTGGCATTTATCACATATAGGTGAGAAGTTGAGAAAAAGTTTACTTATTTTAGTTTTTGAATAGTATAATCTGTGTAAGATTTTAAATTGTATTAAGGTGTGTCTTACATTAATTGAACATTTATGCCTGTTTAATAAATATTCTTCCCACCTTTCTTTGGGAATTTTTATACTTAATTCTTTTTCCCAGTCTCTCCTGATACCATCTGTTGTTGGTATTTCTGCATTTAGAATAATATTATATATATATATGATATTGGTTTTGCTGATTCTGCCTTTGTATTTATTACTTCTTCCAGTAAGTCTGGAGGCATATTGTGATAATCTTGTGCGTATTTTTTCAGATAGTCACAGATTTGGAAATATTTAAAATACTGATTGTTTCCCAAATTGTATTTTAGTTGTATTTGTTGAAATGATAATAGTTTTCCCGATTCATACACATCTCCGAAGATTTTAATTCCAGCTCTTTCCCATTGTATAATTGCTTTATCTATAGTTGAAGGTTTAAATGAGGGGGGTTTTACCGATAGGAGATAGGCGAGATAAATTTCTTAATTTTTAGAAAGTGTTTTATTTATTTCCAAATTCTGATTGTACTGTATATAATTGGATTATTGTTGTAATTTATATTATTCATCGATATTGGGGAGAGAAGGATTGCTCCAATATTATAAGGAGAGCAATCCTCTCTCTCCATAATCAACCAATCCGGTTGTTGGGGAGAGTTATCCAGCAATTGGATCATGTTTCTGATATTTACAGACCAGTAGTAATACATAAAGTTGGGGAGTGCTAATCCCCCTACTACTTTGGGTTTATTCAGATGAGCTCTTTTTATTCTGTGGGATTTATAATCCCAAATAAAATTTGTGATATCTGAGTCCAGTTTTTAAAAAAACTTTTTGGGTAAATATATTGGGATAGATTGAAACAGGTATAAAATTTCTGGTAGAAAAATCATTTTTATGGCATTTATTCAGCCTATTAAGGACATTGGAAGCGTTTTCCAAAATTTAATCAAGTTACATAGTTGCTTAAGTAGAGGGTTATAATTTTTGTCAAACATATCTTGATATCTTCTAGTAATTTCGATGCCCAAGTATTTAAATTTTTCCGTAGCTATTTTGAAAGGAAACTGTAAAAGATGCGTAGAGTCTTTCGGTTTTATTGACATGATTTCACTTTTATTCCAATTTATTCTATATCCAGAGAATGATCCGAAGTCCTCTATTAATTTTAAAATATTTGGTATAGTAATATGAGGTTTTGTGATGTACAATAGTACGTCGTCAGCGTATAGTGATATTTTATTATTAGAATATTTAGTTTTATATCCATGGATATTCGGATGAGTTCTGATTCTTTCCGCTAGGGGTTCAATTATGAGGGCAAATAACAACGGTGATAATGAACATCCTTGTCTATTTCCTCTTGACAAATGAAATTTTGTAGATAAATTATTGTTCATCAATATTCTGCCCGTTGGCTTATTATATAGTAATTTAATCCATAGAATAAAATTATCTCCCTGTTGAAATTCTTGCAATACCCTGAGCATATAATCCCATTCGACCTGATCGAATGCTTTCTCTGCATCCAACGATATGATTGATAGTTTTTGATCTTCAGTTTGATGTGAGTGCATTATATTGAACAGACGTCTCAAATTATTAAATGATTGTCTCTTAGGGATAAACCCTGTTTGATCTGGATGTATTAATTTACTAGCATATTTACTTAGTCTTCTAGCTAGTATTTTCGCTAATATTTTTTGATCTGTATTTAACAATGCAATAGCTCTGTATGATCCAGGTTCTTCCACATCTTTATCTTTCTTAAGTATTAGTGTGATCGTGGATTCTGCTAGTATTTCAGGAAGTATTTGTATACATTTTCTGTAGGCTTGGGGGGGGGGGGGGGGGGGGGGGGGGGGGGGTGGAGGGGGGGGGGGGGGTAAATATGTCATAAAAACTTTTATAGAATTTGTTACTAAATCCGTCGGGACGTGGTGTTTTTCCATTTTTTAATGAGATTATTGTTTCTTCCATTTCCTTATTTGAGATTTGTGCTCCCAATTCCTCTTGTTCCTGCAACTCTTAGGAAGGTTACAATTATCCAAGAACTCTGTAACTTTGTTGATGTCCATTATCATTTTAGATGTATACAGATTCTCATAAAATTGTGCAAATCTTTTATTAATATCACTCGGCAAGGTCAATATTTCCCCTTTGTCTGATTTAATCTTTAAAATGATGCAATCCTTTTCTCGTTTTTTTTAACTGACGTGCCAGAAGTTTGTGGGGCTTATCCCCAAATTCAAAGTGTTCCTGTCTTGTAATTTGTAATAATCTTATGACTTTCTCTGATAATAATTTATTTAATTTGAATTTCAATATTATTATTCTATTATGTTTATCCATAGTGGGGTCGTTAGCGTTTTCTATGTCCAGTTGTCTAATTTGTTCTTCTAAAGCTTGATATGAAATTATCACGCCTCGAATAAATGCTTTAAAAGATTCCCATAATAATGTAGGTGATATGTCTGTCATGTCGTTTATTTCGAAGAAAAGTTCCATTTGTTCTTTTAAATATGTACTCCCTTGCAGGTCTTTTAAAATTTGTGGATTGTACCTCCAAAACGGTTTGTTCTTAGTCATTCCTTCCATTTTTAGAAAAAAAGTTATTGGGGAGTGATCTGAGATCGTGTTTGTGTGGTAATTTGGTTTAGAAGTGTGGGGTATTAGTTTTCCATCCACCAAAAAATAATCTATTCGTGAATATGTCTTGTGTACCATAGAGCAGAACGAGTAATCCCTGCCGGTCGGATTTGCAATCCTCCAGACATCTGTTATGTTTGTGTTTTTTATGTATGTGTTTAGAAGTTTGCTAGTTTTGGATTTCGTAATACCTCTTTGTTTTTGATTGGATTTATCTAAGTAAGTGTCTAAGACACAGTTAAAATCTCCATCGGTTATGACATTTTGGTAGCTATATTAATATCAAATAACCATATAACAATTACAGCACGGAGACAGGCCCTCTCGGCCCTTCCAGTCCGTGCCGACCATTTGTTTTCCCCTAGTCCCATCTACCTGCACTCAGACCATACCCCTCCATTCCCTTCACGTCCATATACCTATCCACTTTACTCTTAAATGTTAAAATCGATCCTGCCACCACCACTTCTGCTGGAAGCTGATTCCACACAGCCACCACCCTCTGAGTAAAGAAGTTCCCCTCACGTTACCCCGAAACCTCTGTCCCTTAATTCTCATGTCATGACCTCTTGTTTGAATCTTCCCTACCCTCAATGGGAAAAAAAAAACGTATCCACGTCAACTCTTGTCTATCCCTTTCATCATTTTAAAGACCTCAATCAAGTCCCCCCTTAACCTTCTGCGCTCCAAAGAATAAAGACCTAACTTGTTCAACCTTTCTCTGTAACATAATTGCTGGAACACTAGCACATTCTAGTAAAATCTCCTCTGTACTCTTTCTATTTTGTTGACATCCTTACTATAACTAGGCGACCAAAATTGTACACCATACTCCAGAATTGGTCTTACCAATGCCTTGTACAATTTTAACATTACTTCCCCACTCCTATATTCAATGCTCTGAATTTATAAAGGCCAGCACACCAAAGGCTTTCTTTACCACCCTATCTACATGCGATTCCACCTTCAGGGAAACTATGCACAGTTATTCCTAGATCCCTCTGTTCCACAGCATTCCTCAATTCCCTACCATTTACCATGTACGTCCTATTTTGATTTGTCCTGCCAAGATGTAGCACTTCACACTTATCAGCATTAAACTCCATCTGCCATCTTTCAGCCCACTTTTCCAAATGGCCCAAATCTCTCTGTAGACTTTGAAAATCTACTTCATTATCCACAACACCACCTATCTTAGTATCATCTGCATACTTACTTATTCCAGTTTTTCCACCCCATCATCCAGATCATTGATTGTACATGACAAACAAACAGCGGGACCCAACACAGATCCCTGAGGCACCCCACTGGTCACCGGCTTCCAACCTGACAAACAGCCATCCACCATTACTCTCTGGACATCTCCCATTCAGCCACTGTTGAATCCATCTTGCTACTCCGCCATTAACACACAAAGATTGAACCTTCTTAACCAACCTTCCATGGGGAACCTTGTCAAAGGCCTTACTGAAATCCATATAGACAACATCCACTGCTTTACCCTCATCAATATCCCTAGTTACCGCTTCAAAAAATTCAAGAAGGTTTGTCAAACATGACCTTCCAGGCACAAATCCATGTTGACTGTTCCTGATCAGACCCTGTTTATCCAGATGCTTATATATATTATCTCTAAGTATCCTTTCCATTAATTTGCCCACCACTGACTAATAGGTCTATAATTGCTAGGTTTATTCTTTGAACCCTTTTTAAACAATGGAACAACATGCGCAGTACGCAATCCTCCGGCACTATTCCCGTTTCTAATGACATTTGAAATATTTCTGTCATAGCTCCTGCTATTTCTACACTAACTTCCCTCAATGTCCTAGGGAATATCCTGTCAGGACCTGGAGACTTATCCACTTTTATATTTTTCAAAAGTGTCAGTACTTCCTCCTCTTTGAAATCTCATAGTTTCCATAGCTACTCTTACTTTTTCCCCTTAACTCACCGAGTTCAATAGCCTTCTCCTTGGTGAATACCGAAGAAAATAAATTGTTCAATATCTCCCCCATCTCTTTTGGCTCTGCAGATAGCTGTCCATTCTGGTTCTCTAATGGTCCAATTTTATCCCTCGTTATCCTTTTGCTATTAATATAGCTGTAGAAACCCTTTGGGTTTACTTTCACCTTTCTTGCAAAGCAACCTCATATCTTCTTTTAGCCTTCCTAATTTCTTTCTTAAGATTCTTTTTACATTCTTTATACTCCTCTAGCACCTCATTTACTCCATGCCTCCTATAATTATATCTCTCTTTTTTCGAAACAACTGTCCAATTTCCCTTGAAAACCATGGCTCTTTCCAATTTTTACTATTTCCTTTCAACCTAACAGGGACATAAAGATTCTGTACTCTTACAATTTCCCCTTTAAATGTCCTCCATTTCTCTTCTACATCCTTCCCATGAAACAAAGTGTCCCAATTCACTCCTTTAAAATCCTTACGCATTCCCTCAAAGTTAGCCTTTCTCCAATCAAAAATCTCCACCCTAGGTCCAGTTCTGACTCTCTCCATAATTATATTGAAACTAATGGTATTGTGATCACTGGTCCCGAAGTGCTCACCAAACGCATACCTCCGTCACCTGACCTGCCTCATTTCCTAACAGGAGGTCCAGCACTGCCCCTTCTCTGGTCGATACGTCTATGTACTGCTGCAAAAAACTATTCCTGCACACATTTTACAAACTCCAAACCATCCAGCCCATTTACAGAATGTGTTTCCCAGTCTATTTTTGGAAAATTGAAATCTCCCACAATCACTACCTTGTGCTTACTACTAATATCTGCTATCTCCTTACATATTTGCTTTCCAATTCACGCTCCCCATTTGGCGATCTATAATACACCCTAAAAGTGTTGCTACACTGTTCCCACTTCTCAGTTCCACCCAAATAGCCTCCCTAGACGAGCCCTCTAATCTATCCTGCCAAAGCACTGCTGTAATATCTTCTCTGACAAGCAATGCAACACCTGCCCCTCTGGTCCCTCCAATTCTATCACACCTGAAGCAACGAAATCCTGGAATATTTAGTTTCCAATCACAGCCCTCCTGCAACCATGTTTCACTGATTGCCACAACATCATATTTCCAGGTGTCAATCCAGGCTCTAAGTTCGTCCACCTTACTTACAATGCTCCTCGCATTAATATATACACATTTTAGAAACCCACCATCCCTTATTCTCTGTCTATTATCTTTTTCATCTTTCTCGCCTACATTTTTGGATCCGAGTGCTTCCCTTCTCTGCCTCCTGCCCCACACCTGACCCCTAGCCCCCTCTACCCGAGTCCCTCCCCCCAGCCTTTCTAGTTTAAAGTCTCCCCAGTAGCCTTTGCAAATCTCCCTGCCAGGATATTGGTTCCCCTCGGGCTCAAGTGCAAACCCGTCCTTTGTGTACAGATCATGCCTTCCCCAAAAGATTGGTCCAGTGATCAAGAAACTTGAATCCCTGCCCACTGCACCAGTCCCTCAGCCACACATTTATCCTCCACCTCATTTCATTCCTACTCTCACTGTCACGCGGCACAGGCAGTAATCCTGAAATCGTTACCCTTTTGGTCCTTCTCCTTAACTTTCCCCCCAACTCCCTAAATTCTCCCTTCAGGACCTCATCACTTTTTTCTGCCTATGTCATTGGTACCTACATGTACCACAACATCAGGCTCCTCTCCCTCCCTTATCAGAATCAAGGTATTCTGCAATTTTATTCAAGATTTTATTGAAAAAATGCGGGTTGTCAAGATTGGGCGCATATACGTTTACCAAGGTAATTGGGGCAGCATGGATCTCCCCGGTAACTATCAAATATCTCCTGTCCTTATCTGTTAAGGTCGTTTTGGGTTTAACGGGAATGACTTTGCGAATTATAATAGACGTTCCTCTAGATTTCGACGTATATGACGAGTGAAAAGTTTGACCCATCCAGTTCGACCTCAATCTAGCTTGGTCTTGAAGTTTAAGATGCGTCTCTTGTAAAAAGGCAATGTCTGTATTGTATGCTTTCAGCTGAGCTAGAATCTTACCCCTTTCAATGCGTTCGTTATACACTCAAATGTGACAAAGTGCTTTTTTCTAAAAATTAACATGAAAAATACAACACATTTGAAAACTAGGTTTGGTAGTGAATACAGTGACTGCTATAATATGAGTTTCCCTCTGAACCTAATATTGATGAGTTTCTGTACAACATTATGTGTGGGTTGGACCAGACATTTATGCTACTGGAAATCTCTGCAATGCAGCAACAACTTCATTGTTAAAGCCACCTACAGCACAATGCCAATGTTGAATGATTTAACATACTGGATTCCAGAAAACAACAACATTCAGTCTAATCAAAATGTTTCAGAGTATTTCTAAGAGATGTGATGAAGCAATGTTAAATATGCATCTTTCTTTCTCTATTTAGAAAAACATTGTTGCACAAAACAATCACATATTGTATGTGATTCTTATAGGACAAGATTTAGTTTAGCTAACACCAGCTTAATTCAGATACAGCATGGAAACGGGCTCCACAGCCCATAGAGTTCATGCTGATCATTGATCTCCCGTTCACACTTTCTCTTCTACTCCCTGCATATGAAGGGCAGTTTTACAGGGATCAATCTTACAGAGGTTAATCTTACAGAGGTCAATTAACCTTTGAATTGTTATCCCAAACTGTTGATGGAGTGGTCAATGAAGTAGTGGACTTGAACTTCCAGAAAGCTTTTGCTCATATTCTGCAGGTATGATTATTGAACAAGATTGGGAGATTGGGGGATACAGGCCCCTGGTGAAAAACCTGTACGAGAATAAGAAATTGTCCCTTAAGGAGTTGATATCAAGATATGGAGGAGCACACGAGTGCAAATAATGGCTCGTCATGTGTTACTAATGTTTTCGGGCAACAAGAAAAAGGTACAGTTCATTTTCAAGGCATTGATGTGTTATGTGCAATTTGTATTCATAGCTTCTCACATGTTACTCCTTCACTCCTTCAGTTCAGTTGTGGGCACCGTGTTATAGGAAAGATGTTGTCAAGCTGGAAAGGGTGCAGAGGAAACTTAGAAGGACTCAAGGTCCTAAACTATAGGGAGAGGTTAAAGCAGACTAGGACTCTATTTCTTTGAGGGCAGGAAGATTAGAGGTGATCACATAGAAGTGTACAAAATTGTGAGAAGAATAGATTGGGTAAAAGCACAGAGTCTTTTGCCCAGAGTAGGGGAATCAAGAACGGAGGACATACGTTTAAGGTTAAGGGGGACCTAAATAGGAACCCAAGTGGTGACACCCACCACAAAGGGCGGTGGGTGTATGAAACAAGCTGCTGGAGGAGGTAGTTGAGGCAGGTATTATCGCACGTTTAAGAAACATTTAGACAGGTACATGGACAGGATGAGGTTAGAGGGATATGGGCCAAATGCAGGCAAGTTGGACTAGTGTAAGTGGGACTTGTATGACTGTATAACTCTTTGTCATGGCCCTTGTATGAAATGCACATCATCTTTTAAATGCTGCACAAGACACTCCATCCCTTGCTCAAAAGATTGTATCCATCCCCAACCCCATACCCATAATAAGGGCATAGGACCAGAATAGTAAGATTAAATGAGAACTTACCAATTTGAAGTTTGATCTTTATTTTATGAGGAGTTACAATGAGGGACTACGTGAAGAACCCCGTCCAGCCGCAGGTGCGTCAATCTTCAAAGCAGCATTGTGAAATCACAGGTAATAGTGACTGAAGTATAATAGTAAGATAACAGAAGACTAGAACTACCAGATGATATTTATGAGGGTTGGGAGCTGAGGGCACGTAGTCCCTCATCATAACTCCTCAAAAATAAAGATCAAACTTCAAACTGGTAAGTGCTCATTTAATCTTACTATTTTACTTCGGAGTCACGTGAGTCACTACGTGAAGATTTCAAAGCTCTGTGATTTCATGCCGCAGATTCAAATCTGGCCTTTCACTGCATTGATTGACTCAACATAGTTAAATAATCAATAATGTATCAATCACAACATTGTTTAATGAATTAATGGTTTATTATAAAGAAAAAATAATAGCAACCCCTCTATCCCAGGGGGAAACTATATAAAGGAACTTAAAACAGACTCAGCAAATACCCCCACCCATGCAATTGGCTTATGATAAAATTTCTGGAAGGTCAGCTCACTGGACCACCCTGCGGCCGCGAGGATATGGTCCACAGGCACGTCAATCGCCCTAGCCGTGGAAGTTGATGCCGCCCTGGTGGAATGAGATTTGAATTTATCAGTATCAATCCCAGCACTTCCCAGCACCTGCTTCAGCCACCTTGAAATTGTTTGCACCATCACCTTATTGTGTGTCTTTTTGTGGATAATAAATAATGCTGATTCTGTTCCTCTTAGGACTCTGGTAGCCTCAATGTAATGAGACCAATATGACACTACACACAGACAAGCATCTTTTGCGTATGCTGAAAAAACAATCTTATGTCCTGTCATGCCTATTCTACTCTGTTTGAGCAGATCATAAGCATAAAAAGTGATGGCATCTGCCGATACCAGCATTCTGTCTAGCCATAGCTTCTGCAATGTCTGCACACATTGGGCTGATACCAATGCCATAAGCATGACCACCTTCATGGTAAGTTTGGCTAGAGATAGGACTGTAACAGGTCCTATCTCTAGCCAAACTAGAGTTGGCTAGAGATAGGACCTGGCGAAGGAGCATAATAACTTTGCTTACATTCCAAATACCCGAATACATGGGTCTAGGAGGATTAGAATTAAAATCTCTCTTCATAAACCTAGAGACTAATGGATATGTCCCTACTGAATACAACTCTGACCTCATTGGTAAATAAGAAGACAGAGCACATCTGGCTGTATTAATCGCACTATAGCTTAATTTTTTATCAAAGTAAAGAGTGGACAAGAATTCCAGCATGTCCGGGATGCCTGCAGTCTGATATGAGATATTCTGCTGTAAGCAGAATACCTCCCACTTCCTTATTGAGGTGATGTACTGCTTCTGGGTACTATCCCTGCAGGCCGACATGAGGACATCCACGGTATGATCAGACAGTCCTCTCCCCAGGTATGGCCTTCTTAAAATCTGCAAATGAACAGATCAATACGTTCATGTAAAGGATGTTCATCGCCAGTTTACTGGGTTCACCAGTGGATTTTTATGTTTTGGAATAATCATATGAGGCTGACTTGCCATGTGCAATACGAGAGGGAACCATGGCTGGGTAGGCCAATCTAGCACTACCAATATACCTGAAGCGGAGTCCTGCTTGATTTTTTACAGGCATTGACTGATGAGACAGAATGGAGGAAATGCATAAACAAACATTCCACCCCAATGCAGCGAGAATGCATCCATCGCTGCTGCACCGGGATCTGGTTCCCATTAAACATATTTGGGCAAATGATGATTCAGTCAAACAAGTCAATATCTGGCATTCCATATCGAGGAACCACCTGATTAAATATGTCCTGATTTAACATCCATTCTATGTTATCATTGAATTGGCGTGACCTTGCGTCAGCTACTGTGTTGAATCTGCCTGGTAAATAGATTGCTGAAAGCCAGATGTTTTTGTCAATGCACCAGCCCCAGATATGATTAACCAATCTGTCACAAGATTGTGACTTGACTCCACCCATGTGGTTGACATACGCCACTGCTGTAGTGTTGTCAATTTGAACCAGAAAATGCAAGTGACTCCTGGCAGAGCAATAAGCTTTAAGCCCATAAAAGGTTCCCAAAAGCTCTAAATAATTGCCCTCTCAATTGCAGAAGGGATGTCTCATCACTATTCCATCTGCCTCCACAGCTGGAAGGCATATCCATAGCACCCCAACCTAGAGCACTAACATTTGTCTGTAAGACTATAGAAGGTGGTTCAACCAAAATTTCCCTCAAACTTTGAGACATTTGTGATCCAACACTGCATTTCTGAAATAGCTTCCATTGACAATCCCCTGGCCTGTCAAAGTGACCCACATGTGTCCCCCATGCCTGTTCTTTTGCTCATTGTAAGTGCTGATAATGCAGAGGTCCAAAATTGCACAGCTGGGAAAGCAACCACCAATTTCCCAATTAAACTGGACACTTGTCTAATTGAAGGTCGTTGCCTACTAAGGAGGTTGATACAACCTTCAATTAATTGCTGCCTTTTGTCACTGGGCAGAGTCACTAGCATGTAATCTGAATTAATGATAAAGCCCATGTAAGCAATAATTTTAACTGGTGATAATTTGGATTTATCTGGATGAATGATGAACCCCAATCACTCAAAAGTGAGTTTAAAAGCTGAAACAGATGATTCAGCTGCATTCCGAGTCTTCCCGATAATTAAGATATCATCCAAATAGGCCATATAACATCCTTTTGAAACCAGCTGTTTAGCAGTAGAAAAAGTTTCCATTTTGAAATGCCTATAGCGTACAAAGGGGTTCAAGCTCGTCAGGTCCAGAATGATTCTACATCCCCCAGTCTTTTTAGACCTAGGAAAAATATTTGACACAAACTGACGGTTTTGACGAACTGATTTCTCAATGACCCCTTTTTTGTGTAATATTTTAAGTTCTGCCTGTATCTGCATATTCTCCTCTTGTGAAAATATAAGTGTTTGACGTGGAACATGCTGACTGGGTGGACACACAATAGGGTAGAACTCAATTTTAACCCCCTCTATACTGTCCAGTATAAATGAATCTGATGTTATCTCCTGCCATTGTTTGAGGAACAAGTGTAATCTGCCCCCAATTTGAACATCTTTTACACCTAATTTGTATTCCTTAGGAGCAAAATCTCTCACCTGCACATGTCCTGAATGCGCTTGTCGCCCCCGGCCCCTTGTAGGGAAATTCATCCTTCCCCTTGTGCCTGTGGCAGGCTGCCGGCTACGTGTGCCTGGCTCGTCCCTTCACCAGCATCCGTCATGGTACCCCGCCGATAAGGGAAAACCCTCTTGCCTGTTTTGCCACTTGTCTTGATGAGGCCAATGGTTTTTGCGTCCTCAAGGTCCTCCACAAACAAAAGGATAGGCGGTTGTGCGCTGCTTGGTTTGCATAATGCTGCAAGTTTTGGGTTGGTGGCTGGGCGTATAGCACTCCTTCTTAAATCATTCATTTCAAAAAATGCACTACACAAGAGTCCCAGTGCATCTTGATGGGCTTATGTCATGTGCCCCTTATCTACTGTTGTTGCAAATGCAGTGAGCCTTGCTGAGAGCAACTTTAGCACTTCTTTAAATTTTAACGCCTGTGCCCTTGCTGTAACCCCCAACTGTGTCCATATAAGGTGGTTAACCCTTGGCACTTTTAACAATCCACAGTTAACTGGGGCTTCATATTTCTTGGCCGTCTCATCCATTGCCAGCTCTTGAAACTGATGGGAGAGCATATATTGAATGGCAGCTGCCAACTCTACCCCTAATGGCTCCCCTGCTTCTCTGGGGACTGCACATTTTTCAGCTATATTTGGTATAAGCTCTTGTTGTTCCACTCACCTGTGGCTCTGCCCAGCCACTGCTTCGGCATCAGTAAATTCCTGACCCGGTATACCCTCCTCCTCAAAGGATGGGTAGTCATGCAGCTCTATTTCAGGCGCTGCTGGCACAGGCTCTTCAACAGCCTGTCGTGGACACCACTCCTCCTCCTGGAGTGCGTCCCTATCGAGCATCTTTTGCAATAAGATCTCGATCTGGGAGAGCCATGAGTAAACCTCCAGGCACAACTCTGGGTCAATGGGCCTATTAGATTTCATATTACACTCGCGCCCTACTGGCGTAGCAATGCTGCTCACCGGCAGCGCATCTGGTGTCGCTAGCCCCTTGCTGGCTATGGACTTGGTGAACAAGGCGGGCACCCGCTACCCACACTCTCGCGGTCCTCCAAACTCTTTCCCCCGGATCACCCCGCCGTCACCTTTTTTACTTTCTGCATCATTTTCAACGGTCTGAACGGTACCGCCAACGCAGAAAGTGAGCACAAGAAAAGTTTTAAAAACTTGCCTTGCGTTTTAAACTTACCACTTGGAGGAGCTCTGCAGCTCCAACCGGCCGACCTGCACCAATGCGTCTGACGAAATGACGCACGTGCGGCTGGACAGGGTTCTTCACGTAGTCACTCACGTGACTCAGAAGTAAAATGAAATGCTTTCACAGTAACTTCCCATTGAAAACACAATTCACTCTCAAAAACAAAACTTATAAGAGAAACAATATGCAGTGCCACTAATTAAAGTACTCCTTTGGGTAAAATGAAGGAATTAAAATCCATGAAATCATCTAAAAAACACCCAACAAACCCAATGCTTTATCTGTACTTATCAGAGGTGAGTCTTTATGTAATTAGGGGAGACCTCATATGTTAGGCAGTGCTATATTTTTGGTACCTGGACGTGGCACCGACAGAAGAGAGGCCGAAGCAGAGAAGTCGAAGCCAAAGAACCAAATGGAAATGAGGCCGAGACGCCAATAAACCAAAATAGTCCAAAGACGAAACGCCTACTAACCGAAAGGATGGGACGCCTAAATGCGTCCATCACATCACTGCGAAGGCATGTCCCAAACTTCCGCTCCACCCGACACGCAGCACACGGAGGGGGCCGTGAGATAGTGGAGTTGTCCTAAGGATGCTCATTCTCCGGCCGCTTTCAACTTGGTGCTTGGGTTCAGACGCCCAGTCACCTATGGCTTGTGTGGGAAAATGAACCGACGCTTCCCTCTCCCGCCTCTCTCGCATTTTCTCCTCCTCTCTCTCCCCTCTTCTCTCTCTCCCCCTTTCTCTCTCTCCTCTCTCTCCCTTGTCTCTCCTTCTCTCTCCAAAATCAGTACCCTGTTCCTGCGTTCTCCCCATATCCCTTGATTTTGCTAGCCCTAAGAACAATGTCTAACTCTCTCTTGAATACATCTAGTGAATTGGCCTCCACTGCCTTCTGTGGCAGAGAATTCCACAGATTCACAACTTCACAGATTCACAGTCCTAAATGGCCTACGCCTTATTCTTATAACTGGACTCCTGCTCTGGACTCCCCCAAACTGGGGAACATTTTTCCTGAATCTAGCCTGTTCCAATCCTTAAGAATTTTTTATGTGTTTCTATAAGATCCCTGTCATGTTCGAGATTCCAGGTGAATGTACGCCCAATCGATCCATTCTTCCACATGTGTCAGTCGCTCATCCTGGGAAATCTAACCTGGTGAACCTCAGCTTGCACTCCCTCAATCGCAAGACTATCCTTCCTCAAATTAGGAGACCAAAACTGCACACAATACTCAGGTGCGGTCTCACCAGGTCCCTGTAAACTGACTCTAGGACCACTAGTCTCCTATACTCAATTCCTAATGCTATGAAGGCCAATGCCATTGCTTTCTACACTGCGGGCTGTACCTGCCATGCTTACTTTCAGTCCTAGTCTCGTTGCACTCCCCTTTCCTGATTTGACACCTTCAGATAAAATAACTGCCTTCCTGTTTCTTGCCATAAAGTAGACTAATCTATATTTTTTCTATCCACATAATACTGATCTGCCATGTATTTGACCCCACTCATCCAACCATATCCAAAGTCACCGGCAGCTATATCATCCTCCTCGCAGCTCACACTGCCTCCCAGCTTATTGTGTCATTCTGCAAAACGTGGAGATTTAATTTATGCCCTTTGTCTAAATCGTTTGGGGGGGGGGCAAAAAAAACGAGCTGTTTCCACCAATCTTGTTCCACCACCACGCCATGAATGCACAAGAAAGCATGACTAATTGTATGCAGAGCGAGAACGTGTGTCTTCAGCTCTGGCTGAACAATTTCTAATCTTGTGATGTGGACTCGATAATAAGTCTAAATCGTTAATATATATTCTAAATAACTGAGGTCCCAGCACTGAGCCTTGCAACACCCCACTAGTCATTGCCTGCCATTCATAAAAGGGCCCGTTAATTCCTATTCTTTGCATTCTGTCTGCCTACCAGTTTTCTACCCATGTCAATAGCCTACCCCCAATACCATGTGTTCGAATTTTGCACACTAATCTCTTGTGTGGGACCTTGTCAAAGGCTTTTTGAAAGTCCAGATACACCACATTCACTGGCTCTCCCTTATCCATTCTTCTTGTTACATCCTCAAAACATTCCAGAAGATTATTCAAGCATTATTTCCCCTTCATAAATCCATGCTGACTTTGACCAATCCTGTCACTGCTTTACAAATGCGCTGCTATTAATAATCTAGCATCAAGCATCTTCCTCACAACCGATGCCAGGCTAACTTGTCTGTAATTCCCTCTCCCTCCTTTCTTAAAAAGTGGGATTACATTAGCTACACTCCAGTCCACAGGAACTGATCCAGAATCTATAAAACATTAGAAAATGATCACCAATGCATCCATAATTTCTCGGGCCACCTCTTTGAGTACTGTGGGATGTAGACCATCAGGCCCTGGGAATTTATCTACCTTCTGTCCCAACAGTTTACCCAACACCATTTCATGACCAATGTGAATTTTCTTAATTTCCTCCATCACCCTAGATCCTCGGTCCCCTAGTATCTCTTGGAGATTCTTCTTTCGTGAAGGCAGAACCGAAACACTTGTTTAACTGGTCTGTCATTTCCTTATTTTCCTATTATAAATTCATCTGTAAGGGACCTATATTTGTCTTCACTAATCTTTTCCTCTTCACATATCTAAAGAAGCTTTTACAGTCAGTTTTTATATTCCCCGCAAGCTTTCCCTTCTTTACTAATCCCTTTGTCCTCCTCTGTTGAATTCTAAATTTATCCCAGTCCTCCGGTTTGCTGCTTCCTCTGGCCAATTTATATGCCTCTTCCTTGGATTTAACACTATTCCTAACTTCCCTCATTAGCCACGGTTGAGCCGCCTTCCCTCTTTTATTTTTACACCAGACAGGGATGAACAGAAGTTGTAATTTATCCATGCGTTCTTTAAATTATATCAATGCCTGGGTGAATGTATCCAAGATTGATGATGATACAAAGTAAGGTGAGAAAGCAACCAGGAATGATTGGGTTAACATATGATGAGCGTTTGACAGCACTGGGCCGGTACTCACTGAAGTTTAGAACGCTGAGGGGGGACCTCATTGAAACTTACCAAATAGTGAAAAGACTGTATAGAGTGGATGTGGAGAGGATGTTTCAACTAGTGGAGAGTCTAGGACCAGTGGCCATTACCTCAGAATAAAAGGATATATCCTTAGAAAGGAGATGACGAGGAATTTATTTAGCCAGAGAGTGGTGAATCTATGGAATTCATTGCCACAGATGACTGTGGAGGTCAGGTCAATGGACATTTTTAATGCAGAGATTGATTAGCATGGGTGTCAGGGGCTATGGGGAGATGGCAAGAGTATGGAGATAATAGACAATAGACAATAGACAATGGGTGCTGGAGTAGTCCATTTGGCCCTTCGAACCAGCACCGCCATTCAATGTGATCATGGCTGATCATCCCCAATCAGTACCCCGTTCCTGCCTTCTCCCCATATCCCCTGACTCTGCTGTTTTTAAGAGCCCTATCTCTTGACAGCATCCAGAGAACCTGCCTCCACCACCCTCTGAGGCAGAGAATTCCACAGACTCACCACTGTGAGAAAAAGTTTCCTCATCTCAGTTCTAAATGGCTTACTCCTTATTCTTAAACTGTGGCCCCTGGTTCTGGACTCCCCGAACATCAGCATCCACAATTTCTAGAGCCACTTCCTTAAGTACCCTGGGATGCAGACCATCAGGCCCTGGGGATTTATCAGCCTTCAGTCCCATCAGTCTACCCAACACCATTTCCTGCCTAATGTGGATTTCCTTCAGTTCCTCCGTCACCCCAGATCCTCTGGCCACTAATATATCAGGAAGATTGTTTGTGTCCTCCTTAGTGAACACAGATCCAAATAACCTGTTCAACTCATCTGCCATTTCCTTGTTCCCCATAATAAATTCACCCTTTTCAGTCTTCAAGGGTCCAACTTTGGTCTTAACTAATTTTTTCCTCTTCGCATAACTAAAGAAGCTTTTACTATCCTGCTTTATATTCTTGGCTAGCTTACCTTCGTACCTCATCTTTTCTCCCCGTATTGTCTTTTTGGTTATCTTCTGTTCTTCGTTAAACATTACCCAATCCTCTTGCTTCCCGCTCATCTTTGCTACATTGTACTTCTTCGCTTTAATTTGTATACTGTCCCTGACGCCCCTTGTCAGCCATGGTTGTCCCTTTCTCCCCTTGGAATCTTTCTTCCTCCTAGGAATGAACTGATCCTGCACCATCTGTATTATTCCTAGAAATACCAGCCATTTTTGTTCCACTGTCATCCCTGCTAGTGTATCTTTCCAGTCAACTTTGGCCAGCTGCTCCCTCATGGCCCCATAGTCCCCTTTATTCAACTGCAACACTGACACCTCCCATCTACCCTTCTCCCTCTCCAATTGTAAATTAAACCTGACCATGTTATGGTCACTGCCTCCTAATGGCTCATTAACCTCGAGGTCCTTTATCAAATCCAGTTCATTACGTAACACTAAATCCAGAATTGCCTTCTCCCTGGTAGGCTCCAATACAAGCTGTGCTAAGAATCCTTCACAAAGACACTCTACAAAGTCCCTTTCTTGGGGTCCAGTACCAACCTGATTTTCCTGTCTACCTGCATGTTGAAATCTCCCATAACAACCACAGCATTACTTTTGCTACATGCCAATTTGATGAGAGAGAAAAATGGATCAGCCATGATTGAATGGCAGAGTAGACTTGATGGGCTGAATGGCCTAATTCTGCTCCTATAACATTAATTTATGAGCAAGCTGAAAACAGCATGCAACAAGTCTGTGAAAGGATATAGACATATGACGTGGATAGCAGCCGTGGAAAAATGTGAACTTTTTCACATTGTTAGGAAGAATATAAGAATATAAGGTATGGTTTAAATAATGAAAACAGGGAACTGCAGATGCTGGTTCACAACAAATGACACAAAGTGAGGGGAATAACGACTTTTTGACACTCAGGGCTATGGGGATCTGGTAACAAAGGGTACATGACACAGAATCACCTATGATCCTATTGATTGTTGATGCACGTTAGAGTTATATAAGCCTAATTCTGCTTTTGCTGCTTCTTCTGCTCATGTAAGATGATATCTTATTTTCTCTGCAGACATGCAGGCCGTTCCGCTGAGTATGCTTGGCATTATGTTTTTTTTTCATTTCGATAAAGAGTACAGATTTGAACAATTCTAAGTACAAACTTCACAACAAAAATCTGAAATATCCGGAGCATCTTTAAGCAGAGCTATGACTCACTTTCTTATTTTGCCGAACAAGATTAAAAATTGGTATGAACCATTAATTATTTGCAATCAAGCTCTGAGGTGTTAACCTCAGAAGAATCTTTACAAATGAATCTAAATTACTCCGTGAATACGTAATCTGGCATGTTTTAAATTATGACCAGCATCTGTGCTCTCTCTGATGCATCATCATGGACAGTTTGACCTTTGCTTTGCTAAATATTTTCTTCAAATGGTGATTTTTCGATGATGAGACACAATAAATATCACACTTGATTTCCACAATATAAAAAATCTATAAGAACTATAAAATTAGATCTCAAATGCATTATTTTGCATTTACAAAAGTCGTTAATCAAAGCTGCAAGATGACCTTTAAAGTTAAAAAAACAGAGGTAAGCAAGATGGTTCATCAGCAAGAATAAAAAATTACCGTGGTCAGTAGGCCTCAGGCAAGCACAGCCTAAACCTATTAAGATGAACGACCTGGAGAAGGATGCCGAGGCCCAGAGCAGCGTTGTTCCTGTTGAGGGTAGAGGGACCAGTAGAGCGTCCCTTGTAGCAAAGGTCCAGAGGGCAAGGCGCACCGCCTCTCCACCTATGGTCTGTTGGGGGAGGAGCAGCTCTGCTGTCAGCGACTGGAGGACAGGTGACGGAATCTAGGGAGTGGATAGGGCTGAAGATGTCCTGGTTGGGTTGCTCCTAGGCCTGGCCAAGTTGGCCATCCGCGAGTCATGGCGCCAGGCAGAAGAGGGCTTTGCCCTAGCCAGATGCTTGCCCCTTTTCCGGGGTCACGTTCGTGACCTGGTGGTGTTAGAGAGGGACATAGTTGTATCGTAGTTATTTGGTATATTTTTAAGGATTGTTTAGAAATTTAGATAATTTGGTGATTTTGTGCTATGGTGGTGGGTGTGTTACCATGGTTTTGTTTTGTATCGTGATTGTAATTAAATCAAATATTTTTTATACAAAAAAAAACTATTAAGAAACAAAATTCAGCAGCTGGAATATGCCTTCCCGCAGACCTGTAACCAAAACAAATCTCATCTGACTGTTCAGTAACTATTGACCTCCATTGTGGGATTTCACAAGTTCAGTTTCATAATGGTGAATAAAAGGTGGAAAATGAAGCTAATTGTCATAGAGGTATACAACATGGAAGCAGGTTCTTCATTCCAATATGGTACAAAAGCACACAATGGTGTATTTTATTGGAATCATGTACTTCCTGAAGACATGATTCAAACCTAGGTCTCCAGTTTCCGAGATGCACTCTGAGGCGAACATGGTAAAGTCAATATTTTCGCTCAAACCCTAGAATATTAATACTGGAATACATAAGGTCGATGGACAGAGAATTTTGCCCAGATGCACAGAATATTTTACCCAAAGCATGGGAATCATGAACCAGATGTCATATGCCTGAGGCGAGAGGGGAAAGATTTAATAAAAACCTGAGAGGCAACATTTTCACACTGAGGGTGGTGAGTTGACATACAAGGTAGTAGTGGCAGGTAATATAACAACATTCAAAAGACATTTGGACAGGTACATGGATAGGAAAGGTTTAGAGGGACATGGGCCAAATGCGGGTAGGTGGGATCAGTGTAAAAGGGCCATCTTGGTCGGCATGGAAGAGTTGGGCCAAATGGCCTGTTTTCATGCTATATGATTCTATGACTGTAAAATAAGTGCAAATAGAACACAAACAGTTGTCACCCATTTGTGCTTCAATTGCAAACAGTGTCTGAAAATAGTAAGATTAAACGAGAGCTTACCAGTTTGAAGTTTGATCTTGATTTTATGAGGAGTTACGTTGGTGATTACGTGAAGAACCCCGCCAGTGCGCATGCAAGTCAATCTTCAAAGCAGCGGTATGAAATCACAAATAACAATTACCGGTGACATAGTAAGACGCGTGATTTGAGAACTACCAGATGATCTTTATGAGAGAGGGTTGGGCGTGGAGGGCACGTAATCATCAACGTAACTCCTCATAAAATCAAGATCAAACTTCAAACTGGTAAGTTCTCATTTAATCTTATTATTTTACTTCGGAGTCACGTGAGTGAAGCTTTGTAATTTCGTGCCGCAGATCCAAATCTTGGCGTCTCACTGCATTGATGGACTCAGGATGAGTGAATAATCAAAAAATGCATTAAGCATGATATTGATTCAAATGTATTAATGGCTTACGTTAATAAAGAAATCAATAGCAATCCCTGTATCTCAGGGGAGGCTACAGTGGACGCAAAACAGAATGGGTGTGGTTGTTTGTTGATTAATAAACAATGTTGATTCTATACTTCTTAGGATTCTGGTAGCCTTGATATTATATAGTAAGCCTGCCCTCCCACATAGACGTGAGTCCATGGGGTATCTGAACAGATCTTAAATCCTGCCACCCCTGGTCTGCTCTGCTTGTGTAGTAGATCAGAATGTAAAATGTAATGGCACCTGCAGCCAATTCCATCCTATCTAGCCACAGCGTTTGCAATGTTTGCCCTCGTTGTGCTGATATTAGTGTCACGACTAAGGATGTAGCTGCAACCCGCTGGTGAAGTAATGTTAACACATTTTCAATATCCAAACTGCATACTCTTGTAGTGGGAGAACTTGTGTCAAGATCTCTTTACAACTTGATATCTAGGGTTGAACCCGACAGAGTGGTTCCCGTTTGTTGCAGCTGTAGTGTCTCTATAACTGAATTATTGTCAAAGACCATTTAAGAATGAACTGGAAGACGTCAGTAATCTGTACCATATTAAATGTAACATTAACATTTAAACAAACCCGCTTCCGATCCCCTCAATAGGAATGTACTGCTTTTTTGGGTGCTATCCCTACACTCTGTAGTGAGCACATCCATGGCTTGATGTGACAACCTGAGCCGTAAGTCAATCCATTCAGAATATGTAAGTCAATAATTGTTTTATTATGCAGAGGCCGGTTTCCTGAACCATAATTTGAACCAGCAAGTTTTCATTTTTTGGGATAACCATAGTATTATTATGCCGGAAGAAAGCAGGCAACATGGCTGCTTAGCCAGTCCGATAGTACAAACCCAAAGCGAGGTCTTGCTGACTGTTTTAAGATCCGGCTAATGAGGTAAAAATGGAGGAAAACATAAAAGAACATTCCTCCTTTTGTAGCGAGAATGTATTTCTCCACACTGTTGTGCCACATTGATTTGCAATCAGTGAATAAACATGAACCAACACGTCGATATTTGATGTAGCATTGAACCATACTTCATAATACTTTGAGTTCCAATACCTATTCTGTGTTGTCATCATATAACCATATAACCATATAACAATTACAGCACGGAGACAGGCCCTCTCGGCCCTTCCAGTCCGTGCCGACCATTTGTTTTCCCCTAGTCCATCTACCTGCACTCAGACCATACCCCTCCATTCCCTTCACGTCCATATACCTATCCACTTTACTTTTAAATGTTAAAATCGATCCTGCCTCCACCACCTCTGCTGGAAGCTCATTCCACACAGCCACCACCCTCTGAGTAAAGAAGTTCCCCCTCACGTTACCCCTAAACTTCTGTCCCTTAATTCTCATGTCATGCCCTCTTGTTTGAATCTTCCCTACCCTCAATGGGAAAAGCTTATCCACGTCAACTCTGTCTATCTCTTTCATCATTTTAAAGACCTCAATCAAGTCACCCCTTAACCTTCTGTGCTCCAAAGAATAAAGACCTAACTTGTTCAACCTTTCTCTGTAACATAGTTGCTGGAACCCTGGCAACATTCTAGTAAATCTCCTCTGTACTCTCTCTATTTTGTTGACATCCTTCCTGTAAATGAAAACTTTACAAGCTCTTAAGTGTGCAACATCTTTTAATGATAGCACTGGGTATTACATACACCTTCAAAGCACCGGCTACATTTTCCTACTGAGGGGAAGGGCGTTATGATTGATGTTAACTGGGCGGGGTTTAATGGGAGTGAGGTAACTATATTATTGGTTGCATATAAACCATCTACATCCTTCCCCTTAGAAATCAAAAAACAGATTGTTGTCACGACAACCGAATTAAAACAGCAGAATTAAACGAAATCGCCGTAGCGAACAGGCGGCTTACTGATCCTGCCCGAGCGCGTACGGACGTCTCCCCCTCCCCCCGAAAGAGCAGAAGAAGCAGGAGGACGCAAGGCAGCCGGGGAACCAGGGAAGGGCATTGGGGTGGGAGAAACAGGAGAGGGAGAACCGCGATCGGCAACAGGGGACCCGCGCAGAGGGGAACGAGGCGCCGCGACGGGGACCGAGGCATGCAGGGAACACCAGCCGGGGCGGCAGCCTGGTGCTGATAGGAGAGTGGAGGGGCATAGGGCCCAGGGGGCTGCGGCTGTGGCTCATTAACCGCAAGCAGGTGTTGTCGGCTTCTTCGGTAGATGGAACCCTCACAGTCGACCAGATACGAACGAGGTGAGTCGGCCACCCCAACCACGGTGGCCAGACGGTAGTGACCACTGGCGGTCTGCATCGAACAACCTGTCCGGGCAACAGAGGATCGAGTGGTCTGCACGACCGATCGTGGGAACGCCGCTGGCTGTCATGATTCTCTTGAATTCGCCTCTGCACGGAGGCGGGCTCCAGCACCCGAGGTTTCAGCTGGCGCTGGGCAATCGGGACGGTGGATCTGGTAGTTTCTGGACATCAGACGCTGAGCAGGTGACCCCATGGCCGGATCCCTGGAAAACATTCCTGAGGTTCAGGAGATCCAAATACAAATCAGAATTGGATAGTCGCGCCTGTTCCATCAGAAGCTTGGCGCTGCGGACGGCCCGTTCTGCTAGGCCGTTGCTCTGTGGGTACTCTGGGCTGCTGGTGAAATGCACGAAGTTCCACTTGTCGGCAAAGCTTTTGAATTCTCGGCTTGTAAACTGCCTGCCGTTGTCAGTCTGCAGCCTGACCGGGGTCCCAAAAGTGGAGAAGTGTTTCCGCAGCTTGCGGATCACCATCTCCGACGTGAGGGATGTCAGCAAGTCCACTTCGAACCAGTTGGAGTACGAGTCGACCAGGACAAGGTAGTGGTTACCACGCCACACGAATATGTCGGCAGCCAGCGAGGACCAGGCCAAAGCAGGGGCGGGCTGTTGCAGCAGGGCCTGTCGCTGCTGGTGTGGCGCAAGACTGTTGCACGTGGAGCAGGCAGAAACTCGGTCTCGGATATATTTGGCCATTCCGGGCCAATAGAATTGGCACTGAGCGTGGGCGAGTGTTGCATCGACCCCAGGGTGTCCGCTGTGGGCTGCACAAAAGTAAAAGTCAAACAGGGAGGACGGGACCACAACTTTATGTCCCTTGACGATAACGCCATCCTGGAGCACCAGTTCGTCGCGGACCAGGAAGAAAGGCTGTGTTTCAGATGGCGCGGCGGAGCGCTTCGTTGGCCACCCTGCTTTAATCACCGAGGCAAGCTGCTGCAAAACCGGATCGGCAGCGGTGTGCTCGGCCAAAACCTGTAGCTGCTTGGTGGGAATAAAATTTAACGCCCAGTACGAGCAAGTCCTCTGTTTCGTAGGGGTGGCGAGCGCAGGAGGTACGCGGGGCTCGCGACAGGGTGTCCGCAATGTGCATCTCGGTGCCCTTCTTGTAGATTATGTCAAAGTCGAAACGCTGGAGCTGCAGCATCATACGCTGCAGCCTGGCAGGGGCAGCGTGAATCGGCTTGTTCAGGATTGTCACCCAGTGGCTGGTGGTGGGTTTCGACCGTAAATCTGCTGCCGAACAGGAAGTCTCTGAACTTGGAGCAGGCGAACACCACCGCGAGCAGCTCTTTCTCGATCTGAGCGTACCGCTGCTCGGTGTCCGTCATGGTGCGGGAGGCATAGGAGACAGGATGGAGGCGTGGGTTCGTATCCCACTTCTGACACCATGTAAATGAAAACTTTACAAGCTCTTAAGTGTGCAACATCTTTTAATGATAGCACTGGGTATTACATACACCTTCAAGCACCGGCTACATTTTCCTACTGAGGGGAAGGCGTTATGATTGATGTTAACTGGGCGGGGTTAATGGGAGTGAGGTAACTATATTATTGGTTGCATATAAACCATCTACACTTCCTATAACTAGGCGACCAAAATTGTACACCATACTCCAGAATTGGTCTTACCAATGCCTTGTACAATTTTAACATTACTTCCCTACTCCTATATTCAATGCTCTGATTTATAAAGGCCAGCACACCAAAGGATTTCTTTACCACCCTATCTACATGCGATTCCACCTTCAGGGAACTATGCACAGTTATTCCTAGATCCCTCTGTTCCACAGCATTCCTCAATTCCCTACCATTTACGATGTATTCCTCAATTCCCTACCATTTACCATGTATCTGAACTGGATGATACACCAGTGGCAGATTAGGTAAATTATTACAGGATACTTTTACTTGATTGCCATGTGACTAACATATGTCACCACCGTAGTGTAGCAACTTGAAGTTGAGCATGTAGAATATGTATATTCGCTCAATAGCCATGGGGTGCATCTAGTGTATATATTTAGTTGATACCAACAAATGAAGAATTGGTAACTCATGCAAATCTCCACTACCTCCAACTAGAGATGGTATTCGGAACTTCTCACCTCAGAGTTCTTAGAATCAGTTTGTAATAACTGAATTTGACCGACCAAACTACTGGAGCAATGCTGAATACTGTTTGTTCATCATTGTGACTGAGGCAACTTCAGCTGATAATGGCATAATGTTGTTAACAATGGTCTACATGTCTTTTGAGAGGTCGCTACTTTGCACGATATCAGTTCCTTGATTTGCTCAGCTGAAACACAGCTACTATATTGCCAATTACTCTTGATGAAATAAAAGTCAGTTTTATAACAGGTTGCTATTAACTCCAATCTCTTGCCACAGGGTGGAGTCATAGGCTAATTAATAATTAAAGGTAAATCCCAATGACCAACGAACAGTTTATCCCATTCTGCAATGTTTTACTGTTATTAGTACAGTTATATTGTCTTTGATAACCTCTGTAATGGGAACTGCATAGAATGGATCTTTGAGACCCTTATGAATCTGTTGTTAGTCAAGAAAATACGTTTTCATATTCGGAAAGTTCATATGCCCGACACTCCATTTTTCATAATAAACATGCCACTCCTGCCTTATTCCATGGGTGTTTTGCATGAGAATTTTGGCCTGATTTCCGAACCTTATCTTCAAAGACAACCCTGGCCATCATCCAAACTTGCTTGGAATGCTACTACTGTGCCTCAACCAGATGTTTTTATCCTTTGTGTGTTGTACAAACAAATGTAAATATTACAACTTGTGAATGGTGCACTTACCCATGTTTCGGAAGTGCCAGACCCACTTTGTTGAGTAGGGTTGGTAAGGTGCATGGAGGTTCTGAGCGATCATGCTTCCCCCAACTCCAGTGAACTGCTACTACTGATGAGCGCCTGGGGTGCATTCTGAAATGATGACCTTTGCCCGCCATTGGCCTTAATTGATTCGTCTGCCAGGTTTTCCTCCCCTGTTGAATAGGCCTACCTGAATAACAGATTCAGCGGCTGGCTCTCACATCCCCCTGTTGGCGCTGTTCACTGCCGGCACATATGTGCTTCAGTATGTTCCATCAACTTCTTTAGAGCCTGGAGTCAGTTATATCTTGACCTTTCGCTCTCCCCTCCTCAGAGAGGGCGATTCGTAGGCAGCCCTAACAGGCGCTGCCGCAGGCCGCAGGATACCTATACTGATATGAACCCATTGGACCTATACCCGAATAGAACATTCTGCTGGGCAATGTCAGGAAAAGGTACCTCTGACACGTGCCCTTCATCCCTTGGGATATGCCCCGCGGCCATACCCTGAGACTCAGCGTCAGCAGGATACTGACCCGTCTTGGTCTCTGCCTCCAAGAGGGAGACCTGTAGCAGCCTTGTCAACTGGCGCTGCTGATGCGGCCTGCAGAGGTGGACATGTGGCTCAACCTTACCATCAGAGTTGGGGTCAGAACTAAAATGACCCATGGCTCGTGTCTCCTCATACATGAAGGTGCTATCAAACAGTTCTCTACTAGATACTGCTGCCGCCTTTTTGTTCAGGGTGGCGCTGACACTCCTCCTGCTGGTGTGTACCCTGCTGTAGCACAGTATCCAATAGTTGCTGCATTTGGGATAGTTGTTTCAAACGCACTATCCAGCCCCAGTGAGGAATCATCCCCCGACTCCGTGGGCCTATTATTTTGCTATCCAGCCCCGGCTGGGAAACTTCCCCCAATTCCGTGGGCCTAGCAGATTTATGTGTTAATTTGAGCAACTCTGGCCCAGGTGTTGCCGAACCACCTCTCATAGAGGCCGGCATTTTTTGACATGAAACAGCCCTATACCAGGCGCTGCTGGCGCGGCTCTCCTGTAGGCCGGCGCTTTCATACATGAAACAGCCCTATACCAGGCGCTGCTGGCGCGGCTCTCCTGTAGGCCGGCGCTTTCATACATGAAGCAGCCCTGTCAGGCACTGCTGGCACGGTCTGTCCCATATGCCCGCGCTATTACGTATTACATGTAGGCTCACTAAATCAACTTTTTTAGTATACAGCTTTACCTGTGAAGAGTTAAAGCAATGTTTAACCCTTCACAGCAACTGTGCTAAACAAGAAAGAATTTCATTGTCAGGGACACATGACAATAACTTTTTTGACTTAACTTTGCCTTTAACTTTTAACTTTTTAAGAAAAACACTATAACATACATGTATACACTATAACATACAAAATAGCAAAATTCTCCAAGATATTGTAAGGACTTTACCAAATGAAAATTACCTACATATATTTATGAAACTATAAATATATGTAGGTAATTCTGATCTAAGTTCACTGAAGTAAAAAAAAAACAGAAGGAAGAATCCAGATCAGGAAGAAAATGCAGGAGCCTGAAAACTATGACCACCAGGTTCAAGAACAGCTTCTTCCCAACAACCACCAGACTCTTGAACATAACTTCATAAGTGATGGGTGCAGAAATAGGCCATTCGGCTCATCAAGTCTACTCCGCCATTCAATCATGGCTAATCTATCTTTCCCTCTCAATCCCATTCTCCTGCCTTTTCCCCATAACCCCTGACACCTATACCAATCACAAATCTGTCAATTCCTGCCTTAGAAAATATCCATTGACTTGTCCTTCACAGCCTTCTGTACCAATCAATTCTACTGATTCACTAACCCCTGACCAAACAAATTCCTCCTCATCTCCTTTCTAAAGGTATGTCATTTCATTCTTAGGCTATGGCCTCTGGTCCTACACTCTCCCACTAGTGGAAACATCCTCTCCTCACCCATTCTATCCAGGCCTTTCACTGTTCGGTAAGTTGCAATGAGATTCCTCCCCCCCTCAACACAACATGGACAACACAAATTATTTCCTCGCAAATATGATCTTCTATTTACTGTGCTTTTGGTTTCACTACAGACTTTGGTTTTGCATTATTATGATCACCTAATTTATTGTATTATTGATTATTATATGTTTATTTGAGGATTATTGTGTTAATGGGCCGGTTCAAAGCCAGCAAGGGCAAATTCAAAATTTTCATTGCCGGTATATAATGCAGTTAATCACTGTTGAATGAAAGATGTGCAAGGAAACATACCATTGTCAGTTGTGGGTTCGGTGAAAATGAGTTACAGACAATGAATCTCAATAGAACAACTTTGAAACTAGCACAACGACCTAGGTGGGGGAGGACATAACTAAACTCGCAATTATTCTCTGATAAACACTAGGACCAGGATCCAAGGTCCCATCTCCCCTTCCAAAGATATCTCCCCCAACCATAATTTGTACCCCAGGCATGTTGTATTGCTGACTGCAATCGCTTCCACTCAACAATGAGCCTCTGGCCACGTTCTTGCCCATGTTCTCTCTCCAAATGGGATTATATGGTGGCTTGCCTATTCCTTTCCCACAGACAACAAGCCACCCTATGGTCACAGTCCTTTCCATCCCAACCATAGATTTTTTTCTTTAAATGTAATTCCTATTCATATTTCTTTAAGAATCAAAATGAGGCCATTTGACCCAGCAGGTCTATGCCGGCTCTAAGAAAAATCATATCAGTCCCATTCCGATGCCTTGTAGCCTATTTTCTCACACGTACCCAACAGCACTCTCCCAGATTCTCCTACTACCCAACTAGGGACAATAAACCCAAGAACCTGCACATCTTTGAGATGTAGGAGGAAACTGCAGCTCCTTCGGGAAACCCATTGTCATGGAGAAAGTGCAAACAGCAGATAGACAACACCAGAGTTCAGAGTCAAACTCGCTTCACAATAACAGTGAGGTTACCCTTCAACAATACATATTCAGCAAAATTCCCATTGGAATGGTGTATGAATAACACAAATGCTTTAAAATAGGCATGATTGAACCAATTATTTTTCAACTCAAGTGCTTTCCTCACTAACGCATGAATATCACAAGAACGAAACCATATGATAGCTCTTGAAATGGCAGAATAGAGTCGGCTGATGAAATATCATGCACACTGCTGCGAAGTATCAACTAAGGAGAGTTCAGGCACGGAAAGGTTTTCACAGAACTGAACTTGCACAGAAAAATAACCTCAGTGAAACTAATTGGTGTGAAAGTTTAAAGACTACACCACTGACTATGTGATACCTCACCTCTAACAGTGGTACTGTTGGCATGGATTCCACATTGACTTTTCTGGAATGGTACTTGAACCCTTAACTGAGTTCAGAATGCATCCAAGGTAGGTGCAGTTCACACAGACCAGAGTGAAGCTCAGTTCCTGCAGTTTATCTGCAGTCTGTTTTGCAGAAGCTTTACGTTTTCTCAGAATGGGTGCAATGTGATAGGACAAGCGATCATGAGCCTGCAAAGTATATTGAAACAAGGAATTGTTTATGCCTTAGAAAAAAAGACAAAGTGCTGGAGTAATTGAGTGGGTTAGGCAGCATCTCTGGAGATGACGCTTTGCGTTGAGACCAGGCACGTGCCATGAGTAATTACTCAGGGTAGGCACTGGGCAGTCAGTCGACCTTTAAAAATGGTGAAAAACAGCGCATGCGCAGGGGCAAAAAAATTGTAAAACCACACATGCGCAGATCGGTCCTGTAGGCAGTCAGTCGACTTTAAAAAAATCTTTAAAAAAGGCGCATGCGCAGATTGGTCTCCTCTCCTGTGGGCACGTGCAGCACCTTGCACGCAGTCCACAGTGCAAAGGCAGGATTTCAGCTACCTTTATTGCCTGTTGTCAGTGAAGGCTTGTAGTAGTGTCCACAGCACGTGAGTTGAACATTGTTGCGCGTAATACGCGTACTGCAGATGAAAGGCACGGGAGAATTACGCCTACCTAAGATCGATTATTAAAATAATAACCATTTAATAATAAATACTGAATTTATTAAATGAATTGTAAATCTTTACTATTTATATTTAATAATTACCTTTTTATAATTTTAGTCAGGGTAGGCACTGCCTACCTTGCCTACCCTGACAGCACATGCCTGGTTAAGACCCTTCCAGTAATGACTGTATTTCTCAATGAGTTGCACCTGATCTAAAGAACGCAGACCATTGCATAAAATGTACTTTCCTTCAATGGCTCTTCATACTACAGGTACGAACAGTGGTGAACAGAAGACTTCAACACAGTCTTGTCAAATCATGAAGTTTCTTTCTGCTTTGCTGTTCTGTGTGGCGATTATCACACCTGTAGTTAATGGCTGTAACAACCTATTCCTCTGCTGCCAAGCTCATCTTATCATGGGCGTGGTCCCCTCATAGTCAGCACATTCCTCTTGACAAACAGCTCATTGACCGGACCTAGATGACCCGTTGAGTCATTATACGAGCAGTTCCAGTCTCCCTTACAGTTTTCTTTCTCATGGCAGCCAAGGTGTTTGTTGCTGCTGTGTTCCCCCAGTGTGACTGTGTCTTTAAGAACTAGCATTCTTTGAACATAGTGCAACAGTGTCGAGAGATGAGCAAAATTGTGTGAAGGCCTATCAGTAATTGTACCGCTTTCGAGTTAGTGAGAGATACTGCATGTAAACCAGCCCTTCGGCCCACCATATCTGCGCCCTCCAATGATCATCTGTGCAGTAGTTCTATCCTACACACTAAGGACAATTAGCAGAAGCCAATCGACCTTCAAACCTGCACGTATTTGGAGCGTGGGAGGAATCTGCAGCATCCAGAGAATACACATGCAGTCACAGGTAGAGCGTACAAACTGTATAGACAGCGCCTGATGTCAGGATTGAACCCCGGGTCACTGGCAGTGTAAGGCAGCAGCTCTACTGCTGTGGCACTGTTCCACCACTAGTTTGTGTTTCTCAGTGTAAATCACCCTAATGCCAAATCAAGTCATATCTATATTACTATAAGTAAGATCTTGACCACCCTGTTTTTCTGTTTCATGATTTTTGACAAAATGCTGCCTCTTACGGTTGCGATTTTTGGCTATCTTACTCAGTCCCTTCCAGTAATCAGGTGCAGAAGATTTTTTCCATCAATAAAAACTAAAAGTGTTATTAGTGTTTAAAAAAATGTTGAGAATCTCTCTCCTGTCAATCACACCATGGAGGCCACGCCGCTTCTGGTGGGAGGGGGAGGGATTATGAAACCCAGAAGTGTGGCTCAGTCTCTGCAAGGTGGGGGGAGGGAGAGGTCACGACTCTGTCTGAGCTGTGCATCAACTGAACACACTGAATGTCTACTGAACTGTGAGTGTGGTGTTTGTGTGGTGTTTATGTGGTGTTTATGTGGTGTTTTGTGCGGTTTCACCCTGCTTGAAATGGTATGAAACTGTATTTGAATGTGGTGGCCTTGCACCCTGCATGAAATGATATGAAACTGCATTTGAATTTGGTGGCCACGCACCCAGCATGAAATGGTATGGCACTGCACTTCAATTTGGTTGTCTTGCACCCGGCTTGAAGTGGTATGAAACTACACTTGAATTTGGTGGCCTTGCACCCTGCTTGAAATGGCATTAAACAGCACTAGCATTTGGTGGCCTTGCTCCCTGCTTGAAGTGGCATGAAACTGCACTTGGGTTTGGTGGCCCTGCATCCTGCTTGAAGTGGTAAGAAACTACACTTGAGTTTGGTGGCCCGGCACCCTGCTTGAAGTGGTAGGAAACTGCACTTGAGTTTGGTGGCCTTGCACCCTGCTTGAAATGGTAGGAATCTGCACCTGAATGTGGTGGCCTTGCACCCTGCTTGAAGTGGTATGAAACTGCAATTGAATTTGGTGGCCTCGCACCCTGCTTGAAATCTAATTTCAAGGAATAGCCAAGAGTCAACTGCTCTCCCACCAGCCGTGAGTGAGCTGCCAGCACATCCGACTTGAGTGACCAAGCTGTCACCCCAAGAATCCATTTGGCCCACAATGTCCATACTAGCCCACTGGAAACCAGTCCCTCCAGCCCACAATACCCATACCAGCGCTCCACAATCACCCCCCCCCCCCCCCCCACTGGCCACCAATATTGGAATTAGTGGAGATGTGGAATATTGCGTTGGGGGACCAGCCCTCCCGTGTAAACATGGGACCCAACAGGTCCCACGGTCTAGTTTTGTCTAAATTTGCGAATTTATTTGTGGCTTGACAAAGCATTAGCATTAACGTGGCCACATCTTAGTGCCACAAAAAACAAATGCAATCCAATTTCTTGGCATCGGATTTCTTGCCGCTCAATTATGTGTTCTGCACTGGAAGATTCATTAGGAACCCTGGCCCTTAGCAAGGTGAGGGAGAAGGATGCCAGCTTACTGGAATTATGAATTTCTATGGACTATCTTTGATTGCACTGAGGATTTCTGCTTTTACACTAGTGTTATTGTTATTTTATTGAACTTAAAAATATATATTTTATATTTTGTATTATATATGGCTCTGTGTTACTGCTGCTTGTAAGAATTACATTTTTCTATGGTTGGTACATACGACCATTAAACACACTTGATTTGTTATTCATTATATCTCTGTGTTCCTTTCTTCAGGCAGTTCATGACAGTCCAGCTATTCATTCTGCAATAGATGACGAGGATTCATGGATCCTTTCTACAGAGTAGTAGTAATTGCTCCTTGGGGTAAGGGTCAGATTTCATAAAGTCATAAGGCCATAAGTGATAGGAGCAGAATTAGGCCATTTGACCGATCAAGTCTATTTGCCATTCAATCGTGGCTGATCTACAATCCAAGATTCAAGATTCAAGAGAGTTTATTGTCATGTGTCCCAGATAGGACAATGAAATTCTTGCTTTGCTTCAGCACAACTGAATATAGAAGGCATGAACCCCATTGTCCTCCTAACCCCATTGTTCTGCCTTCTCCCCATTTCACTTGACACCCATAATAATCAAGAATCTATCTATCTGCCTCCTCATCTTCCTAAAGGAACATCCTTTAATCCTGAGGCTATGGCCTAGACTCCCCCACTAGTAGAAACATCCTCTCACATCCACTCTATCCAAGCCTTTCACTATTTGGTAGGTTTCAATGAGGTCCCCCCTCACCCTTCTAAACTCCAGCAAGTACAGGCCCAGTGCCATCAAATACTCATCATATGTTAACCCACATTCCTGGGATCGTTTTGTAAACCTCCTCTGGACCCTCTCCAGAGCCAGCACATCCTTCCTCAGATATGGTGTTCAAAATTGCTCACAATACTCCAAATGCGGCCTGACCAACACCTTACAAAGCCTCAGCATTGCATCCCTGCGTTTGTTCTAGCCCTCTTGTAATAAATGCTAGCATTGCACTTGCCTTCCTTACTACTGATTCGACTTACAAATTAACTTTTTTGGAATCCTGCCCCAGCACTCCCAAGTCCCTTTGCACCTCCGATTTCAGGATTCTCTCCCCATTTAGAAAATAATCTCTTGTGGCGTCAGCCTATTCACGGGCCACTTATGCTCGAACCATCGTCAGGAGATACAAGGGCGGGCACGTGACGTCATGGGCTAGAGGGAGTGTCCTGGTACTTAAGGTCTCTCACCTAGAGACCTTAAGGAGTCAACAGGTAGCTGACCCGAGAGACAACGTCACTCAGCTACAGCAACATTGTAATATAGTTAGCGCACCTGAACAATCGGCAGCGCGACTACAAAAATGGCCGCCGCGGCCGGCCGGAAGAGCAGCTCGAACTTACCGTCCACAGCGCCACCGTCCGTCCGGATGCCACCCTGCAGCCTCACCGTCGTCCACAGTGCAACCTTCCAGCCGGATGCCATCACTGCAGCCTGACCACCGGCAACAGCGCCACCGTCAGAGCTGCTGCCATCACTGCTGCCATCACTGCAGCCTCACCTCCGTCTACAGCGCCACCTTCCGGCCGGATGCATTTCTTGCAGCCTGACCACCGGCAACAGCGCCTCATTCAGGCCGGAGGCTGTCACTGCAACACAGCTTTCCTATCCTGCAATATGAACACTGGACAATTTGAACTTTTGGACACTGATTGCACTGTAATTTGTCTTTTTACTGTTCATTTTGTGTTCACTGCATTTCCACGCCTGGTTCAGAAATTAGTTTCTTTATTTTATTTCGGTTTTTTTTCTCTCATCGTTGCTGGGGGCAATATTTCACAGGACACTCTCCCTTTGCTGGTCGAGGAGATGTGACCATGTCTCTTCCATCTGGCGGCTTTTGCATCGGTCTCCCACACCCCTTGGTCACTGCGCCCGTGGAGAGCTCCGTCCCGACCCACACCAGGGGTCTCCCAGACCCACATGCAGGAGCCGCCCTCGACCATGCTATTCCTTCCTGCGGTCGGTCCGGTGGCTTCTAAATCGAACTCCTCGCACCCCTCGATACCTCAGGATCGCCCACGCAGAGCGTCACTGCGCCCGTTTAGAGCTCCGTCCCGACCCACGCCCAGGGTGTCCCAGACCCACATGCAGGAGCTGCCCTTGACCATGCTATGCCTTACTCCGGTTCTGGGGGGGGGGGGGGTCCTGTGGCGTCAGCCGATACATGGGCCACTTATGCTCGAACCCTCGTCAGGAGATACGAGGGCGGGCACGTGACATCATGGGCTAGAGGGAGTGTCCTGGTACTTAGCGTCTCTCATCTTGAGACCTTAAGGAGTCAACAGGTAGCTGATCCCGAGAGAACAACCTCACTCAGCTACAGCAACATTGTAATATAGTTAGCGCACCAACATAACGTGTCACCACTGAATAAATAACAATTTGAACCGGCCTGATGTCTCACCTTTATTCACCACGTTTGGTGCCGCTACACTCTGCCTTTATTCCTACTACCAAAATGCATGGCTCCACACTTTGCTGCACTATATTCCATCTGCCACTTCTCTGTCCACTCTCCCAACCTGTCCAAGTCCTTCTGCAGAGTCCCTGCTTTCTCTATACTACCTGCCCCTCCACCTATTTTTGTATCATCTGCAAACTTGGCCACAAAGCCTTCAATCCATTCAGCCACCTCATTAATATACAACATGAAGAGTAGCGGCCTCAGTACCGGCCCCTGTGGAACACCGCTAGTCACTGTCTGCCAACCAGAAAATGCCCCCTTTATTGCCACTTTCTGCCTTCTGCCATCCAGCCAACCTGCTATCCATGCTAGTATCTGCCCTTTGATAGCATGGACTCTCATCTTCCTTACTAGCCCCACAAGTGGCACTATCAAAGGCTTTCTGAAAATCTAGGTAAACAACATCCACTGACTCTCTTTTGTCTGTCCTGCTATTTTCAGATGCTAAGCATTCCAGCAGATTTGTCAGGTAAGACCTCCCCTTCACTTACCAAGTCAGACTAACCGGCCTATAGTTTCCGTTATTCTGCTTTGCTCCCTTCTTGTACAGCGAGTAATATTGTCAATTTTCCAATCGTCTGGAACCACTCCTGACTAGCGATTCTTGAAATATCACTATTAGTGCCTCTATAATCTCTAAAGCCACCTCTTTCAGAACCCAAGTCCATCTGGTTCAGGAGATCGATCCACCTTCAGCCTTTTCAGCTTCCCAAGCACCTTTTCCCTAGTAATAGCCACTCCACTAACTTCCACCCCCTGACTCTCTTGAATTTCAGGCACTTTGCTGGTTTCTTCCACTGTGAAGACTGATGCAAAATGTTATTCAATTCCTCTGCCATTTCTTTATTCTCCATTATCACTTCTCCTGCATCATTTTCCAGCAGTCCAACATCCACTTGTCTCTTTCTTAATCTTTACATAGCTGAAGAAACTCATGCTCTGTTATATTATTAGCTAACTTACCTTTGTATTTCATCTTTTCTCCCGTATTGCTTTTTTAGTTACCTCGGTGCAGTGAAAAGCTTTTGTTGCCCGCTATCTAGTCAGCGGATAGACAATACATGATTACAATCAAGCCATTCACAGTGTACAGATACATGATAAGGGAATGACCTTTAGTGCGAGTTAAAGCCAGTAATGTCCGAGGGTCACCAATTAGATAGGTCGTAGTTCGGGGCTGCTCTCCACTTACAGTAGCACGGTTTAGAACTTGGAGGACCAATGGGACTGTTTCTATGACCTCGTACCAACCATTTTATTTTAGGATCCAGGTATGCTGATTCATAAGTTCAAAGCAGTGCTGCCTACCTTCCCACATGACACACAGATATAAGCTGTCGGTAATTGCCACCAGCGATTCAGATGATCTAACCCAATAAATCTGAAATAAAGCAACCTCATACTTCATCAGATGAATAAGTTAAAACCTGGCATGTGATTGATTAGATATACAATTCTGCTTGTCAGTATCTGAGGCTAAGACATTTTGATTTCAAATTGGTGTCGTGGAGGGAGGTTAGAAGTTGACATAATGTTGACAGTGCATCGCTTTGTGGAAGTGGTCACTTTAATTTTCAAAAGTGATATTGGCATTAAAAAAGTAAAAGTTTATCAGATTTTGATAAAAAACAGTACTAAGCATTGGTATTTAAAAATAAATATGCAATATACAGGCATTTTCTTCAATTGCTGGAGGCCTTTTCCTGATAAATTAATGCCTGATCGAGTTCAATTACCCAAGTGCCATTTCACAGAACTTTGTCATTGTTAATCAACACTTGCTGAATCAGATTAGTTGAAACATTCAGGATAATGTGGGAATTAAGCTTTTATTTGGCTCTGAGCAATGGCAGGGTGAATTCCTCCGACATTACGGTTGCCTCCATTCTGGCCCTGCTGCTACACCAGTTTAAGAGGCTGTCCTCTCTGCCACACATGATGTTCATCATTATAGAATAAACACTATACAGAGAGACTACTGTACAACATAATTGCAGAAAGGAGAGGAGAGGGAATCAACAGTATTGTTATGATGGAAATTGCATTTTTCAACTAGTCTACTTATATATATTTCTTTTTACACCTATTGATTCTGTTATATATCTTGAATAAATAAAGGAAGATGTCTGCAGAACCTCAGCAGTATATTGTCAATGAGGTTGGGAAAGATTTGGATGCTCGTTAGCAGGCTATGTTTGCAGTATCTGTTTAATAGTGTGTCATTTATGATGAAACTCATGCTCAAGATTATACTTGAGCGATTGAAGGGGAGCTTTAACTCCAGCAACTGGCAGCATTGTGGTGCAGCAGTATAGTTGCTGCCTTACAGCAAAAGAGACCAGGTTTGATCCTGAACACAGGTGCTTTTCTGTAAGGAGTTTGTACCTTCTCCCCGTGACCTGCGTGGGTTTTCTCTGGGATTTCCGGTTTCCTCCCATACTGCAGACATACAGATTTGTAGGCTAATTCTCTTGGTATAAATATAAATTGTCCTGAGGATAGTGTAAGAATGTGGAGATCACTGGTCAGCGCGGACCTGGTGGACTGAAAAGCCTGTTTCCGCTTGGTATCTCAAAACTAAACTGCTTACTTGGTGTCCACCACACTTTCAAAGACTATGTGAGCACATTTTGTCTCTCAACTGCACGCTGGTATTTTTCAGCATTTTGCAGCTGGAAAAAGTCATAGAGTGATAAAGCGTGAAAACAGGCCTTTCAGCCCAACTTGCCCACACCGGCCATCATGTCCCAGCTGCACTAGTCCCACATGCCCGCATTTGGTCCATATCCCTGCATGTACCTGTGTAACTGGACATCTAGTGGATATAATAGTGGAACAAAATACAAAATAATAATTTTTCAGGTCTCTCAAGTAATTCAACAATACACTTCCCAGCATCAATGATCCTTGCACCACTGATGCAGCTTCTGACATTGGGCACTCCTGGAATAAGCAAATTACTTATATTCATCTAAAGCTACCCATCCCCTCACTTTGCTCTGCCTCTGGCTTTGGAAAAGAGAAGGCAGCAGTTGGTGGCTAGAAGCGTCATGCACCCTCTCACTCTGTGCAGGCCTGATTAGCTTGCTCTGAAATAAAGGCTTGTAACACCAGACCATAGGTTTGCAGATACAGTCAGTGTGCCCAATGTAAAACTACTGCTCCTATTTACTCAAGCGAATATTGAATGAAATTAAGAGACTTGGCTGTAAAACATCATTAAATTAATGGAACAAGTTAATTTAGTCAGCTTTGAAATGATCAAAATTAAAGTACAAACTGCTGTCTGAAAAAATCTGGATCATAACTGATGCCTCTCAACTTTTCAAACTGTCCATAGGATCATGGCACAGGGATACATTCAAGGGGTGAGGGGTGGGGGAGCAAAACTGGAAAAGAGAAATGTAGTAGACATAGGGGATAGCATAGTTAGTGGAACAGACATCTCTCTGCTGGGGATAAGGCTATCTTTTCTGGGCTGGAGAAGAACTGAGTGGGAGGGGAGGATCCAGTTGTTGTGTTTCATGGAGGCATACTGTGTGGAGAATATTGTGACGTTGCATGGGAATATAAATGGACTGAGTGACTGAGTGAAAAAAATGAGAATGGGTTTAATGTGGGAAAGTGTGAGGTTGGGAATTGTAAGTCATGCCCTTTGGTAAGAGGAATCAAAATGCAAATTATTGACTTAATGAAGAGAAACTGAAAATGTGGTCCAAGTGGAATCTTCTGGTGCATGAATCACAAAAGAGAACTAGCTTGTCCAACAAGTAGTTACGAAGACTAACGACATGTTGGCCTTTATTGTGAAAGGGTTAGGGCTTAAGTATTGGGAGGTTTTGTTACAATGGAACAGGGTGTTGTTGAAGCCAATCTGGAATACTGCACACAGTTTTGGTCCCATTGAAGATAAAAATGATACAGTAGCATTGGAGGCAGTCCAAAGGAAATTCATCAGGTTCATTCCTGAGATGACAGAGTTGTCCTCTTAACAGAGGCTTGACAGTATTAGTCTATATTCCTTTGAATTTAAATTAGTGTGGGGTGACATTATTCAAACATATAAGATCCTCAGGGTGAATGTTGGGGTGTTTTTACAAGTGGGAGAGTAACTAACAAGGAGAAAAAGCTACTTAATGAGGCCAATTGTATAAAATTGAGATGCACAGACATTTCTTCTTCCAATGGGAAGAAAATATTTGTGACCCTCTGGCCTTGAAGGTGATGGTGATCATTAGATATATTTAAGGTGGAGAAAGGCAAATATTTGAAACATCAAAGGTTTGAGGGTGATTGTGAACTGATGAGTGTGGAATTGAGGTCAGCATGGCTCAGCTTTGCTCATGTTAAATAATGGGGCAGGCTATATGGGTGAAGGTGGCACACCTCTACTTTTATTTACTTGTATACTTTGCAAAAGTTGTATTGGATACGGTCAATTTTTGATTAAAAAAATGCTGCTTATCAGTAACAATATATTTAGCTAATTCAATTCTAGATTTTAATAAGAGACAAAATATTTAAATATCAAAAGAGTGTACTTAATATCTTGAGTCTACTTAATAATAGCCCCAAGGAAATAGATTAAATCACATGTGTGAGATGCAGATAAATCCGACAAGACATCAGAAAAGTAAGAGTGAAGAGATCAAGGGGGAAAATAGTTATAGACTAATGTTAAAGCGTTTTACTCGCTGCATGGAGCCAACATTGTTACTTGGTTCAGTTTTCTTCATTAAGTTTGAGGGAAACTGTGAAACTCTGCCTGAAGCACTGAAAACGGATTGGTTTCATACAATGTTTTTTTTCTAATTTTCTTGCTTGATTGCTCATCGACAGAATCTATAAATGCTGCTGGCACACAATGGATTTCTCTAATGAAATGTTGTATAAATTGCTGATCCATTAACTGCTGTATTATCTTCTCATTACCAACCTTATATTGCTACAATCAAAACTAGAACCCACCAGAATGGCAATAAAAGAATAAATGCCCAATGTTTTAGTTACTCTGTTACATCCTAGATACCCGTAGGTACTTGAGGCAGAAAACAAATACAACATACCAAATATACGAAGTTTAGCTAGGTAGAATATGTATTAACATTCAGATTAAATATTTTCACGAAACACAAGATCATAAGACTTAGAAGTAGGCCCACCGAGTCTGCTCCACCATTCAACCATGGCTGATCTATTTTTCCCTCTCAATCCCATTCTCCTGCCTTCTCCCAGTGTTAATCCTGGCCAAATTGGAGAGGCTAGGATTTTAAAATGGGGTAAAATCTTCAGGGCTGCTGGGAGATTTGGTCAATTTGGAATTGCTCTCTGCAGAACTGGGACAAGCTGCGGAGTGGTGCCAGTGTGTCTAGAGCCTAGATACAAGTTGCAAGAAAAGAATAACATCTGAAGACCCTGTCAATTAGGTGCAAAATGCATAGAATGGATTGGATGGCTGCAAACCAGACATGCACCTTGTAAATAATTGTAAATAATGTTGCAGAGTTCTACTTTGTCGTGTGTTGATTGGATGAGGTATTGAGCCTTGTCTGGGTTTCTTGCAGATCAGGATAAATGTTTCTAAGTTGGCTTCCTTGAGAAGTCCTGTGTGAATACAATGTATTGAGCTGCTGTATTATTGGGTTAGGGAAATGTCTGTTACATGTATGTGGTTAATCGATATCTATAATTGGATTGTTCAGAGACCACCCCTCGAGCCCGGGACCTATAAAAGTACGCTGCTAAGAGGTCCAGCGTCAATCTTCTGGGAGAGGCTTGGGACTGCGTGAACTTCTGGAGTGTCTCTCTTTGAGCGAGGCCTAGAGGGCTTGAACTGGCGGATACTAGGATCGAACCCGCGGTGGGATTGGTACAGTAGTTGAACTGTAATTGTGTTTTGTCAAAATAAAGATTAGTTGTTCAAGTGCTTGATTCAGTGATTTTTGACTGAAACTAGACTGGGGGGAAGCTTAGAATGAGCAATTTACACCGTAACCTTTGACACCCTTGCTAATCATGAACCTATCAATCTCTGTTTTAAAAATACTCAATAACTTAGCCTCCACAGCCATCTGTGGAAATGTATTCCACAGATTCACGGACCACTGGCTGAAGAATTCCTCCTCATCTCCATTCTAAAGGTACAACCTTTAATTCTGAGGCTCTGTCCTCAGAATTAAGGGCATCTAGGAATTAAGGAATCTAGAATTATGTTCTAGATTCTACCATTACTGGAAACATCCTCTCCACATCCACTCTATCTAGGCCATTCATTGTTCAGTTGGATTCAATGAGATCACCCCTCATCCTTCTAAACTGCAGTAGTACATGCCCAGAGTTATCAAACACTCCTCCTACGTTAGCCCAATCATCCCCGGGATCATTCTCATAAACATCTTCTGGACCCTCTCCAACACCAGCACATCTCTCCTCAGATATAGGACCCTAAACACTCATTATACTGCAGGTGTGATCTAACCAGCACCTTATAGAACTTCAGCATTATATCCTTGCTATTATATTCCAATCCTCTCAAAATGAATGGTTGCATCAAACCTTTTAAATTTGAAAGTGGTTTAGGCCTTGAAAGTACAATGTGTCTGTTGGATTGACAACAATGCAATACGTATATATACTAATAGCATTGCCATCCAACATAGGAGCAAAATATAGAACATAGAACAGCACAACAGAAGAACCAGCCCTTCTGCCCACTGTCCGTGACGAACGTGATGCCATTACCAACTCTAATTGACTGCACATAATCCATATCCCTTCATTCCCTGCACATCCATGTGGCTGTCCAAACTTTCATATCTGCCTCCAAAGCCACCCCCAGCAGTGTGTTCCAGGAACTCACCGCTCTTTGTGTTAACCTTGCCCCACACATCTCCTTTAAACATTGCCCCTCTCACCTTATACCCTCCAGTATTTGGTATTTCCATCCTGAGAAAAACGTTCTTCAGTCTCTTAAACAAGACCACCATACATTTAGATTATAGCTGGTCTATAACTCAATATCATTCGCATCCATGTGCTCCATATCGTGACTAATGTTATCTAATAAAAGCAGCAGCCCCTGATAATGTCTAATTCTGTCCATAAGCCATATCATTAGACATAAAAGTAAACATATTCACACTACACGCTGTTATTTATCTGGTGTCATTTTACTTTTCCACTACCCTTATTTTTCAGAGACACTAACTAATTATGAAATTTGTGTGTATAAGAGATAATCCCAGATTAGCAAAAGGTTGACAGGAAATGCAGCAGAAATCCACCATAATAAATCATCTGCTTGTGGTGATAATAAAATTGTCAAGAATTGTCAAGGAAACAATCTTGGTCACATGTGAGAAGTCTGTCACTAATTCTAAGCATTTCCCAAGAAGACTAATATGTTATTGAACAGATATAGATTGAGCATGTTTTCAATCAGGAATCCTATTTACAAGTCTTGCATGAAAAAGATTAATTAACCCACAAAAAAAACTTTTTGTCCATTTGATAATATGCAAGGCAATAGGAGTATGTACTATGATTCCAAACAGAATTTCAGTTCTTCAAAATAACCAGCAAAAAAGAAAAAAACCCTTTTAAAAATAACTCTTCCCTCTCTATCCCTCCCCCACCCAATTCACACGAGCTTCTCATTTTCACCGTACAAACAGCTTACAATGGCCTGTTTCCTTTATCATCATTACTTTTTTGCATGTCTTTCATTCATTGTTCTTTATCTCTCCATTGTTCTTTATCTCTCCACATCACCGTCTATATATCTCTCGTTTCCCTTATCCCTAACCAGTCTGAAGAAGGGTCTCGACACGAAACGTCACCCATTCCTTCTCTCCAGAGATGCTACCCAGCCCGTTGAGTTACTCCAGCTTTTTGTGTCTATCTGAGGTTACTGGGCTTGAAAAAAAATACCCTCTGCTGCAGGTCCCAATTGATGAATTTGAATCGCACCACAGCCGTGTAAAATTTAAGTATATAAATATTTTTAATTTTATGTTTTATTTCCATACAACATAGAAGGAGGGCATATGGCCCATCAGGTCTATGCTGGTGCGTAGATTAATTTGATTAACCACTGAAAATACCATTAAAAAAAAAAAAATTCTCTCTCCCTCCACCTTTTAAGAAAGGAGGGAGAGAGAAAACAGGGAATTATAGACCAGTGAGCCTGACATCGGTGGTGGGGAAGATGCTGGAGTCGATTATTAAAGATGTGATAATGGTGCATTTGGATAACAGTAACAGGATCGGTCCAAGTCAGCATGAATTTATGAAGGGAAAATCTTGCTTGACTAAGCATCTAGGCTTTTTTGAGGATGTAACAATTAAAATGGAGAAGGTAGAGTCGGTGGATATAGTGTACCTGGACTTTCAGAAAGCCTTTGATAAGGTCCACACAGGAGATTAGTGGGCAAAATTAGAGCACATGGTATTGGAAGTAGGGTATTGACATGGATTTGGCAGACAGGAAACAAGGAGTAGAAATTAACGGGACCACAGCTATTTACAATATATATTAATTATTTATATGAAGGAATCAAAAGTAACATTAGGACATTTGCAGATGACACAAAGCTGGGTGGCAGTGTGAACTGTGAAGAGGATGCTATGAGAGTGCAGGGTGAGTTGAACAGGTTGAGTGATGGGCAGATGCATGGCAGGTGCAGTATAATGTGATAAATGTGAGGTTTTCCATTTTGGTGGCAAGAATAAGAAGGCAGACTATTATCTGAATGGTGTCAGATTATGAAAAGGGGAAGTGCATTGAGACCTGGGTGTCCTTGTACATCAGTCACTGAAAGTAAACATTCAGGTACAGCAGGCAGTGATGAAAGCTAATGGCATGTAGGTCTTCATAACAAGACGATTTGAGTATAGGAGCAAAGAGTTCCTTCTGCAGTTGTACAGGGCCTGGTGAGACCACACCTGGAGTATTGTGTGCGGTTTTGCTCTCCTAATTTGAGGAAGGGCATTCTTGCTATTGAGGGAGTGCAGCGTAGGTTCACAAGGTTAATTCCCGGAATGGCGGGACTGTCATATATGAAAGATTGGAACGACTGGGCTTGGATTAACTGGAAATTAGAAGGATGAGAGCTGATCTTGTAGAAACATATAAAATTCTTCAGGGATTTGACAAACTAGATGCAGGAAACATGTTCCCGATGTTGGGGCAGTCCAGAACCAGGGGCCATATTTTAAGACTAAGGGGTAGGCCATTTAGAACTGAGATGAGGAAAAACCTTTTCACCCAGAGTTGTGAATTTGCAAAATTCTCTGCCTCAGAAGGCAGTGGAGGTTGATTCACTGGATGCATTCAAAAGGGAGTTAGATGGCGGTCTTAGGGCTAGAGGAATTAAGGGATATGGGGAGAAAGCAGGAAGAGGGTACTGATTGTGGATGATCAGCCATGATCACAATGAATGGCGGTGCTGTCTTGAAGGGCCGAATGGCCTACTCCTGCACCTATTTTATATGTTTCTATGTTTCTAAACTTCAAGTAACCCCGGCATTCCCTCTCTCTCCATCCCTCCCCCACCCAAGTAGCACCAGCTTCTCGTTTTCACCCAACAGACGACTAACAATGGCCTTCCTTTATCATCTTTACATTTTTGCATATCTTTCATTCATTGTTCTTTATCTCTCTATAATCATCATCTATATCTCTTATTTCCCTTTTCCCTAACTAGTCTGAAGAAGGGTCTCAACCCGAAACGTCACCCATGCCTTCTCTCCAAAGATGTTGTCTGTCCCGCTGAGTTACTCCAGCTTTTTGTGTTTAACTTGGGGCTAAATTATTGTCAGAATGAGCTCAAACAGAAGTCAATTGGAGAAGAATCAGGAATAATTATGCTGCCATGTTTGACCCTGAACTTTACATGTCATTAAGTATCTAAGACTCAACCTTTGGATTGTAGGGAAGCATTTGATGTCAAGTTTGTCTCAGAGTCTCCTGTCTCTAATGAGGTGATGATAATTAAATAGACCTAAGGTAAAAAAAATGTGAAACATTTTTAATTAAATAGACCTAAGGTAAAAAAAATGTGATTTTTGAAATGTAATGTTAAATAGCAATGTTAAATTAATAAACAAATTATAGGAAGCCAAATGGAATTGATCATTGAAGAACATAGCAACAAAGGCAATCCAAATGAATATGATATGAAATGATAATATAATGACATCTTCCGTAAATATTTAAAATAAAAGAATGAGTGGTGATGGAAAACCATTAAATGAAAAAAAAAGAATCATGACAAAAATAATGTTGGCAACTGTCAGTTAAAAGTATTAGATGGTGTTATTCACATATTACCCATAAAGCATAGTTTCTGAACTGAAAACACCCAGCATTCAGTTTGAGAATATACTTTGGATATTCCAGAAAATATATATTTAACTATCTCAAACCAAATGAGGCTTTTCTTATGCAACACCAGTTTACATAAAGACAAAGCTTTTCTTTGCTAGATGAATTAAATTCTGCATAATGTATTCAAAACACAAAATTAATTACTACTGCCAAGATATACATTATTTGAAAGTGAAAAGGCTCAATTCAGAATGCTGACAATTCTGATTAATATTGAACTAAATCTTGCGTCAGAACACTGTGCCTTCAATTCACAAAGAGAACAATTATTATATCATAAAACAGATAAGTCTTTTAGCAAGTTATGCGTAGTTCATAGCAATTCATGATTATTTTTAAACATACAGAACTTTCCTCATAAGATGAAGACTCACAGTAAGAGGCTACACATTGTCTTAACAATGACATGCACTAGTATATGTATTGGCCGACAGTGCCAAGAGAATGTTCCTGGAAAGTCCACCAGTCTCCAAGAAAAGCTGATTTATGAAAAGGTTTGCAAATGCACTGTCAAAATATATTCACCATGCCACCTCACTTGAATTGTTGGTCTGCAGCGGAGGCAGTGTCTGCCTGTGACTCACCATCACATAGGAGTTGTAGGAAAAGTTTGAGGGAGGTGTTACAAAAGCACAAGAATATGCGCATGCCTCTTGAGGGAAGGTTGTGTTCTTACATTTCTGTCCTTCAGTTAGATTAGTTAGATATTCTTTTGGACTACTTCTCAACTTGGTTGTCAGATGGCAAATTGTTTCTCATCTTGATTTGTAATGAATCAGAGGACCTGAATTCATCATCATCGGCGGTCACTCGAAACGAGTATGACTGTCCTCTCCTCTCCATGGGGTCGTCTACTTGTGGGTCTGCAGATGTCTGTAGAGGCCGATCCGCCATCCACACACCTTGCTGCAACGTGGGCAGTGGAGACTGGCGTGGTCCAGCTCATGACTAAGGCCTTCCAGATCACACAATCCTGCCGCTGTCGCCACTTGCTGATCGCCATAGGACCCAATCCAGATGTAAGGGTGGATTCCCTATATGGAGGACGCCTGTGTGTGATTTTGTTTAACATGGGGAGACTGGTGCACAGATAGCCACCACAAAGTTCTTGACAGATCTGGGTCAGGATCCAGTGGCATGGAGTGCAAGACGACCAGAGACCCTTTTCTGCTGCAGCCTTCATCTCCTTTCCCAGCCGTTGTGACGCTTCACTAAAGTGTGCCATCATCCTCCGCCTGTTCCACCGTTGAGGTCTTGGTTGGATTGCTCTTTGTCAGAGACCTCCCCCTCTACCTTACCGCCAAGGGCGGCCCTACCAAGAGAGCATCTCTTTTCGGATCTCAGGACCACACAAGCTTCTCCACCACGACAAGGTGACAATCCACAGAGAATTGATGGGCCAATGAGTCTATAGTTTTAGACACAAAATGCTGGAGTAACTCAGCGGGACAGGCAGCATCTCTGTGGAGAAGCAACGGGTGACGTTTTGAGTCGAGACCCTTCTTCAGACTGTAATTTTCTTTCTTCCACCTTACCCCATCAACCCAGCCTGCCAACCAAATGTAAGGAAATCTGTACTCTTTACCTTACTTTCCTTATAGATCTAAACATTGATGCAACACATGTTTCAACTTTTGCCCGCCCTAGCGTCCCACTGGGATACTTTCTGGGATACCTTCCCCTTTGTCACTTCCCTCACTTCTACTTCCTTCTCTTCTGTGTCGCATTACTTGACTCACGCTGTATCGCTGACCACTCAATAATTTCTCACTCATAAAATCATAAGATTATAAGTGATAGCAGTAGAATTAGGCCATTCTGTCCATCAAGTCTGCTCCCCCATTCAATCATGGCTGATCTATCTCTCCCTCCTAACCCCATTCTCCTGGCTTCTCCCCATAACCCCTGACACTATTGTTTCTATTTCAGTTCTACCTCTCTCTTTTAATCCTCCCTTATTGTTCCCCACTTTGCCTTTTTTTCTTCTCATGCCATGTTCCCCATACCCCTCTGTCCTTCTCTCCCTATTATTTATTTCTCAGTTGCTTCTGCATTTATTTCACTCCTCCTGCTATTGCTTGTGGCTGCTCTGCACCCTGTTCCATGCTTTAATCCTTTCTTCATTGTTCCTCATTCCCTGAATTTTAGTCAGAATGCTGGAGAGAACTAGAGTCAGAAGGTGGTTGGATCGACAGTTGTTTTTTTCTGGGGCAGGGAACAGTGCAGAGGATGGTGTAACATAGGAGCAAGTCGGTTCTAATGCAATGAAGATTGCAAGAGGAAATTGAAGAGTTGGAAAGGATTGCAGGGTGGGTGAGTGTCTCATGGCTTTAGTAATTGACTGTGACTTGGCCTTCAAAGGCAGTGAGTACAGAAAGAAGGGGAGTGAGATTTGTCAGTCAATGATTGTGGGAACCTGATTTATTAACACTGGTCGGTGACTACGTTGTGCAGATGGATCAGTGCGAGCAAGGTGGTCAGTGATTGCAGGAAAGGAGTTAAGGGCCTGTCCGACTTAGGCGACTTTTCAGCGGATTGCCTGCGACCTTCAAGCTCGCGGCACTCGCCTGAAAAACTGCGAACTGGAACGACTGGAACGCACACACACACAAACACATCGCAAAGGCAGGGGCCAGGGAAAGCAGGGGAGCGCTGTCTAAAAATTCACACGGCGCGAAGCCAAGGTGATACAGACACACACCACGATGAACAGGAAGGTTAAAGACGGCTAGTACAGTGTGCGGTAAGTCCTTTAAAAGAGCAGGGAGGATGGGGAGGGGGGGAGAGGGGAGGAGGGGAGAAGGGGGGAGAAGGGGTGGGGAGAAGGAATGGAGACACTTTTAAGAAGTAAGACAACTTTTAATAAGCCATTGATACACATCTGTGAAGTTTAGCGGGCATTTAACATTACTGGTCGGTTTTCTGAAATCACGTGCTTAAGTTTTTTTTTCCTCAATGAGCCAATGAAAATGCCCGGTCAGCAAAGGAGATTAACTAAAACAACCTATGGCTACCTCGATTACCTACAACGACATGGCGAGCCCACTACCACTGCACCTACGACTACAAAAATATTGATTTTCTCCATGGCGACCAATTTCTGGTCGCAGAAAATTTTTCAACTTGTTGAAAAATTTGCTGCGTCCATACTGAGGCCGCGACTAGTTCCCAGAATGTGGGAACTCCTCTCGACCATGAAGGAGACTCACCAGAGACCACCAGCGAACATGTGGCGACCATGTGGCGATCATGAGGCGAGTGCAGAGTCTCCTGCACCTGTTTAAAAAGTCGCCTAAGTGGAACAGGCCTTTTAGGGATCACAGGAATTTAGTGCAATGTTCAGGGCAGATCTGGCCTTGGCTGGTTAACGTGACTTGGAGAAAGGACTGTGCATTGCCTAGAAACATAAAGGGAAATGGGAAAGCCTCAAGGTTTTTTTCATAAACGACCTCCCTAATATTTGTTCTGACTGTCAAACACAACTATATTGCTGATGATGCAGTGCTATATACATCTAGTACTAACAAGTCTGAAATTGAAAGATCCCTTCAATCAGATCTTACTTCTGTTCAGAAATGGCTATTATTTAACAAATTAATTTTAAATAAAAATAAATCATGCAGTATGTTATTTGGTACCAGACAAGGCCTTGGTAATTCTGTAGATCTGACTATATCATTTAATGAAGGATCACCATTAGAACGTATTGAACTTCAAATATCTTGGTGTCTGGCTCGATCCAACGCTTTCATTTACGCAGCATAGTGAGATGATTACTAAAAAACTTAGCTGTAATCTAGCTATTCTTTACCGCCATATAAATTGTTTCACCTTTCAGATGAGAAAAAGAATTGTCTCTCAACTACTATTACCAATACTGGATTATGCTGATATTGTCTATCAGAATACATTTGATACACATCTTCAACCCCTCAATGTAGTTTATAATAGTCTCTGCAGATTTATTTTAAGGTGTCCATATCTAACTCACCACTGTTCTATGTACGAAACTCTAAACTGGTTATCCCCCCACGCTCGTAGATGCTACCACTGGTTCCAGTTCATCTTTAAATGCATCCATTTCAATTACCCTTCTTATTTAAAACAAGACCTATTACCCATACAAACCCTCATATTCACTAAGACATATTCAGCAACCCTTCTTTTTCATTCGAAGAATTATCAAAGATATTGGGAGACATGCATTTAAATTCAAAGCTCCTTCTGACTGGAACACTCTGCCTAGTACCATAAGAACTATTAGCTCATTTCGTCTATTTAAAAAAACACTTTTACCCTTCCTTATAAAACCATGTACCTGTTTCTAGTATTAGAGTCTTCGAGCTCCTTTATCTAGCTTGCTCTGTGTGTGATCATTTGGCATAGCTATTGTATATGCATTGCCATTACACTTATGTATTATTGTATTGCATAGTGTAACAATATTATGTCACAATACTATGAAATATATCATGTAATAATAACGTACAATGTATGATAGGTGGTATATGGTATTATACATCAACATTATGCTGTAACACATAACTTATTATTATTGGATATGTAAAGTCAATTAACAATTGTCATAAACTATAACATGTGGGGATGGAGGGGTCTTGGGATTGGTGTGTGGGTAGGTGTGTCAATGAGAGCCTCTATGTATGTTATGTCTTGTGCTGTATGTTCTATGTTGGACCCCCTCGAAAACGAGATGACTGTTCATCTCAAGGGGTTATCCATGAATAAACTTGAAACTTGAAACTTGAAACTTAGTGGATATGCAGCACTATGAATCCTTCCTGCAATCAGGTATGTTATGAAGTACAACTCTTCAGTCATGTTGTCTTTAATTACCTAATGCCTGCGAAACCGGATTAGACAATAGACAATAGACAATAGACAATAGATGCAGGGGTAGGCCATTCGGCCCTTCGAGCTAGCACCACCATTCAATGTGATCATGGCTGATCATCCTCAATCAGTACCCCGTTCCTGCCTTTTCCCCACATCCCCTGACTCCGCTATCTTTAAGAGCCCTATCCAGCTCTCTCTTGAAACCATCCAGAGAACCTGCCTCCACCACCCTTTCAGGCAGAGAATTCCACACACTCACAACTCTCTGTGAGAAAAAGTGTTTCCTCGTCTCTGTTCTAAATGGCTTACTCCTTATTCTTAAACTGTGGCCCCTGGTTCTGGACTCCCCCAACATCGGGAACATGTTTCCTGCCTCCAGCGTGTCCAAACTCATAACAATCTTATATGTTTCAATAAGATATCCTCTCATCCTTCTAAACTCCAGAGTGTACAAGCCCATTACTTAATTCTCTCAACATATGGCAGTCCCGCCATCCCTGGAATTAACCTTGTAAACCTATGCTGAATTCCCTCAATAGCAAGAATGTCCTTCCTCAAATTAGGGGACCAAAACTGCACACAATACTCCAGGTGTGGTCTCAGTAGGGCTCTGTACAACTTCAGAAGGACCTCTTTACTTCTATACTCAACTCCTCTTGTTATAAAGGCCAACATGCCATTCACTTTCTTCACTGCCTGCTGTACCTGCATGCTTACTTTTATAGACTAATGAACAAGGACCCCCAGATCCCGTTGTGCTTCCCCTTTTCCCAACTTGACGCCATTTAAATAGTAATCTGCCTTCCTGTTTTTGCTGCCAGTGGATAACCTCACATTTCTCAACATTAAACGTCATCTGCCATGCATCTGCCCACTCCCCCAACCTGTCCACGTCACCCTGCATTCTCATAGCATCCTCCTCACAGTTCACTCTGCCACCCAGCTTTGTGTCATCTGCAAATTTGCTAATGTTACTTTGAATTGGTTATGATTAGCTCATTGACTACCTATTCCCAAGCCAGCTCCGAATAAAAGCTGGACATTGCTCAGGATCAAGGCCGGGTGGGTTCAGGTTTAAGACGTTAAACATTTAACTTCCAGCTAACTCAAACCTACCCATTCGAGTGGTTAACATTGCCATCAATGCAAAGCACCACATTGCAGGAGGCAGATCACCATAGAAACAAGAACAATTCCAAACCAGCCCAGTAAATAAAAAAACATGTGAAGTGTGAATCAATCATGCCTTGTTTTTACAGTCAGCTTTTGTTGAAAAGCCACCACCACAGAGCTGTGCTCGATATTACAAAGAGCTTTTCAGAGGCTTGACAGAATTCAGAGTGGAAGTGAATGGAGCTGCAATACAACTGATACAGGCAAACCTTTTACTTCTTGATAGCACTATCTCTCATGATATCTTCCTGATGCTCAATATATCACGGCTTTATGCCTTTGCAGACATACAGATTGCTCATGAAGCAGAAAACCTGACTTCAAGAGAACACCTTGCATGGCAATGAACTGAATTGAAGAAAATGGAATTATCCCAACAAACCTGAGTTGACGAGAGGGACATCACATGATAGTGGTGTTTAAGGGCATGGTTTTTCTGAGGGGAGGGTTTTTTTTAAAGGGAATCTAAGGGGTAACCGTTTTTTAACAGAGAGTGATTCATATCACACTTGCCAGAGGTGGTGGTGGAATCAGATAAATGTGATACATTTAAGAGACATTAAGACAGACATTTAAGTGGGCAAGTCATAGAAGGATACAGTCCTAACGCGGGGAAATGGAAATAATGTAGGTTGACAAAATGGCTGGCATAGGCATGATGGGCTAAAGGGGCCTGTTTTCATGCTCATAGTCATAGAATCATAGAGTGATACAGTGTGGAAACAGGCCCTTCGGCCAAACTTACCCACACTGGCCAACATGTCCCAGCTACACTAGTCCCACCTGCCCATGTTTGATCTATATCCCTCCAAACTTTTCCTATCCATGTACCTGTCTAACTGTTTCTTAAATGTTGGGATAGTCCCTGCCTCAACTACCTCCTCTGGCAGCTTGGTCCATACACCCACCACCCTTTGTGTGAAAAGGTTACCCCTCACATTCCTATTAAATCTTTTCCCCTTCACCTTAAACCACTGGTCCTCGATTCACCTACTCTGTGCATCTACTTGATCTATTCCTCTCATGATTTTATACACCTCAATAAGATCACCCCTCATCCTCCTATGCTCCTATGCTCTCAGGAATAGTCCCAGCCTACTCAACCTCTCCCAATAGCTCAGACCCTCTAGTTCTGGCAACATCCTTATAAATCTTCTCTGTACCCTTTCCAGCTTGACAACACATTTCCTACAACACTGTGCCCAGCCTATAAATGGTGCCCATGCTGCACAACTCCATGACAAATGCATTATATGTTTCATCTAAGGTAGACATTTTGATATATTTTAGAAACCTGTTACATATTAGCATTTTGTTGTGACTGCAATTTTAATTAGCTGATGCACAGACCCAAAAGGTTGTTTCAATTCTGAAGTTATGTTATAAAAAATTATAGTTTATTATTGTATTCATAATAAACTGACAATTTATATCCTGTGCCTTTATGTGAAAAATAGTTTATTAAGTGAAAATTACAATTAAATCAGGTGGAAATAAAAAAATGCAAGTTTCAAATTAGAGTGTAAACTCACATTGCAAACTTTTGTTCCCTTACTGGTACAACAATAAATAACATAGGGAAAAAGTTGCAGAAAGCTTGGCATTTCATGATAGAGATAGAGATTGGGCATCACCGTGGCACAGCGGTAGAGTTGCTACCTTACAGAGCAAGGGAATCGGATTCGATCCTGACTACGGGTGCTTGTCTGTACAGATTTTGTGAGTTCTCCCAGTGACCTGCATGGGTTTTCCCCAAGATCTCAGGTTTCCTCCCACACTCCGAAGACATACAGGTTTATAGGTTAAATGGCTTGGTATAATTGTCCCCAGTGTGTGTGTTAATGTGCGGGGATCGCTGGTCGGCATGGACTCGGTGGGCCATAGGGCCTGTTTCCACTATCTCTAAACTATACAAAACTAAACTGAATTAAATATCGTAATAGAACGATACAAAGAATGATATGCAACACATCGCATGACAGGCATACAAACGTAACCTGAATATCTTCAATTGTGACATGATTTTTTGAAACTGCACCAAAATAGATCTCATCCATCAGCATTTTCCTTTGGCAGGTATTACTGACTGTCTTTGCATTCCTTTGCGTTGATTAACGTGTAATCAGTGCCAAAGGCCTATTCGTGCTGGTCATTAGAATTCACCTGTAGCCTGAAACATATTCACGTGGTGCACAATTTGCCAATGTGATCAATTGTTCACAAACAATCTCCTTTGAGATACTAGTATTATTTACATATACAGAAAATGCTAGAAACGTTGACCGGGTCAGGCAACATCTGTGGAAAGAGAAATAAAGGGAGATATCCAATTAGTTTATGGTAGGAGAGAAGATGGGGGAAGTATGGGTAGAGCAAAGGGAATATCTTTGATAGACTTTAGACTTCAGAGATGCACTGGAAACAGGCCCTTCGGCCCACCAACTCCTTGCCAACCAGTGATCACTCAGTACACTAGCACTATCCTACACCCTTGGGACAATTTATAATTTTACCGAACTCAATAAAGCTACAAACATGCACCTCTTTGGAGTGTGGAAGCAAACCGGAGCACCCGGAGAAACTCACGCAGACACAGGGAGAATGTACAAACTCAGTACAGACAGCACCCATAGTCAGGTTCGAACCCTGATCCCTGATACCGTAAGGCAGCAACTCTACCACTGCAGCATTATGCCAACCTAGGGAGAGGGTGAAACCAAACAATTTAACATCACAGTATTACCTTGTTTTTTTGCGTACATTATGCTTGACTAATAGCAACACTGTAAGACATGTCCAACAGACCGTGCTAAATTACAAGGGAGGGAAAAATTGAGCCGAAATAACAGATGGGTGACTGGTGGAAATGGTTAGACAGGCAGAAAGAAAAAGCAAGTCACAAATTGGAGAAGTCAGTATTGGCTATGAAAGGCTGCAACATGCCCAGACAGAATATAAGGTTCATTTGGCCTTGTTGGCACAGTGCAGGAGAATGTGGGATGGTCAACTAAAGCAGCAGGGAACAGGAAGTTCAGGATCACTTCTGTGCACTGAACACCCCACCAAAAATAGATGACCTCCATCTCTGTTTGGTTTCTCCAGTGTAAAAGAGACCACGTTGTGAACACTAAATACTAGAGTGCAAGTGAATTACTGATTCTCCTGGAAAAAAAATGTTTGGCTCCCTGATTGGTGGGAAGGGGAAAGACGAAAGCACAGCTGCAGTTGGAAAGGCCGGTGAGAAAGGGAAAGGGCAGTCAAGATGGAAGGGTCGGCCCGGGAGTCATGAAGGGAGCAATTGCTTTGAAATGCTTAAAAGTGAGGAGTGGGGATAGAATATGTGTCTGGTGTTACAATAATGTTAGTGCTGATAGGAATTGCGAGGAATAAATATTGAATTTGGAGGCCAGTAGGGTGGAAGGTAAGAACCAGGGAACCCTGTTCTTGTTCTGTTTAGGAGAGGAGGTGAGACCACAGGTATGGAAGATGAATGAGATACGATCAAAGAGCTCTGTCCTTGCCATAAGCTACAATCCAGAAATAAGCAAGATGGAAGTAGCATCTCTTTTATTTCCCACACCTCAGTTCTACTCTGTAATAATAATAATAATAATAATTATTATTATTATTAATATTATTATTATTATTATTATTATTATTATTATTATTAATATTATTATTATTATTATTATTATTTATTTTTTATTTTTTATATGTAGTAGTAGTATTAATAGTGTTCAACAAAATTAGGCTCAAGGTATTGGCCATAATGTATTCATCTGAGTTGACTATTGAAACAATGAATAGAATATAACAGGTAATTTTCAGATTGGAAGCTTGTGATGAACAGGGTACAGCAGGATTTGCTGCTAGGAGCCAGTTGTTCATAATCTACATCAATGATTGAACATGGGCATCAAGCATAATAAATCAGATGAAAACTGGGCTATGAAAAGGTTGCAGATAGACTTTGGGAGGATGGTCATGGTAGTTGATTGAACAAAGATTAAATACAATATGGACAATGTGATGCCTAGTGTAGAAATACAGCATGGAAACAGGCCCTTCAGCCCACCAAGTCTGCGCCGACCAGCAATCCCCATACGATAGAACTATCCCACATACTAGGGACAATTTACAATTTTTTCAGAAGCCAACTAACCTACAAACCTTAACGTCTTTGGAGTGTGAGACAAAACCGTAGCACCCTGGAAAGACCCTCGAGGTCACAGGGGGAACATACAAACTTGGTACAGACAGTACCCTTAGTCAGGATCGAACCCGAGTCTCTGGTGTTAAAAGGCAGCAGCTCTACTGCTGTGCCACTGTGCCGCTCCTAAATGCTGTCCACATTGATAAAAGAAGGCGGAGTGTAGGGAAGGGTTGTAAGTTGCTGGAAATAAGAGACAGGTGGATGTCCATGTACACAAATCACTGAAAGTTAACATGCTGGTTCAACCAGCAATTAGGAAGGCACAACATATTTTTGCAGTACCATAGTATAGATCCCTTGCTCCTATTATATAGAGCCTTGGTGAGGCCATACCTGTGATTTACTCTTCCATCCCATCTGAAGTTTTGGATATTCTTACAATAGAGATTGTGCAGGAAAGATTCATCGGGTTGATTTCTGGTATTGTAGATTTGTCAACGGTAGACTGGGTGAATGCTCTCTTATCTAGAGGAATGACATGTGTTCATCTAGACATGTGTTCTTATTGATAGACACAAAATTCTCACTGGGCTTTTCATGGGAGACACAAGATTTTACTTCGGAGTCACGTGAGTGGATTCTTGAAGACCCCGCCAGCACGCATGCGCGACATTTCGTCGACCGCATGCGAAGCGACAGACAGAGAGGAGGGTTGCTCCTCCACCAGAATGGACCTGCAGGTAAGGTAAACTAACCTGCGGTCTGTTTTTCTTCCAGGGACTCTGTGTGACAGAGTACTCCACGGGCCACTGCGAGACTGACTGCGGACCACGGGATGTGGGCAGTCAGTGGCGGCAGCAACAGACCGGAGCCCGGACCCAGGAGGGCCGGGCTCACAGACTCGCCATTCGTAGCGACGGCAGAGCGGCAGCCCGACTCAACACCGCAGCCCGCAGGATCACCGCGGACTGACAGCTTGAATTCACCGGGAAGTTGGGCAGCCCATTGACCCGGCATGGTCCGGGCTTACAGACTCGCCGTTCGCAGGTAGCGACGGCAGAGCGGCAGCCCGACTCAGCCCGAGCTCTGACTCAATGCCGCAGGCCGCAGGAATACCGCGGACTGACGGCAACGCTACCCGGTAGAGGTAGCGAAGACAGAGCCGGGGCCCCGACTCACAACATAGGCGGGAGACTTGCCGTTAGCAGCAGTCTATATTCCCGCATGAGAGTCTGGTCACCATAAGAGCTGGGGGGGGGGGGGGGGGGATAGTGCGTTCCTCCACCAGCAGCTTCAAAAAGGCCCTCAGGTAAGTTATACTAACCTTGAGTTGCTTAGCTTCTGCAGTAGACTTATTTGCTTACAGAAACGATGGACAGGAAGACCAGAATGAAGGCATCGAAGCATGCCCCTCCAAGTCGGACGGGAGTCGATGGCCACAATCCCCGGAGCTGCCTGCAACACCGGGCCGGGAAAAGAACGCAGAAGTCGGGGAGCCCTGCGCAACCAGGACCCGACTCTCCACCACAGCGGACTATGGAACCACATGGTGGTAGGAGCACCGCGCGGGAGCAGGGTAGGGAAGACCCTGACTCCCTACCACTGTCACCTAAACATAGGGACAGTGGCATGAAGGTGCGTAAACGTGTTCCCCGCTCTGCAGCACGTTCTGTCTCCCCTCCAATGCAGGTCACCAGAGGGCGGACCAGGGGAAGAACCGCACTGAGGTCGAGGAGCCCTGCTGCAGTGGCCGGCATCGTATTGCCACCGGAGCAGTCCGCCAGATCGCAGACCGATGAGGGATCGAGATCTGAGTCTGGGAGCCCCGCAGGTGCGGCTGGCGCAGACTCACCACCGAGGGAGCCTGCCAGATCGCGGCCCGTGGCAACACATCAGCGTCACCGCACCCCGTGTTAGCGGCTGGACGTGACCATGCGTCGCCTTTGTCCCGGAGGGAAGACAAGCGGCAAGCCCGCGCAGAATCGGTGAACATAAAAACTGACTGCAAAAGTTTTTATAGATATGTGAAGAGAAAGAGATTAGTTAAAACAAATGTAGGTCCCTTGCAGTCAGAAACAGGTGAATTGATCATGGGGAACAAGGACATGGCAGACCAATTGAATAACTACTTTGGTTCTGTCTTCACTAAGGAAGACATAAATAATCTGCCGGAAATAGCAGGGGACCGGGGGTCAAATAAGGTGGAGGAACTGAGTGAAATCCAGGTTAGCCGAGAAGTGGTGTTGGGTAAATTGAATGGATTAAAGGCCGATAAATCCCCAGGGCCAGATAGTCTGCATCCCAGAGTACTCAAGGAAGTAGCCACAGAAATAGTGGATGCATTAGTGATAATTTTTCAAAACTCTTTAGATTCTGGAGTAGTTCCTGAGGATTGGAGGGTAGCTAATGTAACCCCACTTTTTTAAAAAGGAGGGAGAGAGAAAACGGGGAATTACAGACCAGTTAGTCTAATATTGGTAGTGGGGAAACTGCTAGAGTCAGTTATTAAATATGGAATAGCAGTACATTTGGAAAGTGGTGAAATCATTAGACAAAGTCAGCATGGATTTACGAAAGGTAAATCATGTCTGACGAATCATAGAATTTTTCGAGGATGTAACTAGTAGAGTGGATAAGGGAGAACCTGTGGATGTGTTATATCTAGACTTTCAGGCCTTCGACAAGGTCCCACATATGAGATTAGTATACAAACTTAAAGCACACGGTATTGGGGGTTCAGTATTGATTGATGTGGATAGAGAACTGGCTGGCAGACAGGAAGCAAAGGGTAGGAGTAAACGGGTCCTTTTCAGAATGGCAGGCAGTGACTAGTGGGGTACAGCAAGGCTCAGTGCTGGGACCCCAGCTATTTACAATATACATTAATGATTTGGATGAGGGAATTGAATGCAACATCTCCAAGTTTGCGGATGACGCTAAGCTATGGGGTAGTGTTATGTGTGAGGAGGATGCTAGGAGGCTGCAAGATGACTTGGATAGGCTGGGTGAATGGGTAAATGCATGGCAGATGCAGTATAATGTGGGCAAATGTGAGGCTATCCACTTTGGTGGCAAAAACAGGAGGGTAGACTATTATCTTAATGGTGGCAAATTAGGAAAAGGAGAGATGCAACGAGACCTCGGTGTCATGGTACACCAATCATTGAAAGTAGGCATGCAGGTGCAGCAGGCAGTGAAGAAAGTAAATGGTATGTTAGCATTCATAGCGAAAGGATTTGAGTATAGGAGCAGGGAGGTTCTACTGCAGTTGTACAGGGTTTTGGTGAGACCACACCTGGAGTATTACGTACAGTTTTGTTCTCCAAATCTGAGAAAGTACATTCTTGCCATAGAGGGGGTACAGAGAAGTTTCACCAGACTGATTCCTGGGATATCAGGACTTTCATATGAGGAAAGACTGAATAGACTTGGCTTGTACTCGCTAGAATTTAGAAGACTGAGGGGGGGATCTTATAGAAACTTGCAACATTCTGGATAGGCTAGATGCAGGAAAATTGTTCCCGATGTTGGGGAGGTCCAGAACAAGGGGTCACAGTCTAAGGATAAGGGGGAATTCCTTTAGGACCGAGATGAGGAAAACATTTTTCATACAGAGAGTGGTGAGTCTCTGGAATTATCTGCCACAGAAGGTAGTTGAGGCCAGTTCATTGGCTATATTTAAGAGGGAGTTAGATGTGGCCCTTCTGGCTAAAGGGATCAGGGGGTATGGAGAGAAGGCAGGTACAGGATACTGAGTTGGATGATCAGCCATGATCGTATTGAATGGCGGTGCAGGCTCGAAGCGCCGAATGGCCTACTCCTGCACCTATTTTATATGTTTCTAAACCGGCTCCTCACCACTTATGTCTTTCCAGACAGGCGGGCCGCTTCAGTCGTGGACTAGGAGTCGCAGAGCCCCGCAGGAGCGGCAGGCAGCGACATCCTGGCTAGGCACCCTAGTCATCACCTCGACAAGGTGCGGGCCTAAGGCAGAAGCCTCAGTCATTCAGGGGAACCTGAGGAAGTCGACTTGCTGTCCGCAGATAGCGGCGGCGGTCGCATGGCACGTATGGAGCGCATGATGGAGCGATTCCTTGAGCGAGATCTCCCGCAGCAGGATCGGATGTCCTCAAGTTCCAGGAGACATGCATCTAGGCCACCCAGCATATCCCCTTCATCGGTGGGGAGTGCCAGCAGTCAGCAGCTGGCCGACGTTGAAGAGGGGTAGGCGCAGGAACCTGCAGCACCTGAAATACCTCAAGAGGTATTTCTCGATGTGGTTTCCAAATTTGGCCAGCCAAGACACGGAGATGACGGAGGTGCAGGAAGATGCTCTTGCGCTACTGTGTAATATACAGTACGAGATAAACTCCTTCTGGAAAACCAACTCACAACCCAAAATCCTTTTTTAGAACAGGGCACACAGCGACCAACGTGGAAGATGCACCAACCCCACATCCCAGCAACACAACGAACCATAAAAGCCCAGAACATCAAGGCCCACAGGTAACCATGGAGGTAAGGGGGTCTGGTTCTCTTGGGAGTGCTGCATGTATAACCTCACAAGTAGGAGGGAGGTTGCTTACATTCTGGGATGCATGGGATTCTGATTGTCACTATCCCAGGGAACAAAGCAATAGACATAATAGAGGCATGTAACAGCCTTGCTTGCGCCAGGAAACCAACTATTAGACATGCTGCTAAGGTGATTGGGAAACTTGTAGCTACATTCCAGCTGCACAATTTGGGCCGTTACACTATCAAAGCTTGCAAAGAGCAAAAATCTCATTATTAAAAGCGAATGCTGGACATTTTGACAGGCCTATGAGCTACAATGGTGGATTAGCAATGTTTGTGATTGTTTTAATCCCATCATTATATCAAACTCATCAGTCGTGTTACAAACTGACGCATGCGCCCAGGGCTGGGGAACTACCGACACCACTTCCAGTTGGGGTGGCAGATGGGATTTGCACGAGTCTACTCTTCTTCAATCACAAGGTATAAACTATTTGGAAATGCTGGGAGCATGTCACGGGCTGCGGGCTTACTGCACTAATCAGCATCATACACATGTCCGTCTTCAAAATAAATAATACCACTGAGGTGGTGTATTTAAACCATATGGGTGGTATCAAGTCAATATCTTGTGATGAATTGGCAAATTTAATTTGGCTCTGGTGTATTGAAAGAAATATTTGGATATCAGCTACGTACCTTCCGGGTAAGCTCAATACAGTGGCGGACACCAGGTCACTGACATCAATAACGACATCAAGTGGATGTTGAACCCCCAAATATTTGCTAAAATTATAGCCAAATATGGAACACCAGATATCGACCTCTTTGCGTCCAGGTTGAATCATCAGATACCAACATATGTTGGTATCTGATGATTCAACAACTAGATTCTGCAACAGGTATACTGATAATACCCGACTGGCCCACACAACCATGGTACCCGGTGGCCCTCATCATGATAAAAGAACCACGGGCACAGGTTACCAAATGCCCAAATTGGTGACCAATCCCATAACAGGGGAAAATCATCCGTGCCATGGTCATCTGAACCTGCTGGCTTGCAGGTTCTGAAGAGGCCATTACTGGAATTCGGGCTGTCATCAAAAACCACGGACATCTTAACAGCATCGTGCAGAGAGTCCACAAGGAAGCAGTACCTCACCCACATAAGGAAATGGGAGGTCTTCTGTAGTCGGACCAAGACCACCTACAACTCTGCTACGATCTCCAATGTGCTGGAATTCCTTGCGGGCCTTCATTATGATGAGGCCCTCAGTTACAGTGCCATAAACAGTGCCAGGAGTGCACTATCATCCTATCTCAACATTGGTGTGGGATCTCACCAGCTGGTATCAAAACTATGAGGGGTATGTACAATTCCAACCTTCCCCGATCTCGATATTATATTACCTGGGATATAGGGGTGGTGTTGACCCTACTCAGGAGCTGGTCGCCTATGACGGATTTACCACTGGGCTCACCTTCAAAGTGGTGATGTTAATGGCACTGACCACAGCACAACGGGTCCAGACTCTACAGAAACTAAAACTGGATAGAATGGTCTCGACCCCCAATAAAGTGACTTTCTTTATAGATGAGTTGCTTAAACAACACAGACCTGGGACTGCAGGACTGAAAATGGAATTCTTAGCATATCCCGTTGATGTAAGACTCTGTAGAGCCACCTATATCCGACATTATATTAATGTCACACACACCATCAGGAATATGGAGACGGGTCTGTTATCAGCCATGAAAACCCACATCACAGGGTGACAGTGCAGACTATCTCCAGGTGGCTCAGGGTGGTATTCGGTGCAGCAGGTAAGACACTAACATTTTTAAATCTCATTCTACCAGGGCTGCATCCACATCAGCGGCGAGGACTAATAGCGGGCTGGGCCAGTGAAACTACATTTCAGCGTTTTTATAACAAACCTATGGCCGCTCCCGCAACGTTTGTTTTAAGTGCTGTTCCCTAAACGTTTGTCCCAGAGTTCAGGGGTTTATTGTTTGTATTAACAAATATGTTATTATTTTTCTGCTTGTTCAACTCTGAAATACGTTAACATACTTCCTCGATCAGTAATTACGGCAGTGTGTGAGCATGGATGTGGTCCAGGGCATTGATGTGGTCCAGGGCATGGAATCACAGAGCTTTGAAATCTTCACGAAGTCACTCACGTGACTCCAAAGTAAAATACTAAGATTAAACGAGAACAGTTTGAAGTTTGATCTTTATTTTATGAGGAGTTGCGATTAGGGATTTCGTGCCCTCCGCTCCCAACCCTCTATCATAAGGTCAACTGGTATATTAGAGTCTCTTAAATCTTACTATCTTCAGTCATTGTTGTTTTCTGTGATTCCACACTGCTGCTTTGAAGAATGTCGCACATGCGTGCTGGCGGGGTCTTCCAGAAATCCCTCATCGCAACTCCTCATAAAATAAAGATCAAAATTCAAACTGGTAAGTTCTCATTTAATCTTACTATTAATGTTTCTCCTGGCTGGAGTGCATAAACCAAGTGCTATATCAGAATGAATGATAAACCATTCAGGACAGGGATGAGGAAATCATTTCTTCATCTGAAATATAGTCAATCTTCCCAATATTCTACCCAAGAGGTATATGTGGCCAGCGCAGTGACACTCAGTTATACGATCATTTGTGATCGTATTGAATAGCAGACCAGATTTGTAGTGTTTAATGACATATTCTGCTATTTTTAATGTTCTTTGATAGGTTATTTGTGCATGTTATCAAAGCAATGTACTTGAACCTTACTCCAACAGGAATGAAGGAGAGAAAAAAACTCACAATAGCATGGGAATGATCAGCAAGACAGAAATATATATATATACTAGACTAAGTGGGACCCGTTGGGTCCCATGTTCACACGGGAGGGCTGGTCCCCCAACGCAATATTCCACCTCTCCACCAATTCCAATATTGGTGGCCAGTGGGAGGGGGGGGGGGGCTTTCTGGAGCGCTAGTATGGGTGTGGTGAGCTGAAGGGATTGGTTTCCAGAGGGCTAATATGGACATTGTGGGCCAAATGGATTCTTGGGGTGGCAGCTCAGTCACTTAAGCCTGATGTGCTGGCAGCTCACTCACGGTTGGTGGGCTGGCAGTTGACACACGGCTATTCCTTGAAATTCCAATTCAAGCAGGGTGCAAGGCCACCAAATTCAAATGCAGTTTCCTACCATTTCAAGCAGGGTGCAAGGCCACCAAATTCAAGTGCAGTTTCCTACCACTTCAAGCAGGGTGCAAAGCCATCGAATTCAAGTGCAGTTTCCTACCACTTCAAGCAGGGTGCAAGGCCATCAAATTCAAGTGCAGTTTCCCACCACTTCAAGTAGGGTGCAAGGCCACCGAATTCAAGTGCAGTTTCATGCCACTTCAAGCAGGGTGCAAGTCCAGCAAACTCAAGTGCAGTTTCATACCACTTCAAGCAGGGTCCAAGTCCACCAAACTCAAGTGCAGTTCCATACCACTTCAAGCAGGGTCCAAGTCCACCAAACTCAAGTGCAGTTTCATACAACTTCAAGGCAAGGCAAGGCAAGGCAAATTTATTTATGTAGCACCATTCGTACATGCAGCAATCATAGTGCTTTACAAAAGAAACAAAAGATTAACATAGTAAAAAGACAGCAGAAGCAACCATACAACACAGGACAACAAAATAGCCAATAATCAAAAATTACAAAACATGCAATAAGACAAATGCATGAATAGTAAAACAGTCACTAAAACAATAAAACGATTTTAAAAGCACATAAAAGGGATGAGATTAGAAGGTTAAGATTACCTGCATGTTGGGTTATGGAAAAGCTACAGTAAACAACAGTGTTTTTAGGCCTGATTTAAATGAGCTTACAATCTGTACACGCCTCAGGTGTTCAGGGAGCTTGTTCCACAGGTGTGGAGCAAAAAAACTGAATGCTGCTTTACACTTTTTAGTTCTGACCCTGGGAACACAGAGTAAACCTATCCTTGAAGACCTGAGGAGTCTAGGTGCCTCATATACAACAAGAAGGTCAGAGATGTATTTTGGACCCAGACCATTCAGTGCCTTGTAGGCCAGTAACAGAATTTTAAAATCTATCCTTTTACACACAGGGAGCCAGTGCAAAGATTTAAGGACAGGTGTAATGTGGTCCATTTTCTTGCAGCGTGCAAGGCCACAAAACTCAAGTGCAGTTTCATGCCACTTCAAGCAGGATGCATGGCCACCAAATTCAAGTGCAGTTTCATGCCATTCAAAGCAGGGTGCAAGGCCACCAAATTCAAGTGCAGTTTCATGCCATCAAGCAGTGTGCAAGGCCACCAAATTCAAGTACAGTTTCATGCCATTCAAAGCAGGGTGCAAGGCCACCAAATGCAAGTGCAGTTTCATGCCATTTCAAGCAGGTGCAAGGCCACCAAATTCAAGTGCAGTTTCATACCACTTCAAGTAGGATGCAAGACAACCAAATTCAAGTGCAGTTTCATAAGGGGCGTGGCCTTCAGGAGAGAGAATCTCAACTTTTTTTAAAACACTAATAACTCTTTTATTTTTCATCGATGGGAAAAATCCTCTTGTCCTACATAGTGGAGGGGGATTCTGAGTAAGAAGGCCAAAAATCACAGCCGTAAGTCGCAGCGTATTTTCTAAAATCAATATGCAGAACAACAGAAAGTGGTCAAGATCAGACTTTTAGTAATATATATATATATATATGACAGAGTATAAGTTCCATGTGCAGTTTGAAACAAAAATTATTTTGGATATGGAAGGATGCTCATCAAATAATTTGTCTCCAGAATTCATTGGTGCAATATAATGCAATGAATTACACCAATTAGAAGTAGCTGCTTTCTCAGTAAATGAATGTGTTTGTTTTTTTTTAAATTACTGACAATGTCTAGGTCATGCATAATTTATTCATTGTATCCAAAGAAAGATTGAAACAAAAACAGTACACATTTATTAACTTTCAATAAAAGTGCAGACGTTTGAATTTCAATGGTAAGGTTACTTGTGTCTTTCAAATGACAGCAGCTTTACTTGAATGCTTTAATACATTTTTCATCAGTACTTTTTATGCACCACTCTTTATGCAGCACTTCTGGATATTTGCTATTCCAAAATTGTACATCTGAGCTTGAGCATATTTGATTATTTAGGGAGAAAGGCAAGTTACTGAATGAACACTGCCCTCTACTGAACTGAATTAATTCCTTATATAATTTTAATTATATTTGTCAGATACAGTTCACTTTTTGTGAACATAATGGCCCACGTATTGTGGGAAAATGCCAGAGTAATTGTTAGTGCTTGCAGATTTTTGCTACTTTTCACACAAATGAGGAAGTCCTGAAGTCGGTGTGAGTTATTCACTATTGTTTTCTGCATCAGGTTAGAATTTTAGCATTTGTTGATTTTTTTTTTTTTAATTTTCAGGTGCCTTTACGCATCCTAGTTGTGCTTACATATTTTATATACTTTTAAATTAATATGTTTTTAACAATTGTAATTTGAATTGCTTTTCCTTTTTTAATGTCCGCAACATTCAGAAATATTCAGTCTTGGATAGCTCGGTTTAGGTTTATTATTGTCACATATATCAAGTTACAGTGCAAAATTTAGTTTTGCATGCTATTCAATCAAATCAGATAATACCACACGTAAATAAAATCTAGCCAAACTCAAGTACAATAGATAGAGTGAAGGTAAAGATACAGAGTGCAGAATAGAAATCCTTGTGCAAATTAATTGAATCACAAACTGATTTTACTATTTTTTCATATCATGAGATTTTATGTTCATCACTAAGAGAGTCATTGAGTCATACAGCATGGAAACAGGCCCTTTGGCACAACCTGCCCATGCCGACCCAAAATGCTAGTTCCACATGCCGGGCTTTGGCCCATATCCCTCAAAACCTTTGCTATCCATGTGCCTGTCCAAATGCCTTTTAAATGTTTTTATGGTTCCTGCCTCAACTACCTCCCCTGACAGCTTATTCTATATACTCACCACCCACTGTGTGAAAAAAGTTGCCCTTCAGCTCCCTTTAAAGTTCCTTCCAACCATGAACTAGGTAGGATAGAGCATTCAAATTATGACATTTTCTATCTAAAATGCCGTACACAAACAGCTAGCTTTTCTCTATTAACCAACAAAGAAATATTATTCTTACTCTATCTTCCCTTCCCATTTTTTTCATCCTCTTTCATATTATTCCAGATCTTCATTTCTCTTCTTCATTGCATCTCACTCCTAATTCAAGACAATTGCAAAGCTGGCAAAGTGAAGCTCAATCCATTAGAAGAAGAAATGTATTTCTGGATTGAAGTTGATATCAAAGAACCCAAACAAATTGGAAGCTATGCAAATCCCAGTGTGGGCGTTCCTTCAGTGGAGATCGGTTTTCTGAATTATATTATCTTATGCATTTTAAAGAATGCAAGGGAATATATGATGCACAAGAATTTGCAGATTCCTGGGCACCATGTTATAGGAAGAATGTTGTCAAGCTGGAAAAGATGCAGAGAAGATGGATGTTGCCAGGACTCAAGGGCCTGAGCTATAGGGAGCGGTTGAGCAGGCTCGGACTTTATTCCTTGGAGCACAGGAGGATGAGAGGCAATCATATAGAGGTGCGCAAAATCATGAGAGGAATAGATCAGGTATACACACAGTCTTGCCCAGAGTAGGGGAATCGAGAAGCAGTGAACATAGGTTTAAGGTGAGGGAGGAAAGATTTAATAGTAACCCGAGGGGTAACTTTTTAACTCAAATGCTGGTGGATGTATGGAACGAGCTACTGGAGGAGGTAGTTGAGGCAGGTACTATCGTAACATTTAAGAAACATTTAGATACAGTAGGTACACGGATAAGACAGGTTTAGAGAGATATGGGTCAAACGCAAGCAGGTGGGGCTGGTGTAAATGGGACATGTTGTTCTGTGTGGGCAAGTTTGGCCAAAGGACCTGTTTCCACGCTGTATGACTCTATGACTCCCTATGACTAATTGCTGCAGTACTTAAATGTTTTACTTTGGCATGTTATTGGCAGCAGGGACGTAAAAAGCATTTACTTGGGGCAGAAAATTGGCTGATGTTTTATAGTCAATAGTGAAAGTGCAGAGCTTATACTCTGAAAGAAATCCCCTCACCGATCTCCCCTAACCAAGCAAGATTTTCAGTATGGCTCTTACTGTAGTGGCTTTGCAGCAGCATTCAACAGGATGGGCAAGCACACAGCAAGCCAAGCAGCTAATCAGATTGCAAACTTCTTGCATGCAATAAAGTAAGAAGGTCAAGCAACATCTTCGGGGAAAAGGAACAGGCACGTTTTGGGTCGGAACCCTTCTTCAATCTGAAGAAGCGTTCTGCCCGAAGCATCACCTGCTCCTTTTTTCCAGAGATTCTGTCTAACCCATTGAGTTGATTCAGCATTTCATGTCTATATTTAGTTAACTTTAGTTTAGAGATACAGCACGGAACAGGCTCTTCGGCCCACCAAGTCCACGCCGACAAGCAATACCCCCACATTAACACTATCCTACACACACTAGGGACAATTTACATTTTATAGAAAGTCAACTAACCTACAAACCTGTACATCTTTGGAGTGTGGGAGGAAATCAAAGATCTCGGAGAAAACCCACACTGTCACAGGAGAATGTACAAAATTTCGTACTGATAGCACCCGTAGTCGAGATCGAATCCGGGTCTCCGACGCTATAAGTGCTGTAAGGCGGCAACTCTACCGCTGCGCCACCATACCGCTGTCTATCTTCAGTAAAAACCACCATCCGCAGTTACTTCCAACACAATAAAGTAAGAGGCAAGTCTCATTATGGGAAAAAGCTACAATACCTAACCAAATATTCAAAGAATATTATTTTAAAAAACTGTGGAATTCTTTATTATCAAAAGAATTGAATAAAAATCCACTGTAATAAACATTAGCTTTTACACTAGAAAACAGTAGAAAGGTTGTTCAGTAATCCTGATGACTTAGTGTGCCATTAAAAGACCTTAATACCTTCTCAGTTAAGATTTAATATTTCAAAGGTTTGGTGGCAAGAACAGGAAGGCAGATTATTATCTGAATGGTGTCAGGCTAGGAAAAGGGGAGCTGCATCCTCAAGACACATTCAACACAGAATGAGTTAGATTTAGCGCTTAGGACTAAAGTAATCAAGGGATATGGGGAAAAAAGCAGGAACGGGGTACAGATTTTAGATGATCAACCATGATCATATTGAATGTGGCGCTGGCTCGAAGGGTCGAATGACCTACTTCTGCACCTATGTTTCTATGTTTTTTCTATGTTTCTGATCCTTATGTTATCACGGTCTTATTTTATAACAGTTTCCAGCAATAAATCAGCCCAGTGTCTTATTTAAATTAATAAAGCATGCACAGGTTATCAATATGAAACATTCATGCTATATTTTTTCTCTCCACATATGTTACCTGACCTCGCATTCCTTAAATACATTGACATAGAGGGCAAGATCAATTTATTTTTACCTGATGATTGTCATTCAGGTCCTATAGCCACTGTAGAACTGTGTCAGGGCTTATGGGGAGAAGTCAGGAGAATGGGATTAAGAGGGAAAGATACTGTAGATCAGCCATGATTGAATGGCAGAGCAGACTTGATGGGCCCGATGGCCTAATTCTGCTCCTATCACTTATGAACATGAACACCCCTTTGAAGAAATAAGCATTCACTCATCTGGGTCAGAGGTTTCTTACTGATCCACAAGCTCGAGGAGATCATGACATGTAGTTGCCATGTTGAGCTTAGTTTTAGTTTAATTTAGTTTAGAGATACATTATTGAAACAGGCCCTTCGGCCCACCGAATCTGTGCCGACCAATGATCACCCATACACTAGTTCTATCCTTCAAACTAGGGACAACTTAAGGAAGCCAAATAACCTACAAACCCACACAACTTTGGAATGTGGGAAGAAACCGGAGCACCCAATGAAAATCCACGTGGTCACAGGGACAATGTATAAACTCCATACAGACAGCATCCGTCGTCAGGATCAAACCAGGTCTCAGGCGCTGCCAAGTAGCAACTCTACCGCTGCACCACCGTGCCAGCCCATCAACTCTAACCCATCTGCTTTTCTCCATTCATTCTGTCAGCCCAATATTTTCATTTTGAAGAATAGTTTACTTTGACAATTCAAAGATTGAAACTCTAATCACTGTTTGAGATTTCTGTGCAGTGTTTAATTCTAAACTAAAACTGCTCTTTCAAGGTGTTCATTTGAAGTTATGTTTTAAAATGTTTTGTACTCATCACAGCGATGAGCAACAATGATCAGACTGGAAACATTATGAACTTTCATGCCTGGAGCAATAATCACAAATATAAACACCAATTCAGAGAAAACTATATTTCCTGACTCATCTCTAATCATGTATAAGCAGCCATATTATGCAATGGGTTAGCTCGGGTGATGGCCAGCCAACAATCTTGTGCAGAATTGACAGCCAGAACATGAGACAAAATGAATAAAAAAGATGTCTGTCAGCTCTCACACATGCTTCAACATTAATTTGATCAGAGTGATATATTGCCTCTGTTCCATTTAGTTTAGTCTAGAGGTACAGCAAGGAAACAAGCCCTTTGGCCCAATGAGTCCGAGCCAACCAATGATCAACGGTACACTAGTTATAGTGTAACTATGTTATCCCAGTTCTGCATCCTACACACTAGGGGCAATTTACAGAAGCCAATTAGCCTACAAACCTGCACGTCTTTGGATTGTCGCAGGAAACCAGAACACCGGGAGAAAACCCGCATGGTCACAGGGGGAACATCCCAACTGCACACAGTCAGCACCCGTAGTCAGGATCAAACCTGGGACTCTATCGCTTTGCCATTGAGCCACCCATATTTACCTGTGGTCACACTATATCCCCTGATTCCCTACATTTCCAAAAAATCCTTTGAACTGCCAAGAGTCGCTTTTAATTGCCATATGCATCGACAACAGAACAATAACATTATTACTTGCAGCAGATTAAGAGGCTGGTAAATGCAATGAACACAGATAACATATAATAATCAAACAATTCAATAAATTAGTAACTGTAACACCAGTGTAAAGAAAGAAAGTCTGCAGTGCAACCAAAGACAGTCCATAGATGTTCACAGTTGCTGAGGTTTGCTATTGTGTAGTGTTCACGACCCTTGATGGTTGCTGGGAAGAAGCTATCCTTGAACCAGGCAGTCACAGTTTTCAGGCTCCTGTACCTTTTCCCTGATGGTAGGAACAAAATGAAAGCGCGGCCAAGGTGGTGTAGGTCTTTGATGGTGTTAGATTAATTTTTGAGGCAGCATCTCCTATTGATCCCTATGGAGGTGGGGAGGTCAGTACTTGCGATGGACCCGGCAGTGTTGCCCACTCTCTGTAATCTCCTTCAATCCTTCGTGATCGAGTTGCCAAACCAAACCGCAATGTATAAGATCATAGCATCATAAGTGATAGGAGCAGAATTGGGCCAAGCCTACTCCGCCATTCAATCATGGCTGATCTATCTCTCCCTCCTAACCCCATTCTTCTGCCTTCTCCCTATAACGATTGACACCCTTTCCTAATCAAGAGTCCATCTATCTTGTCCTTAAAAATATCCGTTGACTTGGCCTCCACAACCTTCTGTGGCAAAGAATTCCATAGATTCACCACCATTAACTTAAGAAATTCCTCCTCATCCTAAAAGAACGTCCTTTCATTCTGAGGCTATGACCTCTAGACCTAGTCTCCCACTAGTGGAAACATCCTCTCCACATCCACTCTATCTAAGCCTTTCACTATTCTGTATGTTTCAATGAGGTCCCCCTCATTTTTCTAAACTCCAGCAAGTACAGGCCCAGTGCCTTTAAATGCTCATCATATGTTAACCAACTCATTCCTGGGATCATTCTTGTAAACCTGCTTCGGACCCTCTCCAGAGCCAGCACATCCTTCCTCAGAAATGGTGCCCAAAATTGCTCACAATATTCCAAATGTGGCCTTACTAGTGCCTCATAGAGCCTCAGCATTCCATTCCTGTTTTTGTATTCAAGCCCTCTCAAAATAAATGCTAGCATAGCATTTGCTTTCTTTACTACTGATTTGATGTGCAGATTAACCTTTGCACCTCCGATTTCTGGATTCTCTCCCCATTTAGGAAATGCAACTATTCAGTGTGCTCTCTACCGTACAGCAGTAGAAGTTCAATAGAGTTATCAATATTAATCTTTCTTGAATATACTCAGTAACTGATTCACCACAGTTGTCTCTTGTCAGAAATTTCAAAGATTGACTACAATTGGGATGGAGAAGTGTCTTCTCATCCCAGTCCGGAATGGTTTACTCATCATTTTGAGACAGTTGCTTCTGTTTCTGGATACTCGCATCTACCCAGTCTAGTCTTGTTAAAATAAAAGCTTCAATGATATTATATCTCATTCTTTGAAACACGTGAGTGTAGGTTCAGTCTACTTAATACCTCCTCAATGGCCAATCACACCATCTCCTGAATTAATCTTCAATTCACTTTCTCTTTCACAAACCTCAAACGTAGAGTTGGCGATCATTTTGCTGAACACATTTGCTCTGTCTGCCTGGACCTACCTGATCTCCCTGTTGCCAAGCACTTTAATTCACCTTCCCATTCCCACACTGACCTTTCTGTCATAGGTCTCCTCCATTGTCAGAGTGAGGCTGAACACAAATTGGAGGAACAGCGTCTCATGTTTCGCTTGGGCTGCTTACAACCCAGAGGTATGAACCTTGATTTCTCTAACTTCAAGCAACTCTTGCATCCTTCCTGTCACCATCCCTCCCCCATCCAAGCTGTAGTAGCTTCAAAGTCATCTTGTTAACTCTCATTGTCTGTAACTCGTTTTCACCTAGCTCCTAGCTAACAATGGCCCGTTTCCTTTATCACCATTACTTTTTTGCATATCTTTCATTCATTTATTCTTTATCTCTATAACACTGTCAATATCTCCCCTTTCCCCTGACTCTCGGTCTGAAGAAGTGTCTAAACTCAAAAAAACACCACCTGTTCCCATTTCTCCTGAGATGCTGACCCGCTGAGTTACTCCTGCTTTTTGAGTCTATCTTCAGACCAAACCTGTAATTTGTATTCCAGGTGCAGTCTCACCAGAGCTTGATGTAATTCCAGAAAGATGTCTTTACACTTGTACTCAATTCCACTTGCAATAAAGGCAAACATACTGTGTGCCTTCCTAATGCTTCTTCTTCCCGAATGTTAACCTTCAGTGATTCATTTACAAGGACACCGTGGTCCCCTTGAGTTTCCTAAACTGCCATAAACAACTCATGTCTTACATCTTAATAGTTTGCTTAGTATGGATTTAAGACTTTGGTTTCAGGTTTGAGCTAAATTTCTTTCAGTCTTTGCATAAAATAAATCAGACTTTGTTCACTCAATCCTATGGGCCTTTCAATTTACTGGATGATTAATTAACCCTTTCACATTGCAAAATACCAGATCACACAAGCTTGTTCTATCATTATCAGCAATGGGCACGTCATCATTTGCAATGTGTCCGGATCTATGCAATGCAGCACAGAGGTAGGTAACATTTTGAGGTCATTTAACTACTATGCCGCTAGATTCAACACTGAGTCTAGGGTGGTTCTGTAACATACTGTGTTGATGAGTTGAACACACTTTCTGCCTGGCTCCACAGCACTGTGTCAGCCACAATTGTCATATTAAGCATGGCTCCATTCATTTGAATGGGGTTGCCAACCTGCACAGAGAAGATTAGTAACGGCGAGTTCTAGTTCATGCTTTGTTTAATTAATTAATTTGCATGAGTTAAATTCATTTTAAAGAAACAGGATCCAGTTTTGGAAAAATTCAGATTATTTTTCAATTGTAATTTTTTTATTCAAAGAATTTGTAAATGTTTATAATTTAAATAGTGTCTTTGATGGTCTGGATGGTCTGGGGGGCAGCAAGCCTGAGACCTAGTGTTGTTTGTGGAGCATTCAGTCCTCAGTAATGTCAGGACGGTGAGGACTCATTACTCCATTTAGTATTCCCAATGGGATTCACACAGCTGTAAAGCTAAGTGCGGCAGATCCCATTACTGCAGAGCTGTGCACATATTATTGACTGCTGACACAATCCAAGGCATTGCACTTCTGATTCAACATCACAATTCTTAAAGCCACTGTACGAGTTCATTCAAGAGTTCTCCCCGAGTTTGCCCTGATTCGAACTCGGAGATTTACGGTAATGGCCGCTCGTATGTACTCGGGGCTCTCTTGGACATTTTTAAACATGTTGAAAAATCTTCACGAGTCTTCCTGAGCTTACCTGCCATTAGCGCGTTTTCTCGAGTACCTGCCATCAGCGTTACGTGCTGCTGAGACGTCCCCGAGCTACGAAATACCCGCTACCTTCATTCTACGTGCTTGCCACGATTTTGATTTTTCTTTATACGCGGAAGAGCACTTGAATGAACTCAGTCTGATTATTTGGGCATCCACTGCCAGTTTTTAAACAGTTCGATCCTCTGCACTGAGATAAAATAGTGAGATTAAACGAGAACTTACCAAGTTCGAAGGTTGATCTTTATTTTATGAGGAGTTGTGGTGAGGGATTTCGTGAAGACCGCGCCAGAACGCATGCGCGGCATCCTTTAAAGCAGCGGTGTGGAATCACAGAAGGCACCATGACTGAAAATAGTAAGATCAAGAACGTAGATCTTCCAAGTTGACCTTATGATAGAGGGTGGGAGCGGAGGGCACGAAATCCCTCACCGGAACTCCTCATAAAAAAAGATCAACCTACGAACTTGGTAAGTTCTCGTTTAATCTTACTATTTTACTTCGGAGTCACGTGAGTGACTTCGTGAAGATTTCAAAGCTCTGTGATTTCACGCCCTGGACAACGTCCATGCCATCACACTGCCGCAATCCTGATGGAGGAAGGCTGTTAATGCAGTTCAGTCGAAACAGGCTGAAAAATAATGCATATTTATTAACCAAATAATAATAAACAAATAACCCCTAATTCGGCGACAAACATTCACTGAGCGGCTCCCAGCACAGCTTCTGCGAATGTCACGGGGGCGACCAGTGGTTTATTGTAGAACCTTTGGAAGGTTGCTTCACTGGCCCAGCCCGCGGTAGCGAGGATGTGGTCCATGGGTATCTCCATGGCCCTCGCCGCTGATATGGATGCAGCCCTAGTGGAATGAGATTTAAAAATGTTAGTAGCGACTCCTGCTGCACCCAACACCGCCCTGAGCCACCTGGCGATAGTCTGTACAGTCACCTGGTGATGCGGACGTTTGTGGCTGATGAGAAGCCCCTGCTCCTTCTTTCTGATGGTTCTGGTAATTCGGATGTAGTGGTGGAGATGGGTGACTATGCAGAGGGTGGCATCAGTAGGGTATGCCCGAAACTCCAACTGCAGCCCATGAGCCCCAGGCCTGTGCTGCTACAGTAAGTCCTGGACAAAGAAATTCACCTGTAGGGGTGGAGACCATGCTATCCAGCCGCAGCTTTTGTAATGCCTGGATTCGTTGAGCTGTAGTCAGTGCCATCAGCATCACCACTTTGAGGGTGAGCTGTTTGAGTGGTAACTCGGTCATTGGAGACCAGCTCCTCAGTAGGGTCAGAACGATCCCTACATCCCAGGTGAAGGTGTATCTGGGCCGTGGAGAGTTGGTGTTAAACACTCCCCTCATGAATTTAGACACCAGGTGGTTTGAGCCTATACCTATGTCCAGGTATGAGGATAGTGCACTCCTGGCGCTGTTGATGGCACTGTAGCTAAGGCCAGCATCGAAATGAAGGCCAGCTAGGAATTCCAGGACATCAGGGACTGTTGCCGTATTGGTAGTCGTGTTGGTATGAGAGCAGATTGCCTCCCACTTCCTGATCTGCGTGAGGTACTGCCTCCGGGTTGATACTCGGCATGATGCTGAGATGAGTTCCATGGCTCGTGGTGAGATGCCCGCCTTCACGAGTGGTCTTTTTAGAACCTGCAGGCCAACAAGTTTAGGTGACCATGGCATGGGTGACTGTCCCCCGTAATGGGGTGTGTAATTAATTTGGGGTGTTTCCCAATCGGAAGCCATGGTCGTTTCAAAATTTTAAGGACCATCGGGTACCATGGCTGTGTAGGCCAGTCGGGAATGATCAATATGCCAGTTGCAGAGTCCAGTTTAATTTTCTGCAATACCCGACTGCTGAGGCAAAATGGGGGACATGCGTAGCAAAACCATTTCCCCCAATGGATAGAAAACGCGTCCATTGCTATTGCCCCAGGGTCTGGTTCCCAAGACACATATGTTGGTATCTGATGGTTCAACCTGGACGCAAAAAGGTCAATATCTGGTGTCCCATAGTGAGCTATAATGTCTCCAAAATTTGGGAGTTCAACATCCACTCGATGTTGTCATTGAATACTCGTGACCTGATGTCCACCCACTGTATTAAGCTTCCCTGGCAAATAGGTCGCTGTAACCCAAATATTTCTCTCGATGCACCAGTGCCAAATTGTGTTTGCTAATTCATCACAAGATGGCGACCTGATACCACCCATATGATTGATATAAGCCACCACCGTTGTGTTATCTATTTGGAGGCGGACATGCAAGTCCCGTGAGTTAGTACAGTAAGCCCGCAGTCCATGAAAAGCCCCTAACATCTCAATATAATTTATCCCGTGTGACTAAGGAGGGTAGACTCTTGAGAGTCCCATCTGCCACCACAACTGGACATGGTGTCAGTTGCACCCCGGCCTTGTGCGCTTGCGTCAGTCTGTAGCATGACGGATGGGTTGCTTACTATGATGGGTCTTTGACACTCGCTAATATTGTCAATCCACCATTGTAGCTCAGCTCTAGCCTTTGGTGGTAATCGGAGTGGTCGATCAAAGTGCCCAGCGTTTGCTTATAATGCTGCGAACTTTGTTCTTTGTAAATTTTGGTAATGTAACAGGCCGAATTGCGCAGCTGAGAATGTAGCTACCAGTTTCCCTATTACTTTTGCCGTTTTGCCGGATGGTCGGTACCCTGGCACAAGCAAGGCTGTGGCACGCTTCTTTTATAGCTTTAGCTTTGTTGGTTGGGATGGTGATCATCATTAAGGTTGTGTCTAGGGGGAACCCCAAATAATCCATAATTGGAGAGGGGTGCAGTTTAGACTTGTCTGGATGGATTACAAATCCTAGCTTCTCGAATAAAGATTTAGTCGCTGTAACTGCCCGTGTAGCCAATTGGAGGTTCTGACCCACAATAAGGATATCATCTAAATATGCATTGACAATGTAATTTTGTTGTCGGAGGAGGGCCAATATAGGTTTCACTAATTTAGTAAATAGTCTGGGGGCTCTGGTGAGTCCATTGGGCAATGCTTTGTATTACCACAACTGTTCCTTCCAGACAAATTTCGGAAACGTTCTGTGATATTCAGTGATGGTCACTGTATAGTATGCATCTTTTAAATCGATGCAGGCCATAAAATACCCCGGGTAAAGCATCTGCTTGGCTGTTTCAAAGGTATCCATTTTAAAGTGGGTTTACTGTACAAAAGTGTTCAGCTCAGTTAGGTCTATAATAATTTGGCACATCCCATCTTTTTTGGTTTTGGTGAAGATGTTGGACACAAACTCAAGGGGTTCGTGCGTTGTTTTCCCAATCACCTCTTTTGCGGCAAGCTGTAAAATTTCGGCATGTCCTGCTTCAACCTCTTTTTGAGAGAGTGTACATTTTCGATGAGGCGAATGCGGGGTAGGGGGATATTGACCAGCAATGAATTCTATGACATAACCTTGAACACTTTGTAAAATAAACTCGTCAGTGGTGATAGTGTCCCAAATTCCCCAAAAGGCCCGCAATCGTCCACCGATTTGTGCAGGAAGGGATGCTACTGTCCGAGAGGAACCAGGCCCCCTTACCTCCATGGTTAACGGCGGGTCCTGGTGTATGGCGTTTTGGGAGGACGTTGTGGAGTTTGTCGGGATGGCGGCCGCATCTTCCATGCAGGCCGCTGTTGGCCCTGCCCTAAAAAAGGCCGCTGTGGTTGGGGAAGTGGAGGGGCATAGGTCCTTGGCGTTCTATCCGTCTGATGTGGTTTCCAGTTGGTGTATGGTTGTTGCCGGTGGTATGGGTGGGGTCTAGTCGGAGGAGGTTTCATAAGGCCCGCTGTTTTGGCCTCCTCGTCTAGTTCCTTCACTTGTTTGGATAGATCTGTTCCATACAGTTGATGAGGCGGTGGAGCGGTAGATGGACGGCACAACCCTGCAAATTTGGGGTTGCGAGTGGGCTTTATGGAGCTCTTGCGCAGGCAGTTGATTTCGTACTGGGCGTTGCATAAGAGTGCCAGAGCATCCTGTTGCTCGCTGGACACATTGTCCCCATCAAGGGTCCTAGCATACGCCGTTATGCCCGTGGATAGGAGCTTCAGGTTACGCTGGAGGCGGACATCCTGCATCTTGGTGGCCGTGCTCAAATGTCCCCAGATCTGAGCATTGACCAGGGGCACACTGAGGTTGATGCAGTTCTCAGGTGGTTTTATTTTCTCCATTGTCTCATTGAGTACCTGACCCTGAAGTTGGTGAGTGGTCAGGTAATCAATGGTGCCCGCAGTTGTGGTGCAGTTTGTTTGTGTGGTCATGGCAAACTTGCCCACCACGTCCAGTCATCCTGGTTCTGCGGTTTGTCGTGGTCATGGCTGGTGAAGACAAGAGGCTGAGTGGACTGCTGGCGTGGCTAGTAGAGGCCCGCGAGTCCCATTCATCCCGGTCCCTGTCCCGCTGGAGGAGTTGTTCCACTAAGAGCTCCAACCGCTCAATGCGACCGTCCCTGCTATTTGCAGCGGACAAGCCGACTTCCCGCCCACAGGAGCCGTTGGAAGAAGAGGAGGAGGGGGAGGAGCGACACCCGACCGGTAAGGATAAAAATCTAGCGCGGGGCTTGTTTTTCCAGAGGCCCACAGGAGCCGTTGGAAGAAGAGGAGGAGGGGGAGGAGCGACACCCGACCGGTAAGGATAAAAATCTAGCGCGGAGCTTGTTTTTCCAGAGGCTTCTCCAACATTCCATTTGGAGAAGTGGGTTTTTTTTTTTTTTTTTTTTTTTTTTTTTGAGGAAGCAGCTGATTGGTGGAAGAGGACCCGAGGAAGCAGCTGATTGGGTGCAACCCTGGGTTTACAATTTTACATTTCTGCCTTCTGGGAGTTAGGGACTCTGGGAGTTAGGGATTCTGGGAGTTAGGGATTCAGTATTTAGTAGTAAAGTTTAAAGGATAAGTTTTTGTGTTTTTTTAATATTTAATACAGAGTAATTTGGGAGTAAGGTATGGCAGTAGAGATTGGCCCCGTGGTTTGTTCAGCCTGCAACATGTGGGAGATCAGGGAGATGGTCGGTGTCCCTGGTGACTACGTTTGCAGGAAGTGTGTCCAGCTGCAGCTCCTGGCAGACCGCATTGAACGATTGGAACTGCGGCTGGATTCATACTGGAGCATCCATGATGCGGAGAAAGTCGTGGATAGCACGTACAGTGAGTTGGTCACACCGCAGGCAAAAGGTAAGAGGACAAGAAGGGAACGGGTGGCCAATAGCCAGCAAAGCAGTAGGCAGGTAGTGCAGGAGTCCCCTGCGGTCATCTCCCTCCTAAACAGGTATACCATTTTGGATACTGTTGAGGGAGATGGCTCATCAGGGGAATGCAGCAGCAGCCAGGTTCATGGCACCATGGGTGGCTCTGCAGCACATGAGGGGGGAAAAAAGAGGGGAAGGGCAATAGTAATAGGGGATTCAATTGTCAGGGGAATAGATAGGCGTTTCTGCGGCCGCAAACGAGACTCCAGGATGGTATGTTGCCTCCCTGGTGCAAAGGTCAGGGATGTCACTGAACGGCTGCAGAACATTCTGGAGGGGGAGGGTGAACAGCCAGTTGTCGTGGTGCATGTTGGCACCAACGATATAGGTAAAAAAAGGGATGAGGTCCTACAAGGTGAATTTAGGGAGCTAGGAGATAAACTTAAAAGTAGGACCTCAAAGGTAGTAATCTCCGGATTACTACCAGTACCACGGGCCAGTCAGAGTAGAAATAGGAGGATAATGCAAATGAATACGTGGCTTGAAAAGTGGTGCAAGGGGGAGGGATTCAAATTTTTAGGGCACTGGGACCAGTTCTGGGGGAGGTGGGACCGGTACAAACAGGACGGTTTGCACCTGGAATGGAATGGAACCAATGTTCTTGGGGGAGTGTTTGCTAGTGCTGTCGGGGAGGATTTAAACTAATGTGGCAGGGGGATGGGTACAAGAGCAGAGAGGCAGGTGGGTGTAAAATGAGGGTAGAAGCATTAGGTAGCAAGGTGAAAAGTAAAAGTGGCAGGCAGACAAAACCAGGGCAAAAATCAAAAAGGGCCACTTTTCAGCAAAATTGTATAAGGGGTAAGTGCGTTGTAAAGCCAAGCCTGAAGGCTTTGTGTCTCAATGCAAGGAGTATTCGTAATAAGGTGGACGAGTTGAACGTGCAGATAGATATTAATGATTATGATATAGTTGGGATCACGGAGACATGGCTCCAGGGTGACGTAGGCTGGGAGCTGAACATCCAGGGATATTCAATATTCAGGAGGGATAGAGAGAAAGGAAAAGGAGGTGGGGTAGCGTTGCTGGTTAGAGAGGAGATTAACGCAATGGAAAGGAAGGACATTAGCTTGGAGGATGTGGAATCGGTATGGGTAGAGCTACAAAACACTAAGGGGCAGAAAACGCTGGTGGGTGTTGTGTACAGGCCACCTAACAGTAGCAGAGAGGTTGGGGATGGTATCAAACAGGAAATTAGAAAAGCGTGCGACAAAGGCAAAACAGTTATAATGGGTGACTTCAATCTACATATAGATTGGGTTAATCAAATTGGCAGGGGTGCTGAGGAAGAGGATTTTTTGGAATGTATGCGGGATAGTTATCTAAATCAACATGTAGAGGAACCAACGAGAGAGCAGGCTATTTTAGACTGGGTTTTGAGTAATGAGGAAGGGGTAATTAGCCGTCTTGTTGTACGTGCCCCCTTGGGCAAGAGTGACCATAATATGGTTGAGTTCTTCATTAGGATGGAGAGTGACATTGTTAATTCAGAAACAATGGTTCTGAACTTAAAGAAAGGTAACTTTGAGGGTATGAGACTTGAATTGGCCAAGATTGACTGGCAATTAATTCTAAAAGGGTTGACAGTGGATATACAATGGAAGACATTTAAAGACTGCATGGATGAACTACAAAAATTGTTCATCCCAGTTTGGCAAAAGAATAAATCGGGGAAGGTAGTGCATCCGTGGATAACAAGGGAAATCAGGGATAGTATCAAAGCAAAGGATGATGCGTACAAAGTAGCCAGAAAAAGCAGCATACCAGAGGACTGGGAGAAATTCAGAGGCCAGCAGAGGAGGACAAAGGGCTTAATTAGGAAAGGAAAAATAGATTATGAAAGGAAACTGGCAGGGAACATAAAAACTGACTGCAAAAGTTTTTATAGATATGTGAAGAGAAAGAGGTTAGTTAAAACAAATGTAGGTCCCTTGCAGTCAGAAACAGGTGAGTTGATCATGGGGAACAAGGATATGGCGGACCAATTGAATAACTACTTTGGTTCCGTCTTCACTAAGGAAGACATAAATAATCTGCCTGAAATAGCAGGGGACTGTGGGTCAAAGGAGGAATTGAGTGAAATCCAGGTCAGTCGGGAAGTGGTGTTGGGTAAATTGAATAGATTAAAGGCCGATAAATCCCCAGGGCCAGATAGGCTGCATCCCAGAGTACTTAAGGAAGTAGCGCAGGAAATAGTGGATGCATTAGTGATAATCTTTCAAAACTCTTTAGATTCTGGAGTAGTTCCTGAGGATTGGCGGGTAGCAAATGTAACCCCACTTTTTAAGAAGGGAGGGAGAGAGAAAACGGGGAATTACAGACCAGTTAGTCTAACATCGGTAGTGGGGAAACTGCTAGAGTCAGTTATTAAAGATGGGATAGCAGCACATTTGGAAAGTGGTGAAATCATTGGACAAAGTCAGCATGGATTTACGAAAGGTAAATCATGTCTGACGAATCTTGTGGAATTTTTCGAGGATGTAACTAGTAGCGTGGATAAGGGAGAACCAGTGGATGTGGTATATCTGGACTTCCAGAAGGCTTTCGACAAGGTCCCACATAAGAGATTAGTATACAAACTTAAAGCATACGGTATTAGGGGTTCAGTATTGATGTGGATAGAGAACTGGCTGGCAAACAGGAAGCAAAGAGTAGGAGTAAACGGGTCCTTTTCACAATGGCAGGCAGTAACTAGTGGGGTACCGCAGGGCTCAGTGCTGGGACCCCAGCTATTTACAATATATATTAATGATCTGGATGAGGGAATTGAAGGCAATATCTCCAAGTTTGCGGATGACACTAAGCTGGGGGGCAGTGTTCGCTGTGAGGAGGATGCTAGGAGACTGCAAGGTGACTTGGATAGGCTGGGTGAGTGGGCAAATGTTTGGCAGATGCAGTATAATGTGGATAAATGTGAGGTTATCCACTTTGGTGGCAAAAACAGGAAAGCAGACTATTATTTAAATGGTGGCCGATTAGGAAAAGGGGAGATGCAGCGAGACCTGGGTGTCATGGTACACCAGTCATTGAAAGTAGGCATGCAGGTGCAGCAGGCAGTGAAAAAAGCAAATGGTATGTTAGCTTTCATAGCAAAAGGATTTGAGTACAGGAGCAGGGAGGTTCTACTTCAGTTGTACAGGGTCTTGGTGAGACCACACCTGGAGTATTGCGTACAGTTTTGGTCTCCAAATCTGAGGAAGGACATTATTGCCATAGAGGGAGTGCAGAGAAGGTTCACCAGACTGATTCCTGGGATGTCAGGACTGTCTTATGAAGAAAGACTGGATAGACTCGGTTTATACTCTCTGGAATTTAGGAGATTGAGAGGGGATCTTATAGAAACTTACAAAATTCTTAAGGGGTTGGACAGGCTAGATGCAGGAAGATTGTTCCCGATGTTGGGGAAGTCCAGGACAAGGGGTCACAGCTTAAGGATAAGGGGGAAATCCTTTAAGACCGAGATGAGAAAGACTTTTTTCACACAGAGAGTGGTGAGTCTCTGGAACTCTCTGCCACAGAGGGTAGTTGAGGCCAGTTCATTGGCTATATTTAAGAGTGAGTTGGATGTGGCCCTTGTGGCTAAGGGGATCAGAGGGTATGGAGAGAAGGCAGGTACGGGATACTGAGTTGGATGATCAGCCATGATCATATTGAATGGCGGTGCAGGCTCGAAGGGCTGAATGACCTACTCCTGCACCTAATTTCTATTTCTATGTTTCTATGTTTCCCCAGGCCCTGCGATTTCACTGGGGCTTCCACCATCGGACCACACCTCCGTAAGGTGCTGACTAGGGTCCGCTGGCAGGGCGTCGTGGCCTACCGCCCAAGTAGGCTCATACGACTCCCGCACAACTCGCGCACGGACTCTCCGCTAGTCTGTCTTCTCGCAGACTGTGGCGGCCCACCTGTCTGGTACGAAGGCAGGTGAGTTGGATCGGCGCTGGCCCCCGGAACCGGGCTCCCCGGAGTCCGTGCAGGCTTACCTCCACTGTCGCCCAATAATCAGCGTGGAGGCACATGGTGGCCACTCCCAGAGCTATACTGACCGACCGTCTACTGCTGCCACCAACGCCCTTGACCGCAGCCTGACGAGGTGTTTTGCCGGCAGCACCTGCTCCTGCAGGCCTACTCGACGCAGCAGTAGTTCTGCCAGACTGCCCTACGACAGATATCCCTGGCAGTTGTACGTGGCGGCGTGCAGCTGCAGAGCTCCCCTGCAGCGCAGCTGTCCCCCGGCCCAGTCCCCGTGGGTCTGCTAGAACTCGGGGTGAGGTCGCTGGTGACAAGCGAGGCTCCTTCCCACGTACCTGTTGCCCCCCCCCCCTCTTCCTGGGGGATGGGGGCTCGAAGTTTGGGTCAGCAGGCTCCTGTGCGGTAAACCATTCAGGTGATGAGTCGGGCGCTGGTGTAACGGGAGCGCCCGACTTCCGCATTCCACCAACCGTCCCGAAGCTGCCGGTGGTGCTTGCAGCTCCTGTGACAAAGCCCGCGGCTCCTGGAGAGCGTTGCCTTCCGTTTCCCTTTCTCCATCCTGTAGGAGTAAGTTTATACTTACCTGACGGTCCTTATGAAGGAGCTGGTGGAGAGAGCGCACCCCCCCCCCCAGCTTGTCGATGCTAATGCACCCGACGATATGTCCCGCATGCGTGCTGGCGGGGTCTTCATGAAGTCACTCACGTGACTCCGAAGTAAAATGAGAATTGCAGTAAGACCACTCCAATATATTCCAATAAAAACATTACAGAGCTATTCTGAAATGCAGGGGTGGAAATTGTTATCAAAACATGGGGGGGGACACAATTTCTTGGTGCCCGCACACGCATGCGCACACACGTGAGGCTTCGGAGGCTTCGGCCATGGGCCCTGTGGACGATAATAACGGGAACTGACCTGGTTGGTGACCGACTCCGAACTCCAGCAACAGCAGCTTTGAATCGTGGGGCTGCAATCCGCCCATTTGCGGGACCTTTCATCGCCTGGCGCAGCTTAAAACCAGCCTGCAGGATCTTCCATCGCCTGGCGGGGGCTTCAACATCGGGAGCCTCAATCGCCTCGACACAGCAACTTGACCGTGGGGCAGTGGAAGATCCCGTGGCCGATTTTAAGCCACGCCAGGCCGGGTGATGAAAGGCCCCGTGAACGGTCCGATTCAAGCTCTGCTCTATGATCTTTGCTCCTCCAATCACCACGCTCAATCATCAGTCCCACCCCCACTGTCTCGTGGAGAGCGGAGATTTCAAAAGTAACAAGCTTTTACTCTAAAACTTACTGTAGTATTCAATATAATGTAATGTTTCTGAGAGTTAACATGTCTATATAAAGGATAAACGACAAACAGTACTTCGTACTCACTCGTTACCTACTGAGTGAATATGCCACTGAAACAAATCTTAACTTTGTCACTGGAAGGAGTACCCAGGGAAAATAAGTCGCACTTTTGTCAAAAATAACCTTCACACATTTCCAGCACGTGAGAAATTTGAAATGCTACTTTTCATTGCCAGTAGCCAGACAGCAGCAGAATAAAATTTTCACATTTGATACAGGGTGTATGGCTTTTCAAAGGCCAGCACAGTATTCAGCAACTCAACAATTACTGTCATGTCACAATTTCCCTTGGATTGCCTGATAGCTTTTAATGGTTCTTAACAGAGTTCCAAGAAATCGTTATGGTTAAATCAAAGTTCAGTTCTATTTTGTCCTAACTTTATTTAATGGACCCTGTTAGCTGTCAACACAGCACACGTGCGGAATGATGGCATACTAATAGCCTTGTCCCACGGTATGAGTTCATTCCAAGAGCTCTCACGAGTTTAAAAAAATCAAACTCGTGGTAAGCACAGAGAATGAACGGAGCTCGGGACGTCTCTTAGCGGCTCGTAACGCTAACGGCAGGGACTCGGAAGACTCACTAACGGCAGGTAAGCACGGGAAGACTCGTGAAGAATTTTCAACATGATGAAAAATGTTCACGAGAGCCCCGAGTACCAACGAGTGGCCATTACCGTAAATCTCCGAGTTCGAATCAGGGCAAACTCGGGAGAGCTCTTGGAATGAGCTCGTACCGTGGGACAGGGCTTTAAGCATGTCTTTTTAAAGCATTTTCTTAGTAAGGTGGGATATATTTAGATTAATTTAGTTTAGTTTAGTGATACAACTTGAGACCAGGCCTTTCAGTCTCTGACCATTGATCGCCCATTCACGCTAGTTCTATGTTATCCCACTTACGCATCCACTCCCTGCACATTAGGGGCAATTTTACAGATGCCAAAATTAAACTACAAACCCGCACGTCTTTGGGATGAGGAAACCGAGCACCCAGAGGAAGAACCTGGTTCACAGGGAGAATATGCACAACTCCACACTGACAGTAGCTGAGGTTAGAATCAGACCTAGCTGTCAGGCACTGTGAGGCAGTGGCTCCACAGCCTAGGCATAAAATCCTGGAATAACTCAGCGGGACAGGCAGCATCTCTGGAGAGAAGGAATGGGTGAGGTTTCGGGTCGAGACCCTTCTTCAGACTTGCAGCTGTGATACTGTGTAGCTAATCTGATGGTAGTGGGTTTTGTTGATACCTGGTTACAGAGTCAGTCACGTACATATATTATAGAATAATGCAGCAATAAAGAGGTCAGTGACCCATTATGCCTGTACGAGCTCTTTGAAAGAGCTAACCAAAAAATCCCATTTCCCTGTTACCCTCCTCAGCTCCACAAATAGTCTCCCATCCAATATTCATTCAATTCCATTTGGAACTTGTTATCTGAATCTACACTTTCAGACACTACTTTCCAGATCATAAAGCAATGCTGCAATAAAAAACTCCTCCCCATCTTTTTTCCTGAATCTTTTGCCTATTGCCTTAAATCTCTATTTTCAAGCAAAATTAAATTGACTCCTTCCAAAAAAACTGGACTAAACATGTTTCCTGTTGGTAGATTTCCTGCAGCTCTGATTGATGTTTATTGTTACTCCTTTTGTAAAGGAAATGGGAGTGTTGTTTTTTTCTTATCCTGAAGAGAGATGGTTTGCATTTATATTTATTTCCAAAAATTGTCTATATATCATAATACAGCAATTCAACTGTTACAATATTGTATTGGGCCTAAAATAGGATTTTTTTTTTGTGTGTTTGCTTCTTTGCATTTGTTATCACAGGAAGACTCTGCACCAAATTATTTTAAACGGTGTTTAAGAGCATGGACTCGGTGGGCCAAAGGGCCTATTTCCACACAGTATCTATGTAACTGAGAACTAAAACTAATATCCATACTGCATTGTATTAATCACTAATTGTTGCAGCACGTTATACTCTGTCTCTGAAACTCATTAGCATTCACATCAATGGCACTATATTTTGAAGGTCTTGTAAACATGTTCTATGTAGCACATATGCGGACATGTGTTTTTTTTTTAACCTAACGTGAATTCTCTTGCATGTTCATTGGGTTTAGATGGAATCAAGCCTGTACCACAAGGGCTCATAGCTCAATGTTTTACTGAGCAATATTCAATACTGTAACCTCAAACACTGATATTCGCTCCAGGCTAACATTGTTGCATGCTGGGACCATAACTTCAAAAGATGTATCTAATGTCTCTTGTGATGAACTTCACTATCCCAAAAGCTTTTGATCAGCTTTTGAAGAATAGTTAACTTTTTTTATTCCAACCTTTCAGTAGCTTCTTATATCTATTGATCTTCATGCAGTTTATATATTAATGCATATAGCATTGATAATTTATTGTCTCACTTCATTTTACAATTTGCATCATGTGACCACAGAAGGAGGCCTTTTGGCCTATCATGTCCATGCCAGCTGACTATCATAAAAATTACCCAGTTCCACTCACTATCCATTGTCTATAGCCTCACACTGTTTTTTCTCTGTTGTGCATTTAGCCATTTTCATCTTGAAAGCCACAGTGGAACCAGCTTCCACCACAACTGCAGGCAGTGCGGCAGATTCTCACCACGCATTGTACAAATAGCTGTTTTTCCTGATGTGATTCTTATTTCTCTTTCCCTTTATTATGCACATGAGAGTACTAGTTACGAGTAACTAGTTCCTGTAATAATGGTTGTGTGGAGACACACATAACTATAGAGTTTGGTAAATAATAGCTGTTGTTTTATGCTTGTTTATCATTAATGTATTCAGTTTAGTTTAGTTTCATTTCGCTTAGTTTAAAAATACAGCGTGCAAACAGACCCTTCGGTCCACCAGGTCCGCACCACCTACCAACCTATGCACTAATTCTATACACTATACACTATACTCTAATTCTATCCTACACACTAGGTATAAATTACAAAAGTCAATTGACCTACAAACCTGTCTGTCTTTGGAATGTGGGAGGAAACCGGAGCACCCAGAGAAAAGCTATGCGATCACAGGGAGAATGTACAAACTCCATACAGACAGCACCAGTAGTCAAGTTCGAACCTGGTTCTCTGGCGCGAAAAGGCAGCAACTCTACTGCCGCATCAGTGTGCCGCCATACAAGGAAACCTGTGAATGACGCAGTAAGCAAATATCAATGAAACTCACTACCATTGGAACAGCCATCTGCAAATTCTGATGTTTTTTTTGCAAAAACTGAAAATGTAATGATGTACTGTATGTAGTCCTGGGTATTTGTTAGAAAAATAAATCGTAAATGATTTTATTAGAACAATAGGATCTGAAAATTGTTCTCCATTTATGGGCATTCACCAAGGCAATGAGGTGGTGAGTATCAGTCGTGAAGTTATATTAATTAAACGTCATATCTTTCTCAAGAAGTCATACAGCAATACTTCCACCTTCTGCTTTGCAACATTCACTAATTAATTTGAATTTGAATTCCAGGCAAAAGCATTTGAACCAGATTTTCTAAGCAAATCCACTTGTATTCGGCACGGACTGGAAGGGTCGAGTGGGCCTGTTTCCGTGCTGTAATTGTTATATGGTTATATGTTATATGGTTATTCATAGCAAACAATAATGGGCCCAACATCACAAAGCCTTCAGCAATCTAACCAAATTAAAAAGTTCTTGGTACCAGTACCTATCCCAAGGATCAGTGACTGATTCACAGTACCAACACAATATTTACTACAAAGGAGCAGATGAGGGGTCTTGGCATAACATAGCCAAGTGCACTAAAAATAGTGACATAAGAAAGGTGCAGAGGGATTACAAAAGGACTGAGCCATGTTGAATGAGTGGACAAGAAGATGCCAAATTTAAAAAAAAAACATGGAGCTATCTACTATCTACTATCTAGATGGAAGTGTAGAAAAGCAGAATGTTTCTGCTTCAGCCAACTTTTCGGGTAGTGAGTTCCAAGTCTTCTATGCTCTCTCCATTAAACATTGCCTCATCTTCTTTTGTCTTTCTACTAATTATTTCAAACCTTGTTCAAAGGTTTTTGATCCTACTCCATGAGAAGTAGTCCCTTCATATTTACTTTATCTGGTTCCAATCCTTCTAATCCCTCCACTGTTTTTTGTTAATCTATTTGACCCATCTGTAAAGGAGATACATACTGGTTACTCCATCAAGGTCCTGTGTACATTTTTCTACATCTTAATTTCTCCCCAGCGTTTCCTCTGTTCCAAGTAAAACAATAATCGCCTATCCAATTGATCCCGAAAGCCACATTTTTTTAATTCCTTGAAAGATCTTAATAAATGGCATCTGAACCTGCCTCCAGTGCAACCACAGCCCCTAATGTGGTGGCCAGAACCATGCATCATATTCAATCTGTGACTGATAAAAGTCTTACTGAAATAATTAGAACATGTCACGTTGCAGCTTTATAAAACTTTGCTTCGGTTGCATTTGGAGTATAGTGTGCATTTCTGGTTGCCCCATTGTGGCAGAGATGTGGAGGCTTTGAAGGAGTGGTTCACCAGTCTATTATCTGGATTAGGAGTTATTAGCTGCAGGGAGAGGTTGGACAAACTTGGATTGTTTTCTCTGGAATGTCAGAGTTTGAGCTGAGCAGGTAGAAGTTTATCACATTATGAGAGGCATGGACAGAGTGGATAGTCAGTATGTTTTCTCTCAGCATGGAATTGTCAAAGACTAACGGGCATAGATTTTAAGTCAGAGGGAGAACGTTTAATAGAAACCTGTGGGGTTATTTTACAGAGCATTGGGTTGCGCAGCCTGGGGTGATGGTGGAAGCAGATACCAAAGTGGCATTTAAGAGACTTTTAAATGGGCAGCTGAATATGCAGGAAAAGGAGGGATATTTACCATATGCAGGCAGTGGGGAATAATTTAATTTGGCACCATGTTCAACACAGAAACCATGGGGCAGAGGGCTTGTTCCTGTGCTGTATTGTTATTTATTTGATGTTCTTATTAAGGTCATACTTGGAATAATGTGTATATATTGATCCCCTTACTTGAGGAGGTATGCATTTCCCTTTGAGGAAGTGTATAGCATTTCTGATGAACAGATCTGATGAACAGGGATCGTTTTAGAGGAAGCAATTATATTATATGATAATATATTTATTCCTATAGCCTGGTAAAAAAAAATAGATTATTGAATTGAACATAGAAACACCTAAAGGTTGGAGAATATTTCCCTTAGCTGAGAAGTCAAGAAATTTAGGTTACAATTTTTGAGCCTGAGAGATCTTGGAGCTCAAGTCTCAGTATGGGGGGGGTCATGATACAACTTCATAAAACCTTGGTTAGATTACAGATGGAGAATATATGTTTAGGTTGCTACACAATAAGATGGTAATGATTACAATGGAGAAAATGCAGAGGAAGTTTTCCAAGACTGACACAATGCTGGAGCAACTCAGCATGTCAGGCAGCATCTATAGAGCAGATGACCTGCTGAGTTACTCCAGCACTTTCTGTCATTCTTTGGGATCCAGCATCTGCAGTTCCTTGTTTCTGCATTTCACTGCTCCACTGCAAAATCACCTCAAGGTGTGCCTACTTGGAAAAAGATTTCCTCTCCCACACAACAGGGATTCTGTGAATCCCTCTCTCACTGCTTCCCCTGTGATTCCTGCTGCTCCCCAGCAGAGTATGAAGAAATGTGCCGACCCATAACATCACCTATCCATGTTCTCCAGAGATGCAGCCTAACCTGCTGAGTTTCTCCAGCATTTTATATCTCTTTCTGAAAAACAATGTATTCATTCATAAGATTGTGCACCCTTGCTACTGTGTACCATGGATATACAGTGGCTTGCAAAAGTATTCATACCCCTTGAACTTTTCCACATTTTGTCACGTTACAACCACAAATGTAAATGTATTTTATTTGGATTTTATGTGATAGACCAATACAAAGTGGTGCATAATTGTGAAGTGGAAGGAAAATGATACATGGTTTCCAAATTTTATTACAAATAAAAAACTGAAAAATGTGGCGTGCAAAAGTATTCAGCCACCTTGAGTCAATACTTTGTAGAACCACCTTTCACTGCAATTACAGCTGCAAGTCTTTTGGGGTATGTCTCTACCAGCTTTGCACATCTGCAGACTGACATTTTTGCCCATTCTTCTTTGCAAAATAGCTCAAGCTCAGTCAGATTGGATGGAGAGCGTATGTGAACAGCAATTTTCAAGTCTTGCCAGAGATTCTCAATTGGATGTAGGTCTGGACTTTGACTGGGCCATTCTAACACATAAATATGCTTTGATCTAAATCCATTGTAGCTCTGGCTGTATGTTTAGGGTTGTTGTCCTGCTGGAAGGTGAACTTCCGCCCCAGCCTCAAGTCTTTTGCAGACTATAACAGGTTTTCTTCCAAGATTGCCCTGTATTTGGCTCCATCCATCTTCCCATCAACTCTGACGAGCTTTCCTGTCCCTGCTGAAGAAAAGCATCCCCACAGCATGATGCTGCCACCACCATGTTTCATGTGGGGATGGTGTGTTCAGGGTGATGTGCAGTGTTAGTTTTCCACCACACATAGCGTTTTGCATTTAGGCCAAAAACTTCAATTTTGGTCTCATCAGACCAGAGCACCGTCCTCCACATGCTTGCTGTGTCCCCCACATGGCTTGTGGCAAACTGCAAATGGTACTTCTTATGGCTTTGTTTCAACAATGGCTTTCTTCTTGCCACTCTTCCATAAAGGCCCAATTTGTGGAGTGCACGACTAATAGTTGTCCTGTGGACAGATTCTCCCATCTGAGCTGTGGATCTCTGCAGCTCATCCAGAGTTACCATGGGCCTCTTGGCTGCTTCTCTGATCAATGCTCACCTTGCCCGGCCTGTCAGTTTAGGTAGACGGCCATGTCTTGGTAGGTTTGCAGTTGTGCCATACTCTTTCCATTTTCAGATGATGGATTGAACAGTGCTCCGTGACATATTCAAAGCTTGGGATATTTTTTTATAACCTAACCCTGCTTTAAACCTCTCCACTACTTTATCCCTGACCTGTCTGGTGTATTCCTTGGGCTTCATGATGCCCAAGGAACATTGGTTGTTCACTAATGTTCTCTAACAAACCTCTGAGGCCTTCACAGAACAGCTGTATTTATACTGAGATTAGATTACACACATGTGAACTCTATTTACTAATTCGGTGACTTATGAAGGCAATTGGCTGCACTGGATTTTATTTAGGGGTATCAGAGTAAAGGGGGCTGAATACTTTTGCACGCCACACTTTTCAGTTTTTTATTTGTAAAAAAATTTGAAAACCATGTATCATTTTCCTTCCACTTCACAATTATGCGCCACTTTGTGTTGGTCTATCACATAAAATCCCAATAAAATACATTTACGTTTGTGGTTGTAACGTGACAAAATGTAGAAAAGTTGAAGGGGTATGAATACTTTTGCAAGCCACTGTATGTATTGCCCATTTGAGAAAAAGGTTTATAAAATAATGAGGGGCATAGAAAAGCTGGATGATCACGGTGTTTTCCCACAGTAGGGGAGTCATAGGTTCAATGTGAGAGGGGAAATATTTAAGGGGAACCTGACGGGCGAATTTTTCATATAGAAGCGAGTGGGTGTATCGAACAAGCTGCCAGAGGAAGTGGTAGAAAAGGGAACATAATTTAAAAGACATTTAGACAGGTTCATGGATGGGAAAGGTTTAGTCGATATGGATTCAATGCAGGTAAATGCGTACCAGCTTTGGAAGACACATTGGTCAGCATGGATGTGTTTAGCTGAAGGGCCTGTTTCTGTGCTGTATAACTTTATGATTCTATAATCATTGATTTTTCAATTTTTGAAACCTCTGAGAATGGGGTTAGTGCAGGATGGCGGAGTTGAGGTAGAACATCAGATAGTATTGAATGATCTCAAAGTCCTTGGTGGAAGTATGGATAAAAGGACATAATAATGCGTTTGCCAGAATATGAACCAACATTTGGAATCAAAAAGAAAGGTCTCGACCCGAAACGTCACATCACCCTTTCCTTCTCTCCAGAGATGTTGCCTGTTCCACTGAGTTACTCCAGCAGTTTGTGTCTATCATTGTTTCTTTGTGTAATTTGTAACCATATGATCAATTTGCATTCCACTCAAATAATGATTTCTTTGCTCGTTAAATGTTACTGCTACTCGTCATTCATAACTTTTGACTTTGCTGTTCTCATTCCAGGATACATTGTGAGACATTTCCCATATTAAATGCAATATATTGCACTGAGTTGTCACTGCTCCTTTCCAATGCCCTTGGCTGTAATCTTTAATTGTGCCTTTCTTCCTGCTGCAGTATTTCTGCCAATACCGTTGCTGACATTACTCAAACACTTTGGTGTATACCCCCTCCTTTTCCCTGCACAGCTGCCTATGAATATTTCCCTTTAGTCTATTATTCTCCTTTTGTTCTGAAAATTAGACTGCTGTTTCAATATCTTAGTGGACTATTTTAAAGTAATTACTGTAGAGTAATCTGCAAACTGCACAATGCATAGTGATGCTGGCTAGTTTAGTTTAGTTTAGTTTAGTTTAGTTTAGTTTAGTGATACTGCATCAAAAGAGGCCCTTTGGTCCAACGAGTCCACATCAACCATCAATCACCTGTTTACATTAGTTTTATGCTATCACAAGTTCACGTTATAGGTGTAGAATTAGGCCGATCAGCCAATCGAGTCTACTCCACCATTCAATCATGGTTGATCTCTGCCTCCTACTTCCATTTTCCTGGCTTCTACCCATCACCCATTCCTGTAAACCTCTTCTGGACCATTTCCAGAGCTAACATATCCTTCCCCAAATATGAGGCCCAAATTTGCTCACAGTTCTTTGCCACAGAAGGCTGTGGAGGCCAAGTCAGTGGATATTTTTAAGGCAGAGATTGATAGATTCTTGATTAATACAGGTGTCAGAAGTTATGGGAAGAAGGCAGGAGAATGCGGTTAGGAGGGAGAGATAGATCTGTCATGATTGAATGGCAGAGTAGACTTGATTGCCAAATGGCCTCATGATCTCTGTTTTTGTATTCCGGTTCTCTTGATATAAATGCTAGCATTGTATTTTCCTTTTAATGGGCCTGTCCCACTTCGGCGATTTTTTCGGCGACTGCCGGCAACTGTCATAGTCATAGCAGGTAACCGTAAAAACAGCGACAGGACCCCCGTACGACAATGTCTACGACATTGTCTACAACAACCTACCACCTGGTTGACATCAAGCTACCGACACCCGGCAACCCATTAGGACATCCACCTACGACCTCACCTATGACAACCTACGTCCACCCACGACAAGCTACGACAAGGTAAGACATTTCAGTCGCTGGTACCTGTTGCCAGTTGACGTAGGTTGACGTAGGTAGTCGCCAATTCACGAAAGTCAGCACCGGCGACAACCTACGTCATCAAGGCGACAACCAACGACAGGAGAAGTCAAGCTGCGCTCATTGGAGTCGAGCAAACTGTTGCCGATTGTCGGCAAAAAGTTTTGAACATTTCAAAATCCAGTGGCAACCAGAAAAACACTACGATTCTTTGGGTGACTGACTCACGACCATACTCACGACCATACAGGCAACACCCCGGTAACCATGTGGCGACAGCCTAGTTGCCTGTACTCGCACAAAAAATTGCCTAAGTGGGACAGGGGCATTACTACCGATTCGACTTGCAAATTAACTTTTTGGGACTCCTGCATCAGCACTCCTGAGTCCCTTTGCACCTCTGATTTCTGGATTCTCTCCCCATTTAGAACATAATCTATTCTTATCCTGGGTCCAGTCGCTGTCATGGTAGCTCCATGGAGATTGTGCATTTTTCTAACTAGTATGTTTATTTTTAATTTATTTCTTACTACTAACACATTAGCACTAACAATGTACGACCGTAAAACACTCTTAAACTTAAACTTTAGTGTAACCCAAGGCTTTTTAGACACATTACTCTTGGCCGGCAGAGATCGCCTCCAGGTTAAAGTCAAAACATCGACGTATGCGGGGGGGGGATGTGAACAGGCTGGGAGCCCAAGCCTTCCGTCCACCTCTACCCAACATCCTTCTGGCTAATGTCCAGTCCCTGGAGAACAAGTTGGGTGACCTCAGGGCGAGGATTAGATTCCAGCGGGACAACATCTTCTGTCTGACCGAGCCATGGCTGACCCTGCTCGTTCTGGATTAAGTAATCTGCCCAACTGAGTCCTTCTCTGTTTTCCGTGTGGACAGAACGGAAGAATCCTGGAAATCCAAAGGGTGGAGGAGTTTGCTTCATGACCAACAATAACTGATGCAACCCTAGGAATATTAGGACCAGCTCTGTGCCTCCTCTAATTTATGTATTAATGTAGACCATAGCAGTGTTGACCCAACTTTATTATTTCTGTAAATTATGCCATCTGATTTCAAGAGCTCCAGCACATACTACACTGTGCAATCTGACACAATGAACCCTGACCCTCTGTTATCAATGGCATTCCAATTGGTGCCATTGCCTTTTGCAAAGATGATTCCAGCCGTTCCACAAAAAGTAAAATCAAAGTCCAAAACTTAGTTTGAATACATTATGCATAGTAAAGAACCAACAAGAGATTAATTACATACACATATTGTTTATTGCTGAGCTGGGTCTTCCCAAATGCTAGCCAGAGGCTACTTAAACTTTAATGATTTATCAAGTGATTGTCGGTGTGTTCTTAGCCTGAGGAACAGAAGTACAAATGGTAGAGTGAGGACTAAGCCTAGATTAATATGATGATGAAATAGGTCAATTAACATGATAGGATAACTTACTGCAGGCTATCAATTCTGCATTATTAGCAAATGGCATGTTTTCCATTATATTATAAAAATGATTTAAGAATTTTAAGATCTTATATAATTTCCTATTTGCATGTATAAAAATAATTTGAATATATTTGGGAAAATAAAAGAGGAAGGAAGGTGATGTAATATTTCTAGTTACCTTACCATCCAAAGCATTTTTTTTTCCAGCTTGTCGAAATGTATTTATGTTCTACGTGCACAATAATTTGCTGATTGCTATCTCTCAGACCTTTTACAATTGTTTCAGGGCACGGGCCTCAGTGAGTTGTCAGAGCCTTTCAGTCATCGAGGCCGTCGACTGGAACCTCGACTGCCTCATCAATAGACCACAATTGGTGCAAATTGACAACAATGCATCCTCCTCAAGAACCATCAGCACAGCAGCAGGTGCGTGCTCAGTCCCTTGCTCTACTCACTCCATATCCATTACTGTGTAGCCGGAGATCACGGATGTTATTTCTTGGTGGTGATCAAGGCAGCGAAATCTAGCCCAACCTATATTAGAATGAGGAATCAGTGGTCCACTATAATTATTTGCTGCATCTTTTTTTGTTTGCTTTTATTATGTTACCTATTCAGTACTGTGGTTACAGTTATTCTGCTAAAAGTACGAATTTCAATGTTCCGCTTTGGTGCATATGGTAATTAGACACTTTTGGCTCTTGACTCGCATTAGCCATCCACATCTGGACCAGGTATCGGTGGGGGGGGCGTCGCAGATGTTAATTTTAGGTGGTGACCAAGGCAGTGAAATCTGGCCCAATTTATTTTAAAATCAGTGGTCCACTGTAATTATCTGCTGCATCCAGTGGCTTGGATCAGATCTAAATATCGTTGCCCAGGATGTGAGAAAGGGATTTCATGCAAATGACAAGATGCAAGTATTTTATCACAGTCACTGCCTATTCATTACACTTTCAATGCGCCATCAATCCGCTCAGGTTGTTACAAGCGACGACAGCACATCAGCTACACACACACAAACTAGAGCAAACAACAACAATCAAAATGTACCAATTACTGGAAGCGATCATGCTGCGGGTTATACAATTTATGCCTCTGTCTCCAAGTCATTGAAATGACAGAAGCAATAATCAGCTGATAGCAACTGGTGATGTGCTGCAAACTGCCTGCAGATTGGCTTGAGTCTGCAGGTGAGGTATGTGGGCCGGGGAGCTGTCATTCGAGCTGGCTCAGCCGGTTAGCAAAGGGGAGTTAGCCTAGTACCTCGGCTGTCTTGCCGAGTGAAATGTGGTATCGCCATGTATTTATAAGTTGTTGTTGCAGTTTCCTCTGCACGTTAGTTTAGTTTAATATAGAGATACAACGTGGAAACAGGCCCTTCAGCTCACCGAGTCCACGCTGACCAGCAATCCCCCCACACTAACGCTATCCTACACATGCTAGGGACAATTTACAATTATACCAAGCCAATTAACCTACAAACCTGTCTTCTACAATGGAACCTACAACAGTAGCAGAGACTTGCAAACATTTAAATGATAAGACATGTCCATTTGTGTAAACAAAGACCAGGAATCCTTCAATGTGTGTCAATTTTATGTTGTTCCTGTTCTTGTGCTCAAAATTCATTATATGAATCTCCCCCTAATTCGCTTCACAAACAAGGCCCTAATGAGCCAACAACAAAAATGGTACATAGTCTTCAAGTGCCTCTAACACTTCGGGGTAGGTTTATTATACGCACTGCATGTCGAATGGCTGGAAAGCCTCTGGATACAATGAGCCACATTGTGCTGTGTTACGATGCAATATTTGGAATGACAATGTAGCATATTTGTTATTCCAAATATTTCACGGCAACCTATCTGTACAAAGATAATTATTTATTGCAGTACCTCTCAAGAGTTACATGCTTGATCAGAATAAGGTTAATTTTATCTTAAATTAATTATTCAGAATGCCTGTACAGGAGTGTCAGTATTAATATCTGATGGACAGACATAGAAACATAGAGACATAGAAACATAGAAAATAGGTGCAGGAGTAGGCCATTCGGCCCTTCGAGCCTGCACCACCATTCAATATGATCATGGCTGATCATACAACTCAGTATCCTGTACCTGACTTCTCTCCATACCCCCTGATTTCTTTAGCCACAAGGGCCACATCTAATTCCCTCTTAAATATAGCCAATGAACTGGCCTCAACTACATTCTGTGGCAGAGAATTCCACAGATTCACCACTCTGGGTGAAAAATTATTTTCTCATCTCGGTCCTAAAAGACTTCCCCCTTATCCTTAAACTGTGACCCCTTGTCCTGGACTTCCCCAGCATCGGGAACAATCTTCCTGCATCTGGCCTGTCCAACCCCTTAAGAATTTTGTAAGTCTCTATGAGATCCCCCCTCAATCTTCTAAATTCCAGTGAGTACAAGCCGAGTCTATCCAGTCTTTCTTCATATGGAAGTCCTGCCATCTCAGGAATCAGTCCGCTGACCCTTCTCTGTACTCCCTCTATGGCAAGAATGTATTTCCTCAGATTAGGAGACCAAAACTGTACGCAATACTCCAGGTGTGGCCGCACCAAGACCCTGTACAACTGCAGTAGAACCTCCCTGCTCTTGTACTCAAATCATTTTGCTATGAATGCTAACATACCATTCGCTTTCTTCACAGCCTGTTGCACCTGCATGCCTACTTTCAATGACTGGTGTACCATGACACCCAGGTCTCATTGCATCTCCCCTTTTCCTAATCGGTCACCATTCAAATAATAGTCTACTTTCCTGTTTTTGCCACCAAAGTGGATAACCTCACATTTATCCACATTATACTCCATCTGCCATGCATTTGCCCACTCACCCAGTCTATCCAAGTCATCCTGCATCCTCCTGGCATCGTCCTCACAGCTAACACTGCCCCCCAGCTTCGTGCCATCTGCAAATTTCAAAATGTTGCATTTAATTCCCTCGTCCAAATCATTAATATATATTGTAAATAGCTGGGGTCTCAGCACTGAGCTTTGCGGCACGCCACTAGTTACTTCCTGCCATCCTGAAAAGGACCCGTTTACTCCTACTCTTTGCTTCCTGTCTGCCAGCCAGTTCGCTATCCACATCAATACTGAACCGCCAATACCGTGTGCTGTAAGTTTGTATACTAATCTCTTGTGTGGGACCTTGTTGAAAGCCTTCTGAAAGTCCAGATATAACACATCCACTGCTTCTCCCTTATCCACTCTACTAGTTACATCATGTTGAAACCTGGTGAATTAAAGTAAGACTTTCCTACTCACAAATACCCCGCTCACTCATGCCAGTTCATGTCTGAAGCTGGTAGTCCCACACGAACGTCTGCATCTTCCACTGGGATAGAACCTATCACCTTCACATGATCAGATAATTAGCAAGACAGACTTGGAAACCGTTACAACCAATCTGATACAATGAATGGTAGACAAAAGTGCTGGAGAAACACAGCGGGTGAGGCAGCATCTATGGAATGAAGGAAATAGGCAATGTTTTGGGCTGAAACCCTTCTTCAGACCCTGATACCCACACCCTGATTCAATGAATGACAGGAATCAAGCCAGGGTTACTTGTAGATAGATAAATCAATATTCATTCCTACTTTCAATGAATGAATTAATATTAATTCAATCACTCCTCCCCAATCCTGAAATATGAATTAAATAACGGTATATCCCTACATTCTCAATAGTTATTCTGTCACGCCCGGAGTAAATCAGACAGCAAATTCCCAGGAATTTGCACTGATTCTTCTATGGAACTCTACTAACTAAATGTCCATCAAACAGGTGGTGAATGAAAACATGATACCTACTCAATAAATCATGGCTTGAATTTCCGATTAAATGTAAACAATTATTGTCCCCTGTGTCTTCTTCACTGCCCTGGATGGATGATAGATGTGTCTCTGCGGATGCCTATAAAAGATGCATCTGAATTTATGCTGATAACACAAATGTAAGTGTTCTGTAAGACTATTAAATAACCAAAAAGATTTGGAAAGATTAATAGAGAGGGAGTCATGCATTAAATGCAATTTAAGATGGGTTAAGTGTGAAGCATTTGGAAGAAAAGACAATAGATGATAGTATACACTTAAAAAAAATGGATCAGCAAACATTTAAGATCTTTATATATATCCCCGACATTGTTAGTGTAGATAAATAAAGCCAACGCAACATTCCTTGGCATCAGGTTCGGCACAATGACAAAAGTTAGAATTTTGTCACTGAAGCAATCACTGAAATGCACAACTTATTTCTGAAGAAACCACAGACACCCTTTGTACGAAACACACTGGCAATATCCTTTACGGTGACTGTGCTTCCCTGATTTTTTTGTTTCTTCCCTGTGCAGGGTTTATCTACTAATTAATAGTGATCGATGACAGGAAGTGAAGCGGTACACATACCCCAGTTTGCATTGATGGTGCCGAAGTAGAGACGATTGAAAGCTTCAAATTCCTAGGAGTCAATATCACCATAAACTTCTCCCTGACCACCCATATTGAAGCTACGACCAAGAAAGCAAACCAACACCTCCACTTAGAAGGCATAGGAATTTCGGTATGTCCCCTACAACTGTCACAAACATCTACAGAAGCACCATAGAAAACATTTTATCAGGATGCATCCCAGCTTGGTTTGGTAACAACTCCATCGGAGATCACAAAAAATTGCAGCGAATTGTGGATGCAGCCCAGACCATCACACAAACCAACCTCCCTTCTATTGATTCCATTTATACCTCACGTCACCTCGGCAAGGTCAGCAACATAATCAAGGACAAGTCAACCCTGGCCACTCCCTCTTCTCCCCTCTCCCATCAGGCTAAAGATAAAGAAGTGTGAAAACTCACACCACCAGATTCTGGGACAGTTTCTTCCCAGCTGTTATCAGGCAACTGAATCATCCTACCACAACCAGAGAGCAGTGCTGAGCTACTACCTATTTGATGACCCTCAAACTATCCTTGATCAGACTTTGCTGGCTTTACCTTGCACTAGCTGTTATTCCCTTATCATGTATCTATACATTGTAAATTGATCGATTGTAATCATGTATTGTCTTTCTGCTGACTGGTTAGCATGCAACAAGGCTTTTGCCTTGGTATACGTGACAATAAACTAAACTAAACTAACCAAACTGATCCAACTGTTAGACAAGATGGAAAATGACACGCAAATCAATAAAGTATGGCATAAGATCTCAATCAATATATTATGGCTTTTGCTTTCAAGAAGCCATTCTCCCGATTGGCTTCCCCTCTACCCCAATTTACAGAGGCACCCTGGGGACTCCCCAATACCAGGGACTTGCCGAGAAATTAAAAATCTACCACCACTGGGGGCACTTAGGACATACAGTTTATACATTAAAATCATATGTGCATGTCCAAACCTCATTGTAGGAGGTGTGATGGATATGAGTGTTACCCCTGTGCTCGCCTTGCCTAAAACAGACATTGGAAAGTATATTGTATTTTCTATATGAAATTCACAAAATTTGGTCTATTCAATTTCTGAAATACTCCACTTCTGAAATTCAGTTCGGTTGACTTCAAAGCACCAGTTGCAGAAGCAGAGTACAATGGTGTCTGTTAGAAAAAAAAAACATTCGTACAGCGTCAGCCATGGAATTACAATGACTCTTCTTTCCTGAGGATGTGTTGGCTACAACCTCAGCTTCCCCCGGGACTCACATTGTCCTGATCGCCCTCTCAACTCTGTCTAATAATACTCTGCACCATCCCATGGGACATATTTTGCCTTGCTAACTGGTGACATCCAAACCAGACTCAGAAGGCTCAGAAACACTTAATTAGCAAATTGTCAAACAAAATATGCCCACATAAGGGGGTATGTGGGCAAATGATGTAGAGTTTCATCAGAGCGGTAGGTTTCAAGTATTGTGTAATGACAGTGTGCAGGCAATGTTCAGGGATGGATTTGAAGCATGTAAAATCTCAGAAGAAATTTGGATTGCAGCATGGATTGAAAAGCTTTATGATATGAGTCAAAGCAGGCAAATGAGAGAAACAAGAAGGGTTTCGACCCAAAATTGTAATTCCATGGCTGACGCTGTACGAATGTTTTTTTTCTAACAGACACCTTTTCCATTTCTCCAGAGATGCTGCTTGAGCCGCTGAATTACTCCAGGATTTTGTGTCTATCTTTGGTGTAAACCAGCATCTGCAGTTCCTTCCTAGAGAATTTAGTAACCTCAGGGTTATGTCGGTCAGTGGAAAACTGGATAGCACGCAACAAAAAAAAAAGCTTTTCACTGTACCTGGGTACACATAACAATATACTAAACTAAACTAAACTAGTTGTCACCAGTGTGTGTAATCGTATTATTTTTTTCTGGTATCAGAACTTCTGGCTATTAAAGATATTTAAAGTCATCAATTCTAATCTACATTTCACGAGCAGGAATCCAATTAGAAGAGCTGCTGTTATATTGAGCTGCTAGTTAAATTTGACCATCTGGTTATGTATTACCTTGGTGCAAGTGTTCACAATGCCACCCCATCCAGGAGTTGTCATGAGGTGAAAGGTTGACAAGAAAAGTTCTGTTATATCAAAACTGGTAAAAACTCTTGCAATAAGCCACAACTTTTAATCAGCATTATAAGAATGATTACCAATTGTTGATCTTTTACAGCAGTTACTGCAAAGCAAGTAGTTTCTAATGGTGCAATTTTATGATTCCAGTTGATCCATGACTTCTAAAATGCCACATGTGTTTTATTTGAATGCATTTATAGCCTGTTTGGGAAGTGCTACAATATAAATTACACAAGTCTGCACTAATTTTGATATGGAGCTGAACATGCAATTGTAGAAGTGGCAGGAAAAAGTGATCAATCATAAATTTTTAATAGCATTCAAAAGTACTGGGGAAATTATGCAAAATTATGCATGGCCTAGATACGGCTTCAAAAACTTGAACTCCCCTCAAGCACACATGCACACATGCACACATACTGTACAGTATATATTCATGTACATTTGCCGGATTTCAGCTTATTGGGGATAAATGGAGCTCCGATCTATCTCAGACCTCTACTTTCATCGGATCAGCTAAATGTGAATTGGGTAAATCTGCAGTTAGTGAGATTTATTGGTTCTCATTACCTTCACTCGGATTAAGGGTCAATTTACAGGGCTTTATCCTGGACCCCTCATGGGTTTGGTGTAGAATGCTCAAAACAGAGTATTAGCAGATTGAACAATAGCTCAATCTAGGGACTCCCTTACCCTATGCTCTAAAAACCATAAGGTTGAGGCTGAACAATGTCCCAAATGCCCAATCTACCTCGATGTGGCCCTTGCACTTCTTTCATCTACACTTTCTCTTTAATTACTATAGCAATGGACGGAAAAATGGCAGATGGAGTTTAATCTGAGCAAGTGTGTATATGTGTGTATATATTTATATAATGGTATATGGACACACTGATCTGTTTTTTTAGTCAATGCCTACTATGTTCTGTTGTGCTGAAGCAAAGCAAGAATTTCATTGTCCTATCAGGGACACATGACAATAAACTCACTTGCACTTGAACTTGTGAAGTGTGCACTTTGGAGGGTTTGAATGTAAGGGAAAGATATATAGTTGAAGTAGATAAAGTGGTAAAGAAGACGTATGGTATGCTTGCTTTCATTAGTTGGGGCATTGAGTATATAAGAGTCAGGAAGTCATGATGTAGTTCTATAATACTTTTGCTGTGCTACATTTGAAGTATTGCATATAACTCTGGTCACTCCTCTACAGGCTTTGGAGAGGGTGCAGTCGAAGTTTACCAGAATGCTGCCAGAATTTTGGGATATTAGTTGCATGGAGAGGTTGACTTGGATTGTTTTCTCTGGAATGTCAAAGGTTGAGGGGAGACCTGATGGAAGTATATGAAATTATGATAGTCATAGATAGTGTAGACTGTAGACAGACTTTCCAGGGTGGAAATGTCAAAGATTAGGGGGGCATAGCATTAAGGTGAGAGGGGCAAAGTTTAAATGAGATGTGACTTTACTTTCGACTTTGGACTTTAGAGATACAACGTGGAAAGCAGGCCCTTCGGCCTAGCGAGTCCGCACTGACCAATGATCACTTCGCACACCAACATTATCACACACACGAGGGACAATTTACAGAAGCCAATTAACCTACTAACCTGTACGTCTTTGGTGTAAACCAGAGCACCCAGAGAAAACCTATGTGGTCACAGGGAGAACGTACAAACTCTGAACAGACAGCATCTGTAGACAGGTACATATCCAGGTCTCTGGTACTGCAAGACCGCAACTCTACCGCTGCGCCACAGCGCCGCCCTGTGGGAGGAGCAAGTTCCTTACACTGAAGAGGTGGGTGCTAGAACGCTTCCAGAGGTGGTGGTGGAGGCAGATATGATAGTGGAGTTTAAGTTACAATAGATAGGCACCTGGATATGCAGGGAATGGAGGGATATGGATCATATGAAGGCAGATGGGATTAGTTTATCTTGGCATTATGTTCAGCACATATATTGTGGGGCCTATTGCAGTGCTCTGCTGCTCTATGTTCTATGTATCATATTTTGTACTCTGATTCCATTCTTTTTTTTTGCACTACTTGTTGCATTCTTGCATGGTATGATTGTATTCATATTTGGTATGATTTGCCCGGAGAGTAAACAAAACCAACTTTTTAATTGTATCTCAGTACACATGACACTGATAAACCAATACCAATAACAGGTTGTGCAAACCAACCAGTCTTACTGTGCAATTATTTTTTCCTCAAAATTCTGACTGAATACATGTCATAGAATCATCCAGCGTGGAAACAGGCCCTTTGGCCCAACTTGCCCACGCTGACCAACATGCCCCATCTACATTAGTCCCACCTGCCTGCATTTGGCCCATAACCCTCTAAACCTGTCCTATCCATGTACCTATCTAAATGCTTCTTAAAAGTTGTGATAGTCCCCGCCACAACTACCTCTTCCGGCAGCTCCTTCCACGCACCCACCACCCTTCGTGTAAAAAGGTTTTACCCCTCAGGTTCCGATTAAATCTCCCCCCCCCCCCCCCCCCCCCCCCCCCCTCCTCGCCTTAAACCTATGTCCTCTGGTTCTCGATTCTCCTACTCTGGGAAAGAAGCAGGAGCAGGTTTTCATGGCCAGCTGGAGCACAGAAGGAAACCCTGGCTGAGAAAATCACACAGGCTCTTTGGAATTTCATTTTATTAACTTGAATGAAACTAAAAAAAGAACAGTTTTGATTAAAAGCAGGTAATCTTCCTTGCAAGATGTTTTTATATGTCCCCTGAGCATTGGATTACAAAAAACATGTATCTCCCAGATACCCAAATCCATTGATTCCTTCTAATTTAAAATAGGCACAGAGGCACAGCAATTGGCACAGCTGCTACACTGCTTCACAGTCCTGGGTTTGATCCAGACGTCTGGTGCTATCAGTGTGAAGCTCCCTCATGGTTCTCCAGCGAGTGCTCCAGTTTCCTCCCACATCACAAAGATGTGCAGGAAGGTTAACTGCCCTGCTATAAATTAGCCCTTCCTGGAGATGGATGAACAAAGGCTTCTCCAAGAGCCAACATTGAGTGAGTAGGTCGAATGGCCTCATTTCATGCTCTCAGGGAACATGAGGTAGATGAACAATTTTCAGTGTATAATAGTGACTAAAATACTTCAACATCCAATCCATCAACCAAAGTAAAAACACTTTTTATTTTCTTTCTCTACATCAGCTCCACCTTGCTCCCTCTTTCTTCACCCCTAACGACCCCCAACCCAACGGACAGTGAGGGGCTAGACTGGGAGATAAAATCAGAAATATTGCAATTCCACCTCTAACCAGCTGTGTTCCCAGCTATTGTAACATTTACTGTGACATTAGTAATCTGGGAACATTAACTTTCAAATCTCTTTGTACCTGCATCATTCCTTGCTGTAGAGTATTAAAGCAATATTTATTCTGCTTGAGTAGCTTACAACTCAACGGTATGAACAGTGAATTGTCCAATTTTAGGTAACCTCCTAAGAACCCTCCCCCCCCCCACCCTGCTACAGCCCCACCCCCCACCTTTCCTCCCCATACCTCCTTCTTTCCCCCACTCCCTGCTCCCACTCCCCCCTGTGCCTCATCTAGATACACATCCATTTCCCTTCCCCCACCTCTCCAGCTATTTTCTTCCCGAGTGCCCCGACCACAGAAGAACAAAGAAGGGAAGAAGATTGAAAGTTTTTTTACCATCCATCACAGTGAGGAATGAGGGGGAGTCTCTGTGGTGGATGTTCATGTTTAAAATTTATTTGGGTGGCTTGTTGCTCTTTATTGATATGACTGTATGGCAAATCAAATTCCTCGTATTTGCGAAACATACTTGGCTAATAAATTACTATTATGATTAGGATTATGATTATGATCATGATGATTACAGTTCGGAATTCACAACTCCTCAACCCTATCTCACGCCTTCGGTTTTTATCTCTGGCCTTTGTTTCAATCATCTACTACACTTTGTCCTGCCTCGCCCCTTTGCTAGCTTTATTCTCCCCCCGCCCAATCTGTCTGAAAAAGGGTCCCAACCCAAATCATCACCTATCCATGTTCTCCAGAGATGCTGCCTGACCTGCTGAGTTACTCCAGCACTTTCTGTCATTGAGTCATAGTCATAACGTCATTGAATCATAGAGTTATACAGTGTGGAAACAAACCATTCAGCCTAACTTCCCCACACCGGCCAACATATCCCAGCTACACTAGTCCTACCTGCCCATGTTTGGCCCATATCCCTCCAAACCTGTCCTATCCATGTATCCGTCTAACATTTCTTAAACATTGGAATTATCCCTGCCTCAACTACTTCCTCTGGCAGTTTGTTCCACACAATCAATAATATCTGAGTGAAAAAGTCACTCCTCAGACTCCTATTAAATCTTTCTCCTTCATCTTAAACCAATGTCCTTCGGTCCTCGATTCCCCTACTCTGGGCAAGAGACTGTGCATCTACCCGATCTATTCCTCTCCACACAATCACGTGGAGAACTGAAAACTCCATACATCCAGCACCGGAAGTCGGGATTGAATCCTGGTCTCTGGCACTGCAAGCACAGTAACTCTACTGCTGCAGCACCGTGCCGCCCTTGCTCATTACTACAGGAGTCACAATTCTATTCATTATTGCATCATTAGTATTAATATAGAACTTGTCGTCATCTTATGTAAATCATTGATAAGCATATAATTAGATATTTATCCAAAATAGCCCTAAGTATAGCAGCAACAAGTTATTGTACACATCTTTTGTACACATATTGTACACATCTCTCAAGATGGCGCCTGCCTGCGGCGACTTTTGCGGAGCTCCGGAACATAAAAGGCTCATCTACAACTTCCAACAACTTACCTGGATCAGGAAAACGGCAGTAATCGGTGCCTTCAGACAAGCTGCTTGGACAGCTGAAAGCGCTGGCAATTTCGCGATCTCCCCCAGCTGCGGGAGCCCCTGGACTTTAAACTTTCCCACGCTGGCTGTGAAACTCCCGAACCGACTGAAGAACCCAGGTACGGCACCTGGAAATCCCGGGATGACCTCCAGAGCCGACGGGCTGGATCTCCCAGAAATAATGAAGCTGGAGCTGCTGACTCTGAGGGAACCCCCGTTCGTTACGGAGCTGGAGCTGCCGTCTGTGAGGGAATTCCCGTTCCAGCGCAGGTCCGTAGAAACAGCAGGTAGAGTCAACTCAGTACCTGGAAACAAAGGGGAAGCCTCCATTGTGTCCGGAAACGTGGCCGGCGGGCAGGACATCAGGTCAGACTGAAGCGCAGGGGACTCCGACCCCCTCTTCCCACTGTCATACTGGCAAATGTACAGTCCCTTGAAACCAAAGTGGAGGACTTAAGGGCAAGGCTGCTTTATCAAAGGGAGCTGACGGAATGCTCTGTGTTTTGTTTCACAGAGACATGGCTCACCCCCAGCTCCCCAGATTCAGCGGTCCAGCCTGAAGGGTTCTCCATCCACCGTATGGACCATACACTGGCATTTGGGAAAGGGAAAGGGAGAGGAGGGGGCGTCTGCCTCATGGTCAACTCTGCGTGGTGCTCAGACATGGCAGTCCTGTCCAACTCATGCTCTCCACACTTCCAACATCTGGCGGTGAAGTGCCGTCCCTTCTACCTTCTGAGGGAATTCACCTCCATCATCCTGATCGCGGTCTACATCCCACCCCATGCAGACGTCCGGCTGGCACTGGAGGAGCTGCACGCCATGGTCAACAAACACCAGACGTCTTACCCCGAGGCATTTACCACCATTGCTGGGGACTTCAATAAGGCAAACTTAAAGAAATCACTCCCCAACTTCCACCAACATGTCTTCTGCTCCACCAGAGGACCAAACACCCTCGACCACTGCTACACCACCATCAAGAATGCCTATCGTTCTATCCCTCACCCTCACTTCGGTAAATCCGACCATACCGCGGTGCTGCTTCTCCCTGCCTACAGGCAGCAATTAAAGAGCGCACCCCCAGAGGTGAGGACAGTACAGAGCTGGTCGGGGGGGGGGGGGGGGCAGAGGAACAACTACAGGACTGTTTGGAGTCTGTAGACTTGGCAATGTTCAAGGACTCGGCAACGGACTTGAACGAATACGCCACACTCGTTACAGACTTCATTAAGAAATGTGTGGAGGACTGCATCCCCACGAAAAACTTCCAAGTGTTTCCCAATCAGAAACCTTGGATGAACTGTGAGATCTGCACTCTTCTGAAGACCAGACACCGGGCATTCATGTCTGATGATACAGTGGTCTACAAGAAGTCCAGATATGACCTTGGTAAAGCCATCAAAAATGTCAAAAGGGACTTCTGCTCCAAGCTGGAGGATGAGACACACGTTCGGCAGCTGTAGCGGGACCTGAATGCAATCATTTCCTACAAGGCGAAACCAGGAGGCAGCTCGAATGTCGGCGATACATCACCCTGACGAGCGCAATGCGTTTTACGCACGCTTTGATAGGGAGAACACCGATGTGCCTTCCCGAGCCCCCATACGCTGTGATGGTATTTCAGTCACAGAGGCCGACGTCAGGAAATCCTTCAGAGGGGTGAACCCTCGAAAAGCGTCTGGACCTGATGGTATACCAGGTCATGTCCTAAAAACCTGTGCGGACCAACTGGCTGGAGTTTTTATGGACATTTTCAACCTGTCACTTTTGAGGTCTGAGGTTCCCACCTGCTTCAAAAGGGCATCAATAATACCGGTGCCCAAAAAGAGCAAGGTGACGTGCCTCAATGACTATCGACCAGTGGTACTAACGCCTGTGGAGATGAAGTGCTTCGAGAGGTTGATCATGGCGCAAATCAACTCCTACCTCGACAAAAACCTGGACCCACTGCAGTTCGCTTACTGCCTCAACAGATCAACGGTGGACGCGATCTCGCTGGCTCTCCACTCCGCTCTGGACCACATGGACAAGAAAAACATATGTCAGGCTGTTATTCATTGATTACAGTTCGGCATTTAACACAATCATCCCCTCCAAGCTGGTTACCAAACTCACAGAATTGGGTCTCTGCGCATCCCTCTGCAATTGGATCCTCGACTTCCTCATTCACAGACCACAGTCTGTTCGTATTGGTGGTAATGTGTCAGCAAGGGAGCACCTCAAGGCTGATAACAATCAGCAAGGGAGCACCTCAAGGCTGCGTGCTTAGACCCCTGCTGTTCTCACTCTATACTCATGACTGCATAGCCGGTCATAGTGCGAACTCCATCATCAAGTTCGCTGATGATCACTGATGGAGATGAGTGAGAGTATAGAAGAGAGATCGAGCGACTTTCCATATGGTGCCAGCACAATAACCTGGCCCTCAACACCAGCAAAACCAAGGAACTGATTGTGGACTTTGGAAGGAGTAGGATGGGGACCCATGGTCCTGTTTATATCAATGGGTCGATGGTTGAAAGGGTCAAGAGCTTCAAATTCCTGGGCGTGCACATCTCTGAAGATCTTTCCTGGTCCGAGAACACAGATGCAATTATTAAGAAAGCTCATCAGCGCCTCCACTTCCTGAGAAGATTATGAAGAGTCGGTCTGTCAAGGAGGACTCTCTCTAACTTCTACAGGTGCATTGCAGAGAGCATGCTGACCGGTTGCATCGTGGCTTGGTTCGGCAACTTGAGTGTCCTGGAGAGAAAAAGACTACAAAAGGTAGTAAACACTGCCCAGTCCATCATTGGCTCTGACCTTCCTTCCATCGAGGGGATCTATCACAGTCACTGCCTCAAAAAGGCTGGCAGCATCATCAAGGACCCACACCATCCTGGACAACACACTCACCTCCCTGCTACCTTCAGGTAAAAGGTACAGGAGCCTGAGAACTGCAACGACCAGGTTCAGGAATAGCTACTTCCCCACAGCCATTAGGCTATTAAACTTGGCTCGGACAAAACTCTGAACATTAATACCCCTTTATCTGTTATTTGCACTTTATCAATTTATTCATTCATGTGTGTATTTACGTATATAATGGTATATGGACACACTGATCTGTTTTGCAGTCAATGCCTACTATGTTCTGTTGTGCTAAGCAAAGAAAGAATTTAATTGTCCTGTCAGGGACACATGACAATCAACTCTTTTGACTTTTGACTTGACTTTGACTTTTGAAGATCAACTATTGAGAACCAACATTTTAGGGATTTTTGCCAAGTCGGGAAATCTGCTCACCTGTATCCACCTATCACTCGCCAATCTTTGTCCCACCTCTGCCACTTTTCCAGATTTTTCCCACTACTACAATCACATATGTATGGTCTCCAGAGATGCTGTCTGCCCCGCGAGTTACTCCAGCACGTGTTTTTTTTGCATGCGATAATGTTTGTGCTTCTTTCACAACTTGATAGTAAACTGTTCAAAGCTTAGGATTTATAGTACATACATGCACAATTTATCTCTCATCTCTCTCTCTCTCTCTCTCTGTCTCTGTCTCTGTCTCTGTCTCTGTCTCTGTCTCTGTCTCTGTCTCTGTCTCTGTCTCTGTCTCTGTCTCTGTCTCTGTCTCTGTCTCTGTCTCTGTCTCTGTCTCTGTCTCTGTCTCTGTCTCTGTCTCTGTCTCTGTCTCTGTCTCTGTCTCTGTCTCTCTCTCTCTCTCTCTCTCTTCTCTCTCTCTCTCTCTCTCTCTTCCCTCCCCCCTCCCCCCCCCCCTTCCCCCACCCCCCTTCCTTCTGTTGCAGGTCTGCATAAGATTTAGAGGGAGAAAGCCAAACAGGCAAATGGGATTAGCTTGGTTGTCATGGATGAATTGGGCAGAAGGGCCTGTTTCCAAGCATAATGACTCCACTGTTTTTCTAAATGTCAATCTATAGCCAATTCTATTTTTCATCATTTTATTTTTTAATATTTCTGACCCCTATGCTTGCATTTTATTACGGTTCTACTCAGAAATAATTACTCTGCCTTTTTGGGAAGTCAGAGAATATTCTCATCAAAGCTGCAGTAAATCTCAGTGGAGCCCCTCAAATGTCAGTTTATTTAACTTGCAGCCAAGAGAAATATTCATATCGTGCTGCATGCCATTAACATGAAAAATATATTCACAATATATCCAAAAATATGATCAAATTATGTTGAGCTTGCTCAGCAAAACGATTGGAAGAATTGAGAATAAAATTTAACTTACCTTGACAATACCTTACAATTTTTATTGAAGGCGTGAATACTTCTCTCCATCCACAAGCACGCAATCAAATGCTCAGTGCATGGCACAAGAGAGACCATGGGGTCATAGGACATAGGAGCAAAATTAGGCCATTCATAGGAGATCAGTGGGCAAAATTAGGGCACATGGTATTGGGGGTAGAGTGCTGACATGGATAGAGAAGTGGTTGGCAGACAGGAAACAAAGAGTAGGGATTAACGGGTCCCTTTCAGAATGGCAGGCAGGGATTGGGGTACCGCAAGGCTCGGTGCTGGGACCACAGCTATTTACAATATACATCAATGATTTGGAAGAAGGGATTCAAAGTAACATTAGCAAATTTGCAGATGACACAAAGCTGGGTGGCAGTGTGAACTGTGAGGAGGATGCTATGAGAATGCAGGGTGACTTGGACAGGTTGGGGGAGTGGGCAGATGCATGGCAGATGAAGTTTAATGCGGATAGATGTGAGGTTATCCACTTTGGTAGCAAAAACAGGAAGGTAGATTACTACCTAAATGGCATCAAGTTGGGAAAAGGGGAAGTACAACGGGATTTGGGGGTCCTTGTACATCAGTCTATGAAAGTAAACATGCAGGTACATCAGGCAATGAAGAAAGCGAATGGCATGTTGGCCTTCAAAACAAGAGGAATCGAATATAGGAGCAAATAAGTCCTTCTGCAGTTGTACAGAGCCCTAATGAGACCACACCTGGTGTATTGTGCGCCATTTTGGTCCCCTAATTTGAGCAAGGATATTCTTCCTATTGAGGGAGTGCAGCGTAGGTTTACAAGGTTAATTCACAGGATGGCGGGAATGTCATATGCTGAGAGAATGGAGCAGCTGGGCTTGAACACTCTGGAGTTTAGAAGGATGAGAGGGAATCTCATTGAAACATATAAGATTGTTAAGGGTTTGGACACGCTAGAGGCAGGAAACATGTTCCCGATGTTGGTGGAGTCCAGAACCAGGGGCCACAGTTAAAGGATAAGGGGTAAGCCATTTAGAACGGAGACGAGGAAACACTTTTTCCTCACAGAGAGTGGTGAGTCTGTGAAATTCTCTGCCTCAGCGGGTGGCGGAGGCAGGTTCTCTGGATGATTTCAAGAGAGAGCTAGATAGGGCTCTTAAAAAGGAGTCAGGGGATATGGGGAGAAGGCAGGACGGGGTACTGATTGGGGATGATCAACCATGATCACATTGAATGGTAGTGCTGGCTCGAAGGGCTGAATGGCCTACTCCAGCACCTCTTTTCTATTGTCTATTGTCTATTGTCTATTAACACTACCCTACACACACAAAGGACAATTTTATATTTATAACAAAGCCAATTAACCTACAAACCTGCACGTTTTTGGAATGTGGGAGGAAACTGAAGATCTCGGAGAAAACCCACGCAGGTCACGGGGAGAATGTACAAATTCCATACAGACAAGCACCCATAGTTAGGATCAAACCCGGGTCTCTGATGCTGTAAGGCAGTTGTTCTACCACTACGCCACCATGCCGCATGAGTAATCAGTAAAAGGAACCACTAACAAGTGATTATTTTCCAATCTCTCAGCTTCAGATGAGTGTATTTTGGAGAAATACAGAGAAGTAATTTGTAATTTTGAGCTTGCTCTCACTGTAGCCCTATCAGCGATGGAGTCTCTCCTGCAAATTTGTGCACAGTTCTGTTTAACCCACCTGTGCTCATCACAATTAAATGTGACATTCAAAGCTAAGGCTAAGAGAGAAATGAAAATATTCCATATTCATTGCCCACACAATCTAATTAAATATTTGTCATTTTGCTTAGCTAAATCAATATTACGACTCTTCATAAAAGTTAATCTTACTAGAATTGCTGGCAGTCAACCGAGGTGAAAACAAATTCAACACACACAGTGCCAGAAACATTCAGCAGCCAGCTCATCTCTGTGGAAATGACTTTAATATTTACTGGAGAAAAACTTCCAAGCACTTGGGAAAAATAAATCTGTTTCCCAATCATCATGGTATTTAAGTGGAAACCCTTCCAACAGGCAGGCCAACTGACAGACTGAACTAGGATAGACACGAAAGACTGGGGTAACTCAGTGGGTCAGTCAGTATTTCTGGAGAAAAGGAGTAGGTGACGCTTCAGGTCGAAACCCTTCTTCAGAATAAGAGTTCAGGGGAAAGCTTAATGAGAGATATAGACGGTGATATTAAGAAATATGGAACAAATGAATGAAAGAAATACAAAAAGAAATGATGATCAAGGAAAGGTGGAGCCCATAATGGTCCATTCTTGGCTGTTGGCTGGGTGATAATAAATTATAGAGATAGTGGAACTCAACAGGATGACAGTGAAACTAGTACAATGACAAGGGTGGGTGGGGGAGGGATGGAGAGAAAAGAGATGCAAGTTTTACTTGAAGTTGGAGAAATCAATATTCATAGCGTTGGGTTGAAAGCTGCCTGTTGGGTAGAGACTGTTAAAGCAGAACAGTAGAATGGGAATAGAAACCACATGGCAGACAGGGAGTGAGACTCAAAAGACCGCCGATGGTGGTAACTTGAGTAAAAAACAAACTGCTGGGAGGAATTCAGCGGGTCAGGCAGCATCTATGGAGATAAATTGACAGATGATGTTTCAGGTTGAGGCCTTTCTTCAGAGAGAAGGCGAAGAGGGAGGATAGGTGATAGATGGAGAGGAGAGGGAATGAGTGGGCCAAGAGCTGGCAAGTTTGAGGAGAATTACGATGATTCGGGGGGAGGAGAGAAGGTTGGAGATAGTAACCAAGGCTGGAAGTGGTAAGTGGATAAGGCAGAAGGATGCAGATGATAGAATCAGATAAGGAAGAAAAGCAGAGGGTGAATATGTGGAAAGCAGAGGAAGAGATGGTGAATAAAAGGAAAGGGAGGAGGGGAAGAACAATTGGTGAGTAGTGGGAGATGAGGTGGGGAGCGGGGTTTGAATTGGAATGGCTGAGTGGAGGTTGGGTGAATGAGAAATGGGGGATTACCTGAATTTGGAGAATTCAATGTTCATGCCTTTGGGTTGTAAGCTATTCAAGGGGATTATGAGATGCTGTTCTTCCAGATTGTGTGTGGCCTCATTTTTACAGAGGACGATCCAAAGATTGGCAGATCAATATGGGAATGGGAAGGGTATTTAAAGTAGATAACGGCTAGGAGCTCAGGCTGGCCCTGTGCACTGAGTGCAAGTGTTCGGTGGTGGTCACTAATGGATGGGGAATTGTGGCTTTGGTGGTTTGGGGATTGATCAGACAATAGAGGATGGGGGGATAGAGGAGGTTAGAAAGGAGATACTTGAGGAGGAGAGATTGCAGGAAGAGTTGGGAAAGTCATGGAGTGATTGGAGAGAGAAAGGCAGGCTGGAGTCGGAGGATGGGGAAGATGGGTCATAGAGTGATACAGTGTGGAAACAGGCCCTTTGGCCCAACTCGCCCACACCGGCCAACAATGTCCCATCTACCCTAGTCCCACTTGCCTGCACTTGATCCATAACCCTCCAAACCTGTCCTATCCATGTACCTGTCCAATTGTTTTTTAAACGATAGGATAGTCAGGGCCTCAACTACCTCCTCTGGCAGCTTGTTCCATACACTCACCACCCTCTGTGTGAAAAAGATACCCCTAGGATCCCTATTAAATCTTTTCCCCTTCACCTTGAACCGTCCTCTGGTCCGCGATTCCCCTACTCTGGGTAAAAGACACTGTGCATCTACCCGAGCTATTCCTCTCATGATTTTGTACACCTCTATAAGATCTCCCCTCATCCACCTACGCTCCATGGAATAGAGACCCAGCCTATTCAACCTCTCCCTATTGCTCACACCCTCTAGTCCTGGCAACATCATCGTAAATCTTTACTGAACCCTTTCACGCTTGACAATATCTTTCCTATAACATGGTGCCCAGAACTGAACACAATATTCTAAACGCGGTCTCACCAACGTCTTGTACAACTGCAACCCAACTTCTATACTCAATACTCTGACTGATGAAGGCCAAAGTTGCAAAAGCCTTTTTGACCACCTTATCTACCTGATGTCCAGATCAAATGGAGAGTTAGTTAATTATCCAACTTTGGACACTATTCAAACTTATCTATTTTTGATTATTAAAAAAAAAAATCACACCAACTCTTTCCAGGTCTGTGCTTTAAACATTAGAGATGCAGTGCTGAAACTGCCCTTCGGCCCAGAGTCCATGCAGCCCAATAATCCTACACTAGATGTACACTAGCACTATCCTACACATTAGGGAAATCTACAATTAACCTATCAGTGATGGAGTCTCATAACCTACAAACCTGATTAACCTACAAACCCGTACGTCTTTGGAGTGTGGGAGGAAACCGGTGCAGCCAGAGAAAACCCACATGATCACAGGGAGAACATACAAACTCCATACAGACAACAAGCTCAGTCAGAATCGAACTGGGGACTTTGGCGTTGTAAGGCAGCAACTCTACCTCTGCACAACTATGCTGCCCATCGTGCTCTGAAGTGATAAAAACGTTGCAGATGATCAGCAGTTCTGATGGAATAGACAAAGGCAAGGATCGGACCAATGTTCACAGATACAGCAGAGGAAGGACTAATAATGACTAATAAAGCACTGAAATAAATAACAGGAGATAATTAATCAGCCAGACAATATTATCACAATTAAACAGGCAGCATACTGAGAGAAAGCAAAGACCTTTAATTCAATTTGGAATTTGCTCGTCTAATACCTTCCTTGCTCAGTGCAGACACTATTTAACTTGTCTGTACATAACAAGAGCACCATGAGCTTCATGCTTGTTTTTATTTTGACAGCTGACATGTAAATGAACACTAAGCCTTGGAATTGTGTTCGACAAATCCTACGTGCTTGCAACCAGGTGAACTTTGCTGCCTAAGGCGTTATGAGCAGCAGCTTTCCAGGATGTTTCAAATGATCCCGACTTCAATGTTAATGAGCATCAAACTCCATCCTCTGTCATTTCCGTGCTGCCCAGCCAAACAGAAAGGCGTTCATGGACTATCTACTCCAGTTATTCTCATGCAATAATAAAAAAGATAGAATAAAAATACGATTTGAAAAGTCAATTCACATACTGTAACAGGTGTTTTAATCGAATACATCATCAGATTTTAAATTCTATTAAAGTTAGCATAACTTTTGAATCCTCAGGGAGGTGGAAGTTGTGGGTGAGTTTGGTATCATGGGGAAGCACAGTAAGGTCAGATACAAAGAGGTTTAGCTGAATCTAACAGCGGGACATCATTATAACTTTTCCACTCCATTTTCCCTGGTTTTAACTGCTCAATTATCTGATACAAAATTGCCTGCAATACCTCAGTGGTTGAAAATAAAATGTTAGTGTACAATGTTTCAATAGACAAATCATTATGTCTCCATGGAAGTGGTATATATTGTGCATTACAGGAACATTAATGTATTTTTGCATACCTTTCACTCCTCGTGTAAGCTCAGGAAGATTAGATAAGGTTATTTGGAGTATTGTGTGCAGTTCTGGACACCCCATTCCAGGAAGGATGCGGAGGGTGTGGAGAGGGTGTAGGAGAGAATGCTGCCTAGTTTAGAGATATTATCTATCAGGAAGGTTTGGACAAACTTGGATTGTACCCTTCAAGATGGTTGAGGAAAAGAAAGATGCCAGTGAGTGGCCTGAGGGTTTACCCTCCGTGTCCTCTGCGAAGTGCGGGGGGCACCCCAGGACATGGAGGCAGAGCAAAGGCCATCAGAGATGATGTATGGCAAATTCATGGATCGATGTTGAGGAGGCATTGGAGTGGCCGAGTTGGTCGAGTGGGCCGCTGGAGGTCCTGCAGCAGCCTGGGGCTCCATTAGACCAGTGCTACTCCACGAGGTTGAGCACGTGGACCGGACACGGCTTGCAGCAGCACAGAGTAGCGGAGCAGCAGTGGAAGACATTGACACAACATCTGGCCACGCCGACCCTTTCAAATCCAACCCGATGCCGCTGACAGGACAATGCGCCTTTATGGCCAAGTAAAGACACTAACATTTTAAAAGTATTTCAAACATGAAGGTACAGGATGATGCTTAACACTGGGTGACTCTTGTGTAAGGACTCAGTGTTGTCTACTCTCTTATATTAAGATTGTACCTAATGTATAGTAGGGTTATCTCTGAATTGTATGCAAAACAAAATCCTCGTACTTAGGTACACGCTATAGGTAATAAGGTATCCTTCAACCATTGAACCATTGATTATTTTCTGTGGGGCATCAGAGATTGCAGGGAGAACTGAGGAAACAATATAAAATTATGAGAGATATAGACTGGGTAGACAGTCTTTTTCCCAGGATGGACATATAAAATACTAGATGAGGTGAGAGGGATCAAGTATAAAGGAGATGTGCGGGGCAGATTTTCTTTACACAGAGAATGGTGGGTGCCTGGTACCCTGGCCTGGAGGCAGATACAATATTGGTGTTTGACACTGGTGTTTAAGAAACTTTTAGGTAGGTGCAAAGATATGCAAGTAATGGAGTGATATGGACCACATGCAGACAGAATAGATTAGTTTAACTTAGCATCATGTTCGGAATGGACAATGTGGGTCAAAGGGCCTATTCCATGCTGCATTGTTCTATTCAGGGGTGCGGTGCTGCCAGAGCTCACCAGAGCACCGCTCTGCCTTGGGCACCTCTGTGTAAAAAAAAGACAACAGAAAAACAGGGAATTTTAACGAGCGGCTGTGTGGTCGGTGTGACCTGATTAAAAGAGGAGGAAGGGGAAGATCCATTACTACTGATGGCTCTTCCCTGTAGGAGGGGTGGAGCACTAGGACCCAGCAGAGTCAGACCACGTGCTGTCTGCATGGAGGGTGGAGGTTGTGGACTTAGTGCTGTGCCTGGCACTCTGGTGAGGTGTGTCGGTTCTAGCCCCCTGGTGGCCGGTGGAGAGGCAAGGGTCGGCGGAGTCACTGGTGACAAAGGACAAAAGACAAAGGACTTTTATTGTCACATACACCAATTGGTGCAGTGAAATTTGAGTTACCATGCAGCACACAAATAAGATAAACACAACACTATAGAATTTAACATAAAACATAAAACGTCCCCCACAGCGGAATCAACATTTCCCACTGTGAGGGAAGGCGATAAAGTTCAGTCCCCTTCTTCATTGTTCTTTCACACAGAGAGTGGTGAATCTCTGGAACTCTCTGCCACAGAGGGTAGTTGAGGCCAGTTCATTGGCTATATTTAAGAGTGAGTTGGATGTGGCCCTTGTGGCTAGGGGGATCAGAGGGTATGGAGAGAAGGCAGGTACGGGATACTGAGTTGGATGATCAGCCATGATCATATTGAATGGCGGTGCAGGCTCGAAGGGCTGAATGGCCTACTCCTGCACCTAATTTCTATGTTTCTATGTTCACCCATGGTCAGGGCCTATTGAGGCCTCAGCAGTCGCTGCAACTGCACCCCGATGTTTCAGGCCCTCTCGCCAGGGTGATGAAATTCTGACGGTGGAACGGAAGAACACTCTCAATGGCTTGGAGTTTACGAATCGGCCGCTTCCTACAGGAGACCACGGATTCTGAGGTCTACAGGTTGAGCTGGGCGGAGCTCGACCACTGGTGATCCTCGGCGAAAGATCCCAGGGCTCCGCGATGTTAGAGTCAGCGCCACCCACGGCTGGAAGTGCCGCAGACCACAGATCTTACCTAAAGTCGGCAGGCCGTCCGGAGCTCCACACGACGATCCCGGTAAGGCATCGCCCGCTCCGCAATGGAATTCTGTGCTGCGCCACCGCTGAAGCTCTGGCTGGTCTCTGGTAGGAAAGGCCGCGCCAATCCAGATGGTAGGCCGCGAGGAGGGGTGAAGATGCAGCTCTGAGAAAAGACGCATCCTCGACCTGGTAGCGACTGGGAAAAATGGTTTGCTCCTTCCCACCCCCAACCTGCCCCCCCCCCCCATTAAAAAGACAAAAAAAACTCCAAAAACAAACTTTTAGACAGACTAAAAACAAAAAAAAGGACAGATAGCTGCTGGCGAGGCTGCCACACTCGATGGCATGTAGAGGCCCGTGAGTAGAGATACGGGTCGACGGCAGCAGCATCTGTGTTTGGGGAGACAGTGAAGGCCGGCGACAGCGGCGGTGGCCCTGCCCGGGGAGGTGGTGAGGGAGTTGGCAGCCGCGGGCGGCAGCTTCGGTGTTCCAACTCGGGGCCTGAATTTGGCCAGGAAGGCGGTGAGGGTCAGAGAGGAGGTGGATGTTGCTGCACCTCATGGTGGCCATCTCGGCCTCATGGTGGTCGACCGCAGTCCAGCGATGGTGCTCAGGCCTGTGGATTGGCGGTCAAGTCGAAGAATGTTGCTGGAGGGACCAGTCCGGAGTGGGTGAGTGTAAGTGGGTGTGTGTGAGTGGGTGAGTGTCAGTGGGTGAGCGTGAGTGAGTGGGTGTGGATGTGAGTGAGTGGGTGTGTGTGAGTAGGTGTGTGTGAGTAGGTGAGTGTGAGCGGGTGAGTGTGAGTGAGTGGGTGTGTGTGAGTGAGTGTGTGTGAGTGGGTGTGTGTGAGTATATGTGTGTGAGTAGGTGTGTGTGTGAGTGTGTGTGTTAGTGGATGGGTGTGTGAGTGGTTGTGGGTGTGTGTGCGTGTGTATGAGTGTGGGTGGGTGTGTGTGAGTGTGTGTGTGTGAGTGGGTGTGAGTGGGTGTGTGAGTGGGTGTGAGTATGAGTGGGTGTGTGAGTGGGTGAGAGTGAGTGTGAGTGGCTGGGTGTGAGTGGGTGTGTGCGAGTGGATGTGTGTGAGTGGGTGTGAGTGTGACAGTATGAGGGTGTGAGTGTGAATGAGTGTGAGTGTGAGTGTGTGAGTGGGTGGGTGTGATTGGGCGCGTGTGAGTGGACGCCTGTGAGTGGATGTGTGTGAGTTGGTGTGCGTGAGTGGGTGTGTGAGTGGGTGTGTGTGAGTGGGTGTGTGTGAGTGGGTGTGTAAGGGTGGGTGTGAGTGGCTGTGTGTGTGAGTGGATGTGTGTGTGAGTGGGTGTGTGAGTGGGTGTGTGTGAGTGGGTGTGTGTGAGTGTGTGTGTGTGAGTGTGAGTGTGTGAGTGGATGTGTGTGAGTAGGTGGATCGGTGACTGAGTGAGTGAGTGGGTGAGTGTGTGTGAGTTTGTGTGAGTGGGAAGGCCCAGAGGTGCGGGAATGTCAGGACAGGTTGGTGCCGGGCCCCTACCTATGTAAAAATACATGATTGCCGTCTTTTACTTTACTTGCTTGACATTTTCATTTCATGATAATTAGCGAGTGCAACCGTGCAATATTTTGTCATATTATTAAATTAAGTATTATATGTTTTATTGTACTAGCTATACACTGGGATGTAGTGATAGGTTATAATCTTGTTTGACCCTCTTGGGAGAGTGGCTTGCCCCCCCCCCCCCCCTCCAAGCAAAACCTGAAATGAGGCCCCAGTTTGACTGCTCCGGCACCTAAACAATTAGCATTGCAACAATGGTTCTATGTTCTACGTTCCAGGAATGGGAAGAAAACACAGAGTCTAGTGCTTGGTGGGGTAGGTAGAAGGGCTGTTCTGGGAGAAGGAAAGCCAGAGAACAAGGTTGGGTTCAGGCATTTGAGATGGCCAATGTTTATGACAGAAGTGCAATTGGCATTAGGAAGTTTGAGGGCTTTGTGAGGGGTTAGGAGAGTTCCTGCTGCCTTTTAAGGGGCCGTCCCGCTCGGGCGACATTATCCGCAAGTTCTGCCAAGTTTGCCCTCAACTCATAGGTCGACACGAGGTCATAGGAGGTCTTTGTGACTCTCCTTCATACATAGAAACATAGAAACATAGAAATTAGGTGCAGGAGTAGGCCATTCAGCCCTTCGAGCCTGCACCGCCATTCAATATGATCATGGCTGATCATCCAACTCAGTATCCCGTACCTGCCTTCTCTCCATACCCTCTGATCCCCTTAGCCACAAGGGCCACATCCAACTCACTCTTAAATATAGCCAATGAACTGGCCTCAACTACCCTCTGTGGCAGAGAGTTCCAGAGACTCACCACTCTCTGTGTGAAAAAAGTCTTTCTCATCTCGGTCTTAAAGGATTTCCCCCTTATCCTTAAGCTGTGACCCCTTGTCCTGGACTTCCCCAACATCGGGAACAATCTTCCTGCATCTAGCCTGTCCAACCCCTTAAGAATTTTGTAAGTTTCTATAAGATCCCCTCTCAATCTCCTAAATTCCAGAGAGTATAAACCGAGTCTATCCAGTCTTTCTTCATAAGACAGTCCTGACATCCCAGGAATCAGTCTGGTGAACCTTCTCTGCACTCCCTCTATGGCAATAATGTCCTTCCTCAGATTTGGAGACCAAAACTGTACGCAATACTCCAGGTGTGGTCTCACCAAGACCCTGTACAACTGAAGTAGAACCTCCCTGCTCCTGTACTCAAATCCTTTTGCTATGAAAGCTAACATACCATTCGCTTTTTTCACTGCCTGCTGCACCTGCATGCCTACTTTCAATGACTGGTGTACCATGACACCCAGGTCTCGCTGCATCTCCCCTTTTCCTAATCGGCCACCATTTAAATAATAGTCTGCTTTCCTGTTTTTGCCACCAAAGTGGATAACCTCACATTTATCCACATTATACTGCATCTGCCAAACATTTGCCCACTCACCCAGCCTTTCCAAGTCACCTTGCAGTCTCCTAGCATCCTCCTCACAGCGAACACTCCCCCTCAGCTTAGTGTCATCCGCAAACTTGGAGATATTGCCTTCAATTCCCTCATCCAGATCATTAATATATATTGTAAATAGCTGGGGTCCCAGCACTGAGCCCTGCGGTACCCCACTAGTTACTGCCTGCCATTGTGAAAAGGACCCGTTTACCCCTACTCTTTGCTTCCTGTTTGCCAGCCAGTTCTCTATCCACATCAATACTGAACCCCTAATACCGTATGCTTTAAGTTTGTATACTAATCTCTTATGTGGGACCTTGTCGAAAGCCTTCTGGAAGTCCAGATATACCACATCCACTGGTTCTCCCTTATCCACGCTACTAGTTACATCCTCGAAAAATTCCACAAGATTCGTCAGACATGATTTACCTTTTGTAAATCCATGCTGACTTTGTCCAATGATTTCACCACTTTCCAAATGTGCTGATATCCCATCTTTAATAACTGACTCTAGCAGTTTCCCCACTACCGATGTTAGACTAACTGGTCCGTAATTCCCCGTTTTCTCTCTCCCTCCCTTCTTAAAAAGAGGGGTTACATTTGCTACCCGCCAATCCTCAGGAACTACTCCAGTATCTAAAGAGTTTTGAAAGATTATCACTAATGCATCCACTATTTCCTGAGCTACTTCCTTAAGTACTCTGGGATGCAGCCTATCTGGCCCTGGGGATTTATCGGCCTTTAATCTATTCAATTTACCCAACACCACTTCCCGACTCGAGAGTGGTCCCCGCGTACTCGAGGCCTCAGCTAGGTTGCGGCGTTTTTTTCAATATGTTAAAAAATGCCCGCGAGTAAAAAAAGGTCGCCATGGAAAAATTTGATACCTATTTTTGCTCGTAGGTTTAGTTGTAGTAGGTGGTAGTAGGTGGTAGTATGTCGGCATGTTAGTTGTAGGTAATCAAAGGTAGTCAAAGGTAGTCGAAGGTAGTCATAGATATTCTTCATCATAGTTGAAGGGAGGTCGAAGGGAGGTCGAAGGAGATCGTAGGAGGTCGTCTTCACTCTCAACTTTTCAGTGTCCAATTTTCCCGAAGTTAGTCGTAGCTAGTCGAAGCTGGTCTTCAACATAGTCGAAGGAGGTCTTCTATAGTCGAAGGAGGTCTTCAACATGTCATTTTTTCAAACTCTTCTAAACTCGTCAATTAGGTCGCCCAAGTGGGACAGCCCCTTTACATCCAAAGAAGTCCTGAGGAGCACAACCACCTTCCCTAGTCAATGGTTTCCAATTCCTTCTCGTTGCTGGGATCTTTGATTTAAATGGAGATCAATGCCTCATTTTATAAACCACTGCATCCCCTTTGCATTTGTAGTCTTGCAGAAATTGCAGGGTGGCACGGTGGCGCAGCAGTAGTGTTGCTGCCTTACAGCGCTTACAGCGCCAGAGACCCGGGTTTGATCCCAAATATGGGTGCTGACTGTACGAAGTTTGTACATTCTCCCCGTGACCTGTGTGGGTTTTCTCCAAGATCTTAGGTTTCCTCCCACACTCCAAAGATGGTACAAGTTTGTAGGTTAATTGGCTTGGTATAATTGTTAATTGGCCCCAGTGTGTAGGATAGTGTTAATGTGCGGGGATCGTTGGTCGGTGCAGATTCTGTGGGTCAAAGGGCCTGATTCCACGCTGTATCTCTAAACTAAACTAAACTAAAATATAGCCCAAGGTCAAACTATTCCATCTTGTCAACCACCATCTAAATAAAAACAATTGCAGATAAGAAAGAGATTAAAATCAGACTAACAATATAATTTATTAAGATAACTACGTTAAAAATTGTAGGTGGTTTAAAATATGTGCATTCACTCACAAATGGCACAAAGAATTGAGCCTGAATGGTGAAATGAGGTAGCTTCATTTTATTTAAAGATCACATCAGATCAATTCTATATAATTTAATGTATTTATTGGTTTAAACTTACAGTTAATTAAGAAAAAAGAGTGTTATAAAATTGGATAAACGTGAAACGGGACCTAAAATACCAACCAACCCAAATATGATTACATCTCTAGAGGCACGTCAAAATTAGTTTGGAATTGTTATCGTTTTTTTTAATCATTTACTGATGAGGCAATAAAATGTCAGGGAAATGCTGGCATTGCTTTTTCACTTTCGCCTACTTAGCTTTTTGTTGTTACAGCTTTATACGCAGACAAACTTCAAAAGGAAATTAGAATGCAAACGGACTGGCAACGTAGGAACATAAATAAGTGGAATGTCACCCATACATATTCTCCAGGAATGCTGCTTGATCCATTGCTTGAGTTGCTCCAACACTTTGTGTCTTTGTAAACCAACATCTGCAGTTCCGTGTTTCTACATAAAGAAGCATACACTGAAATGTTGCACAGAGAATCTTATCCTTCCTAGTTTTGCTGAAAAGTTCAGTTCAGTTTAGTTTAGTTTAGATTATAGATACAGCTCAGAAACAGGCCCCTTAGGCCCACTGAGTCGGCACCAACCAGCGATCCCCGCACATTAACACTCTCCTACACACACTATGGACAATTTACACATACATCAAGCCTATTAACCTACATACTTGTATGTCTTTGGAGTGTGGGAGGAAACTGAAGATCTGGGAGAAAACCCACGCGGTCACAGGGAGAACGTACAAACTCCATACAGGCAGCATCCATAGTTGGGATTGAACCCGGGTCTCCGGCACTGCAAGCTGTAAGGCAGCAATTCTACTGCTGCGCCACCATGGCTTCTGTTTCCCATTCCTAGTACATCAACCTATAAACAGGTTAATGAATTATTATTCTTTTAAAAAGATGTACAATGACTTGAGGTTTTTCACAGGTAGGGGCTAGGGGCAAGTCATGCTTTATATGATGAAAACTGTAAAGCTGTAACATTTGTTGAAGATGAAAGATGATTTTGCTCTTTAGTAAACCTTCACAGCAAATGGTGTGTATCCGAGATGGTTATTCGATTTAGATCTGACATTTACCAATCTGCCCATCATCAGGAATTTCGATGCTCTGATCATTTTGTTTTATTAGTTTGCTTGCATTAAAGTGAATTTCTAAATTATGCTGTGAAGAAATGAAACAAGTATTTTTGACAGAGCACCTTTATTTGTTCATATTATTTTTTGAAACTCATTCACAAAGCTTTTCATCACAATCAAATATACTATAAAAACACCTTGAATTATACTTTTTTTGCATGACTCAAATTGATCTTTAAAGAGCTTTACAAACCAGATGAGAAGAAATTAGGATGGGATCAAAAAGCTAGATCAGAGAATTAGGTTTTAAAGACCAATTTAGTTTAATTTGGTTTGGTTTGGAGATACAGCTCGAAAACAAGCCCCTTGGCCCACTGAGTCTGCACCGACCAGCGATCCCCGCACATTAACACTATCCTACACACACTTGGGACAATTTACACTTACCCAGCACCTTGGCTATCCTGCGGGGGAAAAAAGCCACGAGAAAGTCTGTAAGGGCCCTGGACTCATATGAGTTGCACCAGGAGGTGGAAATATCCCTCCCACCTATGGGCAGTGTTGATGGCAGGCTGACCCACATGGAGCAACTTATAGAGAGGTTGCTCCACAATTATATGCTCCGGAGGGGTGAGCTATCTGAGCCCGGGTATTACAGGGAACCTGAGGCAGCAGCACCTGTGTCAGGGCTGCATATTCTCCTCTCTGATGAGGGAAGCGTACAAGGCCAGTTTAATACTGACTCAGGGTACGGAGGCACAGCTGGGCAGCTTTCTTCAAGGCATGAGGGCCAAACCCCGGGAGTATCCCCGATGGCATCCAAATTTGCTATCCCTGCCCGAACAGGGGAGCCATTGGGAGAAGAACTGGCCATGAGCATCAATTATCTGGCCTCCCATCAACTCCAAGACCAGGCCATAGAAGAAACTACTGCCAAATACATTACCCCACTGAACTGTGCCTCACTAAATGTCCCAGCAGTGAACAATTCCATCTGGGGACTCCTGCACATCAGAGCCCAGGAAGTAAAACTTCAAAACGTTTTACAATTACTTGCCTCAGGTATCACGGCCTTTGCCAGGTCAGTGGATGGGGTGCCCCTCTCTGATACCCAGCAGGACATGATGGCATTAATGTGCAATGCACATTTTGAAATCAATTGCCTCCGGAAGAATGCCATCCGAACCCGAAATTTGCAGGGCTGTGCAAGCCAGGGAATGTCCAACCCCCAAACCTACTATTCGGGGAAGACCTGCCTAAGCAGGTAAAGGAAATGGATGAGGAGGCAAAAACCGTTGGCCTTATCAAGGCACCACCTAAGATTTTATCTTTCCGGCGACAGTACCCATACCCCCCTTCGCACACCAAACGGTCCGCCGGATATGGTGGACGTCACGAGCAGCAGTCACAGAGGCCTTTATTAGGTCAGGGCCCAAGCCGGGCCATGTTCAAGATGCGCGCATGGTGCCCTGCAACAGCCCTACCCCCCAGACCTCGGGGGCAGAAGCAACCACCGATAAGCACTGAGGTAAGTGAGTCCGGTTGTTTGCGTAACATATCCTCGATGGATCAGTTACAAGTTGGGGGTAGATTACAGTTTTTCTTACATGAATGGCATTGGATAACATCTCACTCGTTTATACTGCGCTGTATACAAGGTTTAAAAATTGAGTTCCTTTTCGACTGGTCTCCACCCACTCAGCATACACTGAGCCGCACTTTTGGTCTTTCACAACAGGAGTGTGTGAGTGCACAAAGGGAAATTGAGTCTTTACTCAAGAAAGGGGTAATTGAGAGGTCAAGTCATGAGACTCATCAGTTTGTGTCCAATATATTTACTAGGCAAAAGAAGGATGGAGGATGTCGAATCATTCTTGATTTAACTGAGCTTAACACCTTTGTGCAGTATAAACACTTCAAAATGGAAAACTTTGTCATTGCCAAACAATTGGTTTCCAAAGGATGTTACATGGCATGCATTGACCTCAAAGATGCTTACTATTCAGTGGCCATTCATGTAGACCACAGGAGATATTTGAAGTTTAGCTGGATGGAGCAATTGTGGCAGTTTAAAGCATTACCTAATGGGTTAACCTCAGTGCCCAGACTATTCACAAGATTGCTAAAACCAGTCCTGAGGCTACTCAGGGCATATAGTCATGGCATATTTGGATGACATCTTGATCATTGGGAAGACTGAAATTAGCTGAATTATCTGTGTCAGCTACCAAACTCATGTTTGAGAGACTAGGGTTTCTAATCCATCCAGTTAAGTCTAAATTGGTACCATCTAGGATAATTGATTATTTGAGATTCACCATTAACTCAATGCAAATGTCAGTGACTCTGCCTTGGGGCAAGCAATTAGAGTTAATTGAAGCCTGCAGAAACCTCGTTGTTAAGATCCAACCTCCTATTAGACATGTGGCTAGTACAATTGACAAATTAGTGGCTGCTTTCCCAGCTGCTCAGTTCAGGCTTTTGCACTACCAAAGTTTACAGCGTGCAAAGGAGCAGGCACTCAAGCTTCATAGAGGTCGCTTCGATAGACCCATGCAGTTGCCAGCTGAAGCCATTGCTGAGTTATAATGGTTGGTTACCAATATTCAGTTTTGTTCTAGTACTATTTTAAAGTAAAGTAAAGTAAAGTATCCTTTATTGTCATTCAGACCTTAGTGTCTTAACAAAATTTCGGTACATTGCAGTCATAACATATAATAAAAAACAAAACACACAATAAAAACATATTTAACATCTACCACAGTGAGTTCACCAGGCACCTCCTCACTGTGGTGTAAGGCAAAAGTCTTAAAGTCTTTGCCTTCTTCCCTCCTTGTTATCCTGCAAACTGATGCCAGTGTGCTAGGTTGGGGTGCTACCAACACCGTCTCTAGCTGCGGGGGCAGATGGAATCTGCAGGAATCATCGATGCTTCAGTCACACGGTATTAACTACTTAGAATTGTTAGGAGCACTCTATGGGTTAAAGGCTTATTGTACCAATATGCATCATGTGCATGTTCAACTTCAGATTGACAACACCCTGTCTCTGCATTATCTCACACTCAAGGTAGTCATGCTCATGGCGCTGGCCACAGCTCAACGGGTCCAGACATTACATAAACTTAGACTGGACAGCATGATTACATCTTGTGACAACATCACCTTTTTTGTACATGATCTCATTAAGCAGAGCAGGCCAGGGATGTTTGGGTCTAAAATTGAGTTTTATGGCTTACCCTTTAGACCTACGATTGTGTGTGGTATAGAAACATAGAAACATAGAAATTAGGTGCAGGAGCAGGCCATTCGGCCCTTCGAACCTGCACCGCCATTCAATATGATCATGGCTGATCATCCAACTCAGTATCCTGTACCTGCCTTCTCTCCATACCCCCTGATCCCTTCAGCCACAAGGGCCACATCCAACTCCCTCTTAAATATGGCTGACGAACTGGCCTCAACTACCTTCTGTGGCAGAGAATTCCACAGATTCGCCACTCTCTGTGTGAAAAATGATTTTCTCATCTCTGTCCTAAAAGACTTCCCCCTTATCCTTAAACTGTGACCCCTTGTCCTGGACTTCCCCAACATCGGGAACAATCTTCCTGCATCTAACCTGTCCAACCCCTTAAGAATTTTGTAAGTCTCTATGAGATCACCCCTCAATCTTCTAAATTCCAGCGAGTACAAGCCAAAGTTACAAAATTACAATAACAAAGTTAATATCTCACATATTACAATACGTTAAGGTCACTAAGTGGCTCAGAGGCTCGGAACTGTCATTATTCGTCAGCTAAACCAAACCTCATAGGAAGGTTACAGTGCAGACCATCTCAAGATGGATTAAACAGGTTCTGGCATGTGCAGGAGTGAACACTGACACTTTTAAACCTCATTCCACCAGGGCTGCATCGACATCAGCAGCAAGGGATATGGACGACCCTCTCGACCTCATTCTAGCGGCTGCGGGATGGTCTAATGAGCGGACGTACCAATGGTTTTATAACAAACCTATCGACAGACCGGGGACTTTTGCTAATTCTGTTTTAAGTTCTGTTTCACAGTTTCCCCCTGGGTGAGAAGGGTCACTGTTAATTTTCATTTCGCTATTAAAGCATTAGCATTTTTATCCATGTCATGTTTGATTAATTCTTTCTCACTCATCCTGTTCAATTGATGCAGTGTGTGACGCATGGACTCATTTCCACGGCATGAAATCACAGAGCTTCATAATGTTCACGTAGTCATGGGAAGATTATATGTCATATGTACCTAAATGTTTGATTAACGTTAGACATACACTGATCCAATTTAAAATTGTACACAGTTTATATTACTCAAAAACAAAACTGAATAAAATCTTTCCAAACGTCTCTCCCTTTTGTGATAAGTGCCTAACTAAAGAGGCAACAATAGCACACTCATTTGTTTCCTGTGCAAAACTTCAGAATTTTTGGAAGGACATTTTTGAAAGCTTTTCAAAAATATTTAAATTAAGACTGGACCCAAACACAGAATTGATTATCTTCGGAGCAAGGGAAGCCTGTTCTGAACTAATTATATTTCAAAGATGTTTCCTAAACTATGGTTTGATAACGGCAAAAAAACTTATACTTAAATTCTGGAAAAACGCTCCTATCCCAATGTTTAAAATGTGGATCACAAATATGTTGGAAATATTATATCTCGAGGAAATGAGACTCGTTCTAGCAGGAAAACAAGAACAATTCTTAAGAATATGGTCACCTTTTATTGATTTGTTACAAGTATAATATGGTGCAGCATAACCCTAGTAAGTTATTGTTTTAGAACTAGGTGATGGGTGTGAATCATTATGAGAGGCATATTCCCTTTCTATTTTGTTTAGTTCTACCATCTTTGGATTTTTTACTTATTTCCTTTCCCTTCTTAAGGCCCTCTTCTCTTTGGGGCCTTGTTTTCTTTTCTTTTTTGTTTCTTTTCTTTTTGTTTTTCACATTCTCAAGCACACAGTCTACTTAACCATCATCACTCATCTAACACCAACCATTGCGGACTGCACTTCACCACTATTCCCATTCTTCTCTTCTTTCTCTTTTCCTTTTTGGTTGGACAGACTTGGATTGTTTTCTCTGGAAAGCCAAAGGTTGGGGGAAGATCTGATAAAATCATATATACAGTATATAAAATCATGAGAGACATAGATGGGGTAGACAGTCAATACCTTTTTCCCAGGATGGAAAAATCAAAAACTAGAAGGCATCGTTTTAAGGTGAGGTGGGCACAGTTTAAAGGAGATGTGAGGGGAAAGTTTTTTTTTACACAGAGGGTGGTGGGTGCCTGGAACACTGCCGAGGACAGAGTTTGAGGCAGATACGATAGTGGCATTAAAGAGGCTTTTGGATAGGCACACGGATATGCAAGGAATAGAACAGAAAAGTGCTGGATTAACTCAACTGGTTAGGCAACATCTCTGGAGGACACGAATTTCAGGTCGGGACCCTTCTTCAGACTTGGGATTCCAGCCTCTGTCTCTGGAGAAATTGTTGTTCTTGAATGGCCACCATGCATCTTACAAATAAATGATCACTGTATGTAAAGATATTTATTTTTATTTCTAAATCTCTCCAAGTCTTGTTCCTCCCCCCAAACCCCTCAGATATCTTTGGACTCTGCTGTACATAGAACAGGCATTCCCAACCGTTTTTGTCCTGTTTATCCCTGGCAACTTTAATTGCACATAACAATGTTATTTCATTTATTTATGAACATCTAATGATGAACAGATACCGGTATACCAGAACCAAACACAGTCAGTCAATGAGAAAAAATATGTACAAATCCTGAATCAACAAATTTACCTCCTGGGTAGGCGGAATTTACCCCCTGGGTATATTTACCCCAGGCTGGGAACCCTTGATATTGAATATTTTCAAACAGATTACATTTGACCTTGGCATTATTTTCAGCACAAACATTGTGGGCCGAAGGGCCTGTTCCAGTACTGCTTTATGTTCAATGTCAGTAATTTCTTAGTAATCCAGAGGCCTGAGTTTATAAATCAGAGATCACAGTTTAAATTTAAGTGTGACAGCTGCGGAATTGAAATTCATTGAATTACACAATATTTTATTGAAAAATCTTAGTAATGATGACAACTGAACTTCTAGATTGTCATTAAACACCCATCTGTCTCACAAGTGTGCTGCAGGGAATGGAATCTACCATCCATCTCTGATCAGGTCTGTATATAACTCCTGGCTCGTAAAATCGTGGTTGGCTCTCAAGTTGCTTTAAAAGCCACAATTAAAGATAAACAATAAATGTTGGCCTTGCCATCGATGCCCACTTTACAGGTGAGGAACTTCGAGAGAGTATTTTGAAATATTCATGCCTCAGTGTTCTGTTCAGTGAAAAGAAATCTCATACAAATCATGTCTGAATTTCTGGTTTGTGCTCCTCTGGTAATCTAACGCTGCACATTAAGCATTCAACAGAAGAACTGTTAAATAAGCTAAAAAATTAGAGAAGAAACAGCTTGGCCCAACAAAGCTCATCACTCTCTGCTCTAATTATTTCTCTGATTATACCATCCAATTATATTTTTATACCCTCAGTGATTTGCTTTTATGATGTTGCTTGCTAGATTAGTTAAAGTGAATATTAATCTTGGAGCAAAGCTTTTCTACCGCATCTATCAATTCTGAATTACTCTCCGCTCATATCTTTTACACATTTAATGCTCCTCATACATTTCAAATTATACCGAGCATGCCCTCTGACATTTTTCGTACCTGGCCGTATTCTTTTGTGGATTTTAAATACCATTTTTTCCATTCTCCTTGCAGGTCACTGTCAATCATGGATGAGCAGTTGCCATGATTGAAGCTCTTGAGATGTGCATGTAATAAATGGAGCTGAGCTTAGGAGAAGTCTTTCCTGTCAAGTGCTCTGTGCTAATTGTCAAAAACATGCAGCTGACCATCTGTGCAGCTCCCTCAATCTACCGCTCTAATTTCTTTCATTATTCCTTACATTACGATTAACTTTTTGAACTTATTTTACTTTCGCTACGCAAATTTGCGTCTTGGATAAAACCCCCTCAGAGCACAGTAAAATGTCAGCAGAAAAGAAAAGCATGGTTGCGGTTTCCAAAGTGATTTTATAGAGAATTTTACTTTTTTACAATCCTTGCCACCGACCGCTTCACTCCTCACATGCATTATTTTATGTCTGGAGACCTTTGTCAGAGCTGAGAAAGCGAGAACAACAAGTTTGTTTTCAGTAATAGCGAAGGAAGAGGGGTGGGGGTGTAATATGGGAGATGGCGATGACACGGTTTGAACAAAAGAAATATCTCTTAAATTGTGAGTCCAAATGCTGATTATATTGGTAAATGTCCCCATTAACCCATTTGGCCCCATATATTTAAAAGTGGTTGTGGATAAAAAATAGTGATGAATCAGGAATAAAGGTCTTAAATTGCCAGAAGGCCAAATTCATTAAACATAGAAACATAGAAAATAGGTGCAGGAGTAGGCCATTCGGCCCTTCGAGCCTGCACCGCCATTCAACATGATCATGGCTGATCATCCAATTCAGTATCCCGTACCTGCCTTCTCTCCATACCCCCTGATCCCTTTAGCCACAAGGGCCACATCTAACTCCCTCTTAAATATAGCAAATGAACTTGCCTCAACTACCTTATGTGGCAGATAATTCCAGAGACTCACCACTCTCTGTGTGAAAAATGTTTTCCTCATCTCGGTCCTAAATGAATTCCCCCTTATCCTTAGACTGTGACCCCTTGTTCTGGACCTCCCCAACATCGGGAACAATCTTCCTGCATCTGGCCTATCCAACCCCTTAAGAATTTTGTAAGTTTCTATAAGATCCCCCCTCAGTCTTCTCAATTCTAGCGAGTTCAAGCCAAGTCTATCCAGTCTTTCCTCATATGAAAGTCCTGATATCCCAGGAATCAGTCTGGTGAACCTTCTCTGTACCCCTTCTATGGCACGAATGTCTTTTCTCAGATTTGGAGACCAAAACTGTACGCAATACTCCAGGTGTGGTCTCACCAAAACCCTGTACAACTGCAGTAGAACCTCCCTGCTCCTATACTCAAATCCTTTCGCTACAAAATGAGAGAAGACCTGGCAAATGTAGATGGGAGCATTTAGACAATAGACAATAGGTGCAGGAGGAAGCCATTTGAACACCATTCAATGTGATCATGGCTGATCATCCCCGATCAGTACCCTGTTCCTGCCTTCTCCCCATATCCCCTGACTCTACTATCTTTAAAAGCCCTATCTAGCTCTCTCTTGAAAGTATCCAGAGAACCGGCCTCCACCGCCTTCTGAGGCAGAGAATTCCACAGACTCACAACTCTCGGTGTGAAAATGTGTTTCCTCATCTCACTTCTAAAGGGCTTACTCCTTATTCTTGAACTGTGGCCCCTGGTTCTGGACTCCCCCAACATCGGGAACATGTTTCCTGCCTCTAGCATGTCCAAACACTTAATAATCATATGTTTCAATAAGATCCCCTCTCATCTTTCTAAATTCCAGAGTATACAAGCCCAGCCGCTCCATTCTCTCAGCATATGACAGTCCCGCCATCCCGGGAATTAATCTTGTGAACTTACACTGCACTCCTTCAATAGCAATGTCCTTCCTCAAATAAAGAAAAGTGAAGTCATCTCAGTACTGCACCCTATTTGCTGGAGGGCAAAGATTCAAAAATTCAACTAAAGCTAATCAGCAGATTCACTGCAAGTGGCAAGGCAGGTACCTAGACAAGACCTGAAAATTACTGGCAGCTGGAGCTGGAGTGAAGGACTCTGGCAGTTGTTTCCAGCATAGAACAGCATGAAATGAGCTGCTGAAGGAGGTAGTTAAAGCAGATACTACTGCAAAGTTTAGGACAGGTTCATGGACAGGATAGGGTTTGAGGGATATGTGCAAAATTCTAGCAGGTGGCACCAATGTAGATGGGACATGTTGGTTGGTTAGTGTGGGTAAGTTGGGTTGCGGGGCCTGTTTCCCTGCTGTATGTTTCTATGACTCTGGCAGCTCTCATTGGGTTGTCTCGTTCCAGCCAGGTCCATATCCATTGGAGAGTCTGACAGTTTTATGCAAGACTTACAATGTTGTTTTTATATTACAAAAGAATACAGATTACAGACAAGCTTCTGAAACTTGAATGTCCTTTGTATAAACTAAACACTATAAATGTATCCGTTTTTTCTGTTGGTACTGAATACTGCCAAGGCTCAATATTTTGTTTTGCTAAATAACTCACAAATGTGCATCCTTGAGCTTATAAGTTGAACACTATTTTGGCTGTAAAGGTTTTTAAAAGCAAGAGATACCTAATACTGAACCATTGGTCTTTTTTGGAATATTGATGGAAGTAGCATAAAAGTGAAAATATGGAAATACACAAGAAATCGGAAATTATTTGTGGAGGGGGAAGCAGTTAATATTTCAGGTCTTTGGCCCCAGTTAATGCACTGTTCTGTTCTTAAACAATAGGGCATATTCGAGAGATCTAGTATTAAGTAAAGGGTAAAAGGGCATTTAGGAAATAATAATAGGTTTAGGAAGAGTTAACATAGAGTTAACAAAAGTCAACATGGAAATCATATTTGACAAGTTAGATTTCTTTTGAAATTGGAATGACAGAATAGATAAAGAAGGAACCAATGGATGTCGCATCAGAGGACTTTGATAAGGTGTTATTCAAAAGATCGCTGCAAAAACCTTGGGATCGAAAGTGATGTACCAACGTGGAATCATGTGCAAAGTGCAGGAAATAGGGGGGGAAAATGTCATTTTTGAGTGGGGCTGCTGTGACTAGCATGGTACAAATGGAGTTAGTTTCAGGACTTTTATAGAGATTGGCAGCATTGCAGTTATGTTACTGGATAGCCTAAAGACCTTACAAACAATAATAATGCAATAAGTGTTCATTTCCTACCATGTCATCTGGGTATTTTCAGGTTAAGTAGTAAAATTAAAAATCTGGAACGTAGAGCTAATATCAGTAACAATGACCATGAAATGATCAGATTGTGGTAAAAACCCATCTGGTTCATTCTTGTTGTTTAGGAAAGAAATCCACCCTCCTTACCTTGGTCTTGGCCTGAATGAGATGCCAGACTCAAGGTTGTAACTGTCCTTTGAAATAGCTGAGCAAGCCATTCACTCGTAGGTCAATTAGCGATGGACAACACATTTTGAACTTGCCTGTGATGCCTACATTCCTTAAAGAAAGTAAAAAAACACAGAAATGCAATTATTACATTTGAAAATAGAGCAATTGTGAAGAATTATTTGAGTCCCTTCATTGGAAGATTTAGTCCAGTTGTTAGTTAGCTTTGCATTTCCTTTTCTAAGTTTTGAAAATTGAATGAATTTTCCGGAATAAAAATATGTGAAAATGGGCATGGAAAAATGTCCACAGTCTACCTCACCTATCCCCAAAGTTAATACTTTTCAATCACCCACACTACTAAACATCTAAATTCCCATTATATTTCCCATACATGATTTTACTTCGGAGTCACGTGAGTGACTTCGTGAAGACCCCGCCAGCACGCATGCGCGACATATCGTCGCGCACATTAGCATCGACAAGCTGGGGGGTGGAGTGCGCTCTCTCCACCAGCTCCTTCATAAGGACCATCAGGTAAGTAGAAACCTTACTCCTACAGGATGGACAAAGGCAAACGGAAGGCAACGCTCTCCAGGAGCCGCGGGGCATCGACCAGCCAGTGGTCTTTGTCACCGGAGCTGCAAGCACCACCGGCAGCTTCGGGACGGTCGGGGGCAAAAATGGGGAAATCGGGCGCTCCCGTTACACCAGCGCCCGACTCATCACCTGAATGGTTCACCGCACCGGAGCTGGAGCCTGCTGACCCAGACTTCGAGCCCCCATCCCCCAATACCTCAAACAGGTACGTGGGAAGGAGCCTCGCTCGTCACCAGCGACCTCACCCCGTGTTCCAGCAGACCCATGGGGACTGGGCCGGGGGACAGCTGCGCTGCAGGGGAGCCCTGCAGCTGCACTCCGCCACGTACAACTGCCAGGGATATCTGCCGTAGGGCAGTCTGGCAGAACTACTGCTGCGTCGAGCAGGCCTGCAGGAGCAGGTGCTGCCGGCAAAACACCTCGTCAGGCTGCGGTCAAGGGCGTTGGTGGCAGCAGTAGACGGTCGGTCAGTTTAGCTCTGGGAGCGGCCGACCATGCGCCTCCACGCCGATTATTGGGCGACAGTGGAGGTTAGCCTGCACGGACTCCGGGGAGCCAGGTTCCGGGGGCCGGCGCCAATCCAACTCACCTGCCTTCGTACCAGACAGGTGGGCCACCACAGTCTGCAAGAAGACAGACTAGCGGAGAGTCTGTGCGGGAGTCGTATGAGCCTACTCGGGCGGTAGGCCACGACAACCTGCCATCGGACCCTAGTCAGCACCTTACGGAGGTGTGATCCAATGGGGGAAGCCCCAGTTAAATCGCAGGGCCTGGGGAAGTCGGCTTGTCCGCTGCAAATAGCAGGGACGGTCACATTGAGCGGTTGGAGCTCTTAGTGGAACAACTCCTCCAGCGGGGCAGGGACTGGGATGAACGGGACTCGCGGGCCTCAACTAGCCACGCCAGGAGTCCACTCAGCCTCTCGTCTTCACCAGCCAGAAGTGCCGGCAGTTGCCCGGCCGCTGTTTTCGAAGACGACCCGGGACTGCCGGAGACCGCAGAACCAGAGCACGAGGAGGATATGCTGGACGTGGTGGGCAAGTTTGCCATGACCACACAAACTGGGGAACCCCTGCACCACAAACTGGCGGGCACCATTAATTACCTGACCACTCACCAACTTCAGGGTCAGGTACTCAATGAGACAATGGAGAAAATAAAACCACCTGAGAACTGCATCAACCTCAGTGTTCCCCTGGTCAATGCTCAGATCTGGGGACATTTGAGAACAGCCACCAAGATGCAGGATGTCCGTCTCCAGCGTATCCTGAATCTCCTATCCATGGGCGTAACGGCGTTTGCTAGGACCCTTGATGGGGACAATGTGTCCAGCGAGCAACAGGATGCTCTGGCACTCTTATGCAACGCCCAGTACGAAATCAACTGCCTGCGCAAGAGCTCCATAAAGCCCACTCGCAACTCCAAATTTGCGGGGTTGTGCCATCCATCTACCGCTCCACCGCCTCATCAACTGTTTGGGACAGATCTATCCAAACAAGTGAAGGAACTAGACGAGGAGGCCAAAACAGTGGGCCTTATGAAACCTCCTCCGACTAGACCCCACCCATACCACCGGCAACAACCATACACCAACTGGAAACCACGTCAGCTGGATAGGACGCCAAGGACCTATCCCCCTCCACTTCCCCAACCACAGTGGCCTTTTTTAGGGCAAGGCCAACAGCGGCCTGCATGTAAGATGCGGCCGCCATCCCGACAACCTCCACAATGTCCTCCCAAAACGCCATACGCCAGGACCCGCCGTTAACCATGGAGGTAAGGGGGCCTGGTTCCTCTCAGACAGTAGCATCCCTTCCTGCACAAATTGGTGAACGGTTGCGGGCCTTTTGGGGAATTTGGGACACTATCACCACTGATGAGTTTATTTTACAAAGTGTTCAAGGTTATGTCATAGAATTCATTGATGGTCAAAATCCCCCTACCCAGCATTCGCCTCATCGAAAATTTACACTCTCTCAAAAAGAGGTTGAAGTAGGACATGCCGAAATTTTACGGCTTGCCGCAAAAGAGGTGATTGGGAAAACAACGCACGAACCCCTTGAGTTTATGCCCAACATCTTCACCAAAACCGAAAAAGATGGGGGGGGGGGGGGGGTGTCGAATTATTATAGACCTAACTGAGCTGAACACTTTTGTACAATATTCCCATTTTAAAATGGATACCTTTGAAACAGCCAAGCTGATGCTTTACCCGGGGTACTTTATGGCCTGCATCGATTTAAAAGATGCATACTATGCAGTGCCCATCACTGAATCTCACAGAAAGTTTCTGAAATTTGTCTGGAAGGAACAGTTGTGGGAATACAAAGCATTGCCCAATGGTCTCACCACAGCCCCCAGACTATTTACTAAATTAGTGAAACCTATATTGGCTCCGACAACAAAATTACATTGTCATGGCATATTTAGATGATATCCTTATAGTGGGTCAGACCCTCCAATTGGCTATACGGGAAGTTACAGCGACTAAAGCTTTATTCGAGAAGCTAGGATTTGTAATCCATCCAGACAAGTCTAAACTGCACCCCTCTCCAATTATGGATTATTTGGGGTTCACCCTAGACACAACCTTAATGATGATCGCCATCCCAACCAACAAAGCTATCGCTATAAAAGAAGCGTGCCACAGCCTTGCTTGCGCCAGGGTACCGACCATCCGGCAAACGGCAAAAGTAATAGGGAAACTGGTAGCGACATTCTCAGCTGCGCAATTCGGCCCGTTACATTACCAAAATTTACAAAGAACAAAGATCGCAGCATTAAAAGCAAATGCTGGGCACTGATCGACCAATCCGATTACCACCAAAGGCTAGAGCCGAGCTACAATGGTGGATTGACAATATTAGCGAGTGTCACAGACCCATCATAGTAAGCAACCCATCCGTCGTGCTACAGACTGACGCAAGCGCACAAGGCTGGGGTGCAACTGACACCATATCCAGTTGTGGTGGCAGATGGGACTCTCAAGAGTCTACCCTCCTTCAGTCACACGGGATAAATTATATTGAGATGTTAGGGGCTTTTCATGGACTGCAGGCTTACTGTAGTAACTCACGGGACTTACATGTCCGCCTCCAAATAGATAACACAACGGTGGTGGCTTATATCAATCATATGGATGGTATCAGGTCGCTATCTTGTGATGAATTGGCAAACACAATTTGGCACTGGTGCATCGAGAGAAATATTTGGGTTACAGCGACCTATTTGCCAGGGAAGCTTAATACAGTGGGCGGACACCAGGTCACGAGTATTCAATGACAACATCGAGTGGATGTTGAACCCCCAAATTTTTGGAGACATTATACCTCACTATGGGACACCAGATAGTGACCTCTTTGCATCCAGGTTGAACCATCAGATACCAACGTATGTGTCTTGAGAACCAGATCCTGGGGCAATAGTAATGGATGCGTTTTCTATCCACTGGGGGAAATGGTTTTGCTACGCATTTCCCCCATTTTGCCTCATCAGTCGGGTATTGCAGAAAATTGAACTGGACTCTGCAACTGGCATATTGATCATTCCTGACTGGCCTACACAGCCATAGTACCCGATGGTCCTTAAAATTTTGAAACGACCATGGCTTCCGATTGGGAAACACCCCAAATTAATTACACACCCCATAACGGGGGACAGTCACCCATGCCATGGTCACCTAAACTTGTTGGCCTGCAGGTTCTAAAAAGACCACTCGTGAAGGCGGGCATCTCACCACGAGCTATGGAACTCATCTCAGCATCATGTCGAGAATCAACCCGGAGGCAGTACCTCTCACAGATCAGGAAGTGGGAGGCATTCTGCTCTCGTACCAACACGACTACCAACACGGCAACAATCCCTGATGTCCTGGAATTCCTAGCTGGCCTTCATTTCGATGCTGGCCTTAGCTACAATGCCATCGACAGCGCCAGGAGTGCACTATCCTCATACCTGGACATAGCTATAGGCTCAAACCACCTGGTGTCTAAATTCATGAGGGCAGTGTTTAACACCAACCCTCCACGGCCCAGATACACCTTCACCTGGGATGTAGGGATCGTTCTGACCCTACTGAGGAGCTGGTCTCCAATGATCGAGTTACCACTCAAACAGCTCACCCTCAAAGTGGTGATGCTGATGGCACTGACTACAGCTCAACGAGTCCAGGCATTACAAAAGCTGCGGCTGGATAGCATGGTCTCCACCCCTACACAGGTGAATTTCTTTATCCAGGACTTACTGTAGCAGCACAGGCCTGGGGCTCATGGGCTGCAGTTGGAGTTTCAGGCTCCACCCTCTGCATAGTCACCCATCTCCACCACTACATCCGATTTACCATAACTATCAGGAAGAAGGAGCAGGGGCTCCTCATCAGCCACAAACCTTCGCATCACCGGGTGACTGTACAGACTATCGCCAGGTGGCTCAGGGCGGTGTTGGGTGCAGCAGGAGTCGCTACTAACATTTTTAAATCTCATTCCACTGCTGCATCCACATCAGCGGCGAGGGCCATGGAGATGCCCATGGACCACATCCTCGCCATCGCGGGCTGGGCCAGTGACGCAACCTTTCAAAGGTTCTACAATAAACCACTGGTCACCCCCGCGACATTCGCAGAAGCTGTGCTGGGAGCCGCTCAGTGAATATTTGTCCCCAAATTAGGGGTTATTTGTTTATTATTATTTGTTTAATAAATATGCATTATTTTGCAGCCTGTTTCGACTGAACTGCATTAACAGCCTTCCTCCATCAGGATTGCGGCTGTGTGATAGCATGGACGTTGTCCAGGGCGTGAAATCACAGAGCTTTGAAATCTTCACGAAGTCACTCACGTGACTCCGAAGTAAAATAGTAAGATTAAACGAGAACTTACCAAGTTCGTAGGTTGATCTTTATTTTATGAGGAGTTGCGGTGAGGGATCTCGTGCCCTCCACTCCCACCCTCTATCATAAGGTCAACTGGGAAGTTCTACGTTCTTCATCTTACTATTTTCAGTCATGGTGCGTTCTGTGATTCCACACCGCTGCTTTGAAGGATGTCGCGCATGCGTGCTGGCGGGGTCTTCACAAAATCCCTCACCGCAACTCCTCATAAAATAAAGATCAACCTTCAAACTTGGTAAGTTCTCGTTTAATCTTACTATTTTCTTCCACAACCTCCTTGTACAATAAGAATCACCAGCTCATGAAATTATATTGGGGAAAATATAGTGGGCATAATTATCTCTGCAATAGTTATAAACAAGATCACTGCAATTTGAAAATTATGTTGAATTAACTACCATCTCATCTTCAGAGCTGTAAAGTGCCACTGATACCTTATGTGGGTTAATAAAAAGGTTAGGGTTAGAAGTCAAAAAGCTTATGACTGATGGTGCCAATTTTATGTGCATGAATGAGGTACAAATGTGGGAGCATGTGTAATGTGGATTCTGTGCAATGCTGGATTTGCTATCAAACCAAGATTGTCCAATTTTCTCCAGTCTAACTTCAAGACATACTAATACATGACCTATATACAGATGAAGATGTTACGTGCAATATCTATGTGACCTATTTACATATCATATATAAATAGACTGCACACACTTAATTGCATTTGGAATTAGTGAGCTACCAAGTAATTAAGTGGGATAGGAATAGTGTATAGATCCTACTTAAAGTTATTTACATTTTGAGACCGAAGAGAGGTAAGAATATTGAAGAATATGACTCATTCTTCCACCCCTGCCTTTATATACTTTGGAATCATTCCTTACTGCACTTTCCCCACACCCACTGTGAGTATTAATATTCTCCAGGCACTTACTTGACACATACAGCTCGCGGGGAGAATGCAAGGGTCTTGGAGACTTAGCCACCTTACTCGTTTCATGAATAGCCAGCAGGCAGCTCACTCAACCTGTATCTGCCCCAAAGATTAAGCCCATGTCATCTGGGTTCACAGTTTGCACTTATCGAAATCATATTGGGATTTCCACCACGGAAATTCCTCCGTGTGATATTTGTATTGTTCTGGTCAACACCTCCACGACAAATTCCTTTCTGTACCATTTTAAATGCGTTACTGAATTTGCTAAGGTTGTGCACACAGGTGTTAATGTAAATATATTCACCAGCACTGGAACCATAACACACAGAGGAAATTGAAACTCAAGACCAGTCGTATATTTTATTCACATCTGCTGGAAACACATAGCATAGTGTGACTTCCAACCAAATGTAAAAACTGTTTACTTTTTATTCTGCTTTAGACAAGCTACTTTAGACATGCTGCACAAGTGAAGCATTTGAAAAATAAAGCTTTCTTTCAGTGAATGCTTCTACAGGAAGCCTTCCTGTTCTGCAGCCCCTAATTAGGTGGTATGGTGCAAGTCCATTCATGGGACTTTCATGGCACCAACCTGCATGGCCATTCAATTATCTCTGATCTGATCTGCATCCTCTCCTAGTTTACTACTTTTCAATAATATCCTTACATTGATAAATATGTGCACCCTCTCAAGCTGGAAGTTAAATTTACAATAGCATGCCAAGTAGGCACAATTTTCTGAGGCCAGTGCACCTGTACAGTCTATCTCACAGTATAACATTGAACATTTGGCAAAGCCACCAACATTTGCTTCATCCCTATAAAACCAACTGACAATCCATTATCAGGCACTACAAGAATATTTTTACTTGCCGCAAATGGTGATATAAGGACATAATATGCATATGGTGTGTCATAACATTCCGTGGATAGGGTATTTCCAGGCAAGAAACCTGCCTGAGGAATGGAAGAACTTCTATTTTACTTCGGAGTCACGTGAGTGACTACGTGAAGAACCCGCCTGGCGCTGGCAAACGGCATTACGTCGACGCTGACGGCAGAAGCAGGAGCTGCTTAGACAGCTCCTCGACAGCGGTAGGTTCGGAACCGGCAGGTAAGTGCTGTTGAAAAAATTTTTTAGGACTAGAAAACTCCGTGCCTGGTGGAAACCAGGATTTTAAAGGTTTTAAAAACAAATTAAAAGTCTAAATTGAACAGATATACTCTGTTAAAATAACGGAGTTTTAAAAAGAACGTCCCAGGGGAATACCCAGCGATCGGGACGAGAGATAATTACGGGGCCGGTTCCGATACTGGTACCGTTTAAAATACGGTAGAAAGGTTTAGATGCTCCACAATTTTGGCAGGATATTTTAAAAGTCAGAAAGACTGTATTTAAAAAAAAAAAAAAAAAAAAAGTTAATAAAATTCACGATATGGAGAAAGTACTCCATAATATATAAAAAGAGACTAGGGTCACAGTACCCAAACAGTTCCCCAAAAAAGACCCTGAGGGGCTTGAATATACAAAATATGGCTATGTGCCAAATTGAGATATAAAAACTCTGACCCTGGATAGGGTGGAGGAAGTCTCTTTGGATATAATTCCAAGTGGATCAGGGCTGCAAAAGACAGACCCTGCAAGTGGTGATGTGAATTATGAATGCACACCACAAATAAAATAAAAATAAAAGTGAGGCCAGGTGTGCCTGAGATAGCAAAAGTTTTGCTATATCTAAAGGAAGTGGTGAGGCTATGGGAAAACCTAGCTGCCTACATTAATTATATGGTATCTCACCAACTTCAAGAATACGATAAAACTTTATGTTTTATTTAAATATCAATGGTTAATCCATTTATAAATATCCCTGTCTCAAATATATGAGATATAAGAAATACAATTTCAAAGTTCAAAATGGTGTAAATATGTAAAATATAAAATAAATTGCCATTAGTTGTGGAGCTTAATAGGAAGGAAAATATATAATTTACCGAATCTGCATTATAGGGTTGCAGATTAATACAAATCAGGATATATTAAACTCCTGATTATTATAGAATACCTGCCTTATGATTAATCAAAGATATTAATTACAAAAGAACAGACCACTGATCTTTAAACTTTGGGGAAGAAAAACTATGATCGAATAAAAATTTTGATTATGGATCAAAGACAAAGATCTTTTATTTTACGGTGGAAAAACTATGATCCAATGGAAAATTTGATGATGGATCAAAATAAAGGCAGAAGTGGTATTATCCAAACATAGCCTTATCTTAACCTATATAATTGGGGAAAAGAAGGCTTGATGTACGTTGAAGAGGTGCAAACATCTGGTTACAAAATAAGTCATGAAATCTCCAATTATGGGGGATTACAGGTGTATTATGATGGTTAAAACTTAATATAACTAAGGAGGATTGGTTCACCTGTATTAGGGGAAAACTGATTTCAGGTTTGCACTCAAAAGTAAATTTTAAAAAGAAGGGGAACGTACATGTATATTATAAAATTACCTTAGTGTAAAGATTCATGGTATAAACCATACAATAATATCATTATTTACACTTTCACAGTGTAAGAAAATAGAAACATCTAGAACATAGAAAACTGTTGTGATTAACAAAGTGTTAATCAATATTACAGGTGCTTGAAATTAATTAAAGTGGGTCAAGCTGTGCAAGTTAAAACTTGTCCAAACAATCAATCAGTTCAAGTTGTTAAACTGAACACTGAAGGAACAAAATACTGATAAAAGATCAGCACTTGCACTAATGAGGTACATGGTATGGTTATCTCGATTACATTTAAATTAGAAGAGATAAAGAGCAGCTGCAAATTAGTGCCTGCCATTATAAACCTGGTGGACTTGACCCATTACATAAAGCATATGCTCAGGCATTAATAAAATATTTTTAAATTACTATTCTGAATTCAGAAGTAATTTAAGCACCATAAGAGTGGGGAGAATTGTTCCATGATACAAATATGTATTATTGTTGTTGACATACTTTGTTCCTCCATTAGGTTAGGGGAAAAATATAAATAAAGTTCCAAAAGAAGGAATACAGAAGCTTATAGAATATGTATGCCTTGTGAAGAGGTTTATGCAAAATATCAAATGATACAATATCATTATTAGTAATGTAAAAAAGGTTCATAAGCTGCTTCAACTATTTAATTACAACTGAAGCAAGATTACAGATGATGTACAGCTTCTGTGAATGTTTGGGTAAAGATAAGAATATTATCTATTCTTATAACAATAATTGATATGTTTTTTGTTAAGCGGACTGCAGACAATTATACCAGGCAAACATAAATGGTTTGTCCTAAGAATTTTCCAAACATTCGTATTAATTGTTGAAGTATAAGGAGTTATGGATAAAAAAGATCGATTGTTTTATTATGGAACTGTCCATGTCGTATTAAGATGAACAATACCACAGCTGTGGCATATGTTAACTATGGTCAAATTTGGGAGGAAAATATATTGTCATTATTTTGCATACTTACGATTAATCTGGTTGTATACAGATTAAATCACTGATTTTAAATATTTCTTGTGGGTCACAAGATAAGTCAAACAACAATTATGGGATTATCTAAGTAAACAGATGTGGTATGTTTTAAAGTTAGTCCACCTGTTTATCTCTAAGGAAGAGACAATGGTATCGGAAGATAACTAATTTGGTAAGAAAAACATATTGTCATTAATATGGATTACTTACGATTAATCTGATTGCATACAGATTAAATCACTGATCTTTCGAATATTCTTGTGGGTATCTAAGAACAGTGAAGGTGGATGCTTTTCTCCAAATTACATGAGGAAAAGATTCTTTGTGTTCCTCTTTTTTGTTTAATAGGGCAGTGTCTGATGAATATGTAGCAGGACACTGCCAGAGGCATTTTGGTGGCCCAATATGGGTCCTTTATGGTTATTTATATTGTGTGATTTTGAACTGCTGGTGATGATTCATAATGGCAGTAATTTATTGAAGTCAAAAAAGGGGTCTCGACCTAGGTCGTTGCCTGTCTCCCTTTGTTCTTTGGATGCTGCTGCACCCACTGGAATCTCCAGGTTGAGAAACCCTGCAGTAATTTATTGTTGTACAAAAACCTCCATAAGTGAAAATATGAATTTGACTATCTACAGGTTGACTAGACCATCTCAAACAGCTGATGGTCAAAGAAGTCTATGAATGTAAACCAATATTACGATATATCAATAAATAATTATGTATAAAGAAGTGTTATACCTGCAATTTGCGGAAATAAGTCTAAATAACTATATTTTGTTATAAGAAATTGGAGGTCTGTATATACAGTAAAGTTATTTTGTCATTTAGATATATGTGAATTCCTTGTGGATTGCATTTTCTAAGTATCTAATTGATAGAGCCAATTATAGGGCTCAGAGTGTTACCGTCTTATAAACGGACAATATATTAACCAAGAAGTTATCAGATGCATTCATAATATCCCAATATGGAAAGGGATATATATGTAAATGTTAATAAAATATATATGTGTGTGTGTATATATATATTATAGATATAGATATAGATATAGATATAGATATGTGTATATGTATATATAATCTGTCCAAAATTGTAAAAAATATAAAGGCAGGAGATAAAAAAAAAATCTTGAAATGCCTTAAGAAATGGACTTTAACTCTATCTATGATTCAAAAAACTTAAACATTGAAAATAATAATTCTGATAACTTTAGTATCAATATAAGAGTGCAAACATTGCAAATGTTACGTTATAATGGCATGTGGATACAAATTGCATTATCATATATGTTTATGAATCTACCAAACAAAGCACGCCAAGAAGACCTGAAAACAAAACCAAGGTAAACCTATAAGCACATCCTGCTGGCTTTAAGTGTGTGTGTGTGTGTGTGTGTGTGTGTGTGTGTGTGTGTGTGTGTGTGTGAACATTGATGAAAATGTTGCAGTAGGTAAGAGTCTGTGGCAATGAGACTGCTTATTACACACAAAAACCACATTGGGTTCAGTAAAACTGATGGTTATAGAGGAATGTATTTCTAGATGGTTAATAATAGGATACATTCAGTAGGAACTAGACACTGAAAGGTGGAAAATCACTCTGTTAATGAGGAAAATACATTCACAGGAATGGCACAGGATGAGCCACTCGAGCAAAGATGCAAGGCCGCAGGAGGCTGTAGATTACTGTTAAAATAAAGGAACCAGTCATGGTGTCAGATTTAGACACGCAATGTTCGGTTCGCTATAATTGTTGCTTTGTCATGCCATAAAAAATATATATCAATTGGTATTTGTGATAAATTTGCTTTTCAATAGAAAGGGCATTATTTTCATTTTTTATAATGTGAAAATTATTTATCACATAACTTGAGGCAATGTTTGGGGGAAAATGTGTTATTCGCTCGTTATTGTGTTAATGAGCCGTACTGTCGTATGGAATAAATTCTACGACACGAAAAACACAGAAAGCTTTAAACTCTTCACGTAGTCACTCACGTGACTCCGAAGTAAAATAGTAAGATTAAACGAGAACTTACCAGTTCGAAGTTTGATCGTTATTTTATGAGGAGTTACGATGAGGGATTACGTGCCCTCCACTCCCCACCCTCATAAAATAAATGATCATATGGTAGTTCTAAGTCTATTATGAGCCTTACTATGTTACTTCTGCTATTTTTGTGTTCTGTGTTTTTCATGCCGCTGCTTTGAAGTATGCCGTTTGCCAGCGCCAGGCGGGTTCTTCACGTAATCCCTCATCGTAACTCCTCATAAAATAATGATCAAACTTCGAACTGGTAAGTTCTCGTTTAATCTTACTATTATACATTACATTGCAAGGGCTGGGCAAGGAGTTTCCTGCTGAGAGCAGAATAGAGTGATACTACCTGACCCGCTGAGTTACTCCAGCACTTTGAGTTTTGCTCAAGATTATGAAATTCCTTGTATCTCCAATTTATATTATACATTGAACTGGATCTAGCAGATAAAGCAGAACTGATGAAAATAAAGATGTTATTGTTTTGCGTTGGTCATATGGAGAGGGAGGATATCATAAAGCTCTCAAATGAGATCCTGGGGAATGCTTGAAGCGCACTGAAAGCACTTTTCAACCTGCTTAGAAATGAAATTCTTAACCGGTAATGGTACATTACCCATAACTAGGGCAGAGAGAATCCTTTGGTACTTTGAACTAAGACTGATAGCACAAAATTGCATTTTAACATATTTGAAGGACTTCCTCATCAGAGATCTGATCATTTGTGGATTCAAGGAGTTAAGCCTGAGAGAAAGGCTACCTTGTGAAATGGAGATAACTGGAAAAGTACTTACAGATATGCAAACCAGCAGAGCTGTCTAAAGCCAGATTAGAAACATTGAATGGTGAGCAGCAGGAAGGCATACAATAAGGCACAAGTAAATTGCAGAAGAGGAAAATTACTGCCAAGATCCGTTAAATCATGTACGTATTATATATAGTACATTAGACATAGAAGAGTACAGGACGGAAACAGGTCCTTCAGCCCACAATATTTGTATCAAACATAATGCCAAGACTAAATCTTATTTGCCTGTATATAATTCATATCCCTCCATTCCCTGCATATTCATGTGCCTTTCCAAAGGTTTCTTAAATGCCACTGTCACATCTGCATCAACCACGACCGCCGGCAACAAATTCCAGGCACTCACAACCCTTTGTGTAAAAATATTACCCTGCGCATCTCTTTTAAATGTTGACCCTCTTACCATAAAGCTTTGCCCTCTAGTATTTGATGTTTCTATCATTAGGAAAAAAAGGTTCTGACTGTCTACCCTATCTAGGCCTCTCATAATTTTATATACTTCTATCAAATCTCCCTTCAACCTCCAGCATTTCAGAGAAAACTGTCCAACCTCTCCTTGTAGCTAATATTATCTGAAGATAGCACAAACAATTGTATCAGAACTGCAATAGGAAAAGAATGTGCATGATGTAGATCAGAAAGTCAGTTCAAGAAACAGTGCGCAATGAAGAGGACAGTGGCAGTTCCTGGAGCCTCTCAACATATTTCACATTGGTGGATGTCAGAGTCCTCAATGCTGGAAGGTAGTCAGTAAGGCATGCTACCTTGACATTCTTAGGTGTCAGGATTACAGTTGTCCTCTTAAAGAAGGTGAGAACCTCACAATGGAGTAGAGAGAAGTTAAAGATGCCTGTGAATATTTATGCCAGTTGTTCAGCACAGGAACAGAGGATGCGGCCGGTGACTCCTTCTGATCAGTTGTCTTCACGGCTTCACTCTCAGAAAGGCCAACTGGACATCTGCTACAGTGACCATGGGCACAGGCACACCCAAAGCCGTCGGGGTGGATGACGTTATTTCACCAACCTTATATATAAAGCAAGCGTTGAATGCATCCCGCTTCTTGGGGATGAATGCTTTGTTTCCAGCGATACTACAGAACTTCAATTTGTGAGTTTGGATGGCTGGTGGAAGCAGGTGATATTACAAACTTAAAGAAGTATCTAGGTGAGCATTTAAATTCTCATGGCATAGAAGGCTACAGACCCAATGCCGGAAAATTAGAATAGTATAGATAGGTTCTTGATAGTCAGCATGCACATGGTGTGCAAAAGGTTTCTATGCTGTTAGACACCATAACTCTATGACTTTATGGCAGCAAGCCTAACGTCAGTGGTGGGAAAACTATGGTAGGGGATTCTGAGGTCAAGGTGCTACCAACATTTGGAAAGGCGAGAGCATAACTTTGGGCAGGAGAAATGAGCCTCACAAATTTTAATTTTTTGAAGAGCTTTGATGAGGACATGGTGGAAGACGTTGTCTACATGGACCTTAGCAAGGCCTTTACAAGGTCTTGCATTGTAGGTTAGTCCAAAAGATTAGATCACATGGGATTTTGAGTGTGGTAGTCAATTGAATATAAAATTAGCTTTGTGGTAGTTTGGGGATGGTAGTCGAGGGTGTTATTCAGATTGGAAGTCTGTGACAAGTGATGTCCCACAAAGATTGGCGCTACATTCCCTGTTGTTTGTTATCTATATTAACATCTTGGATGAGAATGTAGTTGGCATGGTTAGTAAGTGCGTGGATGATACCAAAAATGCTGGAATAGTGGATAGTGAAGAAGGTTATCTATAATTAGAACAGGATCTAGATAAGTTGGCATAGCGGCAAATGAATAGCAGATGGAATTTACCTCAGACAAGTGCGAGGTGTTGCATTTTGGATAATTAAAAGGGAAAAAGTTACACAATAAATGGTGTGAACAGAGAGACCTCAGGGTATAACTACATAGTTCACTCAAATTGGTGACACAGTTAAGCAGGGAGGTGAAGAAAGAGTTTGATATGCTTGCGTTCACAGATCAGGACATAATTGGAAATGTCATGTTTCAGCTATATAAGTAATTGGTGAGATCACATTTGGACTATTGTTCCTCTGCGGGTCAGATGAGATGTCCTTAACCCGGGCACCAGGCAGACAACACAGCCTTCAGGACCCTCGATCCTCACGACAGAGAACAGTGGCAATGCCTCTAACTATACTATCTCCAATGATAACTATGTTTTTCTTCTCTGCTCCCTCTCGAATGGCCTGCTGAACCATGGTGCCCTGGTCAAGTTGCTCATTCATCCTACAGTCCCCTAACTCAGTCCTCACCTCTGTTCTCCTGCCTGCCTGCCACACTAGCAGTCACACCCTCTATGTCACCATGGACCACGTTGGAGCAGTTACTCCAGCGGGGGGATCTTCCCGCCAGATACACAGCATCCCGGTAATTCTCCCCATCCCTGATGTACCTCAGCGTTTGATGCTCAGACTCCAGGTAATCCACTTTCAGTCCTAGTTCTTCAATCAACCAGCATGTGCTGCAGATGTGGTCACCAGGATTGACCAAGTAGTTCACCAACTCCCACATCTGCAGCACACAGCGCGATCCTGCAAGGTAGATAAGTTTGATGGTTACAATGTTTTTCCCAGGGTCGAGGAGTCCACTGCTAGAAAGTGTAAATTTAAGGTATGAGGGGAAAGATTTAAAAGGGACCTGAGAGGCAACCTTTCCACACAGAAGGTGGTGGTATATGGGATGAATTGTTAGGGGAGATGGAGAGACAGGTACAACGACAACATTTAAAAGGCAAATTTGGACAGTCAGATGTATCGCAAGTGGAACTAACATAGATACATGTTAGTTGGCATGGTGCTGACTATGGCTATAAAACAATTTATTGAAAGTTCATTCAAACTATTTGTACAGTCATTTTGATATGCCAAGCGTCGGTCCAAAGATATAGAATTTCTGGGGGAAAAATTAATGGCAACCAGGCAAAGTTAACATGATTTTGGGAAAAGGAAATCATGTTTAACTAAGCAAACTCATGTTAACAGTCTGATGAAGTGTCCACAAATGAAACAAAACATATTCGTGCTCCTGATATGCTGCCTGACCCGCTGAGTTACTCCAGCATTTTGCATCTTCTGATGTTCAATTAACCTTAGCGATCGCTCATGAGTAAGATATGAGATGTATGATTTCTAAAAGGTATTTGATAAGGTGCTGTTGCAAAGGTTATGGTAAAGGCATTTACATACAATTTATGTAAATGACGAATGAAGGCACTGAAGGTATGGTCAATAATTTTGCTAATCATTCAGAGAGATTGAGAATAAATTGTGAAGAGGCCAATAAGAAGACTACAAAAGGTTATAGAAAAAGCTAGTGAGTGGGCCATACAGATGTCCTTGAGAAGTCATTAATGCAACTAAGTATCTTGCTACTCCATGTTCCAATTGTGTTCTATCCTGCGTTGCACAATATAGGCCAAGGAACTTCATCTGCTCCAGGAAACTGCAGAGAGCCAATATTCCTTGCTTGCAAATAAAAGTTATTTTTTAATTACACTGATAAAGATTCATCTGAGCCTGTCCGCAGCTCTATGCCTATTGAGGCCTTTGTTGATTTAACTGTGGATTGGAGGATCAAGTTAATGTATAAGCATGCTTGAATTCCTCCTAACATGCCAGGGGTATGTTGATGGGCTGACAAGATTTAATGTGCGGTTGAGTGCTGATGGCTGTGTGTTTGTCTGTATGGGCCTGGGGAAATTAAGCAATAGTGGAAAACGTGTTTGACCCCTTTGCAGTTAAAGCTAAAACCCACAGTCATTCCATATTCTCTCTTGGAGATCAACCATTGGAAAATCTCCCTATAGAAATTTTATAGTGATTTTTAATTGCAAAATAACACAAGCAACATTTTTAAATCACAGGTCATAATGCATGTATCTGTAATTCATTCATGTTACACTTTTGAGCAGAAATGTAACATTAAAATATCTGTTAGAAACAACCATTGATGAAAAATTTGGAAAGATTCCATTATCCAGTAATTGCTGGACTAACTCAATGGGTCAGGCAGCATCTCTGGAGAACGCAGATAGCTGACGTTTTGGGTCTGTACTCTTCTTCAGACTGATTGTGGTGGGGGGGGGGGAGGGAGAGAATGGAGGGGCTGTACAAAGCCCAGCCAATGATAAATGGATACAGGGTTGGGGAGCTTTTGAGAGGCAAATGATTGGATAGGGTTCCCTTCCCATTTCCATACAGACCTTTCTGTCCTGGGCCTCCTCCATTGCCAGAGTGTGACTGTGCTCTAACTGGGGGAATAGCACATCATATTCCGCTTGCTTAGCTTATAATCTAACAGTATGGACATTGAATGCTCCAATTTTATGTAACTAAATTTGCTCCTCATCTATCCTTATCTCACGCTGGTACAGTGGCGCAGTGGTGGAGTTGCTGCCTTACTGTGCTTACAGCGCCGGAGACCCCAGTTCGATCCTGACTACGGGCACTGTTTGTAGGGAGTTTATACGTTCTCCCAGTGACCGCGTGGGTTTTCTCCAAGATCTTCGGTTTCCTCCCACACTCCAAAAGACACACAAGTATGTAGGTAGATTGGCTTGATAAATGTAAAAATTGTCCTTAGTGTGTGTGGGATAATGTTAATATGCGGGGGTTGCTTGTCGGCGAGGACTCGGTGGGCCGAAGGGCCTGTGTCCGTGCTGTATCTTCAAACTAAACTAAACTAAACCTTTTGGCTTTATATCTTTGGCCTTTGTCCAAACACCTGCCTATCCAACCTACCCTTGTTCTCTTCCAGCTTTCTCTCTCGTCCTCCGCTCACCATAATGTGTCTGAAGAAGGCTTCTGACCCGAAACATCACCTATCCATATTCTCTAGAGATGTTGCCCGATTAATTTTTAATTCAATTTAGTTTTTAAATTTTTTTAACCCAAGCGGTCACGGGGAGAACGTACACACTCTGTACAGACAGCACCTGTAGTCAGGATCAAACCCCGGTCTCTGGCGCTGTAAGGCAGCAACTCTCCCGGTGCCCTGTCGTGCCACCTCTTTAGTTAATGAGATTTGATTTTTTGAGGAAGAAATGAAAGATGGAAAAGATAGTTGAACTATAGCGGGTGCTCAAAAGTCAAATCAGTTGCAGAAGGGCAAATACTAATTGAGGAAGACTGGATGGAAAGAGAAAGAATAAAGTTATTGAGGAAAGTGAGTAAACTTTACAATGCGTTTTGTAGTTTTCCCTATAATCTCCCAGAGGAATCTATGGTATGTATGAAGCTAAGTAGTTTAATTTGTTCCTTTCTTGGACTAAATATTTGGTAGCATTGTACTAACAACGATCATGTCGTCAATTGATTTCTTAATGCTGTCAGGTAAAAGGCACAGATTTCAACAAGTCAGGTATAGGTAACAGATTTCAACAAGAACCAGTCTGTTCTTTAAACTAATGGGGAAGTTTAAAGTTACCCTTTATGCAGTAAAATCAAATTACAAACATTGAATCGCAGGATGTCGTGATTCATAAATCAGAGTGTATTATTTTCAACTGGCCATGCTAATGGACCTGTGCATTACTAATGGCAAACATCTGAAATGCCCGCTTATTTTTCCATGTAGATTTGACACGGAAAATTTATAAAAATTGCTCATATAGGACAGATATTATTAAGCTGGATAGGATGCAGATTCACCAGAATGTTAAGAGGACTCGAGGATTTGAGTTATTGGAGAAGCTGGATAAATCTATGACTAAGATTCATGTTATTTTTGTCACTTCTGAAAGCTTGAAGAAAACATAATTATGAAAAACCTTCGCTGTTCTAAAAGACTTTAGAGCAATTTTTATAAATTTATAAATTTATAACGGAAACAGGAACTGCTGTCAATACTTCAAATGTCGTCTCACCAACGTGTGGCACGGTGGCATCGAGGTGGAGGTAGCCTTACAGCACCCGAGACCCCGGTTCAATCCTGACTATGGGTGCTTATCTGTACGGAGTTTGTACGTTATCCCCATGACCGCATGCGTTTTCTCCGAGATTTTCGGTTTCCTTATGTATCTCTTAAAGATAGCGGAGTCAAGGGATATGGGAGAAGGCAGGAATGGGGTACTGATTGTGGATGATCAGCCATGATCACAGTGAATGGCGGTGCTGGCTCGAAGGGCCGAAAGGCCTACTCCTGCACCTATTGTCTATTGTCACCCACACTCCAAGGACGTACAGGTTTGCAGGTTAATTAGCTTGGTGTAAATGTAAATAATTGTCCCTTGTGTGTAGTGTGCGGCAATCGTTGGTTGGTGTGGACTCGGCCGGCCTGTTCTGTTATATATCTCTAAACTAAACTAAACATCTTCTATAATTGTAGGAGGACTGCATATCTCCTTTACTCAATATACCCTTACCAATCAGAATCAGAATCAGAATCAGAATCACATTTTATTCGCCAAGTATGTTTTGCAACATACGAGGAGTTTCATTGGCCAGGTCAGTCATACAATTAAAAGCAACAGATCAATCAAAAAACACATTTTAACATGAACATCCACCACAGTGACTCCTACACATTCCTCACTGTGGTGGAAGGTGAAATAAAGTTCAAGTCTCTTCCTTTGTTCTTCCTCGGTCGTGGGCCTCGAGCCCCCATTGAGGGGATGATCTTGACTCCCGTAGCCGGCAGCGATCGGGCCCTCCGTGTCGAGGCAATTATGCTCCTGCATCGGGGGGATGTCAGCCCCCCCACTTCGGGCGAGTGAACCTCGCATCGGGTCTGGTCGAGCTTTCCGCCACGTTGAAGCTCCCGACTAGCCTCACCCGAGCCTGTGAGCCCATGTTGGCGATTCCGCGGTGGGAGCAGTGGGAGCGGTGGGAGCGATCCCAGGCAAGGGATCAGCTCCGATGTTAAGTCCACCCCCCGCGGTGGGGCTCACGACAGTCCGAGGAGGCTTCCAGCTCCACCGATGGTGGGCCGCAGAGCCCGGAGAATGTGATCCAAAAATTGATCTCATCTCCGGGAAGGTAGGAGCTTGAAGAAAAGTTTCCCCCGATCCCCTCCCCCTCCTCCCCACAGAAACAAACCGAAGAACATTAAAATAATCTTTTAATGCACTCAAAAATAACAAAAAGAAAGAAAATACGAACAGACTGCCGGCAGGGCAGCCATCTCCCTGGCGCCCATGGTGGTCTTTGTGTACCAAATGCCTTCTTCACCATCCCGTCTGTCTGCATTGCCATTTTCAAGTAACTGTGTAAATGTATTCCTTGAAATCTCTTCTTTACAACAATGATGTGCCTGCTGTACATTTCAAAATGGATGTCCTGAGAACCTTCTTGCGGGATTAGATGATGTCTGACTGTTCTTCGGAAACTGCCTTTCCCTCCAAAGCAAATCTTGACTGGCAGAATGACCCTGATGATCAACGCAACTAATCGCACCATTGTTGTGATTGTTAATCATTATTTATATAACTAACCACCTTGTTGTGTTGGAAAACGTGACACACATTTGATATTTCACTGTGACTTCAAAAAATGTAGAATCTTTGTTGGCTGGAAAATGAAATTTGTTTCCATAAAATTCAAGCAAGATAGGTACAAAACAAAAACGAAATAGTGTAGCAGTTAGCTACATGAAATAACAACTGAAGCAAGTCAGGATTATGACAGAATACTCGCCGGTTGGCCTGGATTAGTGCACACATCTCAAGAAGATCAGCATCGTCCAGGATAAGGTAGCCCACGATCGGCAACCCATTCATTTCCCACAACAACATTGTGCAGTGGCTGCAGTGCGTACCAATTAGAAAATGCACTGGTGTTAATCATCCATGTCCACTGCACTCCCCTCCTCCCCCTAGTTAAAAAAGATTAAAACAAAAAAGCGTGGAGAAGATAAACATAGAACGGCCGAGATTTATGGGACTTGCCGTCATATTATTTAAAGATTTGATAAGGAGGAGAGATAATATAGAGGCAATGAGATATTGTAAAGAAATTCATGAACATTTATTTTAGCTGATGGCATTGTACCAATGTGTTAAAGAAGGAACTGCAGATGCTGGAGAATCGAGGGTACACAAAAGGCTGGAGAAATTCAGCGGGTGCAGCAGCATCCAAGGAGTGAAGGAGATAGACGACGTTTCGGGTTGAGAGTCTCGACCCTGAAACGTCGCCTATCTCCTTCGCTCCTTAGATGCTGCTGCACCCGCTGAGTTTCTCCAGCCTTTTGTGTACCCCCGGCATTGTACCAATGATTGGATGGGGACAGACAAGAAGTTTGAGTCAGATGACTGTGGGCGGCTGTGATTGTTTCATGTAGATGATACAGAGAGAAGAAAAGTTGAGATCGGGGAGAAAATCAACGATGAGTTAAAACTTCTAAAAGGAAAACACTGAAGGTCAAGATCTAATGAGGGTGGATGAGGATGAGAGCTGTGGGTGAGTGACATCTGGTGCAGAATGGGAAGTGTGAACCAGAGATTTTGATGGGAAAGAATGATGGGAAAGTGGAAAGGTCAAGAATGTCAGTAATTGGTTTGAAAATGGTTAGTGGCTGAGATAAGAGTGGAGACTATTGATTGCAAAAATAACTTATCTTCCTCTCTTTGCAGGATAAATTGCAAATTGTAATTCCAACCATTGTGAATTATCTCCTATCTTCTTAAAATGCTTGTGCACAATAAAGGATGCAAAATGGTCTTCTCATGGATTTTTTACTTAATGTTTTTTATTTAAAAGGCCAGCTGTAAGCAATATATTTGATTTTGATTGCTCTTTATTATTTAAAATGACTTGTCTGATGGCAAGGCTTAAAATCACTCATATATGTAGAACGAACAATTTGCAATGAAAAACACAAAGTTGAAACAGATGGATCACATCTGGAGTGCAGAAAGCATGAAAGAATGAAGTGTATCTTTTTCACAGTGAAGTCATGCATTTAGAATAGAAGTATTACTTGTTTTTTTTACCTGATTCAGTTTATGATTTGGCAATTCACACATGATGAAAATAGCAATGATATTTCTTCCTGTGCATTAACAGTCCTATTCCTTATTCAATAACTGTCAGAGAGTGGCTATTGCCATACCAGAAAGCTGCAAATTGTAGGAGCAGCTTTGATTAGACAATTAACTACTACAAGCAGATGCAGTATATTGTAGAAAAATGTGAGGTTATCCACTTTGGCGGCAAGAAGGCAGATTAATATCTCAATGGTGTCAAAGGGAAGTGCAATCGATACTTGGGTGTCCTTGTACACCAGTCACGGAAACTAAACATGCAGGTAAAGCAGGCAGTGACGAAAGCTAATGGCATGGTGGCCTTCATAACGAGAGGGTTTGAGTATACGAGTAAAGAGGTCCTTCTGCAGTTGTGCAGGGCCCTGGTGAGACCACATCTGGAGTATTGTGTGCAGTTTTGGTCACTTAAATTGAGGAAGGACATCCTTGCTATTGAGGGAGTGCAGCGTAGGTTCATGAGGTTAATCCCCGGGATGGCGGGACTGTCATATGAGGAAAGTTTGGAAAGACTGGGCTTGTATTCCTGGGATGGCACGACTTCCAAATGAAGAAAGACTGGATAGACTTGGCTTGTACTCGCTGGAATTTAGAATATTGAGGGGGTGATCTCATAGAGACTTACAAAATTCTTAAGGGATTGGACAGGCTAGATGCAGGAAGATTGTTCCCGATGTTGGGGAAGTCCAGGACAAGGGGTTACAGTTGAAGGATAAGGGGGAAGTCTTTTAGGACCGAGATGAGAAAATCGTTTTTCACAGAGAGTGGAGAATCTGTGGAATTCTCTGTCACAGAAGGTAGTTGAGGCCAGTTCGTTGGCCATATTTAAGAGGGAGTTGGATGTGGCCCTTGTGGCTGAAGGGATCAGGGGGTATGGAGAGAAGGCAGGTACAGGATACTGAGTTGGATGATCAGCCATGATCATATTGAATGGCGGTGCAAGCTCAAAGGGCCGAATAGCCTGCTCCTGCACCTAATTTCTATGTTTCTACGTTTCTATGTATTCACTGGAAGTTAGAAGGATGATGGGGGATCTTATCGAAACATATAAAATCATAAAAGGACTGGACAAGCTAGATGCTGGAAAAATATTCCCAATGTTTGGGCAGTCCAGAACCAGGGGCCACGGTCGAAGAATAAAGGGGAGGCCAGTCAAAGTAAAAAAAGGACAAAGGGCAAAGGACATTTATTGTCATGTACACCAATTGGTGTAGTGAGATTTGAGTTGCCTTTTGCAGCACATCAATAAAAATAAAACACAACATTAAAGAATTTAACATTGAACATAAAAACATCCATCCAACAATGATCCCCACTGTGAGGGAAGGCAACAAAGTCCAGTCCTCTTCCTCTGGTCCCCACTCTGAGGGAAGGGGGTAGGGGAGGGGTGGAGGGCAGGGTGTGGAGCGGGGAAGGGGGTTTAGGGGAGGGAGGGTGGGGAGGGCAGGGGGTTGGGGGAGAGGAAGGGGAGAGAGGGAGAGGGGGGAGAGATAGAGAGAGGGGAGGAAGATAGAGGGGAGAGAGGGAGAGAGAGAGGGGGGGAGAGAGAGAAAAGGGGAGGGAGAGAGAGGGGAGGGGGAGAGGGAAGAGGGGAGGGAGCGTGAGAGAGAGGGGGGAGGGAGAGTGAGAGAGAGGGGGGGAGAGAGAGAGAGAGGGAGAGGGGCGGGGCTGCAGCTCGAGTGAGGCACGGGAGTGATCTGAGGATGGTGAAAAGCATCGGGGGGACCAGCCGATCATGCCTTCTGCCAGCATGACAGAGCCGGGCCGGTCCGGTCCTGGGGGGGGACAGATGATCGGGCAAAGATCCTATAGCAGTATAGGATCTTTGGTACGGGGTGAGGGATGAAGGAGCGTGGAGGAGGTGGGGGGGGGGGGGGGGGGGGGGGGGGGGGGGGGGGGTGGGAGCCGGGCGAGTGAGTGTGCTGCCAAATGAGGAGAGAAACAGAAGCGGCTTCTGACTCTGGAAACCCACAGCTGGAATGAGCGGGCAAGGGATGGGTGGGGCGGGGCTTCATGAGCTGCGCCGGCAGTGAGGAACAGGTTCAGCGCGTGAGGCGCCACTGACCCCGAGATCTGCAGAACAAAGATCCTATCGCAGGGCTGTAGAATCTTTGTTCTGCAAAATCATCTCGATCTTTCTGTGCCTTTTGAAGAATGGGGGGAAGGTGGGGCAAATGTATCTCATGGAAAACTGCGCATGCACGTTGACAGTAGCTGCATTAGTCCACAGTGGCGGGGGGTGGGGCCAGGAGGCTGGTGGGCATGTGGGCATAGTGACGTCAGCAGCTGGCAAGTGCAAATTATTTTTTTTAAAGTTAGTTTTGTGAACAACTTTATTCAAAATCTGGGGAAATAATTAACCAAATTTAGAGAGGAGTGGATTTAGGAAATCATGAGTTAAATCCCTACCGAAATTGTAAAAATCTCCGCATTTTGCGTCTGGTTTTCGTGGAGATATTTCAAAGGCAAAATGACATACATACACATACAGAGTTTTGAAAGTATACTAGACCAAGTGCAGACCCGTTGGGTATGTTCCCCCAACACATGTTGTTGGGGGGGGGGGGGGGCGGGGTGGCATGCGACATCACACACACTAACCACCCCCACACACACACACTAACTACCCCCCTTTTACCCCATAACCACCCTATACACTGATGCATAGCCCCCAACTCGCAGGTGTGTCTGGAGAGGAGGGGGGGCAGAGAGTGACGGCAGAGAGAGAATGGGGAGAGACACAGAGAGAGGCAGAGACAGAAGGACAAGAGACAGAGGGAGAGGGGGGTGGAGGGGAGGAGGAGAGGGAGGGTGGGTGAGGGGGGAAGGGGAGAGAGAGATGTGAGGAGAGAGAGGGGAGGAGAGAGAGGGGGGGCTGAGAGGGGGAAGGGAAGGGGGAGGGGTGGGAAGGGAGGCGAAAAAGGTGGGGAAGAGAGGGGGAGGCAGAGGGGAGGGTGTGGAGGGAATGGCGTAGGGGGGGTGGAGGGCAGTGGGTAGGGGAGGAGGTGGAGGAAGGGGGTAGGGGAGCGTTGGAGGGGACGGTATGGAGGGGAGGGGGAAGGGGGTTTAGGGGAGGGAGGGTGTAGGGGGCAGGGGGTTGGGGGACAGGAACAGGGGGAGAGAGAGGGAGGGGGGAGAGAGAGAGGGAGGGAGGGAGAGAGAGTGGAGACAGAGGAGAGAGAGGGGAAAGAGAGGAGAGAGAGAGAGGGAGGGTGGGTGAGAGGGGTGGGGGAGGAGGAGAGAGACATGGGAGGAGAGAGCGGGGAGGAGACAGGAGAGAGAGTGAGAGGGGGAGAAAGAGGGGAGAGAGGGTTGGAGGGTTGGAGGGAAGGGGTAGGGGAGGGGTGGAGAGAAGGGGTAGGGGAGGGGTGGGTGTGGAAGAGAGGGGGAAGGAGCTTTAGGGGAGGGAGGGTTGGGGAGAGAGAGGGAGAGAGAGAGAGAGGGAGGGGGGACATAAAGAGGGAGGGGAGGGAGAGAGGGGAGAGAGAGGGAGAATGATAGGGGTGAGAAAGAGGAGAGAGAGAGGGGGTGAGAGAGAGTGGGGAGAGAGTGAGAGATAGAGAGAGGGGGGAGGAGAGAGCGAGTAGGGAGAGAGATGAGAGGGGGTGAGAGAGGGGGAGGGGGGGAGAAGAGAGTAGGGAAAGAGAGGGAGAGAGAGAGAGAGAGAAAGAGGGGGAGAGAGAGAGGGGGAGAGAGATAGAGGGGGGGTGAGAGAGAAATGGGCAGTGAGAGAGAGGGGGAGAGACAGAGAGAACGAAATGCAATCGTGTGCGTCCAGCGTTCAGAATGCTCTGGAAATTGCACGTCTCATGCACGAAAACTGGAGAGGAGCCTGCCGCGTCACACACACACAGAGTAACCACCCCCCCCCCCCCCGCGCCCCCACACACACACACACACACACACACACACACACACACACACACACACACACACACACACACACACACACACACACACAGCGGGTCTGATCTAAGCAGTCGATCAAGACAGCATTTTTTTTTTTTACTGTCTGAAATTAAAAGTTAATGTTAAGAATTTGTGATGTTAAGTGAGAAATAATAAAATTAAATTCAATAAAAAACAATGGAATGAACAATCATAAGTGGAGTTAAATGAGAAACAATAAAATTCAATGCAATTAAATAATAAATATACAATGCTTTAATCCACAGGGGCCAGCAGGAAGGCTGGGGGGGCCGAGCCGGGCGGGGCAAGGAGGCAGGTTGGCCAGGTGCAAAGGCATTGTGAAGTCAGCAGCTGGGCAACCGTTTATTTTTTTAATGTCAGTTTGGTAATACATTTTATTAAATATCTCGGGAAATAATCGACCAAATTTATAGAGGATTGGATTTTTGAAATCATAAGGAAATTTTCTACCAGAGGATGTAAAAAATTCACTGTTATTGTAACGTCAGCAGCTGGGCAGCGGTCAGATTTTTTTTTAAATGGCAGATTAGTCAACAATTTTAATTAAAAAAGTCAGGAAAATAATGCACCATAGGTACAGAAGAGTTGATTTCTAAACTTGCAAGGGAAATCTCTACTGAAATATGTAAAAATGTCCCCGTTTCAGCATCTGGTTTTCGAGGAGATAATTTCCAAAGACAAAATGACACACACACACACCCACACAGAGTTTTAATAGATACTAGACCAATTGCAGACCCATTGGGTCTGTTCCCCCAACGCATGTTTGCGGGGGGGGGGGGGGAGGATGTGGTGTCACACACACTAACCACCGCCACACTAACTACCCCCTTGTTATTATATTAGTATTCTTAATTAGATCCTTTTACCCCATAACCGCCCTAACCACTGAGGCATAGCCCCCAACTCGCAGGTGTGTCTAAATAGGGAGAGGGAGGTAGAGAGTGAGGACAGAGAGAGAATGGGGAGAGACAGTGAGAGAGGCAGAGACAGAAGGGAAAGAGACAGGGGCGAGAGGGGGGTTTGGAGGAGAGGAGGAGAGGAGGAGGAGAGGGAGGTGGGGGAGGGGAGGAGGGTGGTGGATGAGGGGAGAGAGAGATGGGAGGAGAGGGGAAGAGGGGGTCTGAGAGGGGGGGAGGTGAAGGGGGGAGATGGGGTGAGAAGGAAGGGGAGAGTTGGGGGGAAGGGTGGGGGAGGTGGGGGGAAGGGAGGGGAAGAGGTGGGGGGAAGGGAGGGGAGAGGTGGGTGGGAAGGGAGGGGTGAGGCGTAAAGGGTAGGGGGTGGTGGGAGGGGCGGAAAAGGAGGGTGTGGAGGGGGAGGGGGAAGGGTTGTTTAGGGGAGGACAGGGGAGAGGAAAGGGGAGAGAGGGGAGAGAGAGAGAAGAGTGAGAGGGGGAGAGAGAGCGGGGAGAGAGAGAGAGGGGGAGGGAGGAGAGACTGGGGAGGGAGAGAGAGAGGGGAGTGATGAAAGAGAGAGGGGGAGAGAGACGGGGAGGGAGAGAGTGGGGAGGGAGAGAGAGAGAGGGGAGAGAGAGAGAAGGGGAGGGAGAGAGAGAGAGAGGGAGAGCGAGAGAGGGGGAGAGAGAGAGAGAGTGGGGGAGAGAGAGGGGGGTGGAGAGTGAGAGCAGAGAGAGAATGGGGAGAGACAAAGAGAAAGGGGCAGAGACAGAAGGGCAAGAGACAGAGGGAGAGGGGGTGGGGGTGAGGTGCCATTCCGATTTTTAAAATGAGTGAGTGTGGGGGCGGGAGGAGGATTTTATTAAAAATGTGTACATAAAACTGTCTAAATGTAACGAGGAGTAAATCCGTGAATGTAGAAGCGAAATTGCTAGCAAAATGGGAAAAAAAAATAACGGAGTTTTGAGCATGTGGTTTTGGCGGACGCATGGAATCAAAATGGAACGTGACATACACCCCCCCCCCCCCCCCCCCCCCCCCCACACACACACACACACACACACACACACACACACACACACACACACACACACACACACACACACACACACACACTGTTTTAAATATAGATAGAAGATATGATATGATTCTCCCAATTGGCTTTCTTATTTTTGACTGGTTGCCTTGGTCATGTTATTATAAGATTATAGAAAACGTGAGAGAAAAAAATGGGCATGTGGCCAGACCAAAAGAGATGGGGGAGATATTGAACAATTTCTTTTCTTCGGTATTCACCAAGGAGAAGGATATTGAACTCGGTGAGTTAAGGGGAAAGAGTAGAGTAGCTATGGAAACTATGAGATTCAAAGAGGAGAGGAAGTACTGACACTTTTGAAAAATATAAAAGTGGATAAGTCTCCAGGTCCTGACAGGATATTCCCTAGGACATTGAGGGAAGTTAGTGTAGAAATAGCAGGAGCTATGACAGAAATATTTCAAATGTCATTAGAAACGGGAATAGTGCCGGAGGATTGGCATACTGCGCATGTTGTTCCATTGTTTAAAAAAGGGTTCAAAGAATAAACCTAGCAATTATAGACCTATTAGTTTGACGTCAGTGGTGGGCAAATTAATGGAAAGGATACTTAGAGATAATATATATAAGCATCTGGATAAACAGGGTCTGATCAGGAACAGTCAACATGGATTTGTGCCTGGGAAGGTCATGTTTGACAAAACCTTCTTGAATTCTTTGAAGCGGTAACTAGGGAAATTGATGAGGGTTTTTAAAGCAGTGGATGTTGTCTATATGGATTTCAGTAAGGCTTTGACAAGGTTCCCCATGGAAGGTTGGTTAAGAAGGTTCAATCTTTGGGTGTTAATGGCGGAGTAGCAAGATGGATTCAACAGTGGCTGAATGGGAGATGTCAGAGAGTAATGGTGGATGGCTGTGTGTCAGGTTGGAAGCCGGTGAACCAGTGGGGGTGCCTCAGGTGATCTGTGTTGAGGTCCACTGTTGTTTGTCATGTACATCAATGATCTGGATGATGGGGTGGGAAAATTGGATAAGTAAGTATGCAGATGATACTAAGATAGGTGGTGTTGTGGATAATGAAGTAGATTTTCAAAGTCTACAGAGAGATTTGGGCCATTTGGAAAAGTGGGCTGAAAGATGGCAGATGGAGTTTAATGCTGATAAGTGTGAAGTGCTACATCTTGGCAGGACAAATCAAAATAGGACGTACATGGTAAATGGTAGGGAATTGAGGAATGCTGTGGAACAGAGGGATCTAGGAATAAACTGTGGATAGTTCCCTGAAGGTGGAATCGCATGTAGATAGGGTGGTAAAGAAAGCCTTTGGTGTGCTGGCCTTTATATAAATCAGAGCATTGAATATTGGAGTAGGGAAGTAATGTTAAAATTGTACAAGGCATTGGTAAGACCAATTCTGGAGTATGGTGTACAATTATGGTCGCCTAGTTATAGGAAGGATGTCAACATAAATAGAGGGAGTACAGAGGAGTATTTACTAGAATGTTGCCAGGGTTCCAGCAACTATGTTACAGAGAAAGGTTGAACAAGTTAGGTCTTTATTCTTTGGAGCGCAGAAGGTTTAAGGGGGGACTTGATTGAGGTTCTTTAAAATGATGAAAGGGATAGACAGAGTTGACGTGGATACGTTTTTTTCCCATTGAGGGTAGGGAAGATTCAAACAAGGGCATGACATGAGAATTAAGGGACAGAGGTTTTGGGGTAACGTGAGGGGGAACTTCTTTACTCAGAGGGTGGTGGCTGTGTGGAATCAGCTTCCAGCAGAAGTGGTGGAGGCAGGATCGATTTTAACATTTAAAAGTAAAGTGGATAGGTATATGGACGTGAAGGGAATGGAGGGGTATGGTCTGAGTGCAGGTAGATGGGACTAGGGGAAAACAAATGGTCGGCACGGACTGGAAGGGCCGAGAGGGCCTGTTTCCGTGCTGTAATTGTTATATGGTTATATGGTTATAATCTGATTTAGATTGCTACACAGAGAGGCTGGGCAGAATTGGACTGCTTTCTCTAGAACACCAAAGGTTGAAAGGGGACACGAGAGAAATATATAAAATTAGGAGAGGTGTGGATTGAATAGACGGTCAGAACCTTTTACCCAGGGTAGATATATCAGAGACTAGAAGACATATCCTGATGGTGAAAGGGGCAAAGTTCGAGGAGATGGGTACATTTTTTACACAAAGGGTAGTGAGGGTCTTGGGGGTGCACTCTGCAAAGGATGGTGATGGGGGCAGATCCACTAGTGCTGTTTAAGAGGGTTTTGGATAGGCACATGGATATTCAGGGAATGCAGGGATATGGATCATGTGCAGGCAGATTTAGTAAAATGTTTGGTTTAGAGGTACAGTGCTGAAACAGGCCCTTCTGCCCACCGAGTCTGCACTGACCAATGATCCCCACACATTAATACAAGCCTACATACACTAGGAGCAATTTATACTTATACCAAGTATACTCACCCAAGTCAATTAACCTACATCTTTGGAGTGTGGGAGGAAACCGAATATCTCGGGGAAAGCCCACGCAGTCACGGGGAGAACGCACAAACCTCATGCAGACAGCACGTGTAGTCGGGATGGAACATGGGTCTCCAGCGCTGCAAGTGCTGTAAGGCAGCAACTCTACCGCTGTGCCACCGTGCTGCCAAATAAGAGTGGTTTATCTTGCAATCATGTTCATCACAGACATTGTGGGCCAAAAGTCCCATTCCTGTGCTATACATTTCTATGTTCTATGTTCTATGTCCAAGATCTGAAACGTTAAACAGAACATGAAAATAATTCCTTGAAATAAAAACATTAAATGGTGGTACACAGTTAATGTATTCGAGATAATTGTGTTTTCTCTCCAAAGATGCTGATGCCTGACCTGCTGAGAGCTTGCAAGTTTTTATATTTTAGTTCAGATTTCCACCATTTACGTTTTGATTTAATTTTCTGAACAATTAATTGTCCTACTTTAAATTGTGCCTGGGGGTTTTAACTCCTCTAAGTGTAGAATAAACCTCAATTAGCGCACCACAGAGGGCGACACAGTGGCGCAGTGGTAGAGTTGCTGCCTTGCAGCGCTTGCAGCACCGGAGCCCAGGGTTCGATCCCGGCTATGGGTGCTATCTGTACGGAGTTTATACATACTCCCCGTGACCGCCTGTTGACTCCCCGAAATCTTCGGTTTCCTCCCACACGCTAAAGACGTACAGGTATGTAAGTAAATTGCCTTTGTTAAATGTAAAATAGTCACTAGAGTGTATGGTATAGTGTTAATTTACGGGGATTGCTGGTCACCACGGACTCGGTGGACCAAGGGGCTTGTTTCTGCCCTGTATCTCCAAACTAAACTAAACATTGAACTTCCTGCACAAATCTTACAACACTGAAATACGGTGAAATACCGAAATACCCGGGGTAAATAAATCAGAGACTTGAAGACGGGCTCAAATACAGACCCACGTAAGCTTTTACCCATGACGATCAAAACAAAACATGATCCAGAATGCAAGCTTTACTGGATGAATTTATGGCTCCCAAGAGGAATTTCAGGTTTGTCGGGAAGTGGTGTTGGGTAAATTGAATAGTTTAAATGCCGATAAATCCCCAGGGCCAGATAGGCTGCATCCCAGGGTACTTAAGGAAGTAGCTCAGGAAATAGTGGATGCATTAGTGATAATCTTTCAAAACTCTTTAGATTCTGGAGTAGTTCCTGAGGATTGGCGAGGTTGGGTAGCAAATGTACCCCCTCTTTTTAAGAAGGGAGGAGAGAGAGAAAATGGGGAATTACAGACCAGTTAGTCTAACATCGGTAGTGGGGGGGGAAACTGCTAGAGTCAGTTATTAAAGATAGGGATAAGCAGCTCATTTGGAAAGTGGTGAAATCAATTGGACAAAGTCAGCATGGATTTACAAAAGGTAAATCATGTCTGATGAATCTTGTGGAATTTTTCTGAATGTAATTAGTAGCGTGGATAAGGGAGAACCAGTGGATGTGGTATATCTGGATGTCCAGAAGGCTTTCGACAAGGTCCCACATAAGAGATTAGTATACAAAGTTAAAGCATACGGCATTAGGGGGTTCAGTATTGATGTGGATAGAGAACTGGCTGGCAAACAGGAAAGCAAAGAGGGGGGGGGTGGGGAGTAAAAAAGGGGTCCTTTCACAATGGCAGGCAGTGACTAGTGGGGTACCGCAGGGCTAGTGCTGGGACCCAGCTATTTACAATAATATATTAATGATCTGGACGATGGTATTGAGGGCAATATCTCCAAGTTTGCGGATGACACTAAGCTGGGGGGCAGCGTTAGAGGAGGATACTAGGAGACTGCAAGATGACTTGGATAGGCTGGGTGAGTGGGCAAATGTTTGGCAGATGCAGTATTAATGTGGATAAATGTGAGGTTATCCACTTTGGTGCAAAAAACAGGAAAGCAGACTATTATTTAAATGGTGGCCAATTAGGAAAAGGGGAGATGCAGCGAGACCTGGGTGTCATGGTACACCAGTCATTGAAAGTAGGCATGCCGGTGCAGCAGGCAGTGAGAAAAGTGAATGGTATGTTAGCTTTCATAGCAAAAGGATTTGAGTATAGGAGCAGGGAGGTTCTACTTCAGTTGTACAGGGTCTTGGTGAGACCACACCTGGAGTATTGCGTACAGTTTTGATCTCCAAATCTGAGGAAGGACATTATTGCCATAAAGGGAGTGCAGAGAAGGTTCACCAGACTGATTCCTGGAATGTCAGGACTGTCTTATGAAGAAAGATTGGATAGACTTGGTTTATACTATCTAGAATTTAGGAGATTCAGAGGGGATCTTATAGAAACTTACAAAATTCTTAAGGGGTTGGACAGGCTAGATGCAGGAAGATTGTTCCCGATGTTGGGGAAGTCCAGGACAAGGGATCACAGCTTAAGGATAAGGGGGAAATCCTTTAAGACCGAGATGAGAAAGACCTTTTTCACACAGAGAGTGGTGAGTCTCTGGAGCTCTGCCACAGAGGGTAGTTGAGGCCAGTTCATTGGCTATATTTAAGAGGGAGTTAGATGTGGCCCTTGAGGCTAAGGGGATCAGAGGGTATGCAGAGAAGGCAGGTACGGGATACTGAGTTGGATGATCAGCCATGATCATATTGAATGGCGGTGCAGGCTCGAAGGGCCGAATGGCCTACTCCTGCACCTAATTTCTATGTTTCTAAGTTTCTATGTTTCTATGTTTCTAGGTTTCTCTTGGTATTCATAGTGTTTGCTGGTATTTCAGTGTTGTTGTTTGCTAAGGGACATTATAACGGTAATCCTTCCACTGGGGATCCACTCATAAAGAAATTTTGCTCAACTAAACAGTCCAAGTAATCTGAAACTGGGTGAAATCGAAAACTTGCATAAATGTATGTAGATTTATATGATTTTAGTGTAATGCTAGACCCATTGGTTCCCGTCCCCTAAACGCACTGTTGCGGAGGGCATGCGGGGGCAGAGAGAGAGAGAGCGGGGGAAGAGACGGGAAAGAGGGGGGGGAAAGAGGGGGGTAAGAAGGAGGGAAGAGTGGTGGTTGAAGAGGCGGAAAAGAGGTGGAAAGAGGGAGGGAAAGAGGGGGGAAAGACGGGGAAGGAGGTTGGGGGTGAGAGGGGGAGAAGGGGGGGGAAAGGGCAAGGGGAGGGAAAGGAGGAAAAAAGGGTGGAGAGGGGGGAGGACGAGTTGGTAGAAGGGGGGAATAAGTGGGGGAAGGGGGGATAGGAAGGAGAGGGAGAGCGGGGGGAAAGAGTGGAGGGGAAGAGTGGGGGGGGAACAGGAAGGAAGGAGGGGGTAGGAGGGGGGAAGGAGGGGGGGGAAGGAGGGGGGGAAGGGGTAAGGGATGGGGAGAGGGAGGAGGAGAGGAGCAGGAGAGGAGGGGGAGAGGATGGGGAAAGGATGGGAGAGAGGGGGAAAGAGGGGGAGAAAGAGGGGGAATGGTGGGAAAGGGGGTTGAAAGAGGGGGGAAGAAGGGGGAGAAGAGGGGGGTTGAGTGGGGGAGGGGAAGGGGGGGAAGGGGGGGTAAGAGGGAAGGAGAAGGGGGTGAGGTAGTGATGTTACAAAACTTACCTTCAGCGGCGCTGCAATTCTGCCACTGGCCCGTGGTGCGCAACTTTAGCGCCATTGGAGGGGGGAGGGGCGGATTCAAATCCAGGTTTTGTACTGCTTGTCAGATGCGGATTTCCTCAGGCTGCTAAGCAGCTGCTGAAGAAAAACGATAATCGGCTACTTTTCCGTTCCCTTTTTTTTTATTAATCGCTAGACAATTAAATAATTGGATTAAAATAAAAAGCAACTTCTAACGCCCTAAACACCTACAACGTGACGGATCGCAAGAATGGGACAAAGGAAAGATATATTTAATCGTATATTTTACATATAATCTTAGCTTCTTGGGATGGCTTTTAATCTAATTTTACGTTGCAAAAATGTTATTGGGCCGCCCCAAAAATTTGTGGGGAAAAAATACCCACCCCCTACACGAACTGGCAGTGTCTTTTCCTTCCCTGCCAATATGGGGTTTCAAATTCACCGCAAATGCAATGTTCCAATCGATCACGTTCCAGAAACACCCACTCGCAAGATGATTAAAATACTCTTTTTTTTGGACGATCATGTCATAAGAACATTTAAATCATCTATATTTTGTGTTATTGTCTATCCATAGTCAATATTTTTATACTAAATATACACAACAGTTTTAGCCACATGTATTGTGCAAAAAATAATAATTTTGATTATATTGAATGGATGTTTCTAGTTAATTTATGGGAATTGAACATTAAATTCCTTTCATCTGGCATATAAATTCATGACAGTGAGATTTAAAAATCATGTTATATTGTGAATTCTTGTGTGAATGGGATTAGTTTGTTATTTGGCTATTTAAATTTAATATTTAATAGGCTATTTAAAAAATATATTGTTTTCTTAAGAAACGGAATCTACATGACATTCTTAATTGGAAAGTAGTGGGCAAAAAGGCATGTCATGTGTGGTTTGAAGAACAAAAATTTGTAGTTTACAATGCCAAAATTGAAAAGTTGAGGAAAAACAAGGTGTACAGAATTGCTTATTGGTTACAATCTGAGGTGTATGCTGATGCTACTGATTATGATATGGCAATGTACCAGCTAGCAACTGATCTTTTCCATAAAGACTTGGTCTATTGCTAGAAATTGTAATTTATTTACCTGTCTATTATGGACTTACAGCATATAATACAATAATATTATTCTGATCTTGAGAATATCACATTTTTGAATTTTCGAGGCAGTCTGGGTGTTTATTACTCTTTCCGTCACAATGGTCAATTTTGTAATTAACTACAATTATGTAATTAACTAATTATATGCTTTAATTTCAGGTCATCCAAGTAAGATGTTTTATATTTGTTTCAGAATGCTTCAATCTATAATGACTGAAATTTTCATTCAGTTCTCTTGATTTTTAAGAAAGGTATGGGCTTTTGACTGTCCTCGATCACAGCTTTTGTGTTAAATCAATGGAAAAGCAATAGGGAACAAGATGCTAATTTCCGAGTATGAAAATGGCCATAACCTTTTTAATACTGAAGATATGAAAATGAATTAAGTGTCAAATTTAACTTCATTTTATGATTTACCTGATGGAATAAATTGCAGGCTTGATTTTTGAAATCTCAAAATGTTGCTAGGTGAATAGGGGGCAGAAGAGGAGGGGAAGGGGGGAAAGGGGGAAGGGGGGTATGAGGGGGGTAAATGAGTGGGGAAAGGGAGGGAAGAGGGGGGCAGAAAGGAGGGGAAAGGGGGAAGAGGGGGGAAGGAGGGTGGAAGAAGGGGGTGAAGAGGAAGAAAAGAGGAGGAAGAATGGGGGGGAAGAAGGGGGAGGGGGAAAGAGGGGGGATGGCCTCGTGGCCTCCCTTTTGGGGGTGGAAAGAGGGCGGGGGGCCAAACGAGAGGGGGAAGAGGGGGGGAAGAGGAGGGGGAGAAGAGGGAGAGCGAGAGGACAAGCGGGCAGTGGGGTGCGTGTCAACTGCGTTCAGCGGTTTCAATCCAGAGCACAGGAAGGGGTCGTCACAGAGGAGGGCTGGTTCCTCCGAATCGTTCCCGTTGAAGGCTCCAGGGTGCAGGCTGCAGGCTTCAGCGCCCGAGTAGGGGGGTGGGGTGGGGCGGTTGGGGGGGGGGGTGAGTGGTCAGGGGGAGTGATGTCACTCGCAGTGCGTGAAACACAGCGAAGAAACGGGAGAGGGGGTAGAGGGGTCAAAGGGTGATGTCACTTGCAGCAGGTGGAATACAGCATGAGCAGAGCCATTGTGACGTGCCCATCTCGTTTATTTTCAAAGATTTGTGAACATTTTCATAAATAACTCAATAAATAAAGCTTTCAATTTTCAGTTAAGCCGAATTTTGACTTCACCGGATAAATCTCTACAGGAATATGTAAAAATGTTATTGTCAGTGCGTCATTTTTTCGAGCAGAATGCACACACGCGCGCGCGTGATCAGAGTTTTATAAGTATAGAGATTGAAGGTCTGTGTGGGTTTATTTACTTTTTCAAAGGAAACATTTTTGGGCTGTTTCATATGATCTCTTGGTGTAGGTGTATAACAATTCATGCATATTAACTGAGAGACAGCTCTGACTACTTAAGTATATGATCAATGCATGTGGGTAGGTGCAGGCTCAGTCTGTTGAAGTATTAAGAATGTGTAAATTCTTAAATAAATCCAAAGGAGTTGCCCAACTGTGTTGGAACTTTCACCAATATCCCTTTCTGCTACAGCACATAATCACTACTCCTCCACCTATGTGATGTTGGGTTGCAATATAGATTAAAATGGCCCTTCGTCCCAGCATTGCCATGCCACTCCTTGTCCCTATCTACACCATGTGTGGTCTATAGCCTTTAGTTAAGTTAAGTTAGTTATTGTCACGTATATCCAGGTACAGCAAAACACTTTTTGTTGTGTGCTGTCCAGTCAGCAAAAAGACTCTAACCTCTACATAATTACAATCAAGCCATCCACGGTGTACCGATACGGAGTAAAGGATGCGATGATTCTTGAATATTGTAGGGGCAAACAGTATGCCCCTTGGCCAACAACAAATGGTCTTGATTCCCAGGCAAGTGCAAATATAGGCCTTATATTCACAAAGTAGTACCAAGGGAAATAGAATGGGAATCTGGGATTACTTTGTCCCTTACATTCATGTGGAGCATACATGTCCCTTCCAGCTGGTGAGAAATTAAGGTTGATGGCAGTGAGGCACGTGCAGAGGACTTTTCTCAATATTTTCAATTGGGGTTAGGGGATCAAAGGATAATTAAAGCCCGTGTCTCTCCGCCTCCCTTCAAAATCATCATTGGAACTGAAATCATAAAACAATTAGATTCCTTTGATTCCCCAAAATTCACAAACCCGACTGCCCTGCAGACCCATTGTCTCTGCCTGTTCGTGCCCCACCGAACACATTTCCACATACCTTGACGCCATCCTATCCCCTTTGTTAAATCCCTCCCCACCTATGTTCAAGACACCTCAACACTCTCCGTCGCCTCGTGCATTCCATTCTCCAGGCCCCCATCCTCTCATCTTTACCATGGACGTCCAGTCACTCTACACCTCCATCCCCCACCAGGACGGTCTCAAAGCCCTCCGGTTCTCCTCGACCAGAGGAGCAACCCATACCCGTCCACTGACACCCTCCTCCGCCTACAGAGTTGGTCCTCACCCTCAATAACTTCTCTTTTGATTCCCTCCCAATTTCCTCCAAACACAAGGCGTAGCTATGGGGACACGCATGGGCCCCAGCTAAGCTTGCTCTTTGTTGGTACGTCGAACAAATCCTTGTTCTCGGCGTACCAGGGCCCCATCCCCGACCTCTACCTCCGTTACATCGACGACTGCTTTGTGTCACCTCCTGCACCCACACACAACTGACTGACTTCATTCATTTCACAACCAACTTCCATCCAACCGGCACTCAAATACACTTGACCATTTCCGACACTTCCCTACCATTCCTTGACCTCACCATCTCTATTGCAGTGATACGCTCCTGACCGACATCCACTACAAACCTACTGACTCCCACAGCTACCTGGACTACTCTTCCTCCCACCCTGCTTCCTGTAAGGACTCCATCCCCTATTCCCAATCCTCCGTCTACGCCGCATCTGCTCCCAGGATGAGGTGTTCCACACCAGGGTCATCACAAATGGCCTCATTCTTCAGAGAACGGGGATTCCCCTCCCCCACTATTGATGAGGCTCGCACCAGGGTCTCCTCCATACCCCGCAACACTGCCCTCTCTCCCCAATTCCCCCACTCGCAAACAGGGCAGAGTCCCCCTGGTCCTCACCTTTCACACCCCACCAGCCGGCAAATACAACATATAGTCCTCCGCCAGTTTCGCCACCCTCCAACGTGGATGACCCCCCTCCACCCCGCCACATCTTCCCATCTCCCCCCTGTCTGCCTTCCGCAAAGACCCCGCTCCCTCCGCAACTCCCTTGTCCATTCTTCCCTCCCCCCTCCCACTCTACCCTCCACTCCCCGGGCACTTTCCCTTGGCAACCGCAAGAAATGCAACACTTGTCCCTTCACCGCTCCCTCCCCCCTCCACTCCTTTCAGGGACCCAAGCAGTCCTTCCAGGTCCGACAGAGGTTCACCTGCACCTCCTCCAACCTCATCTACTGCATCCGCTGCTCCAGATGCCAGATGATCTATATCGGTGAGACCAAGCGGAGGCTTGGCGATCGCTTCGCCGAAACACCTCCGCTCGGTCCGCAATAACCAACCCGACCTCCCGGTGGCTCAGCACTTCAACTCCCCCTCCCATTCCACATCCGACCTCTCGGTCCCTGGGCCTCCTCCACGGCCAGAGTGAGCAACACCGCAAGCTGGAGGAACAGCAACCTCATATTCCGCTTGGGGAGTCTGCATCCTTTGGGCTTGAATATTGAATTTTCTCAATTCTGTTAACCCTTGCTGTCTCCCTCCCCTTCCCATCCCTCTCCCTCAGCCCTGGGGCCCTGGCATTCCCTCTATCTCTATCTCTCCCCCACCCTAGTCGCACCAGCTTCTCATTTTCACACCACAAACAGCTTACAATGGCTTGTTCCCTTTATCACCGATACTTTTTTGCATATCTTTCACTCATTGTTCCTTATCTCTCCACATCACCGTCTATATCTCTCGTTTCCCTGATCCCTGACCAGTTCTGAAGAAGGGTCTCGGCCCGAAACGTCGCCTATCTCCTTCGCAATCCTTAGATGCTGCTGCACCCGCTGAGTTTCTCCAGCTTTTTGTGTACCCTCGATTCTCCAGCATCTGCAGTTCCTTCTTTAAAAAATTCCTTGATTGTTGGACAATATATCTGACTGGTGGAAAAATCAGTAACTGCAACCTGCATGTTTCACTATTGAAAGCTGCAACTGGAGAGCGGATCAATTGCTCAGGTGATTAGTTAATCTCCACGGGAGGGACTATTTAACTTTTAAAAAGACTCCACTCACCTTAGAAATGCTAGACACCCAGTTTACAGCAACATTTAACAGCGCTGCATTGATGACGAGTGAAATAGTGGCAAATTAATTCACTTCACCGAATCTTTGATGCCAGGCCCTTTTAAATCGATGCTTTCCAGGATATGACAAAACTACTGCTGAAAAATATATATAGGTGTAGAAAGAAGCTGTGCCCTGGCAAATTGGACTCTCTGTAACATTTCCATCTCAGCAATCTGAGCTAAACACAGATGTGCTTGAACAGTCAATTTCATCTCATATGCCAATTGACCAATTGTTAGTTTTAATTTGTTTTCTTCCAAGAAAAAGGTTTCAAATACTTAATCCTCAGCAATGTAATAATAGGAGAGTTTTTTTGTCATGATCACATTGCAATCTGTGGGATCTTGCTGTGTTTAAATTGGCTGGCATGTTCCCTGCAGCATTACAACTGTGACATTTGGACAAACGGTATTTGGGCGTTACAATCGATAGCATGGTTTTAGAGGGTTATGGGACAAATTAAGGTATTGGGACTAGCTTAGATGGGGCGTCTTATTCGGCATGGACAAGTTGAGCTGAAAGGCATATTTCCATATTGTATAAGTCTATCGCTACATTACAAAAATGCTTCATTTGTTGTAAATCATTCGGGAACACATTGATTTCATGAATGGAACTCTCCTAACCAAGCCTATGTATAATTTAAAAAAATATGCTATCAGGAGTATCATTGATGGCAGCAAAAGTAATCTCTGCTGAACTCATCAGTGTGGTATCTAACTGGATAAATATATGTATTCATTAGTCCCTGAAGATGATCCTAACCCAAAACATTATCTGTCTATTCCCTCCACTAATACTGCCTGACTGGCTGAGTTTCCCAAGCTCTCTGTTTTAGGGTCGACCCCTATCCAACCCAAACTCTCCTGTCAACTCTAATTTCCCAAGGATCCACTGCTCAATAGAAAATCTAACTCTGGAAATTCCTGTGTGAAATGTAAGATATTGACAATAACCAGACTAAATTATCCCTGAAATTATCACAATGAAATAAGAACAATGAACAGAAAAATCTTTGCTTGCTCATACAAGACCAAGGGTATTTTCTATTTATCAAACCCAAGACTTTTAAACTCATTCTCAACCACCTTTTTGCCACTTTTATAACTGTTCTAGTACAGCTTCCTCAATTTGTACAGAACTTGAAATTTTCATTAACTTTGCTGCCAATTTTCTCTCCACTCTCCACTTTCACATGATCCATCCCTGACTCTATCCTTTATTGACTTCTTCACTCCATCTCAGGGATAGGTTAGTGATCAATATCCATTACTAAACCACAGACACCCACAACTAAATTTTAACTGCACATTCATTTTACACCCCCATTTTTTTGTACAAACTCCTTCCAATTCTTTGTGGTTCTTCTCCGTCTCTGAAGTATGTTTTCTGCTGCTTTGTATTTCCACATCAGTGCTTCAGAGATCAAAGGTCATAGTGTACTCTTTCTTTCCTTTAATTGCTCCTTCCCCATTACCTAAGTTGGCAGGCTCTCAATTATACCCCTCCTTTAGTTCCCTCGCCTCAGTGCTCAACACCTCCATTTCTCCTTCCATCCCACGAATCCCCACATTCAGCAAATCATCCTTTGTAATTTCTTTCACCTTCAATGAGATTCATCCAGCAGAACATCTTCCCTTCCTTCCCCTTTAGTACTTGAAAATGAAAACGCTCTTGGTTTGGATTACTCTCTCACCAACTATAACCACTTTCCAAGGCACTTTATCATACAGATATAAGTAATGCATCATCTGCCCTGTTCTTGCCTTCCCTCATCAAGAGACTCAAATTGCTTCTCACGGCGGTAACAATTCTCTTTTAATTTAGTTTAGTTTAGTTTAGTTTAGTTTTAGATTTAGTTTTAGTTTAGTTCAGCTTAGAAATACAGCGCAAAAACAGACCCTTCGGCCCACCCCAGTCCGTGCCGACCAGCAATCCCCATGCACTAACACCTACAAACTTGTACATCTTTGGAGTGTAGAGGGAAACTGGAGAACCTGGAGAAAACCCACGCAGGTAACGGGGAGAACATACAAACTCCGTACAAACAAGCACCCTTAGTCAGGATCGACCCCCGGGGCTCTGGCACTGTAACGCTGCAACTCTGCACTGCAATTCTCTACCGCTGAGCCACTGTGCTGCTTTACATTTATATTGGACTTTGTGATATGGTCCTCCACTTTTACTGCTCAAGCTAAACCTAGATTGGATGGACTCCATAGCCTTTCAGGATAAAGACTTTAACAACTCAACCAGAGGAAGCATTCTGTTTTGGCCATATAGCAACGTTAACATTTCCCTGAACATCTCTCATTCTCTGACACTACACCAGAAATGCATTCCTCGGCCTTAATCAAACATCCTTGGTCCTATCATCTCAGTTTTAGTATTTAATCTGCATTGCACTTCTGTTATTAAAATATAATCCTTAATTAGATGAATGAGAACAAAACTGTGCACAATTTGATCAATTGAATTGAATTTTTTGAAGAGGTAACAAAATATATTTTTTGGAAGTGTGGTTGATGAGGTTCGCAAATGGGACTTACGGACCCTATGACACTGGTTCCCACAGATGTGGAAGACAGATGTGCAAAGTCAGAGCCTATGGGATCCAGGAGTACTTTCTGTGCAATGTTTTATTCCTGTTGATGGGGATTGTTTACAGTAGAAATATCCAGTCAGTATGGAATAACGAAACAAGGACCTGCAGATTCTAGTTTACCAAAAATAAGTCACAAGTGCTATAGTGACTCAGTGGGTCAGGCAAAAACCCATGTCTGGAGAACATAGATAGGTGATGTTTCAGATATGAACCCTTCTTGAAAATTAACTCTGTTTCTGTCTCTTATATGGATACTGCCCAAGTAGTGCAAATTTTTCCAGCACATTAATTATTAATTTTGCTATCTGTGCATGTCATGAATGATCTGAAGATTTGCTACCAACAATGGAACTCATTTTTGGTCAATTCTGCAAACTTTAAGAAATTGAATTTGTGTTACATCCCCTCACATCCTTCATATTCAGTTCAAAATTGAATAATTGAGAAGTCAGCAGAATACATGACGTAGCTCTCAAACAAGAAGTACTGGAAGGGTATTCTAAAACTCAGCATGAAACATTACTTGGCCAATTTCTTGCTGGGTAACAGAGCATCTCTACAAACCACCAGAACTCCTGATGAAGATAAGATTGGCGAATGGTTGAAGCCTTTACCAACCAAACTTAGTTTTAAAAGCTGAACGTAGGCTCTCAAGTAAAAATTCACTATGACACTGAAAACAGAAAGAATGCAGTTTCATGTTGATTAAATACATTGTGCTTTTTAGCCCACTTGTGTTAAGGTAGTCAGATCTCTCGGATTAGCTTATTGTCATTAGTTTTATTCTCAGGGTTCCTTCCAAATTCCTTGTTCACCTTGAAGCTTACAGAATAAACAGTATACCATGCAGCAATAACAAACAGAACAGCAAATGTAAAAGCAGGTCTAAAACAGCAGAAATGGTGCAAGATTTTGAAATTTGAAATCTGAGTAGAACAAGAGAATATTAAAGTAACAGTAATGGAATAATTTAATAAGGTAAAGTTAAGAGCAAGAGTACATGGTAGCACTTCTGGGAAGAGGGTGTGAAAGAGAATGATTACATCACAAGGCGTATAGCAGTGGAGGAAGAAGTTGCTCTTAATTCCAGCATCTGAATTTACAGATTCATGCCTTTCTCTCCCGAGAAGGTCAAAGAGAGAAAAGGAAATGGCCAGGGTTGCAGGTATCCATCCTAGCTCACATGAGCGGCAGGCAGCAAGCACAAGTTATTAGGTTTTTAAATGTTGACAAAACCTGAAGCGTTCATACTGGTCCAAAAAATGGCTTGCTATAAATTGATTCAATTGGATGATTGAACCTTTCAATCAAGAAGTTGTAATAGAGTTGGATAAAATGCAGAGTTTGGAGAATGAATATTAGATCCAATCAAGTCTGACACAAAAAAACAAAAATGTCTTTTTAATACAAATCCAAAGACAAACAAACACAAGGGCAATTCAACATTATATGCTAACAGATCAGTAAGGCCTTTGATGTTATATATATAACATCAAAGCCTTATCTTCAGTCTTCATATAATATCACCAAAACTGAAAAAAAAACGCAGTACTGGAAACATGAAATAAAACACAACATGAAAAGCCAGCTGGTCAACCTGCTCTGGTGAATAGATAAGCAGTATTGATGGTTCTATTTTCATGACATTTCATCACAATGAACTCCCTGCTCCATCAAAATGTTATGAGCACAACACAATCGATATAGGAAAAAGATCGTTTCAATGCTTCAAGATACTACACTGTCCTTGAGTAGGGTTAGATTTATCTATCCTATTTTGCATTTTAAACAGTGGAATATAAAAAAATATATCAAGTAAAAACACTCACTCTCAATAAACAAAAATGATAGAAACATAGAAACAAAAGAAAGAGGTGCAGGACGAGGCCATTCGGCCCTTCAGCCAGCACCCGCCATTCATTGTGATCATGGCTGATCGTCCCCTATCAATAACCCATGCCTGCCTTCTCCCAACTAACTCCACTGACTCCTTGCCCTCCACTAACCCCTAGAGCTCTATCCAACTCTCTCTTAAATCCATCCAGTGATTTGGCCTCCACTGCCCTCTGTGGCAGGGAATTCATAAATTCACAACACTCTGGGTGAAAAAGTTTTTTTTTCTCACCTCAGTCTTAAATGACCTCACCCTTTATTCTAAGACTGTGCCTCTAGTTTCTGGACTCACCCACATTGGGAACATTTTTTCCTGCAATCTAGCTTGTCCAGTTCTTTTATAATTTTATATGTTTCTATAAAGATCTCCCCTCATCCTTCTAAACTCCAGTGAATACAAGCCAGTCTTTTCAATCTTCCTCATATGACAGTCCCGTCATCCCATGGATCAATCTCGTTAACCTACGCTGCACTGCCTCAATCCACAAGGATGTCCTTCCTCAAATTACGATACCAAAACTGTACACAATACTCCAGATGTGGTCTCACCAGAGCCCTATACAACTGCAGAAGAACCTTTTTACTCCTGTACTGAAATCCTCTTGTTATGAAGGCCAACATTCCATTAGCTTTCTTCCACTCGCCTGCTGTACCTGCACACCAACTTTCAGTGACTGGTGTACAAGGACCACCCAGTCTCGCTGTACTTCTCCTTACCTAACCTATCCCCATGAGATATTAATCTGCTCCCTTGTTTTTGGCACCAAAGTGGATAACCTCACAGTTATCCTTTATTATACTGCATCTGGCCACGCATCTGCCCCACTCACTCAACCTGTCCAGGTCCACCCTGCAACCTCCTAACATCCTCTTCACAGTTCAACACTGCCACCCAGATTTGTGTCATCCGCAAACTTGCTAGTGTTGCTCCTAATTCCCTCCATTCCAAATAATTAATATATATGGTAAACAGTTGCGGCCCCAACACCGAGCCTTGTGGCACTCCACTCACCACTGCCTCCCATCTGAAAAGGACCCGTTTCACAATCCTACTCTTTGCTTCCGGTCTGCCAACCAATTTTTCTATCCTTGTGCTCTATCTATGTGCTCTATGTGCTCTAATACCAGTGCCTAATTTAGTGCTCTAATTTTAGTCACCAAGTCTCCCGTGCGGGACCTTATCAAAGCTTTTCTGAAGTCATATACACTACATCCACTGGCACCCCTCATCCATTTTACTTGTCACAAAAATCCACATCCTCAAAAAAATCCAGAAGATATAGTCAAGCATGATTTCCCTTTCATAAATCCATGTTTGACTTGGACTAATCCTTTTACTGCTATCCAATTGCTCCATTATTACCTCTTTAATAATTGACTCTCCAGCATCTTTCCCACCCACCGAAGTTAGGCTAACTGGTCTGTAATTCCCTGTTTCTCTCTCTTCGTTCCTTTCTTGAAAAGTGGGATAACATTAGCCTATCTTCCAATCCCACAGGACTGATCCTAAATCTATTGAACATTGGAAAATGATCACCAATTGCGTCCACTATTTCTAGAGCCACCTCCCTGAGAACCCTGGATGCAGACCATCAGGCCCAGGGGATTTATCATCCTTCATGTCCCATTAGCCTATCCAATACTATTTTCTCGATACATTCTGATGAAGTCAGTGTGAGAACTAGAGTGCCCCAATGGAGTGGATGGATGGGTAGGTAGTTATGAGAAAGTACATGTTCACATAACATTTACGTCCTGCTTTCCTGTATGCTGCCCTATGCATAGACACAGTTCTCATTACCATCCCAAATTTCTTTCCTCCATCTTAGCAGACCATGTGCCATAGGGTTCCCAGGAGTCAGAGAGGATTTTGTATTTCTTCGAGGAGGATTTGAGCACTTTCCATGTATCTTTTCCTCTGCTTTCAAAGTAACACTTCCCACAACTAAGTTGGGGCAAAGATTTAAGCCATGTGAATGAAATGACTCAACCAAAAGTGTGACTTTAGTGTAATTGGAATTTTCAGAGCTGGGAAATGTTGGCATGGGACAGGATCTTCTTCCAGTAGATGTAGGGGATTTTGTGGAGAATACATTAATGGTATCTTTTCAATGCTTTGATGTGCCTGGGGGTAGGCGCAAGGAAATGAGAGATTAGAACTGTGAGATAAAACAAATGAATGGATGTGGAGAGATATAGAACAAATTAATGGATAGAGAGAGATAACAAGCTTTTCATCATAACTGTACATGTGACAATACCATATTAAACTAAGCTGAAAACTGAACCAGTGCATCAAGTACCATTGTATCCATAACATCCATCTGAAAACAGAGCTTAATATCACATCCCCAAAAGAACTGAAATAAAAACGGAAAATGGTGGCTGTGGACTGCAAGGAATTTAGGAAGTGGAAGAAAATAATTCAACGCATAAAACATTTAATGAGTACCCATCATTGAGCTGAAGAAGTTTCTGCCGATCTATTGGGATCGTCTGTAGATTTGCCACAAGGATGATTAATATCTGAAGGATGGCAGCTTGTTTATTTCACCACTCCCTCAATACTCCACTGCTCTTAATGCCTAGCAGTGGATGAACCAAAAAGACCAAAAAGCTACTAACAAAACATAATGACATTGCAGGCGATAGGGGTTAAAACTATTATTTTAACGACTGAGGAAATTTAATTAATGGCTTTTTTGCCAGTTTAGGTACATTTTCTCTTAGTTCAATTTGAGTTTCCATGCTTGGATTGTAATGTTTATAATGGAAAACGAATAAAGGTCATTTTTGACTTGGAGCAAAGCAGAGTTATTTATACAGACAAAATACTCAGATAAAGATGTTATTCAATTGTTATTCCATTTTTAGCCCTATCAGCAATTCTGTGTTTTCCTGTTAACAGAATAAATCAAAAGTTTAATTCTCGTTTCAGAATAAAAAAATTGAAATTCTATCAGCATTTAAAGTGTACTACAATCTTTCCATTGATAAGTGTCTGTATGCTTTGGTGATAGTACGTAGTCTCATCTATCTTGTAAAAGCATTGTAAAAAAGACTGATTAAGGTGCTATTATGAGCAATGAAAGGATATTTCCAATTAGCTAAGGCACAAAGCTTTAGTAATTTCAAAAAAATTAGAATAAATTATAGCCACGATCTTCCTCTGTTCAAAAATGAAGAGGAATTGCACACTGATTTGAAAGCTACCAACGAATATAGAGTTATAAACTTAACCTTGGATGCGTCCATTACACACGCTGCATGTTAACATACATCAATTATTGTTTGTCCCATAATATAAATCAATGATTCAAATGATGAAAATATAGCCTGATGTGATAAATAATTTTTGCAGATGAATTGAAAGACGCGCGGTGGTGCCATGGATTGTGTAGGATTTACAACATGATACAGAGCAGTTGAGAAGTTGGGCGGGGAAATGGCAGATGTTGTTTAATATGATAAGTGTGAGGTGAATATATTTGAAGGTCAATATAGTTGACATAATACATAACATGGCAGGCTGCTAAGAAATGTTGATGAAAGGAGGGCCTGTGTGTACAAGTTAACAGTTCCTCCTCAAAGTGGCAACACAATGGGGGTAAGAAGATGTTACAACATGCTTGCTGGCAGTGGTCTAATGCAGTGGGTAAAAAAGATGTGAAGTAATTTTCCAAATTTTTGTGTAGGCCACATTTGAAGGGTTGTGTTTAGTTCTGGGCACCACACTGTAGGGAAGTTCTGGAGGCTTTGAAATGGATAGAGGAGAAAACAGTGATGGTAGGGTAATAAGAAACCAAGAAATGTAGATCCTGTTTTATACAAAAATAGACATAAAATGTTGAAGTAAATCAGTGAGTCAGGCAGCATCACTGGAGAAAAAAAGATGGTAACATTTCGGGTTGGGACCCTTTCTCAGACTGGACATTTTGGGTCAGGTACCCTTCTTTAGTCTGAAGTGTCCCCGAACCAAAATGTCACCCATCCTTTTTCTCGAGAGATTCAGCCAGTCCCGCTGAATTACTCCAGCACTTTGTGTCTGTCTATGGAAGGGTATTATTCCTGATGGAGGTCTGTGACCGGGGAAATCCACAGGGATCTGTGCTATGTCTTCTGTTGTTTGTGAAAGATAGATATGTACATATATATTTATTTATATGTTTATTTATAAACCAAGTGATTATATTGATGGATTGATTATTAACTTTGCAGACACCAAAATTGATTAAGTTGCAGAGAGTGATGAAGGCTGTGAAAACATAAAGTGGGACTTAGAACAATTACAGATATTAATTGAAAAATGGCAGATGGAATGTAATCCTCATGTGTAAGGTGCTGCACTTTGGGAGGTTGAATGTCAACGGAACGCATACAGTTAATGTTAAGACACTTTACAGCACTGATGTACCGAGGCAACTTAGGGTCCAAGTCCATCTCTCCCTGAACATAGCAACACAAGGAGATAGAGTGGTAAAGAAGGCATATGGCATGTTCACCTTCATCAGTGAAGGCAATAGACAATAGACAATAGATGCAGGAGTAGGTTATTTGGCCCTTCGAGCCAGCACCGTCATTCACTGTGATCATGGCAGAGTATAAGCCATATTGTAGGTTGATAAAACTTAGGTTAGGCTGCATTTGGATATTGTATGCAAATCTAGTCACTCTTATTACAGGAAGAATGTGGTGGATACTTTGGAGAGAATGCAGAAGAGGTTTACCAGAATGCTGCCTGGATTAGAGGATATAAACTGCAAGGAGTGGCTAGACAAACTAAGATTGTGTTTTTCTGGGCCATTGGAGATTGAGGAGAAGCCTATAGAAATATATAAATTACTAGAAACCAAGTGCGCAGACCCGTTGGGTCTATTCCCGCAACGCGCGTTTACGGGGGGGGGGGTTTACGGGGGCTATAAGGGGGGGGCGGGGCGGCATGCGGCGTCACACACACTAACCACCCCCACACTAACTACACCCTTGATATTATATTAATATTATTAATTAGATCCTTTTACCCCAAAACCACCCTAGCCACTGACGCATAGCCCCCAACTCGCAGGCGCGTCTAGAGAGGGGGGGGGGGGGGGGTAGAGAGTGAGGGCAGAGAGAGAATGGGGAGAGACAGTGAGAGAGGCAGAGACAGAAGGGCAAGAGACAGGAGGAGGGGGGAGTGAAGGACAGGAGGAAGAGGAGAGGGAGGGTGAGGGAGGGAGGGGAGAGGAAGGCAGGCTGCCAACTCTCAGGCTTTGAGTGTGAGAATCACGCATTTGAAGAAACTCACACGCCCTCACGCTGATCAGAAATTTCTCATGCTCTGTGGTGAAAAATTCTGTGATCAACGAAAATTTCAAAACTCAGATAAACTGCATGGTCCACGGGTGTTGGAGAGCCGGGGCTGAGGGAGGGATGGAAGCAGATGTAGTTGCGGGAACAGATGCGGATGGAAAGCCGGGGCTGGCGAGTGTTTATGGGGCTGCCGAGTGTTTACGGGGCCTGTGAGTCGCTCGCTGCATCTCCGGCCATGGAGCAGTGCAAGAGTCCCGGGCCGATCGGAGGCGTCGGAAGCGTTGCGCCACTGCCGCGAGAGTCTCTTTGCCGATGGGACAGAGAATCTCAAAGGGAGGTGGAGAGAGAGAGGGGAAGGTGACAGGGAGACGGGGGAGAGAGAGAGAGGGGGTGAGAGGAGAGAGAGGAGAAGACAGAGGGGAGTGAATAGGAGAGAGAGAAAGGAAGGGGGGGGAGAGAGTGAGGTGGGAGGGGGGGAAAAGAGAGAGGGGTGGAGGGAGGAGAGGGTAGGAGAGAATGGGAGAGAGTGAGGAAAAGAGAGAGAGGGGTGAGGGGAAGAGGGAAAGAGAAAAAAACGGGGGAAAGAGGGGGAAATGGGGGCAAAGAAAATAGGAGATAAGACAGAGGAGAAAAGAGAGAGGGGATGAGAGAGCAAGGGGAGGGTGAGGTGAGAGGGAAAAATGGGGGAGAGAGGGGATGAGAGAGGAGAAAGGAGGAGAGAGAGGGAGGATAGAGAGAGAGAGAGAGTGTGTGTATGGAGAGGGAGCGAGAGGAGAGGAAGAGAAAACAGAGGGGGAGATAGAGAGGGAGAGAGAGAGAAGAAAGAGGGGGAGAGAAGAAAGAGAGGGAGAGAGAGGAGGGGGAAAGAGGCAGTGGGGATAGAGAGTTAGGGAAAGAGAGGGAAGAGGCGAGGAGGGAGGGGGAGAGGGAGAGAGAAGAGAGGAGAGAGGGACAAGAGAGAGGGGGAGAGTGAGGTTGGGAGAGAGGGGTGAAGAGAGAGAGGGGGAGGGGAAAGAGAGGGGAGGGGAGGGAGGGGTGGGGGGAGAGAGGGAGAGAGAGGGGAAGAAGGAAGAGAGAGAGAGAGTTTCGCGCTGAGGGCCTCGAGCTGCTCGCTCTCTCCTGAGGAAGGGTGATGAGGTAAGGGAGAGAGAGAGGGAGGGGGAGGATAGAGGGGGAGAGAGGGGGAGAGCTCTTGCGGGGGCCCTTTCCCTTGGCGCTGAGTTCAACTTCTTTTGTTTCTCTTCTTGCTTTTTCTACTGGGGAGGGGGCTGTTATATCATTCTCGAGAGAGACTTACTCCCTTCCTCTTGCCCTCCGCTATCGCTCTTTTTCGACTGATGGATGCAGCTTTCTCCGTCTCTCTCTGCCCCCTCCCTTTTTGCTCCCCTTCCCCCCTCTTCGTTAGAGAGGCGTCACTGACGTGAGATTACACACATTTCTGCCAAATTCTCACGCTGATCACAAATTTCTCACAGCTCTGTTGTGTGAAATTCTGTGATCAACGAAAATTTCAAAACTCATATCAACTGCATGGGCCATGGGAGTTGGAAGCAGAAGCAGCGACGGGGACAGATACAGACGAGGATCGGGGCTGGCGAGTGTTTGCCGGGCTGGCGAGTCCTCACATGCAGCTCCGACCATGGAGCACCTCAGTGCAAGGCGTCGGAAGCGTTGCGCCACTGCTATGAGAGTCTCTGTGCCAAATTCGCCCAGGTGACCGGCATGGATCAGGCTGCGGCTCGGAGAATCCTGGTGGACAACCAGTGGCTGCTGGAATTAAGTACCAGGCACTGGATAGAAACGCTTAGTGGACAACTGGAAAGCATAGTGGACTTCAAAATGGGGTGGTTTGAAAGCAAAAAACAGCATCCTGCTTGCCTAGATTTTCACTTACTGTAACTGCAGGAAAAATGTTCCCGATGGTGGGGGAGTTCAGAACATGGGGTCACAGTTTAAGAATAAAAGGGGGCAGTTTAGGACTGTGATGAGGACAAACTTTCTTCACACAGAGAGTTGTGAATCTTGTGTGAATTTCTGCCACAGAAGGCAGTGGAGGCCAATTGACTGGATTTTCAAGAGAGAGTTACATTTAGCTCACAAAATCAAGGGATATGGGAAAAAAACAGGAAAGAGGTACTGTTTTCTAGATAAACTTGCCCACACCCTCCAACATGTCCCAGCTACGCTACCTACTTTCTTGGTCCATACCTCCAAACCTGTCCTATCCATGTATCCACAGTCTGTCTGTTTCTTAAATGTTGGTCCCCACCTCAACTACCTCCTCTGGCAGCTTGTTCCAAACACTCCCACCACCCACCCTTTGTGTGGATAAAAATTACCCCTTAAAAAGTTACCTCTTAAAAACACTTCATACAAAAAACATTGAAATCATATGATTTTAATACATCAAATTTCAAAAAGTTCCTACCCTGGGAGGGGACCTTCTTCCACACCCTCTCCCCACTCGGTTGCTCCACTCCCTCACCGGGTACCCCCAAGGCCAGTGATCAGTGATCGCACAGCCACCATACTTTCAAAAACGCTCCGCAGCTCCTGGTTCAGATGGAGAACACTGACAGATGTGAGCAGGGAATTGAGGCCAGTTGGCCATGATGTTTGGATCCCTAATGCTCAGCGCTTCATGTTTCGGAGTTGGCTAATTGTTTATTGATTTGTACTTAGCCTGATGACTTCAGGACAGTTTGGTACGAAAATGAAAGAAATGGTATCAAATACATACAGCTGAGTGAGTAAAATTTTATGGATGGGAATTGTGTTGAACCAATTGATGACTTCTTTGACAAAGTGACTAGCATGTTAGATAACAAGGAAGCCAATTAATGTAGCAAAATTTTGTTATCCATAATTTGGTCTGTGAAGTGACCCAATTAAAGGATTACTGCATTAGCTAAGGCAACTGTGGGCTTGAACGTAATAGGTTAAGTCCAGGGGGTCAGATATGGAGCTTTATGTGTGGGCCAGATATATTGTCAGTGGCAAAGGGGCTAAGAGCAAGGCTAGGTGTACAACCAGAGTCAAGGTCTGGATAGTACTAGGTTGTGCAGTCAAAGCCTGGGTCCAGGGGAGTACAGCACTGGGAACCTAAGCAGGTAAGCAGCTATGATCAGGGTATAAAAGGGGGCCCCAGGTGTAGGGCTGGACTCAGGACAGGAAATGAGAGAAGGTAATGCAACTAGAGTCAGGCCCCCCCCCCCCCCCATGAGGAGTACCAGGTGTGCAGTGAGCACCCAGGTTGGCCAACATGGGCCTAGTGTTTGATTATAATCTGATTTCCTACATGAATACACTAAGATCATTCATGAGCTGCAACGTATGGGATCAGAGCCTGGGCTCTACTGCGGAATGTAATTAGAAATGTAATTTACTCTAACCTTATTCATAGCTAATCCAATTTAAAGCATATATATCACATTCAAGGGTAAGTTAAAAGACTCGCTACAGTATGCACACATATCACACAATTTCAAGCTGAAAAATGCAAACGTTCTGTACCAATGGGAGGGTGGACACCCGTTTAGATTTTTAAATGAGTGAGTGTGGGGGGGGGGGGAGGATTTTATTTAAAAATGTGTACATAAAAATGGCTAAATGTAATGAGGAGTGGATTTGTGAATGTAAAAGCGAAATCGCTAGCAAAATGGAAAAAATCATGGAGTTTTCGCATCTGGTTTTGGCGGACCTAGGAATCAAAGGTCAAAAATCGAATGTCCGAAAAGTGAATGTGACATGCACACACACACACACACACACACCATAATATGAAAACACACACACACCACACACACACACACACACACACACACACACACACACACACACACACACACACACACACACACACACACACACAGAGTTTTAAAAGTATACTAGACCAAGTGCAGACTCGTTGGGTCTGGTCTCCGAAGGTGCTTTCAGACCCCGAGTACGGGGGGGGGAGTGCGGAAGGGGGGAGGGGGGAGTGGGGGAGGGGGGAGTGGGGGAGGGGGGAGAGATGGGGAGGAGGAGGCGGGGGGAAAGGAGATGGGGAGGGGGAGGGGAGGGAAGGGGGGAGGAGGGAGGGGATGGGGGAGGGTGGGGGAGGAGGGAGGAGGGGAGGAGGGAGGGGGGGAGGGGGAAGGAGGGGGAGGAGGGGGATTGGGGAGTGGGGGGAGGGAGCGGGTGGGGTTGTTACCGAACTGAACTCACTGAATGAATCCATTAATGGAGCCACTCTGCTGCTGGAGGTGAAGGCAAAGATTGGCTGTTCCCCTGCTGTATTTCTGAGCACGGCGAAATGCAGAGGTGGAAGAGGCAGTCTTTGGCTTGAGCCAGCGTGATAGCAAAGGCTAGGCGGGGTCCTGGCCGGGGGGTGGCCGGGGGGGGGAGAGGGGGGGGGGGGGGGGGGGGGGGGGGGGTGGGGCGGGTGGTGTGGAGTGGAGGAAGTGAAATCGGCAGTGAAATAAGCCGGGTGACAGCAGCAAAAATCGCCAGCAAAAGAAAAATAATGCCGACGTTTTTGGAGGAGAGCGGGCTGCAGCAGCTGCCGTTATGGTGGCTGGCCAGCAGGAGGCCACAAAATGAGTGAGTTGTGGGAGGGAGGGGGGGGGTAAAGAATTTTATTTTAAAAAGTGTACATAAAAATGTATAAATGTAATGAGCAGTGAATGGGTGAATGTAAAAGTTTGTATTGTCCTGGAAAAATGGAACATTTCTCGGAGTATGAATGGACAAAAACGGACTGGAAGGGTCGAGAGGCGAGAGAGGGCCTGTTTTCCGTGCTGTAATATAATTTTTTATATGTTATATGGCTATGAGTTTAAGTTTATTGGCTAAGTATTCCCATACAAGGAATTTGCCTTGCTGCTCCAGCTCCCCCACAAGTAACAACATGCACATACAGTGACAGTTACGAATGACTCAGAAAACACTAAACATTAATAATAATAAAACATTAATGATAAAACACCATTGATCAAGCATGTGAACCAACAAAATACCAGATCAAAAGGAGGCTACAGATTTTTGGCTGTTGAGTAGAGCAGCTGTTTTTGGATAAAAACTGTTTTTATGTCTGGCTGTGGCAGCTTTGACAATCTGGAGTTGCCTTCCAGAGGGAAGTGATTGAAAGAGTTCGTGGCCAGGGTGAGAGGGGTCAGAGACAGGGGTCAGAAACATAAAAACATCCCCCCACAGCGGAATCAACGTTTCCCATTGTGAGGGAAGGCAACAAAGTTCAGTCCTCTTCCTAGTGTTCACATTCACCGGTCCGTGGTTGGGGCCTATTGAGGGCTCCACAGTCGCCGCAACGGCAGCCCGATGTTTCAGGCCCTCTCACCGGATGATGGAGCTCCGGCGTCGGAATGGAAGAACACACTCAGCAGTCTGGAGTTCCGAATCGACGCTTCCCTACTGGAACAACCACTGGCAAACCAAACACCGCGGCACCCAAAGTCCACGGGCCGAGCTTGTGCTGGGCGGAGATTCAATGCGGGCGACCCACCGGCAAGGATTCCAGGCCTCCGCGATGGAATCCTCCGCAGACCACAGCTCCACTGTGTTAAAAGTTGACAGGGCCCCTCTGTAGCTCCAACACGCATTCCCGGTTAAGGCATCGCCCCTTTGCAATGGTAAACTCAGTGCTGCACCGCTGCTGAAGCTGAAGCTCCAGCCTGTCTCCCGCAAGAAAGGCCGAGCCAATCCAGATGGTAGGCCGTGAGGAGGGGGCGAAGATGCGGCTCAGAGGAAAGACACATCCTCAACCAAGGCAGTGAACTGAGCAAAGCGGCTTGTGTCTTGTTGCTTTTCACTTAGTATGGTTTTGGTAACTGTATGGTAACTCAAATTTCACTGTACCATAAATGGTACATGTGACAATAAACTGGTCTTGAAACATTGACCTTGAAACTTTGAAAAAATTCTGTCATTTAGGAGGTTTCTTATCAATAGGAAAAATGAATATGTAGCAAATCAACAGATATGGATCACATGCGGGCAGAGGAGATATTGGGGTGATCTTGTAAAGGTGTACAAGATCATGAGAGGTATAGATAGGGTAAATCTTTTACCCAGAGTGGGGAATCAAGAACCAGAGAACATAGGTTTAAGGTGAGGGGGAAAGATTTAACAGGGAACTTGAGGGGCAACTTTTTTCACCACTAAAGGTGGCATGCACTGTATACGGAATGAGCTGCTGGAGCGTGCAGGTAGATGAGACAAGTATTGTTACAATGTTTTAAAAAAAACATTTGGACAGGTACATGGACTAGGATACGTTTAGAAGGATATGGGCCAAACACGGGCAGGTTGGACTAGAATAGATGGGGCATTTTGGTCGGCATGGGCAAGTTGGGGCTGAAAGGCCTGTTTCCCACGCTATATGACTCTATGGCTCTAAGTTCACTTCTGTTTTTTTTCTGATGGCAGTATTAAATACCACAAAATAATGGATTGGAGCCTTGTTCTCTGCCTCTAAAATTCAGTTCATTATTACATGAATGGAATATGCAGTGAATTTTTGAGACTGCATATAATAAGCTTCCATTGTTATAGCTCATCTATTGTAATTGATTTGGGGTCAAATTCCAGGCAAATATTTTGGTCTGTAGACCAGAGAAAATCTAGATTTAACAATATTAATATTCGCTGAAATTTAAAATAGAGGTTTTTAAGAGTGTAAATTTGTTTCCTGAAAGAGTGCCATTGTAGTTGAAAAATATATTTAACAGTCAGTTCGATATGGGGGGCATACGAGGAAGAAAGGAACAGTTTAAGAGATGATAGAATACATTATTAAAAATGCCAGCGGCCTTGCAGAGAGCACAAATGCTTGTTTTCATGTAAGGGCTTTGTTTTTTTCAGCTTGTTAGAGCTTGTTTCTGCCTGAATATTTTTTTTTGTTTATTTTAATCGCCTTTGTTTTCGTTTATTGCGATCATGTGTATCCAGATAGGTACAGTGAAAAAAAACGATTTGTTGCATGCTATCCAGCGCTTGGTGCAGAAAGACTACACTGTTTTACAATCAAGTCCTCCACAATGTACTGATACAGGATTATAAAGGAATAATGTACTGTGCAAGATAGTCAAGTAAGAGTCTTTTTTTCTGTTGTATTGTATTGTTTTGTTGGTATTTCTCTGTGTATATTACCAAGATTCACTTTCGTTATCTTTTCAGGATTGAAAAAACCCTTCAGTTCTGAAAATTGAAATCATCCTATCAGATGTTGTGCTTTTCTAACATTTGAAATCAAACATGAACATCCTGGTTATATAAGGCTGAGGGCCTCAATAATATCAAAGCAAAATAATTCAACTGCATGCATTTTAATAAGGAAAACTTAATCGGCTAGTGTGTGTGTTATGTATTATTAGGTTCAGAACAATAGCTTTGCTTGTTGAAGAATTAAATGTCATTGAGTAATGTCAATTGCTTCTTTCACATGCTTGGAAGCTGAAATGACAGAAAGAATCATGATGAAAATTAATAATACTTCAAATCAATTGGCCAGTTTGCTGCAAATCTCTTTTTCTGAATATACGTGTTTTTTGATGTTTCTGAAGTGGCATAATGACCCAGTTCATTGATATCATGTGTCTCGTTAATTTAGAGGTGTGGTCAGTGTAGGAATGACACAAACAGTTCAATTTTAGCTTGAAAGTAGGCTGACAATATCCAATCATCTATATTACTAAAAGTCTGATCTTGACCACTTCCTGTTGTTCTGTATATTGAAAATGCTGCCACTTACGGCTGTGATTTTTGGCCATCTTACTCAGAGTCCCCCTCCGCTGTGCAGGACAAGAGGATTTTTCCTATCGGTGAAAAATAATAGAGTTATTAGTGTTTAAAAATTGTTGAGATTCTCTCTCCTGAAGGCCACGCCGCTTCCGGAGCGGCTATAAAACCCAGAAGTGTTGAGTGCCTCAGTCAGTCTCTGCAAGATGAGGGAAGCGAGAGGTCGCTCTCAGTCTGAGCTGTGCATACCCACTTGATACACATGTCTACTAAACTGTCAGTGTGGTTTTACTGACCTTGAGTGCCCTTAATGTGGTTTGAAAATGAAAATGTGGTTGGTTTGAAAATGCACAGTAAATGGTTGGTGGTGGTTGGTTTGAACTAAAGCACAGCAAATGGTTGGTGGTGGTTGGTTTGAACTAAAGCACAGCAAATGGTTGGTGGTGGTTGGTTTGAACTAAAGCACAGCAAATGATTGGTGGTGGTTGGTTTGAACTAAAGCACAGCGAATGGTTGGTGGTGGTTGGTTTGAACTAAAGCACAGCGAATGGTTGGTGGAGGTTGATTTGAACTAAAGCACAGCAAATGGCTGGTGGTGGTTGGTTTGAACTAAAGCACGGCGAATGGTTGGTGGTGGTTGGTTTGAACTAAAGCACCGTGAATGATTGGTGGTGATTGGTTTGAACTAAAGCACAGCATTAAAAGTCTAAACTTGACAACTTCCTGTTTGCACTGTATATTGATTTTAGATAAAATGCTACCATTTACGGCTGTGATTTTTGGCCATCTTACTCAGTCCCCCTCCGCTCATCAGGTGCAGAGGATTCTTCCCATCAATGAAAAATAAAAGTGTTACTAGTGTTTAAAAAAATGTTGAGAATCCCTCTCCTGTCAAACATGCCATGAAGGCCATGCCCCTTCCAGTGGGAGTGGGGAGGGATTATAAAACCCGGAAGTGTGGGTTCCCTGCTTCAAATGGTATGAAACTGCACTTGAATTTGGTAGTCTTGCACCCTGTTGAAGTGGTACGAAACTGCACTTGAATTTGGTGGCTTTGCACCCTGTTTGAAGTGGTATGAAACTGCACTTGAATTTGGTGGCCTCTTGCACACTGCTTGAAATGGCATGAAATTGAAACTGCACTTGAATTTAGTGGCCTTGCACCCCAGTTGGTGGCATGAAGCTGAACTTGAATTTGGTGGCCTTGCACCCTGCTTTGAAGTGCCTGCATGAGAAATCTGCACTTGAATTTGGTGGCCTTGCACCCTGCTTGTTGAAGTGGCACGTCTGAAACTGCAATTGAGGTTTGGTGGCCTTGCACCTGCTTGAAGTGGCATGTCAAACCTCTCACTGACCTGTGTTTGGGCTCTTGCCTTGCACCATATGCTTGAGCAGTGGTAGATGAAAAACTGCACTTGATTTTGTTGGCCCTGCACTCTGCTTGAAGTAGTAGGAAACTGCACTTGAGTTTGGTGGGCTTGGACCCTGCTTGAAGTGGTATGAAACATAACTTGAGTTTGGTGGCCTTGCACCTGTTGAGAGTGGCATGAAACTCCACTTGAGTTTGGTGGCCTTGCAGTCCTGCGTTGAAGTGGTAGGAAACTGCACTTGAGTTTGTTGGCACTGCACTCTGCTTGAAGTGTAAGGAAACTGCACTTGAGTTTGGTGGCATTGACCCTGTTTGAAGTGATCGCGTAGGAGTAAACTGACTTGGGTTTGGTGGCCCTGGACCCCTGCTTGAAGTGGTATGAAGCTTCACTTGAGTTTAGTGGGACTTGCACCTGCTTGAAGTGGTATGAAATGCACTTGAATTTGGTGGCCTTGACCCTGCATTGAAAGATGGTATGAAACTGCACTTGAATTTGGTGGCCTTGCAAGACCTGCTTGCTTGAAAGTGTTTGGATAACTGCACTTGAATTTTCGGTGGCCTTGCCACCTGCTTGAAAATGGTAGGAAATGCAATTGAATTCTGGCTTGGCCTTGCAACCTGCTTGAAGTGGTAGGAAACTGCATTTGAATTTGGTTGGCCTTTGCATCCTGCGTTGAAATGGAATTTCAAGGAATAACCGATGAGTCAACTGGCCAGCCCCATGAGCCAATGAGTGAGCTGCCAGTACATCAGGCTTGACCCAGTGACTGCGTTGTCACCCAAGAATCCATTTGGTCAACAATGTCCATACTATACCCTCTGGAAACCAATGCCTTCAGCCCATAACACCCATACTGCATCCAGAAAACCCCACTGGCACACCAATATTGGAAATGGTGGAGAGGTGGAATATTGCGTTGGGGGACCAGCCCTCTGTGTGAATGTGTGAACATGGGACCCAACGGGGTCTCACTTAGTCTTGTTAATTCATATTCCTTCATTTTAAGCTGGTTGCTAGCACTGAGATTTGTAGAGCAATTCTGTGTAAAAATTGATATTTAATTTATGTAAATGATCAAGGTCATCTTATATTGATGATGAAAAGAATGGAATTAATGTGAAGTAGCTGATATTAAACTCTAAATTTATTGCTGCAGCATTTACGGACTCACAGAGGAAAAAAAACTTTCAAATTGATAGAATTGTTTATTTCAAGCTAAAAATTTGCCCCATCCATATTGAGAAGAAGTTACCAATTAAAACATTACACTTAAATACGTTTGTAGGTAGACACAAATGCTGGATTAAATCAGCGGTCGGTGATGTGGCAGCATCTATGAAGAGAGAGGAACGGTGACGCTTTTTCGGTTCGAGACCCTTTTTAAGCCAATTAGTTTGTGAGTAGAGCATGGAAAACAGGCCTTCGGTACACCAAGCCACACTGCTTAACCAGCGATCCCGCGCACATTAACACTATCTACACTTGTGTCAATGTTTTACTTGTTTTTTACAAAGCCAATTAACCTACAATCTGCATATCTTTGGAGTAGCATGGGAGCGAGAACAAAAGTTCTCGGAGAGAAACCCAAACGCCAGTGGCACTGGTGGTTGAGAACGTACAAATCGCGTACAGACAGCACCCGTACCCAAGATTGAACCAGAGTCTCTGGAACTGTGCTGTGAGGCAGCAACTCTACCGTTGTGCCACTTTGCCACCACTCTACAAATATCTCCAAACATTCTATTTCAAAGAAAAATGTTGATCTAAATAGTTAAGTGTATGTTTTAATTTGAACAGATATTCATAGATGATTGTAACTACAATATACGTTGAAAAGTGGTTTATCAGTACTCAGCCATACAAGAGAAATTGCCATTACATTTCAAGATTCCATAACTGTCATGTTCTATTATTTTATTTTCATATAAATGAAAGTGCAATAAAATTCTTGTTCACTCTGAAGCTCATAGAGTAAAAACAGTAAACAGTAATGATAGAAACAATAATAAATACAGCAAAACAATGCAAAAACAGCAAATGGTGCATATAAATGATTATAGTTGCAATCATTATAGTTTGGCAAACAAACAATGTATAATAACAGAATAACCAGAAAAGGTAGTAGAGTCATCAATAATTCTTCTCACTTGATGTCCATTTTGGAATTTGCTTGGAGCATTCCTCCATACACCATCACCATTCAATATCCAAAGACGAGGTGAAATCCAAGAGAAATGGGAAGAGTGATGCCCTTGATATGAAAGATATTCAGGGTGGCTTCAAGGAGCCTGGCAAAATATTCAGTGGGAATCAAGTGAAAAATGTTGATGCGGTACCTTGTACAATGAAAGATGGTTGCGCTAGTTAGAGGTCAATCATCACTGCTAGCTGGTCTTGTTACACTAGAGGACCGTAACCTCCATTGGTGTACGTGCTTCATAGTGAATTCAGTGAGTGAGGTGGTGAGGGCAGAGTGAGGTTGGTGTTATGGGTGAATGTGTGAGTGCGGGTAGGCCGGAGTGTGTGGGGAGCGAGTGTGTGTGATGTGGGTGTGTGAGTGGGTGGATGTGGGTGTGGGTGTGAGTCGACTGTGTGAATGGGTGGTGGGTGAGTTCGGTGAGTGGGTGAGTGGTGTGTGTGTGTGTGTGTGTGGATGTGTGTGGACTGTGTTGTGTGGGGGAGTGGGAGAGTTGGTGAGTGGGTGATGTGTGGCGTGGGTGAGTGACTGGTGGGGGTGTTATGTGTGAGTTGTGTGTGGAGTGGGTGAGTGTGTGAGTTGTGTGGTGCAGTGTGGGAGGGTGAGTGTGTGTGTGAGTGTGTGTGTGTTGTGGGTGGCTGGGCGTGTAGGGCGAGTGTGTGTGTGGATTGTGTGTCCCGGGGGGGTGTCGGAAACGCGTTAGTGTGTGTGTAGTGTTGTGTGTGTGTGTGTGTGTGTGTGTGTGTGTGTGTGTGTTGTGTGTGTTGTGTGGGTGTGGGTGGCTGGGAGTGCGGAGTGTGTGTGAGTGAAGTGTGTGTGAGTGAGTGGTGTGTGAGAGTGTGTGTGTGAAGGCCAGAGCTACGAGAAAGTCTGGGGAAGGGGAGTGATGTTCAGGTCGGCACCTCTGAGGGGTAAAATACTTTAATTACCATGGGAGGGTTTTTTTCTTTATTGGGCTTGAAGGGTAATTATATTTGGGTGTCTGTGGTGGGGCTTGTGGGTGCAACCATGCTCTCACGGGATCCCATTTTCCGGCATAATTTTGTCATATTATGTTTAATGCCCCTGCTCCCCACAATTAGGTATGGGGGGAAACGTTAACTGAACGGAAAACCTCGGGAGACTGCGTCCCCACCAAGGTTTTCTGATTTGTGGTTCTGGAGGTTCCGGAGGTTTTTGTCTGGGGTACTGCTAATGGTCGAATCGAAAGTGGTTTTCATTTTAACAAAAACATAACGTTTTTGTAGTCGAGGCTGGTTGCGATGCTGGAGTTGAAGGTGGTTGCCCTCACCATCGACCACTTGTAAAACCGCCCGGGAACTGCACGGAAACCTTGGGTGCGGGCGCAAAGTCTCCAAGGTTTCCGTCAGGTTTGCTAAGTGGGGGACAGGGGCATAAGTATTATATGTTTATTGTACTAGTTATACTCGGGACACTGGGATGCAGCCGATAGGCTTCATTACATATGTAAATCTTGTTTGAAGCCTCTTGGGAGACTAGCTTATCCCCCCCCTCCCCAAGCAAAACCTGAAAATAACACCCCTGTTTGACAGCTCCGGCACTAAAGAATTAGCACTGTAAACACTGTGGAGCACGGTCCAAACATTGATTCTGGCTCCAACTTGGAATACTCCCAGGTGTGACAACACACAAGGGTTCCTCTGGTGTTCTCCTGGTCTAGTGATTAACAAATATGTGTTTTTAAGCTTTGATTTAAAATAACACTCATTAAGTAATTTGCCCCTACCTTTCCCCTCCTGATAAAAGAGAAAATGGAAACTTTACATATGAAGTGGATTAATTCTTCTCCTATTCCCTATTCCTCAGCCTCACCCCAACTCCACCTTAACTGGTTCTTCCGCTTCCACAGGTGGAAGGTGAGTTTTGGGAGCTCAGCCCAATACAGATCATTATCTCCGAGCCAATTGCTTACCTTATACAAGTCCGGGGTTGTGACGGAAAGGCCGTTTTTCTGTGACCAAGGAGTTCCACAGGGATCTGTGCAGGGGACCCCTGTTGTTTGTGATATATATAAATGACTTGGACCACAATGTAGATGAGTTGGTCAATCATTTATCTGATGAAAGCAGTGTTGTGGCAGTGTTGGAAGGCTGTCAAAACATTATAGCGGATCATTAATTCATGTACAGAAATGGCAGAGAAATGGAAAGATGGGGTTTAATCTGAGCAAGTGAGGATGTTGTACTTTGGAAAGTCAAATGCAAGTTGGGGAAAGTATACCATTATAGGCAAGACCCTAACCATAATGATACACAGAGAGATTTTTGGGCTCCAGGTCAGTGGTAAAGAAGGCGCTTGGTATGCTGGTATCAAATATTGAGTTAGAAGAGTCAGGAAAATCAATTTGCAGTTTTTCTTTTCTAGGATTTGAAGACACAAAAAGCTGGAGTAACTCAGCGGGACAGGCAGCATCTCTGGAGAGAAGATGGGTGTCGTTTCGGTTTCACTAAACATCTGAACCTTCTTCAGACTTTGTTAGGGAAAAGGGAAACGAGAGATAAAAATGGTGATGTGGAGAGATAAAGAACAATGAATGAAAGATATGCAAAAAAGTGAAGATGATAAAGGAAACAGCCATTGTAAGCTGTTTGTAGGGTGAAAATTGAGAAGCAAGTGCGGCTTGGGTGGGGGAGGGGGGGGATAGAGAGAGGGGGAAATGTCGGGGCTACCTGAACTGAGAGAAATCATTTCATACCACTGGGCTGTAAGCTGGTCAAGCAAAATATGAGGCGCTGCTCCTCCAATTTGCATTTAGCTTCACTCTGACAATTGAGGAGAACCGTGGACAGGAAAGGTCTGCATAGCAAGGGGAAGGAGATTTAAAGTGTCCAGCAACCGGAAGATCAGGTCGGTTCACACGGGCTGAGCGAAGGTGTTTTGTGAAACAATCGTCCAGTCTACGTTTAGTCTCGCTGATGTATAAGAGTCCATAACGTGAACAACGGATACAGTAGATGAGGTCGGAGGAGGTGCACGTGAACCTCTGCCTAACCTGAAAAGACTGACGGGGTCCCTGGACAGAGTCGAGGGAGGAGGTATAGTGACAGGTGTTGTATCTTCTATGTTTGAAGGGGAAGGTACCTGGGATGGGGATGGTTTGGGTGGGGAGGGAGAGGTCTTTGCGGAAGGGGGATAGGGCTGGAGATGAGAAAATGTGGCGAGTGGTGGTATCCCGTTGGAGGTGATGGAAAACATTGGGGGCTTGGTTCGGTCGCATTTGAAATATTGTAAAGATAGATACAAATGCTGGAGTAATTCAGTGGAACAGGCAGCATCCCTGGAGAGAAGGAATGGGTGACATTTTGGGTCGAGACCCGTCTTCAGACTAGGGGTCAGAGGAGAGGAGACATGGAGATGTAGAACGGTAAAGATGTGAAAACGAAAGATCAAAGGCGTTGAAAATCAAGGAAAATGCAGAATGGATCATGAGGGGAAGGTGACAACGAGGCATTCAATCAGTACAATTTAATCAGGAAGACGTTTAAAACTAGTCCGAGAAACTAGGACGGGAAAGAGAGGGAAAGCAAGGGTTGCGGTTAGAGAAGTCAATATTCATACCGCTGGGATGTAAGCTGCCCAAGCGAAATATGAGGTACTGTTCCTCCAATGTGCGCCAACTGTGAAGAATCCCTAGATAGAATGGTTGGTATAAGAATGGGGGGTTGGGGGGGGAGGTTAGCAGTGTTTAGCACAGGCAAATCACATAGGCCTAGGTGGACTGAGTGAAGGTGTTCAACGGAACGATCAGCAAGCCTGCGGAGATCTCAGCGATATACGAGTCAACATTTAGAAGAGCATTAACAGCACAGATGTATTGTGTACAGTTCTGGTGACTCAATTACAGGAAGAATGTGGAGCCTTTGGAGAAGATGCAGACAAGGTTTACAAGAATGCTGCCCAGATTAAAGGCTAGAAATGTCAAAGACTGGAGCACATAGCATTAAAGTCTGAGGGGCAAAATTTGAAAGAGACATGTGGGGCAAGTTTTATGTGTAGAGAGGGTTAAGTGTCTAGAACGTGCTCCCAGGGGTGTAGTAGAAACAGATATGATAGTGACATTTAAAAAGGCTTTTAGATAGGCATGTGGATATGATGGGAATGGAGGGATATAGATCTAGCACGGGCAGATGAAATTAGTTAAACTTGGCATGATGTTTGGCAGAGAGATTGTGGGCCAAACGGCCTCTTCCTGTGCTGTCCTATTCTATGTACTTTATTCTATGTTCTATGTGATGTTGGTCATTGGTCCTGGGAATTCCAGCAAAGCAGATTGTTTAGTTTAGTTTAGTTTAGAGATATAGTGTGGAAACAGGTCCTTCAGCCCACTGAGACCGCGCTGACCAGCGATCGCCCCGTACACAAGCATTATCCTACACATTATGGACAATTTACAATTCTAACCAAAGCCAATTAACCTTCAAACCTGTATGTCTTTGGAGTGTGGGAGGAAACCGGTGCACCTGGAGAAAACCCACGTGGTCACAGGGAGAATGTACAAACTCCATACAGTCAGCACCCGTAGTCAGGATCGAACCCGGGTCTCTGGCGCTGTAAGGCAGCAGCTCTACCGCTGCACCACCGTGGGCCCCAAATGTTGAGAGGTATATTGGAACACCCTTCAGGATTGTTACCAAATCTCAGCCAACCACATTTCTGCTTCTCAGTCTGACAACAGAATTACCAGGTGCTCTATCGCCACTTAGTGGCCTGAAGTGAAACCAGATATTTCAATTCCTTGACAGGTTTAGAATATATTCCTGTTTAAATTGTTTTGCCTCAGAAGTAATGAATACAAAATGCTCCCATATGCATATTTATAACAAAATAAAGGCATTGCTTTACCTTTGGTAAAAATACCCTTGTGATCAATTTACATAATAAGATTGATTTTGCAAAGAAGACAATGCCTTTGCTCAACTAACATACAATTTCATATAATGTTTTAACAGGGATTGTGATGAGGTCTCCGGTGTAATACCATCTTTTTTGTGGGACATTAGTGGGACAGCTTTCTGAGTTCAAGCACAAAACAATCTTCACTCAAGAGTAATAACTTTTGTCTATCCATAATGGAAAGACAGAAGTACCCACATTCACAGCTGAACAGCAATTCCCAGCCTCCTCAACCCCGCCCATTCCCTGCTGCCATATCTCAAACCATATTCCTGAAGGTTCTCCACAGAGCATCAAAACCCAACTCTCAAGGCTCAATGTCACGAATACAACTACAGAACCAGCAGCCTTTGCATCCGCACATGATTTTAAAGAAAAATTGCTATTTAGAATGCAGTAATTGGGGACTTCCCGTGGCGCTATGGAGTAGGCAGACTCGCGCCATTTAGCTCCGAAAAACTGAAGAAAAAAATGGGGAAAAAATCGGGACTTACCTGCTCAACATCGCAACCGAATGACTGCAGCATGCCTGTGACGTCATCAGGCGTGCGACAAAACCGACGGTATATTTCCACAACATACCCACCCCCCCAAACTGAAAAAAACGGTAGGGCCAGGGAAGTAGGCCCAACCGAAGCCTCGGCCTCTTGTTTAACAGCGTCCCAAGAAGAGATCTCAAGGGAAAAAAAGTCAGATGTGGAAGAACTAAGACGTTTTCTCGCCTTAGAAGTTTCAAAAATAATGGCAGAATTTAAAAAACTCAAAAATTACTTTAAAGATGAGTTGAAAACTTTTAAAAAATAAATTAAAGAAGAAATTAAAGAAGAAATTAAGAAAGATATTGTTGCTATCGTACAGGAACAACTGATTTCCTGGAAGATGATCATGGAAGAAAATCTAAATAAAAAGATTGATGAGGTAAATGTTAAACTGAATCTGATGGAATCCATATTTAATTCGAAGCTGAACCCCATCTCTCAGGCACTAGAACAACAACAACAATCCGTAATCGAACTAGAGGGAATCGCTGAAACATGCTCTGAAACTACAAGCAAGCTTCTCTCCGAGAACAAGCGTTTATTGGACTTATTGCATAAAATAACCGAAAAATGCATTGACTTGGAGGGACGACAGAGACGCCAGAATCTAAGAATTATTGGTGTCCGGGAAGGAAGAGAGGGGAACCGTGACCCCCGTGAATTTGCTGCAGATCTACTGAAGAAAGTTTTAAATCTGGATCAAGCACCTTTACTTGCTCGGGCACACAGAGCACTGAGACGCCGTCCAGGGGCGGACGCCCCTCCAAGACAACTGATAGTGAAGGTGCAATATGACCATGTCTTGGATGACATGATGAAGAAAATTGTTCGCAGCAGAAATCTTGATTTGAAGGAGACAAGATCAGCATATTTCGAGACTACCCGGCGGAGGTTGCCAAGAAAAGAGCATTGTTTACAGACACAAGAAGAATACTTAAGAACATAAATAACCTGAGATATGGACTGATGTACCCTGCAACATTGAGAATCACCTACGACCACAAAGGATACTTCTTTACTAACCACACAGAGGCTTTTAAATTTTCAAAGAAGATTGAGACCACTGAAAAGATTGAAACTATCGAGGACGAGAGTGAAAAAGAGGACAATGAGGATTAATACTTAACACTAAATATATACGTGATGATATTGGATTCGGTACTTTACTGAGAAGAAACTGAACTTTAAATTACTATACTTAAGGATTGTTATGAATTTAGAATGAAATTGATCATCGTTATATAATATTTTATATTATAGTACTAACTATTACTAACCATTATTAATCATAATAATTAATCATCATCAATTATAGTTAATTGGATTAATTCAGAATTAGTTAAAAGGATGAACCATAAGATGATTAAAATAGAAGATGAAGGTTTAATCCTAGATAATTGATACTATTTTGACTAATCATGGACTAATACTTTGGTTATATGAAACTAATATTTTATTTACTTTGAGATTAATAATTATTCCATTATTGGAATATATTTGAAATGTTTCTTTCAAGGAAAGAACGGAGCTAGTAACAATTTTTTTTTTTACCAAAATCTACGGAAGTCTTTAGATGCCTAGCCACATTAGGGTGGCTATCACTAACTACACTAACTATAGATGTAGTATTTTTCTTTCTTTCACACTTCACTAATATAATAATCACTTATCTTTTCTATTTTGCAGTATATTATAATCAGTATAATCTTTATTTTGAATGGAATTATAATTGTTATTTAAGGAGATATGACCGAGAAGAAAACCTACAAGATCTAAAATTCATCTATCTGAGGTCCAGGTGTAAGGTATGGTTTAACGTGCTGAATCATCTACTCCATTATAGGAATATATTTACCCTAAACATAAGATGCAGGACATAAAAGTGAACACTGGGGGTGAAGGAATTACATTCTGCAGTTGGAATGTTAAGGGAATTAATGAACCCATTAAGAGAGGCAAAGTATTAGCTCACCTAAAATCGCTCAAAACAGACATAATTTTCCTCACCTTAAAAAGGAAGCGCAATACAGATTGAAAACAAAATGGATTGCGCAAACATATCATTCCCCATTCACACATAAATCTAGAGGGGTTGAAATTCTAATCCGTAAAGGTATATCTTTTAAACATATATCAACTACAGAAGATACTGATGGTAGATATATCATAGTAGTAGGCGAATTATACTAAAAAAAGTGACTCTCCTTACTGTATATGGACCAAATTTTGATAGTCCACTGTTTTTCAAGAGAATACTTAATATTATTCTGGAATGCACACAAAATAATTTAAATAATTGGTGGAGATTTAAATTGTACACTGGATTCATATTTAGATAGATCATCAACTCAAAGAAAGTCAAAATCTCTGTCAAGGGAATTTTTAAACTCATATATAAACAATACCAATATTAAGGATATCTGGAGAATTGAAAACCCATCCGGAAGAGAATACTCATTTTACTCATCTGTGCATAAAACATATTTTAGGATAGATTATTTCTTAGTAGACTCTAAACTAATTCCATTTACTTATAAATCACAATATCATAATATTATAATTTCGGACCATGCCCCATTAACGTTTATGATTAACTAAACGGAATGGACAAGAAACAGACACAATGGAGACTTAATCCTCAAATCTTAAAAGAACAGTTATGTTGTGAATATCTTGTAAAACAGATTAATATGTTCTTCGAGGTCAATGGCCAACCTGAAATATCTGCTTCCCTTCTCTGGGAAACATTCAAAGCATTTACACGAGGGGTATTAATCTCCTCTCAGGCATTTCTTAATAAAGAGAATAAAGCTAAACAACAGACATTGGAAATGGAAATAAGGCAATTAGACATAGAAAATGCAAGAGCACCTTCATTGGCAAAACATAATAAAATAGTTGCACTGAAATATAAGTTAAATAAAATATACTCTGACCAAATAATAAAACTTTATACACATACAAAACAATTAAATTTTGAATTTGGTAATAAACCACATAAATTATTGGCACGCCAGCTTCGTAAACTGGATGGGGAAAAAAATGATTCATAAGATTAGATCAGAAAAGGGAGAAATACTAACACTCCCCAAAGATATTAATGACGGATTTTTACAATACTATCAAAATCTATACTCAACTAAAGTGACACAACAATCAATAGGAATGGAAGCATTTTTACAGAAATGTAACCTTAAAGGCTTAGATCTGCAAGAACAAGAATTATTAGGAGCTGAAATAATGACTAAAGATATTGAAGAGTCAATTAGATCTTTAAAAAATGGAAAGGCCGCCGGCCCTGATGGCCTAAGTTCTGAATACTATAAAAAAATGTATGATCTGATTTCTCCACGCTTACAAACACTGTATAAACAAGTTTATACTCAACAGCAACTCCCGGAAACTTTAAATGAATCTATAATAATACTTATACCTAAAACTGATAAGGATCTAGAAGACCCGGCTTCATATAGAGCAATAGCTCTATTAAATACTGATCAGAAAATATTAACTAAAATCCTATCTTATAGATTGAGCTTAGTAATTAACAAATTAATACACTCTGATCAAACAGGTTTTATCCCAAAACGTCACTCATTTTATAATCTTAGACGATTGTTTAATATTATATATTCAAATAGAATTGCTAATGCAGACCTAGCAATTATATCGCTAGATGTTGAAAAAGCCTTCGATCAAGTAGAATGGCCATATTTATTTTCAGTGATGGAAAAATTTCAATTGGGAGAGAAGTACTGTGTATGGGTTAAATTATTATCTTCTAACCCAACAGCTAGAATACTAACAAATCAAATGTTATCAACTAAATTTAATCTTTCCAGAGGTTGTAGACAAGGATGTTCGTTATCTCCATTATTATTCGCTTTAGCAATTGAACCACTCGCAGAAAATGTCAGATCTAATCCAGAAATACATGGGTACAATACTAAAGATACACTGAATAAAATTTCTCTATATGCAGATGATGTACTAATATATGTATATGCAAAGCCAGAAATTAGTATTCCAAATGTATTAAATCTAATAACTCAATTTGGTCATTTCTCAAGATATAGAATTAATTGGAATAAAAGCGAAATCATGTCAATAACGGATCCCAATTTACATATACTACAACAATCACCTTTTAAAATAGTTGAAGAAAAATTTAAATATCTAGGTATTTATGTAACTAAGGGGTATAGTTCTTTATTTAAATCAAATTTCCCACCTTTATTGATAACTAAATAAGAATATTCAATACTGGAAAACACCTCCCATTTCAATGTTCGGTAGAATTAATGCTATAAAAATGATTTTTCTGCCGCAATTACTGTATTTATTTCAGTTAATCCCGATATATATTCCAAAATCTTTTTTTTTTAAAGTAGACTCAGTAGAGTTACAAGTTTCATCTGGGATTACAAGAATCATAGGATAAATAAATAAAAAACATTTATGTAAATCAAAGATTAATGGAGGTTTAGCTCTACCATATTTTTTGTTTTATTTTTGGGCAGTTTATATTAAAAACATTAATTTTTGGCTGGAAGAAATGGATCAACAACCAGATTGGTTAAGGATGGAAAAGGAGGACTGTCTACCTTTTGAAATCGGTTTGATTATATTTGCACCGACAAAATTGCATAAAAAACCTATGCGGAAAACCCTATCATATATAATGGTACACGAATCTGGAAACAAAAAGGCTTTAAAACTGGATAATATACTACTCTGTCTCACTATTGTAAACAATCCCTTATTCAAACCTTCCATGCTGGATAAAGGCTTTATACAATGGAAAAACTATGGAATCAAAAAGATGGAACACCTTTATAAGAAAGGCACTTATCTTTCATTTCAGGAACTGCAACAGATTTATGGATTACACGCAAATTATTTTTTTCAATATCTACAACTCAGAGATTATGTTAAATCAAATACACAAGATTATAGGAATAATGAACCAGAAATCCTTGATGAATGTCTGAATAAGCATCCTAATACAGAAAAATTAACAACTTATATTTACAATACCCTTTTAGATAGCGAGATACCATCGACGGAATCATATAGACATACATGGGAAAATGAAATAAATCAATCCATAACAAAAGATATATGGGACAAAAGTTTACAATATATACATCAATGCTCGCTAAACTCCAGACATGCTTTAATACAATTTAAAGTATTACATAGATTACATTACTCCAAAGTTAAATTAAATAGAATCTTTCCACAGATATCCTCTACCTGTGATAAATGTCAACATCCAGAGGCTAATTTAACACATACTTTTGCAAATTGTATAAAAATGAAGAATTTCTGGATTGAGATTTTTAGAATAACTTCTAAAGTTATTAATACTAAACTGGATCTGCACCCAAAATTAATAATACTTGGAACATCAGAACAAAGTTTCTTACAACAAGTCAAAGAAATTTCCTAGATTACAGTATAATAATTGGGAAGAAATTAATATTAAAATTTTGGAAAGGCCCTATACCCCCCACAACTAAAATGTGGATTATTGAAATGTCGGAGACCTACACCTGGAAAGAATCAGATTTGCCCTAATGGACAAACAAGAAGTTTTTGTTAGAATATGGTCTTCTTTCATTGATTACTTAAAAGGGTAGAATGGTTCGGCAGGGAACCCTAACTGAAACTTGGACTCAGGATTAGATGAAAAGTTATATTTTATATTCCTTGATCTTATCTCCTATGATGTATTAACAGTAAATTATTCCATTCTTTATGATTTTCTTTTTTGATGTTGATTTCTATTTTATTTTTCTTTCTGTTTTCCTCTCTTTAAAAAAAAATATTAGTCAAAATGATTCACTTGACAATATTAATAATGTATGACCGTTGTACATGAAATATTGCTATCATAACATGTGTTTGCTAAGTCACTGTCTACATACTCTAATAAAAATATATATTTAAAAGAATGCAGTAATTGGAGATCATATTCTCATCTCCGCACCCAATATAATTCTCTGCAATAGTACTCAAACCGTTTAGCTTTGACTCAGAAGGGGGAATGGTATCACCAAGGCAAAGGCTTGGTCCGAAATCTGAAATCATGTTACACATTATAGGAGCAGAATTAGGCCTTTCAGCCCATCGTCTACTCCGCCATTCAATCATGGTTGATCTATTTTTTCACTCAACCTCATTTTCTTGCTTTCTCCCCATAACCCCTAATTCCCATATGACTTAAATGACACCAACATTTTCTGTATGCTTTGCTTAGATGTAACACTAATTCCTCAACATCAATTATGTTCTGTCTGTCATGTTGTCGCCACAGTTTTATGGTTAGTGATGCAAAAATAAACTCTCTGAAAAAACACCTTCAATAAATCTGGCGAAAATAAACTGGAACATGGATTGTTGAAGGAACTGGCAGCAAAAGTTATTGGTAGGACATAATTATTAGCCTAAAAATAGTATTAAATAATTGATGAACTGAAAAATCACAGGGCTTCAGTGATCTAGATTCAGGATTCTTAAAAATTGAACTGCTACCCTTGGCTATCATCTTAACACCAGATAGGTATTGCAATTGTTTGGATAGGTGATAGTTCAACTCTAGACCCTTGTTCAGACTGATTGTGAAGGGGGTGGGGGGGGGGGGGAGGCAAGCAGGAAGCAAAGAGGGGACAGGACAAAGCCTGGCAGGCATTAGGAGGATACAGGTAAGGGGTTTTTTTTGATAGGCACATGGTTGGACAAAGGCCAGAGATGGAGACAGAACATGTGAGACCAAAGAATTGAAGAGTTGCAAATTGTGCAGCTAGAAGAAGAAATGTGGAGGGAAGGGAGGCGAGAGGGCAAAAATAGGTGCAAGTTTATGTGGGGCATAGGAGACAGAGAAAGGAGGGGAAAGAAAGAGGAAATGAAATGGGGATGGGTAGGATTATGTAGTTGCCCAAAATTGGACTGGTCTTCCAATTTGTGTGTGGCCTCACTCTGGAAGTGGAGGAAGCCCAGGACAGAAAGGTGAGACTGGGAGAAGAGTTAAAATAGTTAACAACTGAGAAATCCAGTAGGTCTTGGCGGTACCAATGCAAGTGTTCGGTGAAATAGTTGTTGAGACTACAAATTGGTCTCATTGATGCATAGGAGGCCAATGGATGCACAGGAGACCACATCATGCCACATCATGCAGTGAATGCAGTTAGAGTACATGCACGTGAACCTCTGTTTCACCTGGAAGGACTGCTGGGGATTCCTTGATGGAGGTGAGGGAGGAAGGTATAAGAAGAGATGTCAGGTCTCCTGTGGTTGCAGGGAAAAATAACTGTGTAGGTGGAAAAGATTTATTGCACCCTGACCTCTTCCATTCAATTTTCTCAGAGCTGCATAAAATAAGTCTTTGGCCCTTCAATTTATTTCACAAGTAATCATGAGATTCTATGTCACAGCTGCAGATAGTTCAGTTCAGTTTAGTTTATTGTCACGTGTAGCGAGGTACAGTGAAAAGCTTTTTGATGCTTTCTAACCATTCAGCAGAAAGACAATACATGATTACAATCGATCCATTTACTGTGCATAGATACATGATAAGGGAATAATATTTAGTGCAAGGTAACTCCAGCAAAGTCCAGTCAAGGATAGACCGATGGTCATCAGAAGTAGATATAGTTCAGCACTGCTCTACTGGTTGTGGTAGGATGATTCAGTTGCTCATGTTTATGTTTATGCTAAATTACATCTTTGCCTACCGGGGGCCTACCAGTAAGGGCATGGGACACCGGAGCCATGTCGACAGAACATTCCGATCACAACAAAACAATTGTGCCTTAAGGACCTGTCCCACTTGGCCGTCATTTGCGCCTCATTTGTGACTCATGGGTAGTGTGTGGGTAGCGCGGAACGGGCGCATGGAGAGGTGTGGAGGAGTGTGGAGTTGTGCGTGGTATCGCGCGGCGCTCCAGGATTTCGTGCAGCACGAAATCCTCGCGCGCCACCTACGTGACATATCGAGTACACACTCTGACGCATTGGGTACGCACGCTAACGCATTGGCGTCGCACGCTGCGACCTGTCGTCACCATGCGTAACCATGCATTGCTGCGCGCCGTAGGGTATTCTAATGACGTCACGTGCACCAGGCGGCATGATAACGCATGATTTCCATGCGATGTCGCGCATAACGATGCGTCGACCTATTTTACATATGACGCGTAAATGAGGTGCAAGTGGCAGCCAAGTGGGACAGGCCCTTAAGTAATGAAAGTAATTTCTCTTTCCTTTCAAATGCAGAAATAAAAGCTGCACAAGAGGCTATTACCCTCACATGAAGCAGTCCAAATAACCCTGGAGCAATTGGACTATTGCCTATACACATATCACCCGTTTGTTTTCTCTGGTATTTGTATCTTAATGTAATTCACAACAGTCTGAATCCCATACACCTGGTTACTTGAGGTTACAGAGACTGATTAGAGGATTGGCAATAGAATTTCCTCCCTAATCCCACCCCACATATTTCTGCATCATATGTACACAACTCCATAATGTTGCATAGAGTAAGTGCATTTATGTTAATGCCTTCATCCATTCTTAGAGTAGACAAAACCCTGTTTGAGCTCTCCTGCAATCGAGCATTGTCATATTTGCTTTTTGCTGGTGGCAATAATCTTTCTATTGCCGGAAAGGTGGTCTGTGGATACACAAAGTATCGAAGACATAAAGCCATTAGGCACAGAAACAGTCCCTTCGGCCTACCAAACCTACCTGATCCCATTTAGTGAAACATGTAATCTAAAACTTGAGGAATCTCACATGATCGAAATACTGATCACTGATCACTTGTGCAGGATTGAATGTTATGAATGTTGGCACATAAAGTTACTACTTTCATACTGACTCATAGATTAGATAGGCAATACGTTACATGATAACCATTCTATCAGTGATGTATCAATGAGGCAAATTTCACCAACATAAATTCTAAATTGGTGCCTGGAATCACAGTTGCTTTGAAGGTTGACCTTCACCACTCCCAATGAAAGTGGTTTAGTGATGCAGTAAATGCATCAATTTAATATTTTAATAATGCAGTCAATCTGAGAGTTTCAGATCTAACTTATTTGCAAGCAATTTCAACTAAATGTGCAATTTATGGAACAGATGCACTCAGTAGTTGAGCCATAATAAATCAAGGACCACTAAATATGGAATACGGCTCATGTAATTTAGAATTGGCTCGGCAGTATTGAGATACACATATTTGTATTTTAATGAGCTGTTTTATTTTGATCAGCTTTTTTGCTGACGATGGGAGATATTTGATATAAAATGTTCAACTGCCTTTGGATAAAATTGAGAGACTCAAGCGAATCAATAAATAATCTGTTGCAAATTCCCGGAAAAATTTACCATTTACTGTACAGTACAAGCTTGGTTATCCTGCACGTGCCAGTTTGACATATAGCAGATGGACAATTTATAGTAGTTTACCATTTGTTGTCCCATTGTCTCCTGTAGTGTTGCATGATATTGGCCCAGACAGTCTCTCATTCTCCCTCTCTCGGCGGGTTGCTTCCTCTCACTTGTCACAAGTTCACAAGTTATCGGAGTAGAATTAGGACATTTGGCCCATCCAGTCCACTCTGTCATTCAATCATGGCTGATCTCTGCCCCCTCCTCCCATTTTCCTGCCTTCTCCCCATAACCCTTGACACCCATTCTAATCAAGAACTTGTCTATCTATCTTAAAAATATCCACTGACTTGGCCTCCGCAGCCCGCTGTTGCAATGAGTTCCCCAGATTAACTACCCTCTGACTAAAGAAGTTTCTCCTCACCTCCTTTCTAAAAGGATGCCCTTTAATTCTGAGGCTGTGTCCTCTGTTCCTAGACTCTCCCACATCCACTCTATCTATGCCTTTTAGTGATTTGCTAGTTAGTGAAATGTCAGATAGCAAGGTATTTACTACATCATGTCCGTCTCCGAGGGGCCCCCTGTCCACCTCCGAGGCCAGAATGTTTGCTGTAAAGAACGTATGAGCTGACCTGGCAGGCTGCGGTCTGCAGGGGGGAAGCCTGGAAGCCGAGCACGGCCCTGATGACCGGAGAGCCGGGGAGGATGGAGCCGCTGGTGACCACCGACGTGAGGAGTGGGCCGGTAGGAGAGGGACCAGGGTGTTGCCTCCAGCATCTTCAAGGTCTGCTGCAGGATCGCCCCAATATACTACGGTGGTCGGGCGTGCAGAAGACGTCAGTCCGTGAGCTGAGTGCGATGGAGGAGGCCCTGCAGCAGCCTAAGGCTTACATGGATTGGGAGCCCCTCCAGTACGTGGACCTTGGACTTTGTGTAAATGGAGCCAAAATATGGCGACTCGTGCATGTGTGGTCTATGCAAAAAAAATGTCACTGCCCAGTGCACACATGACAATAAAGCACCATTGAACCATCGGGAGGAATTGAACTAAAGGCAAGATTTTATAGACAAGATTATTATAAAAGCAGGATTTTATAGAAGGTTTGAATTATGTCCCAAAGCACAAGTTCAAACACCAGTCATTTATTATCATCATCTGAAAACTTTGCTAGGAAGCCTACTTTACAATTAATGGTTAGTTTTACAGCTTACAGCTTTATTCCATTTTTGTGTGACAGGTCTGTGAGTGTAGACATTATTCATCTCCCTGATGCTTGTTGACACCCACAAAAAAAGATTAATAATTCTGTATTTTGTTTCTGCTCTATCAACAATTTGATGCATTTCTCTGTTTGAGAGCATCCAATCAAACCATTGAGAAATCTACAAAGACACAGTGGTTGTTTCACTGATGTGGGATATTCAGACTTTGCTAATAGAAACATATTCTGTTCACCCTGGGAACATTGACCCGGTTAACAAGATAAATATGCAGGAACTACATAACTCCTGCTGGAATTATGTAGTTCCTGCAAATTTATCTTGTAGCTGGCTTTGGCAAAAGGCCACATAAAATTGAAGTTCTGGATTTATTTTGATTTCAGTTGTTTTGAATTTTCAGGATTACGCAAAACGAAAATGGACAATTTTTTCAATTACAGTAAAATTCACATAATCATAAAAATGCTAATATTTATAACTCAATAATAGAAACCGTGTCTGCTTTAAATCACAGACCCTCCAAAAAATGAAAATATATATTTATGACCTCCTTAGGCTGTTTGCAACATTTTAAAAGGGTTGCTTGATAATTGATTTATCAATCAATTCCAATTACAAACGATAAGAGTTTTTTTTTTGTTTGTCTGCATTTGGTGAAATCCACGTTTGACGATGTATACTGTCTAAAATCATATCTTGCTAAAATGGTTTATTAAAAAAATGTGTTGAAGACTTTTGTTATTATGTGCATGCCACCTGCTGGCACTATTTAAGCAAAGTTCTTCCAGGAACAAACCAGCAGTTTAATTAGATAAAGTGTGACCACTTTCATAGCCGATGTTATAATTGGAGATGTATTTCAGTTTCTCATTTGACGTTTGCAAGTTTGCACAAATGCATGTCGTTGTGCCACATGCTGACTGCTGATGTTGTTTGTTCGAAACTGAATGCCATAGTCCAGCAGAGGGAGTTGTAAGGAAATAAGTATCCAGAAATAGCATTTAATTTTGGTGAACTAAAACATTGTTGCATTCAACATTCGCACTAAATTGTAAGCCTCTCAAAGTCGCTAAATTGATCAAAATCAAGCGAGATACAGGATTAGGGGTGGTACAGTGGTACAGCGGTAGAGTTGTGCCTTACAGCACCAGAGACCCGGGTTTGATCAGGACCACGGGTGCTGTCTGTTTGGAGTGTGTATGTTCACCCCGTGCCCTGCATGGGCTCCGGTTTCCTTCCACACTCCAAAGACAAACAGTTTTTTAGGCTAATTGGCTCGGTGAAAATGCATATTTCCATACTGTGTGTAGGATAATGTTAGTGTGTGGGGATCGCTGGTTGGCGCAGACTCAGTGGGCCAAAGGGCCTGTTTCCGTACTATATCCCTGATCTAAACTAAACTAAAAATGAGGGCATTTTACCACGAGAACCAAAAGCTTACATGTGATAGACACGAAAGCCAGTTGGTCAGGCAGTATCTCTGGAAAAAAGGAATCAGGCAACGTTTCAATTTGGAAATCATCCTTCAGTTCAGTCCATCCCCGACCTCTACCTCCGTTACATCGACGACTGCTTTGGTGTCACCTCCTGCACCCGCACACAACTGACTGATTTCATCCATTTCACCACCAACTTCCATCCGGCACTCAAATACACTTGGACCATTTCCGACATTTCCCTACCATTCCTTGACCTCACCATCTCTATTGCAGGTGATACACTCCTGACCGACATCCACTTCAAACCAACTAACTCCCACAGCCACCTGGACTACTCTTCCTCCCACCCTGCTTCCTGTAAGGACTCCATCCCCTATTCCCAATTCCTCTGTCTACGCCGCATCTGCTCCCAGGATGAGGTGTTCCACACCAGGTCATCACAAATGGCCTCATTCTTCGGAGAACAGGGATTCCCCTCCCCTACTATAGATGAGGCTCGCACCAGGGTCTCCTCCATACCCCGCAACACTGCCCTCTCTCCCTATTCCCCCACTCGCAACAAGGGTAGAGTCCCCCTGGTCCTCACCTTTCACCCCACCAGCCGGCAAATACAACACATAGTGCTCCGCCAGTTTCGCCACCTCCAACGTGACCCCTCCACTCGCCACATCTTCCCATCTCCTCCCCGTCTGCCTTCTGCAAAGTCCGCTCCCTCCGCATTCCCTTGTCAATTCTTCCCTTCCCTCCCGCTCTACCCCTTCCCCGGGCACTTTCCCTTGCAACCGCAAGAAATGCTACACTTGTCCCTTCACCTCCCCCCTCCACTCCTTTCACGGACCCAAGCAGTCCTTCCAGGTCCGACAGAAGTTCACCTGCAGCTCCTCCAACCTCATCTACTGCATCCGCTGCTCCAGATGCCAGATGATCTATATTGATGAGACCAAGCGGAGGCTTGGCGATCGTTTCGCCGAACACCTCCGCTCGTTCCGCAATAACCAACCCGACCTCCCGGTGGCTCAGCACTTCAACTCCCCCTCCCATTCCGTATCTGACCTCTCGATCCTGGGCCTCCTCCACGGCCAGAGTGAGCAACACCGCAAGTTGGAGGAACAGCACCTCATATTCCCCTTGGGGAGTCTGCATCCTCTGGGCTTGAACATTGAATTTTCTCAATTCTGTTAACCCTTGCTGTCTCCTCCCCTTCCCACCTCTCCCTCAGCCTTCGGGCCCTGGCATTCCCTCTCTCTCTATCTCTCTCACCCACCCTAGTCGCACTAGCTTCTCATTTTCACACTACAAACAGCTCACAATGGCTTGGTCCCTTTATCATCGATACTTTTTTGCATATCTTTCACTCATTGTTCTTTATCTCTCCACATCACTGTCTAGATCTCTTGTTTCCCTGATCCCTGACCAGTCTGAAGAAGGGTCTCGACCTGAAACGTCGCCTATCTCCTTCGCTCCTTAGATGCTGCTGCACCCGCTGAGTTTCTCCAGCCTTTTGTGTACGTTCAGTTCAGTTCAGTTTTGTTTATTGTCACGTGTACCGAGGCACAGTGAAAAGCTCTGTGTTGCGTAGAAACATAGAAACATATAAAAATAGGTGCAGGAGTAGGCCATTCAACCCTTCGAGCTAGCACCATCATTCAATATGATCATGGCTGATTATCTAAAATTAGTTCCCTGTTCCTGCTTTTTCCCCCATATCACCATAAAAATTCCAATGAATACAAGCCCAGTCGACCCATTCTTTCATAATATGTCAGTCCTGTCATCCCGAGAATTAACCTGGTGAGCCTACGCTGCACTCCTTCAACAGTAATAATGTCCTTCCACAAATTAAGAGAACAAAATTACACACAATACTCCATGAGCGGTCGCACCAGAGCCCTGTACAACTGTAGTAGGACCTCCTTGCTGCGTGTTGCATGCTAACCAGTCAGCAGAAAGACAATACCTGATTACAATCAATCCATTTACAGTGTATAGATAGATACATGATAAGGGAATAACGTCAGACTGAAAGATAGAGAAGCCCAGAACAAATCAGGGCTGACAACAGATGACCTCAGGAAGGGTGGTGCATAATGGCCCATTATTGGCTGGGGCTGGGGAAGATGTGCTAATGGCAGGGATACAAGGATGTGAACAGTAGAACTAGTAGGATGACTAGATGACCACCCTGGGTGAGGGAGGGAGGGAGGGGAGAGGGAGGGGGGGTGGGGAGAAGGAGAGGGGGTGGGGAGAGGGAGAGGGAGAGGGGGAGAGAGAGGGGGGAGGGGCGGAGAGGGAGGGGGAGAAGGAGGGGGAGAGCGAGGGGGGGGAGGGGGGAGAGGGGGAAAAGGGGGGGGTCGAGGGAGGGGGGATGAGGGAGGGGGGAGAGGGAGGGGGAGGGAGGGGGACGAGGGAGGGGGAAGAGGGAGGGGGGAGAGGGAGGGGGTGAGGGAGGAGGGAAGAGGGAGGGGGGGGAGAGGGAAGGGTAGCTAACTATTGGCCTAATGTACCTCAACAAGACCAGACTAAATGTAGGACAGCTGTTGACACTTTGCTGGGCCACAATCAGAGAAGGGTGACGCAAAAAGCTGGAGTAACTCAGTGGGTCAGACAACATCTCCGGAGAAAAGGAATAGGTGACGTTTTGAGTCGAGACCCTCCCTCAGACTCACACAATATACATTCTGAGAAGGGCATTCACCTTTACTGACACACTCCTCGTGTTAGACAAATATAAATGACATTCATTATTTCTGCAAATGAAGTATGTGAGAGTGCAAAGAAGAGTGAGAGAGGAAGAGAGAAAGGAAGAAAGAAAACAAAAAAGAATGTTAAAGATAAATGAGAAAGAGAAAGGAGAGTAAGAGAAGAAGAGAGTATGAAAGAAAGAGAGAATTACTTAATATTTGGTTTGGGTGGTTGTCTTACGAGACTGATATTTTCCGTTGCCAGGCTGTGAACCTGCTTGCCATATACTGGTGTCTACATCAATCCAGGAGAGTGCAACAGCATCTTATCTTGAGTTAATAAATAGCATTTTCCATTAGTTTCTATGTACCTTGGAGATTTCTGCATTCGCGTTGGAAGAGTCGTCTGAGTTTCTAAGAAAAACAATGACAATCACAAAATTCCAACCATTTATATTTTTACAAAGTAAATATCCCCCAGCTGTGAAGAAATGTTGATTGTTAATACAAGTCCTCATGAACATTTGATTACATACAATGGGTCTCTGCACTCATAGGAAGACAACAATGCTGGTGAATCCCAAGGAAGTAAAAATAGTTGTTCTTTCTCAGAGAGATTGGGTGACTTTTACCTCAGATATGTATCGGAGATCTGCTGCAATTTAGGACCAAACATAGGCCTGGTGTATAGAAACATAGAAACATAGATAATAGAGGCAGGAATAGGCCATTCAGCCCTTCAAACCAGCACTGTCATTCAGTATGATCATGGCTGATCATCCAGAATCAGTACCCACATCCTGTATTGGTCCATATGTCTCATTTGTTCCTGAACTGCAGCAGGAAAACTGCTGAACGTCTTCCTACAAAGTGTCAGGTATCTCTGAGAACATGAGCCTAAAATTTGATTGCTCTTGGAAGAAGCGCAGGTAGAATCGGATGTTCCTGAAGAACTGGGAGGAAGTCCTTTGTTGAAAGGGATGTTTTAGCCTCCTGTCCCAAGGTTCCTGACCACCCTAAGTCCATTGCCACAACGCAGCCGGTAATGGACAGATGCTATCACAGTCGCCCATGGAATCCTAGAAGCCAAACACTGGACAGGGCACATGCTCTCAGTTGTTGCCTAAGAAAGGTGTTTGAGTAGAGACACTACTAGGTGTTTGGATCTGAAACAATACACAATCTGCTGGTGGAACTTGGAGGTTCAGGCAGTGTCAATGGGTGAAAAGCAATGGTCAACATTTTGTGTCAAACTCCTGCATTGGGACTGGGTGTCGAGAGGTGAGGTAACCTGTGTAAAGAGGAGAGGGGGAGCCTTTGCGGCTCATGGAGTTTGAGCAGCTCTCAGTCAGTTCTGCTCTGCCAGATCGCACAAAATATCCATTTAAAGAATGAGAAAAGCATAAAACTAGAGCAACGTGCTCCTAGTTCTGATAACACATCTTCATAACAGACAGTATGTCGATCTCTGAGCTCCAGTTTACATGAGTGTCTGCAGACTCACTAGGTGACTATTTTAAAGCCCAATCTCTGTAGCTGCAACACTATATTCTGCACTTGGCTTTCTTTTTTTTCCGGCACCATGTTTTGGTGCTCACATGTGGTACGATTGCATTTATGTACAATTTGATCTGCTGCAATAGCAGGCAAAACAACGTTTTACACCATATCCTCGCTACACGTGATAATATTAAGCCAATACCAATGACAATCTTATACTGTATACCTGCAGCAAATTCACAATTCCCATGATTTCACCCGGAACTGTTCACAAACTCAGGTTGCTCTGGGTAAAACAGAGATCATGAATCATTCAGCACTCAGAAGAGGTACTACACACTTATAAGTTCCAGGCTCACATCTGCAGCAACCCCGCCACTGATTTTTATTAACAGAAGCTCAGATAGTTGACATTTAGTTGATAACAGCTTTGTGTTGTCCTTTTTTTTACTCATTCATTTTTGTGGCTTTCAAAAAGGTTTCCAATTTCATGTTAAAATATAATTATAGATCAAAAACAGAAATTGATCAAATGTACAATACATTTACAAGTAAAAAAATACAAGCATAGGTTTATGGCCATAATTTTCCACAATGGGACAACCAAATGCATCTGTTGTTAGTTAGACGTTCCACATTTAGTTTTTTAATGATTCTTTTTCTTCTCTGAACTGATAATGTCACAGTGAAGGAAAGCAGATGCATGCAACTTCAATCATCGGAGAACTAGCTATGTAATTCCTCAACTTACTGAGTGGAAAAACTGTGAAATAAGTAGTCCAAGGACTGAAATGTAAATAGGACTGAATAAATTTAAAATCCAATCCATGATGTAATGATATATAAAGAATTGATAACAATGATAAATTTAAGCGTGAAGGATAGATAATGAAAAAATGGTGAAGTAAACCTTTGGGTCTAATTTTTGCAGTTTTAACTCTTCAGTACTTAAACCATGAAGGGATAATCACATTGGAAATACGAGGAACTGCAGATCAGGCAACATCTATGGAGAACATTTTTTAGGCAATGTTTCGGGTTGGTAAACTTCACCGCCAGCGATGCTGACAAACTCACTGAGTTGCTCCAGCATTTTGTATATGTTTTTAGGAATAATTACGTTTTTATTTGTAATATTAATGATCAATGGCAGAATACTCAGTTGCAGTAATTAATATTTATTAAGTTGTTAAAAGAATATCTGGACGTGCAATGACTTAACACATGCCTAGTTTACATCTGTGCACACAAAAAATAATTGTTATTAATGATGATGCAGATATTAGCCTGACGGGTCTCGACCTGAAACTTCACCCATTCTTTCTCTCCAGAGATGCTGCCTGTCCCACTGAATTACTCCAGCCTTTGGTGTCTAAATCCAAACTACCACCTTGTTTTCCTGTAGCTACTTTTATTGTATCATTCATTCATGCATTCATTCATTTATTCATTCATTCATAATTTGTAGCTTTCTAATTAATTCGAGCTTGGGACTTCACCACTGTAGCCATCCTGAGTGGGAACAGATCTCAGGTGCTCTGCCCAAATGATCCATTTGACTGCCTGTGCTAACAATGGCCTTGTACTTGCTTTTACGCTTCTCAGACATCGCAAATATTTATACATGAGAACGTGCAAACTCCACGCAGGCAGTACTCAAGGCCAGGATCGATCCAGGGTTTCTGGTGCTGTGAGGCAGCAGTTTGGCCAGTTGCACCACTGTCCCAACCTGGATCAGAGATTATTAATTATGAGAAGAGGTTGAACAAACTTGGATTGTTTTCTCGGTATGTCAGAGACAGGGAGGTGATCTGATCGAAGTTTACAATATAATGAGAGGCATGGAAAGGGTAGAGGTCAGATTTTTTTTTTCCCAGGGTGGAATTGTCAAATATTGGGCATACGAGAGCTTTAATGTTGGAGGGAGTAAGTTTAAAGAAGATGCGCAGGGCAATTTTTTTTAAATCCCCTTCAGAGAATAGTAGCTTACAGGAATGTGCTGCTAGTGTTGGAAGTAGATAAAATAGTGTTGTTTAAGAGTCTTTTAGGCAGGCTCGTGATTGTGCAGGGAATGGGAGGATATGGCTTTGTGCAGACAAAAGCAAAGTTTAGAATCACGTGCCGCACAGACATCATGGGCCCAGAGGTCTCTAGTCCTATATTTGTTAAAATTTGAAAATCTACTTCAAAGTAATTCCACACTGCTAGATATGAGTAGTTTGAAACCAACAGAAGATAGCATAAGGAGTTGACTACTAAATAGCTGAGAGAAGTCAATCCGTTTAAATCACATAATTTTGAAGGCTTTGTGCTTTGTGTTTTATTTCCAAGTTGAACAAACTAATTAACATCTTCATCTTTAGCGAGTCGAGTCAATAGTTGGTTTCCGAATGAGCTTTATTGTTAAAGCGGTGAAAACAACGGAGATCATACAACAGCTAAACACAAACGCTCTTACCATAATGATGGTTGAAAGAATGAATGGGGCTTGCCCAGAAAACGCGCAAAAACAAAACCCCTCCCCACAGTCACGTGACCGAGGTAGCCAACCGCAGGGTTCAACTACCCACAGGCACCAGCAGGTGCCTCTACACATCTGTATTTAGTTTTTGACCACCTTTCTCTTTTCCTTCTTTAGCTTATAACCATATAACCATATAACAATTACAGCACGGAAACAGGCCCTCTTGGCCCTTCCAGTCCGTGCCAATCATTTGTTTTCCCCTAGTCCCATCTACCTGCACTCAGACCATACTCCTCCATTCCCTTCCCGTCCATATATCTATCCACTTTACTTTTAAATGTTAAAATCGATCCTGCCTCCACCACTTCTGCTGGAAGCTCATTCCACACAGCCACCACCCTCTGAGTAAAGAAGTTCCCCCTCACGTTACCCCTAAATTTCGTCCCTTAATTCGCATGTCATGCCCTCTTGTTTGAATCTTCCCTACCCTTAATGGGAAAAGCTTATGATCACCTTTAGTTTACGATTCCCTTCCCCTGCAACACCAGAAGATAATTTTTACACCTTTGTTCTGATAAATGCACGCATCTTTGAAACAGGGATCTGATTTTCTTATTTTTACGGAGACATTCATCTTTCAACAATATATAACAGGGTCTAGGGTAACTGAATAGTCAAAGGTTCGTGCATATTTCTAAAGATTGCATTCAAGGAGCAGAGAGTGAGGCGACACGCAAAATGGAGGAACAGCGTCTCATATTTTGTTGGGCAGCTTACAACCCAGCGGTATAAATATTGATTTCAAGTAACCCCTGCATTCACTCTCTCACCCCTTCCCCCCACCTTAGTTGTCCTACCAGTTCCACTGGCTGCACCCTTGTATACCTCTTGTTGTCTAATCCTCCCTAGCCTCAATGGGCCATTGTGAGCTCCACCCTTCCTTGGTCATTGGTTATCGGCCCTGATTTGTTCTGACCGTTTCCTACCTCTAGCTCTCCCCCTTCTACTTTCAGTCTAAAGAAGGGTTCTGACCAGAAACATCACCCATCCTTATTCTCCAGAGATGCTGCCTGCCCCGCAGAGTTACTCCAGCACTTTGTGTCTATCTTAGGTATAAACCAGCATCTGCAATTCCTTCCAACAGAGTATGGTTGAGGACAGTTTCTGATCTCCTGATGGTCAGATATAGAGTTTGGAAATATGCAATTCCTTCAAATTTTAGATAGATCTAAGAAAGCCAAATACTTCTGAAGCCAGACATTGCTACCGCAAATATGTCACCCGATTGTCACCTTCTCATCACCTTAAATATTCACAAGCATCACTCCTGCTGCCACAATTGCAATGCACATCATCAACAAAATGCCCCACAGCAATTCAGTCGGTCTGCTTTGACATCTGCTACCAAGTTGGACCAGTGGAAGGTCCCCCACTTACAAACTCCTCTTCTAGCCATAAGGTCATAAGTTCCAGGAGCAGAATTAGGCCATTCGGCCCATCGTCTACTCCGACATTCAATCATGGCTGATCTATCTCTCCCTCTCAACCCCATTCTCATGCTTTATGTCAATCTATTTTTTACATGAAGGGCAGTGGGTGTATGGAATGAGCTGCAGGAGGAGGTAGTTAAGGCAGGTACTATCGCAATGTTTAAGAAACATTTAGACAGGTACATGGATAGGGCAGGTTTCGGGGGATTTGGGCCAAACACAGGCAGGTGGGACAAGTGTAGATGGGACATGTTGGTCGGTGTGAGCAAGTTTGGCTGAAGGACCTGTTTCCACACTGTATAACTCAATGACTACGATTGAATATTCTGTTTATGGCCTTACCTCTGTCGATCTGCTGACGTTTGGATCAACATCAAACAAATCGTAGGAACACTGCACTGGAAAAAAGAAGGAATGTTGCTGCTTTTGGAAGCAGTAGTAATCTTGCAAAGGAAATAGATAACGGGGTTCCCGAAGGAAATCAGTAAAGACAGCAGGCAGTGAATGGGTGAGAAATATTAAGGAGCACAACCCATTTCTGGCACCTCCAGTAAAAATGGGACATGAGATGTTTTTGCTTAAGATGAACAGCTCTGTCAATGTCCTTGGAGTGGACACAGAACCGAGGAGAAAGAAAATAATGCTGTGGCTGATGGTAGAGTAGAATACACATGTAGCATTGGCAAATCTATTGGCTTCACAAACTACTGCTGGTTAGGAGAATTCAGGCAAAGTGGTTCAACACAGGGAACCAAGTGGTTGTGGGCACATACAGGATAGCATCAGTATAGTACTTGAGATTTTTACTCAGACCATGATTTTAAATAGTGAGCTAAAAACAACTGCAGCATGTCTGGGAGAATGAACAGAGGGAATAATTGGGTTAACACATGAGGAGCGTTTGATGGCTCTGGGCCTGTACTCGCTGGAGTTTAGAAGGATGAGGAGGATCTCATTGAAACCTACCAAATAGTGAAAGGCCCAGATGGAGTGGGTGTGCAGAGGATGTTTCCACTAGTGGGAGAGTGTAGGGCCAGGGGGCAGCCTCAGAATAGAAGGACATACCTTTAGAATGACAATGAGCAGGAATTTCTTTAGCCAGAGGGTGGTGAATCTGTGTAACTCATCGCCACTCACGACTGTGAAGGCCAAGTCATTGAGTATTGTTAGAGCAGTGATAGTGATAGGCTAGTAAGTAGATGGTTAGTAAGGGCATCAAAAGTTATGGAGAGAAGGTAGGAGAATGGGGTTGAGAGGAAAAAAATAGATCAGCCATGAACAAATGACGGTGCAGGCTCTATGGGCTGAATGGCTTAATTCTGTTCCTAAGTCTTATGGTCTTATGGCATATAAAATGGAGCAAATTGTCAGAAGAGGGAGTTTGAGAGATGGAAAAAGAGCAGGTGGTTACATTTCCCCAGGGTCATTTGGAAGTGGCTCTCCAACCAGAACCTTAGACATGAATTATGCTCAAGATATGGACTCTTCAATAACGATCCCCTATAAAGAAAACACAATCTTTGTTGCCAAGAGCTGTTAAGTGGCTAAAGCATTTAAGATTAATGAATCAAGTTTCCTCCAAGCTAGAAGTGCAAATATTTGCAACACCTTGCCATTTGCCTTTCCACTGATGTGTACTGAAGGTTACTGAGGCACTTTATTCAAAGAGAGTTTACATTTCATTCTCTCTTGCCACAGACCAGCAGAAGGAAGGCTTTGTTGGGACTGAAAGCCTGCAGAGTGTTGTTTGCTGCTTGTGCATTGCAGGCACTGCCTTTAAAAACCTGCCCTAGCCTAAACCTCCATCATTGCTCAGCTCAGGAGACAATCGCTGTGGCAATTCTTTGTATACTGACTGTACTTATGAAGCCTTCATATTATAACAGTCTACTCTGCTCGTTGCATTTGAGACATCGTTCAAAGGGTCGGGTAGTAATTTGGTGACGAGCACCCCTGCCAACATGTGCAGTAAGGAACTGCAGATTCTGGTTTAAACCGAAGATAGACACAGTCTGAAGAAGGGTCGAGACCCGAAACGTCACCCGTTCCTTCGCTCCAGAGATGCTGCCTGTCCCACTGAGTTACTCCAGCTTTTTGTGTCTACCACTGACAACATGGTTTATGTTGTCCTTATCTAACCCACATGAGCACACACACAGTGAAACATGTTTTGTTGCTCACCAGACGAGCAGTACTCAACAGCCAAAAATCTGTAAACTCTTTTTACTCTGGTATTTTATTTTCACATGTTTAAATTATGTTTTATTTTTAATTGTCTGCTGTATATGGTGTTTTTATCCATTTGCGAGCATAGCGCCAAGGCAAATTCCTTGTATGCATATATACTTGGCTAATAAATTTTATTCAGTTCAATTCAATTCAATTCAATTTATGTTATAATCTTTAAGACATTACGATCTTTTGGATGCTATATCCTTTAGCCAGGGAAAGTTCATGGAGTGGCAGATTCAAAGCTATTTGGAACCTATGGGCCTTCAAGGCACATAAAGATCAATTTGCCTAAGTTTGTCTTTCTAAGGTGCTAACTTTAATATGGTAAAAGATTGAGAATGCTTCCATTAACTTTGCTTTGAAGTAAATAACCATGAAAGTGTATGATATCAGAGAGAGCATCCAATTTAATTGTGTTTTTTGCTTGGAAACGCTACACAGACACAAGCACAATGTAATTAGGAGGGAAATCCAGTTTCCTACTAATAGATCTAACAGTCCCTAGTTACTTTTACATTGAATATTTGCATAGAAAATTCAATATCTTGTGCATTACCGGCAGACAGAAGGCTGGTAATAATGCATTTAGTCCAGAATGATTGACCCAGGGCAGGAGCATTGCAGTCTAATAGCTTGGTGTAGAAAGCCAGAGAAGCAGGTACCCTGTATTCCAATCTGAGCCCTGAAGATATAAGGGGAGGAAGCTTTTTATAGCTTTTTATAGGACTATAAAATAACATCCCCGCTCTGCATTGGTGATGTAAATGCCAGAGTGGTGCAGTCAATCCCCCACAATCAAAATGTGGATTACAGAAATGTCGGAGACACTTCACCTGGAAAGATTAAGACTGTCCTATTGGACAGGCTAGATCAATTCAGAGGAATATGGTCTCCATTTATTGAATATTTAAAGGGTTAAGGTGGTCCGGTTCGAGGCCCTGACTAAAGCCTGAATGAAGCAATAGATGAAGAATTATATATAATAGACCACGAATATATCTTCAATGAAGAATATCTTGCTTAATACTCCACTCATTTTATTGATTTTTTATTTCTATCTTATTTCTTTTTATTATTTCTCTATACTTCCTACTGTTATAAAATAATAAAAAATATAGAAGTTTAAATAAGAATGACTGTAAATTTTAAAAATATTAAGAATGTATGTGAAGAATAGTATGCTTCTTTTTTTTCGATTTTATATTATTTCTTCTTAATATGTATTTACTTCTAATAAAAATATTTTACAAAAAAAAGAGTGGTGCAGTCAAATCATTCTGATTTTTCTGTTAAACAAAGATCTCTATCCCTTTAAATGATAATAATTCTGAATGTAACAGATTTTAATGCATCTGCTCAGAAGAAAGTCAACTGATTTTTTTTAATTAAAGAGTCAAATAGTTTCTATTGATTTGCTAAGTCAGTGAAGAACAGTGAAAGCTCTATACAGGATCAAGAGTTACAAAGAAAATTCCTGGGCGTAAATACTCGCAGGCTACATTATTAGTGGATTTACTGTGTGAAACCAGAGAATATACCGAGATTGGTGTTAAGACCTACCTGGCAAGTAGGCTGCTGTTTAGCTCGTCTCCAGTGTATCCGACTGACAAAAAAAAAGGCAAGGACTATTCCAATTCAACTTTCATCAGAAATGCTTTGGTATAAGTTTTGAATGAAAAGTTGAACTTGAATGTTGCAAGGGCTCATTTCATCTCTTGTTGGAGCTATTAAATTCCAGTTGTCCGTTATGCCACCTCTGCTAGGAGACGATATATTGGACAAATCAAACCTGATTGCAATGACTTGTACCAAGAGTTCCCAATTGAGACCTGCAGCGATAAACTGTTGAAATATAAGCAAGCCCCTCGGGAGCACATGCTGTGAAATGTGGTAGTAGGGGACTTACTGACAGATTCAGGGGTACAAATCTGGTATTTCATTCTGCACTTGGGATCCGCATGGTATTCATTGTTGGAGAACATAGTTTTGAAATAGATTGTGGTATCAAGTATTTGGTAAATTAATATCCTTACATTATTTTGTGTTAGAATTAGATCTAGATTAGTTTATTGTCACTTACACCGTATGCAGTACACAGTATGCATGATAATAGTAAGATTAAATGCGAACTTACCAGTTTGAAGTTTGATCGTTATTTTATGAGGAGTTACGATGAGGGACTATGTGAAGAACCCCGTCCAGCCGCACTTGCGTCAATCTTCAAAGCAGAGGAGTGAAATCACAGGTAATAGTGACTGAAGTATAATAGTAAGATAACAGAAGACTAGAACTACCAGATGATATTTATGAGGGTTGGGAGCGGAGGGCACGTAGTCCCTCATCTTAACGCCTCATAAAATAAAGATCAAACTTCAAACTGGTAAGTTCTCATTTAATCTTACTATTTTACTTCAGAGTCACGTGAGTGAATAAGTGAAGATTTCAAAGCTATGTGATTTCATGCCGCAGATTCAAATCCGGCTTCTCACTGCATTGATTGACTCAACATAATTAAATAATCAATAATACATTAATCATAACATTGTTTAAATGAATTAACGGTTTATTACAAATAAAACAATAGCAACCCCTCCATCTCAGGGGAAAACGATATAAAAACTTAAAACAGACTCAGCAAATACCCCCAGCCTTGCAATTGGCTTATGGTAAAATCTCTGGAAAGTCAGCTCACTGGACCTTCCTGCGGCCGCGAGGATATATATGGTCTCTAGGCACGTTCATCACCCTGGCCACGGAGGTTGATGCCGCCCTGGTGGAATGAGATTTAAATTTATCAGTATCAATCCCAGCAGTTCCCAGAACCTGCTTTAGCCATCTTGAAATTGTTTGCACCAACACCTTACTGTGTGTTTTTTTTGTGGCTAATAAATAATGCTGACTCTGTTCCTCTTAGGCCTCTGGTAGCCTCAATGTAATGGGACAAATAACACTACACACAGATGAGAATCTTTGGGGTATGCTGAAAAAACAATCTTACATCCTGTCGTGCCTATTCTACTCTGAGCAGATCATAAACATAAAAAGTGCTGGCATCTGCCGATACCTCCATTCTGTCTAGCCGTAACTTCTGCAATGTCTGCACACGTTGGGCTGATACCAACGCCATAAGCATGACCACCTTCATGGTTAGTTTGGCTAGAGATAGGACAGTGACAGGGGTCCACTGGCGAAGGAGCATAAGAACCTTGCTCACATTCCAGATACCCGAATACCTGGGTCTAGGAGGATTTGACTTAAAAACTCCCTTCATAAATTTAGAGACTAACGGATGTGTCCCTATTGAGTGTAATTCTGACACCATAGGCAAATAAGAAGACAGAGCACTTCTGGCTGTATTGATCGCACTACAGCTTAATTTTTGATTGAAATAGAGAGTGGACCAGAACTCCAGCACGTCTGGGAATGCCTGCAGTTTGATATGAGATATTCTGCTGAAGGAGAATACCTCCCACTTTCTTATCAAGGTGATGTACTGCTTCTGGGTACTATCCCTGCAGGCCTACATGAGAACATCCACGGTGCGATCAGACAGTCCTCTCCCCAGGTATGGCCTTCTTTGAATCTGCAAATTAACAAATCAATACGATCCTGTAAAGGATGTTGATCGGCAGTTACCGGGTTCACCAGTAGATTTTTATGTTTGGGAACAATCATATGAGGCTGAGTAGCCATCTGCAATATGAGAGGGAACCATGGCTGAGTAGGCCAATCTGGCACTACCTATACTCCTGAAGCGGAGTCCTGCTTGATTTTTTGCAGGCATCGACTAATGAGACAGAATGGGGGAAATGCATATAAAAACATTCCACCCCAATGCAGCGAGAATGCATCAACCACTGCTGTGCCAGGGTCTGGTTCCCATGAAGCATGTTTGGGCAACTGATGGTTCAGTCTAGATGCAAACAAGTCAATATCTGGCATTCCATATCGAGCAACCACCCGATTAATTATGTCCTGTTTTATCATCCATTCTATGTTATCATTGAATTGGCATGACCTTGTGTCTGCCACTATGTTGAATCTACTTGGTAAATAGATTGCTGAAAGCCAGATGTTTTTGTCAATGCACCAGTGCCAGATATGATTAGCCAATCTGTCACAAGATTCCAACTTGACTCCACACATGTGATTGACATATGCCACTGCTGCCTTGTTGTCAATTTGAACCTGCACATGTAAGTGACTCCTGGCAGAGCAATAAGCTTTAAGCCCATAAAAGGTTCCCAAAAGCTCTAAATAATTTATCCCTCTCAAATGCAGAAGGGATGTCTCATCACTATTCCATCTACCTCCACAACTGGAAGACATATCCGTAGCACCCCAACCTAGAGCACTAACATCTGTCTGTAAGACTATGGAATATGGTTCAACCAAAACTTTGCTGGAACTTTTTGAGACATTTGTGATCCACCATTGTAAGGTCGTCAGGTCCAGAATGATTCTACATCCCCCAGTCTTTTTAGACCTCAGAAAAATATTTGACACAAACTGACGGAATTGATGAACCCCTTTTTTGTGTAACATCTTAAGTTCTGCCTGTATCTGCATATTCTCTTCTTGTGAAAATATAAGTGTTCGACGTGGAACATAGTGAATGGGTGGACACACAGTAGGGTAAAATTCAATTTCAACCCCCTCTATACTGCCCAGTACAAATGAATCTGATGTTATCTCCTGCCATTGTTTAAGAATGCCCCCAACTTGAACATCTTTCTCACTTAATTTGTATTCCTTAGGAGCAAAATCTCTCACCTGCACATATCCTGACAGCGCTTGTTGACCCGGCCCCTCGTAAGGAAATTCGTCCTTCCCTGTGTGTCTGTGGCAGGCTGCCAGCTGCATGCGTTTCAGACTGAATGGCTCGTCCCTTCACCAGCGTCTGTCATAGTACCCCGTCGATAGGGGAAAACCCTGTTGCCTATTTTGCCGCTTGTTTTAATGAGGCCTATGGTTTTTGCCTCATCGTGAAGTTCCTTGACTCGCTTTGCGAGGTCTTCCACAAACAACAGATTAGGCGGTTGTGCGCTGCTTATTTTGCATAGTGCTGCAAATTTTGGATGAATGGCTGGGCGTATGGCACTCCTTCGTAAACTGTTCATTTTGAAATATGCACTGCACAGGAGCCCCAGCGCATCCTGATAGGCTTCTGTCATGTGCCCCTTGTCCACTGTTCTTGCGAACGCAGTAAGTATTGCTGAGAGCAACTTAAGCACTGTGACCCCCAATTGTGTCCATATAAGATGGTTAACGATTGGTACCTTCAATAAACCCACAGCTAACTGGGGCTTCATATTTCTTAGCAGCCTCATCCATTGCCTCATCCTTGAAGCTGATGGGAGAGCATATACTGAATAGCAGCTGCCAACTCTTCCCCGAATGGTTCCCCAGCTTCTCTGGGGATTGCATAATTTTCAGCTATGTTAGGTTATTAAATCTTGTTGCTCTTCATGCTTTTGGCTCTGACCAGCCATTGACTCAGCATCAGTATACTCCTGAGCCGGTATACCCTCCTCCTCTAAGAGTGGGTAATCATGCAGCCATATTCCAGGCGCTGCTGGCACAGGCTCTCCAACAGCCTGGCATGGACACCACTCCTCCTCCCGGAGTGCGTCTCTCTCGAACATCCTTCGCAATAGGACCTCGATCTGGGAGAGCCATGAGCAAACGGTTTCTCCTTGCGGAGGTGAAATCTCGAGGTCTGACTCTGGGTCAGTGGGCCTAGTAGACTTTGATGTAGCCTTACGCCCTACCGGCGTGGCAACGCTGCTCACAGGCAGCGGATCTGGTGTCGCTAGCCCCCTTGCTGACGACGTATTCGGTGAACTAGGCGGGCATCCGCTACCCGCACTCTCGCGGTCCTCCAAACGTTTTACCCCAGATCGCCTCGCCGTCACCTTTTTTGCTTTCTGCATCTTGCCAACGGTGTAAATCCTACCGCAAGTGCAGAAAGCGACCACAGGAAAAGTTTTGCACTTAACTTGAAGTTTTAAACTTACCACTTGGAGGAGCTCTGCTGCTCCAGCCGGCCGACCTGCACCAATGCATCTGACGCACGTGCGGCTGGACGAGGTTCTTCAAGTAGTCACTCACGTGTAAAATGATAGATAGAACAATAAATAGATCAACAAATGCAAAACAGCAGAACGGTGTTTCAGAATCTGAAGCAGTGTCAAAATATACCCAGGTGCAAAGATGTAAAAACCAAATGAGGTAGAGTTGAGAATAACATTATGTGGCAGCACCACCCTAAAGGGATGTGAAAGGGGTGATTGATTCAGCAGTCTTTTAGCAGCAGGGAAGAAGTGGTAAATTTGGGCATCTAGGCTTTCAAGTTCCTGTACTTTCTCCCAGAAGGTAGAAGGGAGAAAAGGAAGTGACCAGAGTGAGAGGCATCCTCAACATTACTTTGAGCCTTCCTGATGCTATAGATAGTGAAGATGCACTGAATGGAAGGAAGTGATGAATTTGTGATGGACTTGGTTGTGTTCACTCTTGTTAATTTTATCTGCCACAGCTAACTCCTGACCACTTTTTTCCCCTCCTGATTTCCTTCTTAAGTATGCTCCTCAGTCCCCAAAACTCCTCTAGGGAGACACTTGATCCCAACTGGCTATATCTGGTCCAAGTCTCCTTTTTTCTTGACCAGAACCTCAACTTCCCTCATCATCCAAGTTTCCTTACTGCCGGGTACCTTGCATTTCACTCAGGAACTTATATGACTTAAACTCTGACTATCACTCTTTTTAAAAAAACATTCTACTTTCTGGATGTCTCTTTGCCCGCAAACAAAATACTCCAATCAAATTGTGCAAATTTCTGTCGCAACATTATCATTGTCCTTTCCCCAATTCAGAACTTTAATTGGTGGGCCCAACATGTCTTAATCCATAACTATTTAAAACGTATTAGAACTGTGATTGCTGGTCCTGTAAATATGCTTCTAAAGCTTACCCCCCTTAGTCCAGTTCAGTAAAACACTGAGTCAAGCACTGGACCAACTAAAGTTTATTTTTAAATGAACAACAAATACCCCTATATGATACCAAAACCACCGTGGGTTCGATCATTGTCTCTGCCTGACCGAGCCCTTTAGCCTTGTGCAAGCAGACACTACCAAAAGGTCACGCAGTTCCAAGGGGTGGCTCCCCTCACAAGCCAATCACAGATTTCGATTATATTAAAGTATTATTGACAGTCCCCCAACCCAGTTACAAAGAGCCAATACAATGTTTCTCCAGAAGCTTCTGGAAGGAAGTCAGCTCACTGAATAATGCAACATTTACACTGGCAGCACAAACAATTCAGCCAGGGCTTCACACTTTGGCCAATCACCAAACAATAGGCCAACTGTTGTAACATTATTATCATTATTTACAATCCCTTTGCAGTTAACCAATCAAAGCCATGCATCTACAACACCTTAGAGTTTCTCTGCAAAGTCCTCATACATATTGTCAATTACGAGGACATCTGGACCACACCTTATCTGATGTATTGATCTGGGACCTAGACTTCCTGGCACCAGCTTACAACTTGAGGCTTCTTACAGAAAAAGGCTAACAGGCCTTGTAGATGCCTAAATCCTTTGCTTTATTTTAGCTCTGTTTTGGCCAGGATTTACATTTCCCCCCTCTTATCATATGATAACCTATCATCAATGATAATTAAAGTTCAATAGTGACTATCATTCTAACAAATATCTTAACAAAAAGATGCTGATGTATTTTCCCAGAATCTCATCAAGTTTCTCGAGTTTTTATGGGCGTAGCTTCATGATTTTACTTCGGAGTCACGTGAGTGACTACGTGAATAGAAGCCCGTACAGCCGTTGGTGCGTCATGACGTCAGACGCTGGTGCAGTCGGGCGGTTGGAGCAGCAGCGCTCCTCCGATCGGTAAGTTTAAAAATGGAGGTAAGGTTTTTAAAAATTTTACTACAGGTCATTTTCTGCGACGGTTGGGAGTTCTTAGAGAATGTTGCAGAAAGTGAAGAAGGTGTCGGCGAGGTGCTCCGGGGGTAGAAAGGAGAGTGACCAGGAGAGTGTTGTGGATGGAGGCCCGTCTGGAACACCTGGTCCGGTGCTGGCTACACAGCCAGTGGTTGCGGACCCACTGCCGGGGGGCAGTGAAGGCTTGCCAGTAGGGCGGAAGGCCACTGGCAAGTCTGTGAGGCCCGTAGATGAGTCGGGCCAGGAGGTTATACCCTCCTTAGGAGAGTCCGTTTGCTCACGGCTCTCCAAAGTCGAGATTTTATTGCAAAGAATGCTCGACAGGGACCAGCTCCGTGAGGAGGAGTGGTGCCCAAGCCAGGCTGATGGAGAGCTTGTGCTAGCAGCACCTGTTCCAGGGCTGCAGAACTATCCTGCCTGTGAGGAGGATGTTCCATCAGTGCAGTTTGCTGACACTGATTCTATGCTGGGGGAGAGCAGTAAAGAAGTTCGGTTGGAGATAATTCCGAACATTGCTGGGATGTTTGCTCAGCCTAGAGAGGCAGGAGAGGCGATCGATGGGGAATTGGCTGAAGCCATTCAGTATATGCTCTCCCACCAGTTACAGGAGCTAGCTACGGAAGAAGCAGCAAAAAACTATGAAGCTCCTGTTAATTGTGATCTCCTGAGGGTACCGGTGGTTAATCACCAAATTTGGTCACAGATGGGTATGCCTGCTAGGGCCCAGGAGATGAAGTTCCAAAAAGTGCTTAAACTGTTGTCAGCAGGTATTACAGCTGTGGTGAAAGTGATTGATCCAAGCAATGTGGTTGAAGCACACCAGGACGGACTGGGATTCCTGTGTAATGCGTTTTTTGAACTCAATAACATCAGGAGGGCCGCTATTAGGCCAGTGCTTAATCCGAATTTGGCAAGTTTGTGCAAACCAACCAGTGTACCACCACAAAATCTGTTGTTTGGAGGTAACCTTGCGAAAAGGGTCAAAGAGTGCCATGAAATTGTTAAAACTATGGCCCTCATTAAGCCGGCTGGTAAGCAGGGCAAAAGGTTTTCTCCGTATTGGAAAGGAACTAATGTGGATGCAGGAGAAGGAACGAGCCGTTCAGGTCTTCAATTTCGGAACTGGCAGGCTGCCAGCATGAAGGGGAAGGTGTCTTTCTCCACAAGAGGTCGAGGACAACAAGATCCGCAAGGAAAGATGCAGGTAAGGAAAACATCAACAGACGATTAATTAATTGATGTTCCTGTTCAAATTGGGGGAAGGTTAAAATTGTTTCTCAAACAATGGCAGCAGTTGACATCAGATTTGTTCATTCTTAGTAGTATTGAAGGGGTGAAAATTGAATTTTACTCTAAAGACAGTCTACCTAATCAACATTTTCCTAGTCGTAAACTTAGTTTTTCAGATGAAGAAAATGTGCTTATTCAAGCAGAGATTCAGTCGTTACATAAGAAAGGGGTAATTGAGCCTTCTGTCTATCAAAGTCGACAATTTGTGTCAAATATATTTCCCAGATCTAAAAAGACTGGGGGGTGTAGAATTATTTTGGATTTATCGAGCTTGAACAAATTTGTTTGTTATAGGCATTTCAAAATGGAAACCTTTATCACGGCCAAACATCTAGTGTCCAAAGGGTGTTATATGGCAACTAAGGATTTAAAGGATGCGTATTACTCAGTGTCTATTCATGAGGATGATAGAAGATATTTGAAATTTATTTGGATGACTCAGCTGTAGCAATTCAGGGCATTGCCGAATGGATTAACTTCAGCTCCTAGATTATTTACTAAATTGGTAAAACATGTGTTAGCGTTACTTAGAGCTCAGGGGCATGTGGTAATGGCCTACTTAGATGATATTCTGATTGTTGGAAAGACTCATGCTGAAACTCAATCATCAGTTTCAGTTGTTAAAATCACTTTTGAACAAATGGGATTTGTGATTCACCCAGATAAATCTAAATTATCACCAGTCCAAATTATTGATTATCTGGGATTTACCATTAATTCCAATCACATGTTGGTAACTTTGCCCAGGGATAAATTGAATCAGTTAATTGAGGACTGTGTTAATCTCGTTGGAGAACAAAGGCCTTCGATTAGACAAGTAGCCAGGTTAATTGGGAAGTTGGTGGCAGCATTTCCAGCTGTGCAGTATGGTCCACTGCATCATCAACAATTACAACGATCAAAGGAACAGGCACTGAGAATACAAAGGGGCCATTTTGATAGGCCTATGCAGTTGTCAGCTGGGGCGATTGCTGACATACAATGGTGGATAGCAAATGTTTCAACAAGTTTTAGGAAGGTTTTGGTGGAACCACCGTCATTGATATTACAGACTGATGTAAGTGCACTGGGTTGGGGTGCAACAGATATGTCTTCTAGTTGTGGAGGCAGATGGAATGTGGATGAGACATTGCTTCTTCAACTAAGAGGGATTAATTATTTAGAGTTGTTGGGCACCTGGTATGGGCTCAAAGCTTACTGTTCTACAAGGAGGGATCTGCATGGGCAGGTTCAGATTGACAACACCACGGCAGTGGCACATGGGTAGAGTTAAGTCACAGTCTTGTGTTAGACTGACTAACCAGATTTGGAGCTGGTGTATTGACAAAAATATCTGGCTTTCAGCACTTTATTTGCCAGGAAGGTTCAACACAGTAGCTGATACTAGGTCACGTCAGTTTAATGACAACATTGAATGGATGTTAAATCAGGATGTATTTAACCAAATGATTGTTCAGTATGGATTGCCAGATATTGACTTGTTTGCATCTCGATTAAATCATCAGTTACCTAGATATGTTTCATGGGAACCAGATACTGGGGCAGTAGCAGTGGATGCGTTTTCGCTGCATTGGGGAGGAATGTTTGTGTATGTTTTTCCTCCATTCTGTCTCATCAGCAGATGTTTGCAAAAGATCAAGGAGGACTCCGCTTCAGGGGTATTGGTAGTGCCAGATTGGCCTACACAAGCATGGTTTCCTGTTGTATTACAAATGGCTAGGGAGCCTTACATGCTTATGCCCAAGAATAAAAATCTGGTAAATCCAGTCACTGGGGATCAACATCCTTTATATGATCGTATTGATCTGTTAATTTGCAGATTTTAAGGAGGCCATACCTGGGGAGAGGACTGTCTCATCGGACTGTGGATGTTCTCACGTCGGCCTGCAGGGATAGTACACAGCAGCAATATATCACCTATATAAGGAAGTGGGAGCAATTCTGCCTACAGCAGAATATTGTATATCACACTGCAGGGATCACGGACGTATTGGAGTTTTTGTCAACTCTTTATTTCGACCAAAAATTAAGTTATAGTGCGATCAATTCAGCCAGAAGTGCTCTGTCTTCCTATTTACCTATGAATGCAGAATTACATACCGTAGGGACACATCCTTTAGTTTCACGATTCATGAAGGGAGTTTTCAATTCTAATCCTCCTAAACCCAGGTATGCCGGGATTTGGAATGTGAGTGAGGTTCTTATGGTTCTTCGCCAGTGGGCTCCGGTTACAAGCCTATCTATAGCCAAATTAACTATTAAGGTGGTCATGCTTATGGCGTTGGTTTCAGCTCAACGTGTACAAACGTTGCAAAAGCTACGGCTGGATAGAATGCATGTGTCGGCAGATGCCATTATATTTTATGTCTATGATTTGCTTAAACATAATAGAAGAGGCAAGACAGGATGTAAGATTGCGTTTTCAGCATACCCCGCAGATGATCGCTTGTGTGTAGTCTCGCATTTATCACGTTACATTGAGGTTACTCAACCTCTGAGAGGAACAGAGTCGGCTTTGTTTATTAGTCACAAAAAACCACACAGTAAGGTGTCGGTGCAAACAATTTCAAGGTGGCTAAAGGAGGTCCTGGCAAGTGCTGGAATTGATACTGATAAATTCAAATCTCATTCCACCAGGGCGGCATCAACTTCCGCGGCAAGGGCGATGGACGTGCCAATAGACCATATCCTCGCGGCCGCAGGGTGGTCCAGTGAGCTAACTTTTCAGAGGTTTTATCACAAGCCGATTTCAAGGCTCGGGGTGTTTACTGATTCTGTTTTGAGTACTGTTACATTTTCCCCCTGAGTTAGAGGGGTTTGTTATGATTTGTTTGTAAATAAACTGTAATTCATTCAACAAATGTATTACTGATGCATGATTGATTGTTAACGACTTTTGAGTCAATCCAGGCAGTGTGAACGTCGGATTTGGGTCTGCGGCGTGAATTCACAGTGCTTTGAAGTCTTCACGTAGTCACTCACGTGACTCCGAAGTAAAATAGTAAGATTAAACGAGAACTTACCAGTTTGAAGTTTGATCTTTATTTTATGAGGAGTCGAGTTGAGGGACTACGTGCCCTCCGCTCCCACCCTCATAGATCTCATCTGGTAGTTCTAGTTTTATCATCTTACCATTGTACTTCAGTCATTGTTAGCTGTGAATTCATTCTGCTGCTTTGAAGATTGACGCACCAACGGATGTACGGGCTTCTATTCACGTAGTCCCTCAACTCGGCTCCTCATAAAATAAAGATCAAACGTCAAACTGGTAAGTTCTCGTTTAATCTTACTATTTCTGTCCGATGAGCCTTCACATCCCGAGTTTTCATGGACGCAAATCCTCTCCGTCCATATTGATAATTCATCTGTACTTGGTCCATGGTAGAGTATAAAGTTTCAAAAAGAACCTGGAATAAAGTAAGTTAGCAGTCCTTACATCCACTGATACTCCTACAGTGGTGGAAATGTGCCCACGCATTCTTCCCTTCTACTCTTAACAGAAGTCCTCTCTCGGTAAACTGCTCCAACTCTATAATATAATTCTTCCAACAATAGGATCAAAACTAGAATGTGATCGGTCATCTCTGCAGTCATACGATTAAAGTTGATAATTTCCATTGTATCTCCAATTAGAATATTCACAAAGGTTTCTCATAAGCACTTCAGCTGGGTTCAGTCCAGATTTCCCTACAGGCGTGACTTTCATTTAAAATAACTATGGGGAATAATTTAATCCAGCCTAATTCAGTCTACGCCTTTAATTTAACTATTTTAGTTTTCAGTGTCTGTTCTATCCCTTCTATAAATCCAGCAGCTTGTCGTCGATATTCACAATCCAATTGCTGCTGGATCCCCAGCTATTTGTACAATTTCCATCAATTTGTTATAATATGATGTGGATCATTATTTAAACTAAGTCGAATAGGAATATCAAATCTAGGGATAATTTTCTTTAATTCCTTGTTAATAGTACCCGCTTTATTATCAAGGGTCGGATAAGTTTTGATCCACCAGTCAAATGCATCGACTCTGACAACAAGTACCCACTACCCTGGTACCTCCTCTAATTGAATGTACTTCTTCTTTCTGGGTGTTTAGCATCAACCTCTTGGAGGGAGCCCTGTTACTTAAACTTTTCATTCCTCTTATTACTCTATATTATATTTCACGTTCCCTGGGTATTCCTTTTTTATAGACCAACACCGCAATTCCGGACCTCTGCCAGGGTCGATCCTTTCCTTGATGATCACTAAACAGTCCTGTCCCATCTCCGACTGTCTTTCTGGGGGTGAGACAAGAAAGATACCAGGTCAATAATTAAATTTTCAACTACTTTTGAAACAGACCCCATTCTATTCTGATAAGCCATCCCTAAATGCCAGATTTTAAAGTAATTCCAATAACACTACCATGGACACGAATCATGTCCGACAATTTAAGGGATCAAATTTACAACTGGTCACAAATTATTATGCATGGTAGTTAGAATTTAGGCGCAAAGTGGGTGTCCCCGAGCCACAGAGTAATGTCCATTCCCATGTGTCTGTATTTAATTTAAATTGCCCATCCCAACAAAGTATTACAGTACAATGGTCTCTTTAAGTTGGAGCTTGCCTCACTGATCTTTGGAGGCTTTCTGTACTTTCCCATGTGTGGATGATCGAAAAGATCATCCACACATTTTTCTCCTCCCGCGTAGATTACTGCAACTCCCTCTACACTGGCATCAGCCAATCTTCCCTGTCCCGCCTGCAACTGGTCCAAAACGCCGCAGCGAGACTCCTGACGGGCACTCGAAAAAGGGACCACATCACTCCGATCCTGGCCTCTCTCCACTGGCTCCCTGTGGAGATCCGGAATAAATTTCAAGATTCTCCTTTATGTCTACAAAGCCCTTAACGGGCTTGCCCCCACCTACATCAAAAGTCAGCTTACCCACCCCACCACACCACCTTCAGATCGGCCGACTTGGGGTTACTGAACATCCCGCGGTCTCAGGGGTGACCGCTCCATTGCGGTTGCTGTCCCTAGACTGTGGAACAGCATCCCTCTTCCCATCAGAACTGCATCCCCCGTCGAAACTAAGAACTCATCTTTACTCTCAAGCCTTTCTTGACATCCTCTGAGTGAGGGCCATATGTATACATTTATGTATGTAATTAATCTATGAACCACTGTTGTATAACGTAAGTACCTCCACAAAATGTAAAGCACTTTGGCCAATGAGAGTTGTTTTGTAAATGTGCTATATAAATAAAAGTGACTTGACTTTCTCGGTTTCATGAGACTTATGCCCCTGTCCCACTTAGGAAACCTGAAGGGAAACCTCTGGTGACCTTGCGGCCCACCCAAGGTTTCCGTGAGGTTCCCGGAGGTTTTGGTCACTCTACCTAATGGTCGAAAGTGGTTTCCGCGTAGTCGAGGCTTCTTCTATGTACCTGCGATTATTTCAACAAAATCCAAACTGGCCTTGACTAAAAATAGGTTGCAGTTTGGTCGAAGCCAGTGGAGTGGGGTTGCTATTTACTTACAGGCAGTCAAAGGCAATCTCCTTCACTGACCAGCCATTTTCATTGGCTCATTGGAGTTTTCAGCAAAGATCCTATAGGATCTTTGGTTTTCAGGACCTAGAAGATCCGCCGAAAGGTAAAATGCCCACTAAGTTTATTAAACGCCTTAAAACTGTATCCACGCCTTCTCCCCCTTTCTCTCCTCTCCCTGTCTCTCTTCCCTTCTCTCTCCCCTTCTTTCCCCTTCTCTCCCTCTATCCCTCCCGTGCTCTCTAAAGGACTTACAGTGCTCTGTGGTAGCCGTTTAACTTACTCTTCATCGCGCAGACAGCGCTCCTCCGCTGTCCCTGGTTTCCACCTTTGCGATGTGTGTGTGTGTGTGTGTGGTCGGTAGCAAAGATCCTGTAGGATCTTTGGTCAGTAGATGCAGCTCACGCTTCAGTCGAGGCTTTCCAGGCGAGTGACCAAAACCTCCGGCGACTCATGGAAACCTTGGGTGGGGCGCAAGGTCACCAGAGTAGAGAAGGGGGGAGAGAAGGGGGGGAGAGAAGGGAGAAGAGAAGGAGGGGGGAGAGAATGGGGGGGAGAGAGAAGGGGGGGGGGGAGAGAGAAGGGGGGGAGAATGGGGGGGGAGAGAAGGAGGGAGGAGAGAATGGGGGAAGAGAGGGGGGGAGAGAAGGAGTGGAGACTGTTTTAAGAAGTTTAATAAAGTTAGTGGCCATTTTACCTTCTGGTGGGTTTTCTAGGTCATAAAACTCCAATGAGCCAATCAAAATGGCCGGTCAGCGAAGGAGATGGCCTTCGACTGCCTGTAAGTAAATAGCAACCCCACTACACTGGCTTTGACCAAACGGCAACCTATTTTTAGTCGAGACCGGTTTTGATTTTGTTGAAATAATCGACGCAACCTAGATGAAGCCTCGACCATGCAGAAACCACTTTTGACCATTAGGGAGAGTGACCAAAACCTCCGGCGACCTCATGGAAACCTTGGGTCGCGGGCACGGTCACCAGAGGTTTCCATTCAGGTTTCCTAAGTGAGACAGGGGCATTAAGGTATGTCCATATCTCCATGGGTGGCTCGTTTGAATGCATTTTCCCAGGTGTCAATGTGCCAAGTAAGCATCATCTTCCCACTGAACCCTGCACTATCTGGAAATGACCTTGTCAGACACTTGTAGAACGGCAGCTCTACGATTTCTATGACAGAAAGATAAATATCTCTTTTTGTGCTATTTGGCCAGAAGTATACTGTAGTCAGGTAAAATTATCCAGCTATTTTAGCATTGTTTATTTTTGACGTGAAAACAAAATTTCAATTGATATAATGCATCTAAATTAGAGTTCATTTTGCATGGTAATAAAGGTAGTGTTCATATATTTAATTGAGTTTAGTTTAGTTTAGAGATACAGCATGAAAACAGGCCCTTCGGTCCACCAAGTCCTTAATGACCAGCAATCCCCACATACTAACACTATCCTACACACACTAGGGACAATTTACAATGTTATCAAGCCAATTAGCCTACAAACCTGTATGGCTGTGGAGTGTGGGAGGAAACAGGGGCACCCTGGGAAACCCCATGCAGGTCACGATGAGAATGCACAGATAACACCCATGGTCATGATTGAACCCGGGTCTCTGGCATAGCAAGGTAGCAACTCTACCGCTGCAACACCATATTGTATCTTATTGTAAAAGGTTATGTTGTATATTTGAGGAAAATTTTAAAGACATTAAGAACATAAAAAAAGCAGTAAGATAAAGATGATACCTTGAGGAGCATGCAACCCCTGCTCTTCCCCACCCACACCACAGCCCCCATACTCCCCCACCCCCTGGCCACCCTCCACCCCCCCACCACACAACGCTCCGTCCTCAGTGCACTCACCTGCCTTCCTCCGGCCGCAACCCCTATCCTTGCCGTGTGTTCACCATACCCCCAGACCTCCCCCTCTCCGACACTGAAAGGTCGGTCCTCAGTAGAGGTCTTACCTTTGTCCCCCTCCGTCCCCACCTCAATGAGTTCCGCGCCCACCACGACTTGGAGCTCTTCTACCGTCGCCTCTGCCTCACAGCGTTCTTCCACGGGAAGAAGTCCTAGCCCCCCACTGATGATCCTTTTTCCTGTCTCCAATGTACCCCCTCCACTTGGACCCCCCCTCGTAGCCTTCCGGCTCTACAACTATTTATCCAGAAACCGCCTCGACTTCTCCACTCCCCTGTCTCACTCCAATCTCTCCACCCCCGAACGTACTGCCATCGACTCACTCCGTAACAACCCAGACTGGGTGTTCAAACCCGCCGACAAGGGACGTGCCGTGGTGGTCTGGCACATCGATCCCTACAAAGCGGAGGCTGTGCGCCAACTCTCGGACACCTCCTCCTACTTACCCCTGGACCATGACCCCACTGACGAACACCAGGCCACCATCTCGAGCACCATAACCGACCATCAGCTCCGACTCCCTACCCCCCCCCCCCCCCGAGCCTCCAACCTCATCGTTTCCCAGCCCCGCACGGCCCGATTTTACCTTCTCCCCAAAATCCACAAACCCGACTGCCCTGGCAGACCCATTGTCGCTGCCTGTTTGTGCCCCACCGAACACATTTCCACATACCTTGATGCCATCCTATCCCCCTTTGTTAAATCCCTCCCCACCTATGTTCAAGACACCTCAGTCACTCTCCGTCGGCTCCGCGCATTCCATTCTCCAGGCCCCCATCCTCTCATCTTTACCATGGACGTCCAGTCACTCTACACCTCCATCCTACACCAGGATGGTCTCAAAGCCCTCCGGTTCTTCCTCGACCAGAGGAGCAACCCATACCCGTCCACTGACGCCTTCCTCCGCCTAGCGGAGTTGGTCCTTACCCTTAATAACCTCTTTTGACTCCTCCCATTTCCTCCAAACACAAGGCGTAGCTATGGGCACACGCATGGGCCCCAGCTACGCTTGCCTCTTTGTCGGGTACGTCGAACAATCCTTGTTCTCGGCGTACCAGGGCCCCATCCCCGACCTCCACCTCCGTTACATCGATGACTGCTTTGGTGTCACCTCCTGCACCCACACACAACTGACTGACTTCATCCATTTCACCACCAACTTCCATCCGGCACTAAAATACACTTGGACCATTTCCGACATTTCCCTACCATTCCTTGACCTCACCATCTCTATTGCAGGTGATACACTCCTGACTGACATCCATTACAAACCAACTGACTACTCTTCCTCCCACCCTGCTTCCTGTAAGGACTCCATCCCCTATTCCCAATTCCTCTGTCTACACCGCATCTGCTCCCAGGATGAGGTGTTCCACACCAGGTCATCACAAATGTCCTCATTCTTCAGAGAACGGGGATTCCCCTCCCCCACTATAGATGAGGCTCGCACCAGGGTCTCCTCCATACCCCGCAACACTGCCCTCTCTCCCCATTCCCCCACTCGCAACAAGGGCAGAGTCCCCCGGTCCTCACCTTTCACCCCACCAGCCGGCAAATACAACACATAGTCCTCCGCCAGTTTCGCCACCTCCAACGTGACCCCTCCACTCGCCACATCTTCCCATCTCCCCCCCTGTCTGCCTTCCGCAAAGGCCGCTCCCTCCACAACTCCCTTGTCAATTCTTCCCTTCCCTTCCGTTCTACCCCTTCCCCGGGCACTTTCCCTTGCAACCGCAAGAAATGCTACACTTGTCCCTTCACCTCCCCCCTCCACTCCTTGACCCAAGCAGTCCTTCCAGGTCCGACAGAGGTTCACCTGCACCTCCTCCAACCTCATCTACTGCGTCCACTGCTCCAGATGCCAGATGATCTATATCGGTGAGACCAAGCGGAGGCTTGGCGATCGTTTCGCCGAACACCTCCGCTCGGTCCGCATTAACCAACCTGACCACCCGGTGGCTCAGCACTTCAACTCCCCCTCCCATTCCGTATCCGACCTCTCGGTCCTGGGCCTCCTCCACGGCCAGAGTGAGCAACACCGCAAGTTGGAGGAACAGCACCTCATATTCCGCTTGGGGAGTCTGCATCCTCTGGGCTTGAACATTGAATTTTCTCAATTCCGTTAACCCTTGCTGTCTCCTCCCCTTCCCACCTCTCCCTCAGCCCTCGGGCCATGGCATTCCCTCTCTCTCTATCTGTCTCCCCCACCCTAGTCGCACTAGCTTCTCATTTTCACACTACAAACAGCTTACAATGGCTTGTTCCCTTAATCTTCGATACTTTTTTGCATATCTTTCATTCATTGTTCTTTATCTCTCCACATCACCGTCTAGATCTCTCGTTTCCCTGATCCCTGACCAGTCTGAAGAAGGGTCTCGACCCGAAATGTCGCCTATCTCCTTCGCTCCTTAGATGCTGCTGCACCCGCTGAGTTTCTCCAGCCTTTTGAGTACCCTAAAGATGATACCTGTTGTTTTAAAGAAAGTGATTATTCAAGTCTATTTAAAACTTAGTCTTTACGGAGAGGTCTCAGTAAATTGCAATTCTAGAGTCAGCAGGCTTCAGGTACAAATTATCCTGAGTTCTTGTGTGCTTACTATATTGTTGTATTAAATTGTCAAAATTGATTTTGTTTGGTTGACATAATCTAATCCATTAACATGGGATAATCATGTTCCTCGATTTAGCAATAAATCAGAAAGATAGATAACTATATATTCACAGTAGATTTTGTGGATAACTATTGCCTTTAACAGCTACATTCCTTCTGGGCTTCTGACTGATTATCCATTTGAAAGGCATTGATCATCAATATATCATACGTCAATTAATCATGACGGAGCATGATTGTTTTCGATCTTTAAATGAAAAGATAAAAGTAGGCAAGAATAAGGTCAGAAATTGTTGGAGATATTAGCAGATTTTAATGCTGAATCTGTTACTCTGGCATTCTGCTCTCAGTTATTACATCAGAGGCATTATAGCCACTTCAAAATAAACAGTGAAATGCCTACACCAAAAGGGTGAACAAAAGATCACTACAAGTGGATTCAATGTTTATACAGTAACATCAGCAACTATAATCATTTTGGTGTAGAGTATTTCAGCTTTCTTTGTTCAGAATAATGTTTCTTTTTAACAAGGCTACTTTGACGCTCAATTGGTTTAATTTAGTTGATTGTCACATGTACTGAGGTATAATAAAAAGCTTTTGTGGCGTGCTAACCAGTCAGGGAAAGACTATACATGATTACAATCGAGCCATCCACAGTGTTTAGACGGAGTTTCTGACCCAGGGATTATCTCTACCGCAAAGACCATTAATATTCATCAATGTAAAACTCATCCCGACCCAATGCCTGCCATCTATTGCTAAATATAACATCTAGTCCTTTGTTATCTCTAAATTTAACTAGATGCACCCCTCATCCCCAGAGCCCAGCTTATGCAAAAGTTCTTTGCTGTATTCTTTTCTATACCAAATCTTCATTCCTTCCACCCCTCCCTTTGCTGAACTACCCGTAGATGCTCATCTTTCATTTCGTCAAATGTTGCTCTTGACCTTGATTTCACTTTCCTTTTGCTATCAACTCTTTCCGTCCTCCAAATCTCCAAAGACCTCTTTGTTCCTTCAACTTGGGTCTTTTCCCCCTACGTTGCTCCTGCATTTACCACCAAATCTGACCCTACCTCCCATGCTTTACTCCCTAGGTAATACCTTTCTATCTGTGCCTCCTTTAAATCCAAGGAAGAAGCATATAAATTGGCCAGACAATGCAGCAAACCGGAGGACTGGGAGAAATTTAGAACTCAACAGAGGAGGACAAAGGAGTTAATTAAGAGGGGGGGGAAGAGCATGAAAGAATGCTCGATGGGAATATAAAAACTGACTGTAAAAGCTTCTTTGAATATGTAAAAAGGAAAAGGTTAGTGAAGACAAATGTAGGTCCCTTACAATCAGAGACAGGTGAATTTGTAATGGGGAATCAGTTAAATGAGGTCTTTGGTTCTGTCTTCACTGTGGAAGACACAAATACTCTCCGTTAAATACTAGGGGACCGAGGATCTAGAGGGAGGGAGGAACTGAAGAGAATCCACATTAGTCAGGAAATGGTGTTCAGTAAACTGTTGGGACTGAATGCAGATAAATCCCCAGGGCCTGATAGTCTGCATCCCAGAGTACTCAAGGATATAGCCCTAGAAATAGTGGATGCATTGTTGATCATTTTCCAATGTTCTCTTGATTCTCGATCAGTTCCTGTGGACTGGAGGGTAGTCAATGTAACTCCACTTTTTAAGAAAGGGAGAGAGAAAATGGGGAATTATAGACCAGTTAGCCTTAAATCGGTAGTGGGGAAGATGCTGGAGTCGATTATTAAAGATGTTATAGCAGCGCATTTGGAAAGCAGTGACAGGATCGGTCAAAGTCAGCATGGATTTATGAAGGGGAAATCATGTTTGACAAGTAGAATGGATATGGGAGAGCCAGTGTATGTGGCATATCCGGACTTTCAAAAAGTCTTTGACAAAGTCCCACACAAGAGATTAGTGTGCAAAATTAGAGCACCTGGTATCGGGGGTAGGTTATTGACATGGATAGAGAACTGGTTGGCAGACAGGAAACAAAGAGTAGGAATTAACAGGTCCTTTTCAAAATGCCAGGCAGTGACTAGTGGGGTGCTGCAAGGCTTGGTGCTGGGACCCCAGTTATTTACAATATATATTAATGATTTAGACGAGGGAATCAAATGTGACATCTCCAAGTTTGCGGATGACACAAAGTTGGGTGGCAGGGTGTGGTGTGGGGAGGATGTTATGAGGCTACAGGGTGACTTGGATAGGTTGAGTGGACAGATGTATGGCAGATGCAGTATAATGTGGATAAATGTGAGGTTATCCACTTTGGTGGGAAGAACAGGAAGGCAAATTATTATCTGAATGGTGTAAGAAGGAATTGCAGGTGCTGGTTTAAACCGAAGATAGACACAAAAGATAGAGTAACAGTGGAACAGGCGGCATCAGGAGAGAAGGAATGGGTGACGTTTTGGGTCGAGACCATTCTTCATTTGGGGTCGGGGAGAGGGAGAGAGATGTGGAAGGGTAAGATGTGAAAACGATGGATCAAAGGGGATGAAGCTCAAGGAAAATGTAGAAAATGTAGAAGGTGGTTTGTATGAATTGAACATTTGCGAAGCTGAGGGGGAGGTGAAATGATGTGTTGGTTTGAGAGGTGTAAGGAAGGGATGCAGAAGCAGGGTGAATTGTATTAACAGGGTAATATAATCAGTCTATGTCTATTTCGGAACTGGAGATCATATCTCTGCGAAGGCGTGGAAAGGGGTTAAGTTGGGATAATGTGGTTAGTGGTGGTATGCCTGGAATCTTGAGCAAATCTGAACATGTTGAATTAACTCAATGGTGGAGTTACAAAGTGGATCTAACAAAGGAAATTTCGGAGGATTATGTGTTGTTAATACATTATGCATTGGCTAGAAAGGAACAAAAAAAGTTATGAAAAAGTTATGAGCTGTTAGGTGCAAGGTACTGAATTAAAAAATAATTTTAAGCCATTTAAGAAGGGGGACTCTGTCTCTCAGGAAGTAGAGGCGCTGGTGAGCTTTCTTTATAATTGCATCAGTGCTCTCGGACCAGGAAAGATCTTCAGAGATGTGCACTCCCAGGACTTTGAAACTCTTGACCCTTTCAACCATTGATATAAAAGGGACTGTGGGTCCCCATCCTACTCCTTCCAAAGTCCACAATCAGTTCCTTGGTTTTGCTGGTATTGAGAGCCAGGTTATTGTGCTGGCACCATATGGACAGTTGCTCGATCTCTCTTCTGTACTCCGACTCATCCCCATCAGTGATACATCCGCGAACTTGATGATGGAGTTCGCACTGTGACCGGCTGCGCAGTCATGAGTATAGAGAGAGTACAGCAGGGGGCTGAGCACGCAGCCTTCAGGTGCTCCAGTGCTGATTGTTATCGAGTCTGACACATTTCCACCAATACGAACAGACTGTGATCCAATTGCAGAGGGATGCGCAGAGACCCAATTCTGCGAGTTTGGTAACCAGCTTGGAGGGGATGCTAGTATTAAATGCCGAGCTGTAATCGATGAATAACAGCCTGACATATGAGTTTTTGTTATCCAAGTGGTCCAGAGCGGGGTGGAGAGCCAGCGAGATCGCGTCCACCGTTGATCTGTTGTGGCGGTAAGCGAACTGCAGTGCGCCCAGGTTTTTGTCGAGGTAGGAGTTGATTTGCGCCATGATCAACCTCTCAAAGCATTTCATCACCACAGGCGTTAGTGCCACGGGTCGATAGTCATTGAGGCACGTCACCTTGGTCTTCTTGGGCACTGGTATAATTGATGCCCTTTTGAAGCAGGTGGGAACCTCAGACCTCAGAAGTGAGAAGTTGAAAATGTCCGTAAAAACTCCAGCCAGTTGGTCCACACAGGTTTTTAGAACACGACCAGGTATACCATCAGGTCCAGGCGCTTTTCAAGGGTTCACCCCTCTGAAGGATTTCCTGACGTCAGCCTCTGTGACTGAGACTGAAATACCATCACAGCAAATGGGGGCTCGGGAAGGCACATGGGTGTTCTCACTATCAAAGCCTGCATAAAACGCACTGTGCTCATCAGGGAGTGATGTTTCACCGACATTCGAGCTGCCTCCTGATTTTGCCTTGTAGGAGGTGACTGCATTCAGGCCCCGCCACAGCTGCCGAACATCTGTCTCATCCTCCAGCTTGGAGCAGGTCCCTTTTGGCCTTTTTGATGGCCTTACCAAGGTCGTATCTGGACTTATTATAAACCACTGTATCATCAGACATGAATGCTCGGTGTCTGGTCTTCAGAAGAGTGCGGATCTCACAGTTGATCCAAGGTTTCTGATTGTCATTAATACAGCAGGGAGTTGAAAAGGGTTTTGCAATTTTTTTCTCCAAATCCACCTAGTTTCTGGACTTGATTTGATCTACTCTCATTGCCTTCTAGAAATAACCATCAAACGATATTGCTCATTCGAACACATGCATAGATTTAACTCAAACATTTGTTTGATTTATATAATACTTCATCCTTGTTGTTTCTACATATGCATTCATTTATTGGTGTGCTTAACGTTCCAGCTTGGAAAATAATGCAGTCTTTATTTTAGTGTAGTGTAGGGAAAGCCTAGAAAATAATGCAGTCATTATTTTAGTGTAGTTCAGTCCATCAAGTCCACACCAAACATCGATCACCCGTTTACACTAGTTCTATATTATCCCACTTTATCCAGACTACAGACTAATGAACGTACAAACCCATACGTCTTTGGGATGTGAGAGGAATCCAGCGCAAGCACAGAAACCCTCAGGGACACAGGGAGAATGCGCAAACTCCACACAGGCAGCAAACAAGGTATAACCCAGCTCTACCAGCTGTGCCACTATGCCTCCAAAATTTATATTTTAGATTTAACATACAACAATAATAAACCACTGTACAAATTTAAAGTACTTTCATCATTTTGCCTTAAACTTTGAGTCACATATTGTTTGGTGCTGGCAAATTCAGCCGTGTAATTTCATTGTCCATTCCAAAATAAATTGAAATTATTTTTATTTTTTATTACACTATAATCACAAAGTTCCAATGAAGCAAGGCAGAAGCTGATATCTCCATTTTGACCAGATTATATTTCTCAAATTCTTCCCTTCTACAGTTTACAGTTTAATTTATTGTCACATGGTTTTGTTGCAGGTTATCCAGTCAGCGGAAAGACAATACATGATTACAATCGAGCCATTAGATACAAGATAAGGGAATCACGTTTAGTGCAAGGTAAAGCCAGCAAAGACTGATCAAGGATAGTCTGAGGGTCACCAATGGGGCAGATAGAAGTTTCAGGACTGCTCTCTGGTTGTGGTAGGACGATTCAGTTGCCTGATAACAGCTGGGAAGAAACTGTCCCTGCATCTGGTGTGAATTTTCACACCAATACCTTTTGCCTGATGGGAGAGGGGAGAGGAGGGAACGGCCTGGGTGCAACGTCCTTGATTATGCAGCAGGTCTTGCCGAGGCAGCATGATGTATAAATGGAGTCAATGGAAGGGAGACATAAAATGCTAGAGTAACTCAGCAGGACAGGCAGTATCTCTGTATAGAAGGAATGGGTGACATTTTGGGTCGAGACCCTTCTTATGGCCCATGAAAGGGAGGTTGGTTTGTATGATGGTCTGGGGTACGTCCACAATTTTTTGCAATTTCCTGAGGTCTTGATGAGACCATAAGAAAATATAAACCAAGCTGTGATGCATCCAAATAAAATGTTTTCTATGGTGCACCTGTATAAGTTGGTGAGAGTTGTAGTCGACATGCCGAACATCCTAAGCCTTCTAAGGAAGTAGAGGTGTTGTTGTACTTTCTTGGTTGTTGCTTCAATATATGTGGTCCAGGAGAAGTTCTTGATGAAATAGACTTTGAGGAATTAGAAGTGTTCAACCATCTCCACTTCGGCGCCGTTAATGCAAACTGGGGTATGTGTACCACTTCACGTTTTGAAGTTGATCACTATCTCCTTTGCTTGCTGACATTAAGAGAAAGGGTTGTTGTCTCAACACCAGCACACGAGGTTCTCGATCTCCTTCCTGTTCTCCGTCTCATCATCATTTTACATCCGGCCCACAATTTGAAAATGGAATTAGATTTGTACAGGGCTGCACAGTTGTGGGTGTACAAGGAGTAAAGAAGAGGGCTGAGAATGCAGCCTTGTGGTACACCAGTGATGAGGATTATCGTGGAGGATGATTTGTCCCCTATCCTCATTGATTGGGGTCTGTTGGTCAGGAAGTCGAGGATCCAGTTGCAAAGATGAGTGCTGACCCCAAGTGCTGCACGTTTGGTGATAAGTTTGGATGGTGTAATAGTGTTAAAGGCAGTCTATGAATAAAGTCTGACGTAGTTGTCTCTCCTATCCAGGTGTCCTACAGATTAATGTAGGGCCAGGGCGATGGCATAGTCCGTGGACCTGTTGTGATGGTAGGCGAACTGCAGTGGGTCAAAGCCACTGGATTTAATGCGTTCCATAACTAGCCTCCCAAAATGATGAATGTCAAGGCCACTGGACGGTAGTCATTTAAGCATGAGGTCTTACTTTTCTTCGGCACCAGGATGATGGTGGTCTTCTTGAAGCAGTTGGGTACCTCACAGCAGAGTAGGGAGACATTAAAAATGTCCACGAATACTGCCACTAGCAGGTCCACACCACCATTAAGGACACGGCCAGAAACTCCAGAAACACGGCCAGTTGCAAATATTAAGGTAACTTTAATGGCTGACCTTTGATACATCATTGTATCAGGCACTGTTGTTAAGTTTACAACCCTCATTATATGATGTTCTATTAGCTCTATCTGTTACTTGGTTATGCAAGCAAAAAAGGCCCTGTTTTATTAGTGGATAAACATGTATGAAATTCAAAGGAGTAACGAACTGGAGCAAAATAATGATCATTTTTGTAAATTTACTGTTAAAACCATATGTCCTATCATGTCCTGAACGACATGCTGTATACCCACCAGCCTTTGTCTAAGTTGTTTGCCCCTCGGGTTCCTATTACTCTTGTACCTTAAACCAATGTGCTCTGGTTCATGATTCCCTTACTTTGGGTAAAAGACTCACGTATCTATTCCCCTATTCGAATCTGAGTACCAAGATTCTATATGATCAAGAAATATGTTTACCCGTTCAGATATGATTTTATGAGTCACTAGACCAGCGGGACCCGTTGGGTCCCTGTCACACGGGAGGCCTGGTCCCCCAATGCAACCCGTTCCCCAACGCAATATTCCACCACTCACCCATTGCCGACAACTGTGCAGGGGCTGCTCATTTCGCCTTATGCACCCTCCCTCATTTTTAAACTTAAAAAAAATGCATTTGCACTTGCTAGCGAGCAGAACTCAGTTTAATGTGACTTTTACACAAGGCTAGTAGGACTCCGTCTACTTGGATAGCAACAATGTTGCAAGCAGGGCTACAATCCCATTGTAACATCACAGCTGTAAGCACAAGGGAAAAGCAGTTATTTTATTCCAAGTCTCTTCAGATTTTTGAACATTTTGATTAATAACTCAAGAAATAATGCATGAATTTTTCACATAAGGCAATTATTGATTTCACGGGATATTATCTCTACAGGAATATGTAAAACATTTACTGTTAGAGTGTAGCGGTGCATCGAACCTGGCGTTCGGATGCCGCGGTTACGTGACTCAGGATGGGCTGCTGTTTTCGCGTGGTTTCGCTTTCGCGCCACAATTGTGTTGCCGACCACCGTTGTGATCAGACGTGTTTGCAGAGACCAAAAGAGCCTCGTTTTTCGAGAAGATGTCATCGCACACGAACAAATAAATACACAAATGCACACACACACACACACACGCACATGCACATGCACGGACACACACATACACGCAGTAAAGAATCACAATGCCGCTAGGAATCGCCCGCATACTGTATTCTTCACAGAAGACATGTTCTCTTTCCACACACATTTGCTGATAGTTTTCCATTAGCATTCCCTCAATCACAAAGCTTAACGTTGATCTTGGGTGAGCTCTCAGCTATCCCCCACTATAATCATCCTCAGGCGGCCTCATAAACTCAACCCTGATGCACACATGCAGGAAAGAACTGCAGATGCTGGTTTACACCGAAGATGGACACAAAATGCTGGAGTAACTCTGTGGGACTGGCAGCATCTCTGGAGAAAAGGAGTAGATGATGTTTCAGGTTGGGGAAAAACCTAATTTGCAGGAACATCTCAGTAATGGTGCGGAGCCTACAATGCCAGCTGCTGTCAGCCAAACAATAAAAGAATAGTTGCTGGGATAGAGAATTAGTTCACGATATCCCAGAGCACCTTTGTGTTTCTGAGCACTTCTGAAGTGTAGTTAGAGTGGGAATGTGGGAAACATGACAATCAACTTGTGCATATGAATACAGCAGGATGAGAATGTTATTTTGGAATTGTTATTTGATGAGTAGATAGGACAGGACATTGATGAGAACCTTCTCTCTCCTACAACTATCTCAGAAACACCTATGCACACAGCTCAATTTAAGAAGTGTCAATGGGAGACCAATGTTATTTTTGAGTCTCGTCTCAGGCTGATCAGCACAGTCTAGGACACCAATGGATTGGAAATGGTAAGGATCTGTACTAATAACTTCTCTATCACTGGCTTCGATCGCCGGCTGCGGGAGCTTCGATCACCCCAAATGTGTATGGTTCAACTGCCCCGACTGTGAGCGAATAAAGAGGAAGAAGATTGGACTTTATTGCCTTCCATTACAGTGAGGAACGTGGGGAATCTGCTGTGGTGCATGTTTATGTTATCTTTTATGTGGTTGTGTGTCTTGTTGCTTTTTATTAGTATGGCTGTATGGTAATTCATGTTTCACTGTACCTTAATTGGTACACGTGACAATAAACAGGCCTTTGAATCTTTGAACTTGGGTTCAATGAGGGATGCAGAAAGTAGGCTTGCACCTTTTATTGTAATAATGTCATGTGAACATTGCTCAGTTTCTATAAATGTATTATCCACACTGCAAGAAGTTACATCTACACTAGTCCCACATGCCTGCATTGGGCCCATACATAAACCTTCTATCTCCATGTACCTGTCTAAATGTTTCTTAAACGTTGCAATAATAGCTGCCTCAACTACCTCCTCCAGCAGCTTGTTTCATACACCCACCACCCTTTGATTAACAAAGTTACCCATCAGGATCCTAACAAACCTTCCCCCTCACCATAAACCCATGTGCTCGATTCCCCTACTCTGGGCAAGAGACCGAGCGTCTACCCGATCTATTCCTGGTTTTCCCCGTTATATTTTATTTTTCTGGGGAATATCCACTTCTGTTAATTGCCCTTTTATATTCTATTTATAACTGAAAATAATCCTTTGTTAACTGGAAGACTAAATTCTGTAGAGTAAAGTCATTATTATAAACGAAAAACAAATTGCATGAGCTCAGTGGGTCACGCAGCAACTTCCATCATCTGCAGTCTCTTGTGTCCTCATTATTATAAACAATATCTCTGCGGAGTGAACTATGTTGCAACACTAGTGTTCAGAAAGATTCCCATGACTTACTATCCAACTTCACCCTGGACAGTGGCCATCAGCCTGAAATAACATTTCTGTTATCAAGAGCCTTTTGAAGGAAGTCTGGTAAAATGTAATATGTCGAGCTCTGGAGCCCTTTTAGCTACCATTCATTGGCTCTTGGATCAATCCCTTTGGATTTAGGGTAAACATTTCCACATTTTCCTAACATCTCACCGGTATTAAGAACAGCCTGACCCAGACTTCCTGTGAGTGAACAGAATGGTCAAATTTTCCTGGGAAGAGGAGAAATAAGTACTTAACTTTTTACTAGTAGAGAAAGACAATCACTTTTATTAAGGCAGAATTTATTCAATTTTTTATATCATAACTAAACTCGTAAAAGTATGTGGAGATGTCATTAAACATATCACGTGCATTATAGCAGGCCAGAAAAACAAGCAATTCGCTCAAATTATTTATGCTGATGTTCAGACTTCATATAAATGTTGTTCTTCCTTACTTCAACTTACTCATTAAGCATAGCCTCTGATTCATTCTTCTGTCTGGGAACTATCTGGCTTCCCTAACACGTTACACTGATATCTGCCTCAGCTGCTGCATGTGGTAAAACTCAAGGTGTTGGAGGAACTCGGTGGGTCAGGCAACATCTGTGGAGGGATTGGACAGGTGACGTTTCACATGAGAATCCTTCAGGCCAGACCCAAAACGTCGCTTGTCTATCCCTCCATAGATGCTGCCTTGACCCACAAAGTTCCTCCAGCATTTTGTGTTTAGCTTCAAGGTTCCAGCTTCTGCAGTTCCTTGAGTCTCCAGGTGATGGTGAATTCCACTTTCCTATCACTTTTGGGGAAGATATCTTCCTGATTTCCTTATTAGATTTATTCATGACAAGGTTGCATTTATAAGCCCTAGTTTTGGACTCCCACACAAGGAGCAACCTCTTTGAGTCATAGTCACAGAGCATGAAGCCCACCACATCCAAGCTGATGGGTGGGCTTCATCCTATTCATATAAATCCTTATTCAGCCAACCATTTTCTCTATACCTGTCCTACTGGATATCTACCTAAAAGAATTGTGCAAAACAGTACCCTATATCGCTAGGATTATTTTGCCACCTTACTCACCATTCTCCACTGCTCCAAGCACACCAAGTTTTGTTCCGATCGGTTGAATATTACAACAATTATGAAGGTTTAAACCATTGCGAGTTCAGCAGATCGATCTTCTCGCCTGTCAGTCACCATAAAGGTGAGGAGAAAAAAACCCCGGAGGCGGGGCTGAGTCCACAAGCCGTGTGGAGTCGGGGGAAGCCGCTGTGTGGAGTCGGGGGGAAACCTCTGTGCGGAGTCGGGAGGAAGTCGCTGTGTGGAGTCGGGGAAGCCACTGTGTGGAGCCGGGAGGTGCTGTGTGGTGCCGTGGCTGGTGGCTGCTGAGTAGAGCCCCTCCCCCCCTTCCCCACACTCCCCAACACCCTTCTCCACCGCCCCCCCCCCCCTTCCCCCCACCCCCAACACCCTACTTTACCCCTCCCCCATTCCTCCCCCCTTCCCCCCACCCTCCCACAGCACCCCACCCTCCCACAGCATCCCACACCACCCACCACACAACCCCACCGCCCCACACCACCCCCTCCCCCACACCACCGACCCCCTACACCACTCCCTCCCCTCCACCCCCACACCTGCCCTTCCCCTCCACACCACCCCCTGCCCCCAACACCCCCTTCTCCACACCCCCTCCCCACACACCCCCCTCCCCACCCCCCCCCCCACCCCCCTCCCCCCACACCACACCCCCCTTTACCCCTCCCCCATTCCTCCACCTTCCCCCCACCCCCTACACCACCCTACCCCCCACACTACCTCAACCCCCTCCACACCATCCCATCCCCCACATCACCCCTCCCCATACCCCCCTCTCCCACCACCCCCGCCTCCCCCACAGCACCCCCTCTCCCACACCATGATGGAATATTGCATTGGGGAATGGGTTGCGTTGGGACCGTGTGACTGGTCTCGTCTAGTTATTTCTATAAAACGTTGATTTTTTCCAATGCCTCTATATGCGGTTTGTGAGTTGTCACCAGAATTATTTGCATCAGAATTATTTGCATCTGTGATCGTGAAATATGTTTGCTTATCAAGAGAACATTTTGTGAGTCATGCTCTGAAAGAAAATAAATATATATTCTCAGCCATGTTACAGGCACACATGCCCACAGAGTAAAGAATGACAATGCTGTCAGGAACACCCACATATTTCTCACAGGACATGCACTTTCATGCTCTCTTGTACACGCACATATGCTGATATTTTTTCATTAGGTTCCTCAATCACAAAATTTCAATTCGCTCGTGTATGAGCTCTTAGCTGTCTCCCACTGTAATAGTCCTCAAGGATCCTCATAAACTCACCCTGATGCACGGCATAGTATTGATTTATTGTTATGTTTACTGAAGTGGATGGCACAGGTGCCGCAGCAATAAAGTCGTTGCCTTACAGCGCCAGCAGCCTGGGTTCCATCCTGACTACTTGTGCTGCCTGTGTGCAGTTTGTACATTCATCCTGTGTCCACATGGGTTTTCTCTGGGTGCTCCGGTTTCCTCCCACACTCCAAAGATAAACAGCTTTGTAGGTTAAATGGCCTTGGTAAATTTGTAAATTGTACGAGGCGATCGCTGGTTGACACACTCTAAAGACTAAAATATAATGAAAAATTGTTTCACATATGCTATCCATTTTATACATGAGTATAATCAAGCTATATGCATACATGAGTGGTGCAAAGAGAAAATACTAGAGTAGAGAGTGCAAGGTCTGCCATGCCAGCCTTGGTTGTCACCAACATAAATACTTTCAGCAAAATTCCAGTATCTTTGGAGTAGGTGAAGTGACAAATGTTTCATGCAATTTAAAGATAAAATGTCTAAGAAATGTTGAAATAAAATAAAGATATATAATATGTCCAAACAAAAAGTAAATGTAAGATGTCAGTGGAATGAGACTAGATAGGTACATCTTTCAGAGAGAAGGCACGGTGTGATATAAAGAATGGTTGCCTGTCGTGATTTAAAATTATATTCATCAGACTATAAAATTTAGCTGCTGTCTCACAACAACACACAGATGATCGGGGCATTAAAAGAGTTGTGGAAACAGGGATCAATCTGGTTTTCTGGGTGTGGTGCAGGGGGATGGAGAATGGGTGTACTGACATCAATTGGTTGCTTTGCACAGCAGAACAATTGCAGCTGAAGTGGTTAAATAACCTAATTCAAATGTTTAGTTAAAAAAAGTAACTCACAGCTTCATCGCCCCCACCCCCTACTTGCAAGGTGCTTTTGTAATGCCCTTGAATATTCAGTGATGCTGTCAATAGTCAACACCACCCCACATATGAAAATGACAAGGGAGAAATGTGGTGGGAGTTACATCCCATCAAAAATTCACTGCCACTGCATTTCATCTTGAAGGGGCTGTTGGCTGAGGGCACCCATAATGTGGGAAAATTTTACACTGAGTTTGAAAATAATATGGTTGAATGCTAAACTAAGACATTAAACCTAAACATAGCAATTATGAAGGTATGGGAGGCGAATTGGCTGTGGTCTATTTGGAGAATACATTGAAAAGCCTGATGTAGGGCAGGCAATCTCAAAAATAATGCATTTGTTGCAAAATAAAAATCCTTCAAGATACAGAAACCCAAAAGGAAAACTGCTTCATCCAGACTGACAGAGTAATTAAGCAAAGTTTTTAATCAAAAGAAGAACCTTATAAACTTGAGAGAAATAACAGGAGGCATGAGAATTGGGAGCACTTTAAAACTCACCGTGAAGGACCTAGAAATTGAATGATTTTAGTAAGAAGCATAAAAAACTGACCGCAGCAACTTGAATAGGTACCAAATAAAAAAGACAACGAGAGAAAGCATACCCCCGACTAGTAGAGGAAGAATATTTTATGTCATGGGGAGTAAGGAAATGGCAGAGGAATTATACAATTACTTTGCACCTCTCTTCACTAAAGAAGATATACAAACACCAATCATATATAATAGTGTGTATAGTATGACTGAACAACTAGTAAAAACTAGTAATAAAATGCTGAGTTTGAATGAGCTTAAAACCCAAGTTCCTTGGAGATCTTAACACAGGAGTGCCCAAAGAGATGACATTTGAAAGAATGGATAGTCTTCTTATCACCTTCCAAGATATAGTAGATTCTGCATGTTCTTTTACTTTGAAGAGTGGCAAATGTGATCCCTCTATTTAAGAAAGAATATAGAGAAAAAACAGGGAAATGTCAATCTGAATGGAATTTTAAGGGGAAATGTTGCAATTTATAATGAAGCATCTAAACAAGTGGTCACCTTGACGTAGATAACAGGATTCAGTAAAGTAGACATGGATTTTTGAACGAAAGATTATGTTTGGCTTCTCTGCTGGAACTTTTAGACTTTAGAGATACAGTATATAAATCCTTCAGCCCACCAAGTCCATGCCAAACAGCGATCACACCATACATTAACATTATCCTACACACTAGGACCAATTTACAATTTTACCAAAGCCAATTAACCTACAACATATATATTTTTGGAGTGTGGGAGGATACCAGAGCACCCAGAGAAAACCCACGTGGTCACAGGGAGAACGTACAAACTCCATGCAGTCAACACCCAGAGTCAGGATCGAACCTGGGCCTCTGGCACTGTATGGCAGCACCACTGTGCCACCCCATTCTTTCCAAGTGGTATGTTAGCTTTATTATAAGAAGGTTTGATTTATGTGATTTAGGAAATCTTATTGCAAAGTATAGGTAATACTCTGGAGTATTACAGTTTTTACCTTCTTACCTAAGAGAGGTAGCTTCTGCTGTAAACAAACTGTAGCTTGGACTCATTTGACTGGTTCTAGAGAAGGCAGGTTTGCCTTATGAGGAGAGATTAGGACTCTTTTTTTTTTAATGATTAGATGAATGTTTTTTTTATGCAGGGAATGGAGGATATGAATTATTGCAGACAGATATGAGTTGGTTTTGGCATCATGTTCAACGCAGACATTGTGGGCGAAAGGACCTGTTCCTGTGCCGTACTGTTCTTTGGTAGACACAAAATGCTGGAGTAACTCAGCGGGACAGGCAGTCTTTTTGGAGAGAAGGAATGGGTGACGTTTCGGATCGAGACCTTTCTTCAGACTGATGTCAGCCGAAAGGAGCGTTTCGACCCGAAAGGACATCAGTCTGAAGAAGGGTCTCGGCCCAAAACGACACCCATTCCTTCTCTCCATAGATGCTGCTTGTTCCGCTGAGTTACTCCAGCATTTTGTGTCTATGTTCGATTTAATCCAGCATCTGCAGTTCTTTCTTAAACACTGTACTGTTCTTTGTTCTCTACAATGAAACAGACAACATTCTTGGAGAGCTTGATAGACTAGATGCAAGGAACATAATAACAAGGAGAATAAGGTTGCTACTGTAGCCCAAGAAAGGAAATTTGTAGAGTGCCTCTGAGATGGATTATTGGAGCAACTTGTAGTGGAGCCAATCAGGGAAAAGGCAATTCTGGATTTAGTGTTGTCTAATGAACCAGATTTGATAAAGGGAACTCAAGGTAAAGGAACCTCTAGGAGGTAGCGACCACAACATGATAGGTTTTAATCTGCAATTTGAGAGAAAGAAGGTGAAATCGAATGCGTTAAAGAAGGAACTGCAGATGCTGGAGAATCGAGGGTTACACAAAAAACTCAGCGGGTGCAGCAGCATCTAAGGAGCGAAGGAAATAGGCGACATTTCGGGTTGAGACCCTTCAATGCGTCAGTTGAACAAAGGGGACTACAGAGGCATGAGGGAGGAGCTGGCTAAAGTTGACTGGAAAGGGACCCTAGCAGGGATGACGGTGTAATAGCAATGGCAGGAATTTCTGGGAATAATTCAGAAGATGCAAGATCTTTTCATTCCAAAGAGGAACAAAGATTCGAGGGTGAGAAAGACGTGACTGTGGCTGACAAGAAAAGTCAAGGACAGTATTTGAGGCCACTCCTCTTCATGTTTTATACATCTGAGAAAGGATGTGCTGGCTCTGGAGAGTGTCCAGAGGAGGTTTACAAGAATGATCCCAGGAATTAGTAGCTTAACATATGGTGAGCATTTGATGGCACTGGGCCTGTACTCGCTGGAGTTTAGAAGAATGAGGTGGGACCTCATTGAAACATTCAGAATAGTGAAAGACTTGGATAGATTGGATGTGGAGAGGATGTTTCCACTAGTGGGAGAGTCTAGGACAAGATATCATAGCCTCAGAATCAAAGGATGCTCTTTTAGAAAGGAGATGAGGTGGAATTTGTTTAGTCAGAGGGTGGTGAATGCTGTGGAATTCTTTCCCACAGAAGGCTGTGAAGGCAACGTCAGTGGATATGTTTAAGGTAGAGATAGATAGATTCTTGATTAGTCTGGTTGCCAGAGGATATGGGAGAAGGGAGTGAGAGATAGATCAGCTATGATTGAATGGCGAGTAGGCTTGATCGGCCAAATGGCCTAATTCTGCTATCACATGATCATATGGCCCATGAATTTGATGAATGGCAGAGCAGTCTGGAAGCACCACATGGCTTTCTCATGCTCCCATTCCTTGTGTGCTTATATTCTAATTGCATCATTAAGGGGGATCCCACTCTTTAAAGGTTCAATACTAATCCACATATATCTGTTTACCATAATATATTTTCCATTCAGTTTTGTTCTGGGAATCCACACGTTCCTCCATAGAAGAACTAATCTTCATAGAAAAGGAATTTTTAACTTTAACAATTTATTTATACAGTTTGTTAGTTCATTCCTTGAGATTGGCAACAGACAGCCAGCTGAAAAGTGTACTGAGTAATATGACTGAAAGTTAATCTCACTGCTCTGCTACGTGTCTGTGCTCTGCCATTCATATGTTACTTGCTAAAAATATTGCAGGTTCCCAGTAAAACATTTGACAGCCGGATCTCAACTTCCTTTCACAGAGGCTAAAATTAATGGTCATGAATGAAGCTGTTGGCTAAAACAGCTGTTTTACATTCACCATTTTAAGGAAATTGAGATAAACATGGATTCGTGGCTTTTAAAGATCGTGTGCCAGATTTGTTGATTTGAAACAAAATTGGTTAGCATGTGGATGTCAGTTTTTTCCATGACAGTGGGTGGATGAATTATCTGTCAATTCCATCCGGTCAGAAGTTCTCTGGCACAAGTTTCGTTTTAATTTTTTTTTTCACATTGTATTAGATATACAGCACTGAAACAGGACCTTCGGCCCACCGATTCTGCACCAGCCAGCAATTCCCACACATTAACACAAGCCTACACACACTAGGGACCATTTACACTTATACCAAGTATGCAAACCCAAGCCAATTAACCTACAAACCTGTACGTCTTTGGAGTGTGGTAAGAAACCAAGAAAACCCACGTGGTCACGGGGAGAATGTACAAACTCCGTACAGACAGCACCCATAATCGGGATCGAACCGGGTCTCCGGCACTGCAAGTGCTGTAAGGCAGCAACTCTACCGCTGCGCCACCATTCTGCCTACATTTGGTACCATGGAAAAATGGGAATCTTTGAATTGAGTTTTTCTCCACATCACTGACTTTTCCTGAAAGCTATGTCAATGTTCTTCCATGTGAATTCATAAATAGATTGTTTTTTAGATAAAAGTTTGAATTCATCCCAAATTACTTAGCCATGCCTAAACATAAAAACAGTTGTGTAGCTAAACAGAGTGTTAGTCACAACAGTCTTGTATTGTTCAATATATAATAAAAAACACCTGAGCCATAAATCAAAAAACTGAATAACTCTTTAATACAGTATGCTGCGATTTGAAGGAGGAAGGGAAGTAGAAGTGTTTGAAAAAGGAAATCTAGAGTTAGAAAGCTGTGGCCATGCTGCCAGAATATGGTGATGGGATTAGAGGAATCATGACACAGAACAAAGAGCAAACTGACACAGAACACAGATGTCAGAAAGAGGCGATTGAACTAAAGGAGTTTATCGAGATAGGAAGAAGTGAGCTATGGAGTGAGTTCATCACAAAATGTAAAATTGAGACAGCTGAGACCAGTGTGCTAAGGTCTCATAGAGAGAAGTGCAGAACATGAAACAGGCTTGGACGTTTATATCTTTGGAAGGTAACAGGATATTTTGCTAACATTGCTACAAAAGGTATTTTGGATCATTTCTAAATAGAGGCACAGACTACAAAAGCAAAGAACTTTTGGGCAACAATTATAAAACCTTTGGTTAGAATATCATGTTCTCATTTTGAGAAGGATATCGAGAAAAGGTACAGAGGAGATTTAATGCAATGGCACTAAGGATAAGTTCAGTGAAGAAACCTCAGCAGCTAGTACATTCTCCCTCAAGTTGGAAGGTTAAGGAACAACTCAATGAAACTGTTCAAAATGAGGAGTGGCTGTAGAACAAATAGTAAAGATAAGCGCGAGGTGACTCCAAGAAGAGTGGAATATCTTAATTCAATCAGTGAGAGCACTTTGATTGTTTTTACAGATGGATCTAAAGATGCAGTTAGTGGGAGAGCTGGGTTTGGAGTGTATGTGGAGCAGCTTGGGTTGAAGATTGGCCGGCGCATTTCTGATGGAAGCTCTGTTCTCACGACTGAATTAATGGCAATTCAATGGACTTTATGGTGGATTGAGGAAGCCAGTTTTAGAGAAGTCATTATCTGTTCTGATTCTGCAGCTGCTCTTGAAACTTTAAGAGTAGGGAAATCTAAAGCTCGTCCTGACATTCTAAATAAAATCTAGAGGGTGTCTTCTAGAATTGGGTTTGCGTATGACATCATTTTTTGCTGGGTTCCCGGGCATACTGGGGTGAGGGGGAATGAGCAGGTGGACCTCATAGCAAAGGAGAGTTTGGGAAGAGAGATAGATATTCATGTTTCATTGGGGAGAGTGGAACTGAGAGGAATAATTAAAGAGGGCTTAACAAAAGAATGGCAGAGAGGATGGGAAAGGGAAGTCAGGGGTAGACACTACTTTTCTATCCAATCTAAAGTTAGAAAAATATGTTTCTGTACATCTCTGTCCTGTAGGGACTCAGTTAAACTGTGTAGATTGAGGTTGGGACACTGTGGGTTAAATTACTATTTGTGGATTGTAGGGAAACATGTTTCTGGCTTGTGTGAATGTGGGAGTAGTGAGACAGTTGAGCATGTTTTCCTGGAATGTAGAAGGTATAGGGTGGAAAGAAAGGCATTGTTTATTAGACTGACAGTACTTGGAGTTGAGGCTTTCTCTGTTTTATCTTTGTTTGGACACAGTGAGAAACATCAGCTGATATCCAGGGCTGTTCTTCAGTTCCTGCGTGTTACAGGACTGTATGTAAGAATTTAGTTCAAACTTTGACCTGTGGAGGGCAGTAATATGCTTAGCAGCGTCCACACTGCCGGAATCTTACAAGAAATAGAAGAAGAAGAGCAAATAGTAAGAAGCTATACACAAAATGTTGGAGTAAAATGTTGGGACAGGCAGCATCTCTGGAGAGAAGGAATGGATGACGTTTCGGGTTGAGACACTTCTTCAGACTAATATCAGGGGAGAGGAAGATACATAAATAAGGAAGTGTAAGGTGTGAAAACAGAAGGAATGGAGATCAAGGAAAATGGAGAATAGATCATTATTGGCTGGGTAACAACAAAAAAAAATTAAAATAAAATGTAGTCGGAAACAGTAACTGGTTGGTGAACAGGGAAGGGGAGGGATGGAGAGACAGGAAAAGTAAGGCTTACTTGAAGTTAGAGTGTCAATGTTCATACCGTTAGGGTGTAAGCTACCCAAACAAAATATGAGGTACTGTTCCTCCAATTTGTGCTGGGCCTCACTCTGACAATGGAGGAATTCTGAGAATCATTATCCTCGATGAGCAAAAGGTTCAACATAATTCATTTTCAAATGACCATCCCCTTACCTTGAGACTATATTCCTCATTTCAGGCTCGCACTATTCAAAGTAAGGTTTAATAGAAACCTGAGATGCAACATGACAAAGGGTGGTAGGTTTCATGTTAGTTTTTTAGGTCTGCACAAAACTTGTGAGTCTTCAATTTACAACAGAAGTCTTTAATGCTTTACTCAATGCTGGCAGCAAGACTACTCAAAATGGCTGCACCCTCACACATCACAGACAGGATAAACTATATACAAAAACATCCCCCTTTGGCCTGTGCAGTGCCACCTGCTGCATGGGAGGAGCAAAGGGTCCTCCCACCCGACACAGTTCACCAAACATCACATTCCCCCTTTCCAGTTTGAACGTCTCCATTTGGCCGGACCTCACTTCACTCTTTTTTCCCCAGCCTTTTTTGCATTTCACAACCCTTGCTAAAGGCTCAGAATCAACAGAGTTTTCCTCAGTGTTCTCTTTTGAAGACATATCAGTATTTGCTTTATCTGTATGCTGTTATTTCTCCACTTGACTGTAGTTTTTCTCGGCAGTCGTCAGCGTTTTGGATGCAAACGCGATTGGTTTTTCCTTGCCGTTCGGCGCCGTTTGTGAGATTACAGCTCCAAGACCATATGGCAATGCATCGGCGGCCAGCGAGATCGGCTTCGATGGGTCATAGTGGACCGAACGCATCTTCTAGGCGAGCATCTCCTTCAACCTGGTGAATACATAGTTACACTCTTTGGATCAGTGCCATTCAACATCCTGTTTTCGCAGGTTGTTCACGCACTTGCTGACCATGTTGCAATCCGTGTTGGATGACAATGCCATAGTTGATCCATCATAGATCAAGGCGTTCATGTCAAGCTTGAAAACATGGATCAGTCGATGGCGCACAGGGATGTACCTTCTTTACCAACAACGATCAGCAGCAACATCTGTGTCAGACCATTACAGGAAACGGTGACAGTGCATTTGCCTTTCGTGGGAATGGGCTGTCGTCCATATCCGAAAAGGCGGATGTTGGCCGGTTTCAATTTCGTTGATCTGATCCTCTCCCAGATGTCCTGACCCACTAGCGACACAGCTGCACCAGTGTCCACCTGGAAATGTAGATCGACGTTCGAGACCCGCAGCAAAATCCTCATCTTGTCGGTGGTCATAGACACACCGAGCACTTCAATAGGAATGGTCCTGCTATTTGGTCGACTGTGCTTTGCACTTTCTTGCCCTTTCTCAGCTTTCCTACGGATTGACACACTGCCTGGAGATGACCTTTTCGGTAACAGGCATAATCAAACGGACTCGATATACGGAGCACTCACGGTGATGATGAGCAGTCGAGCCACATCGGTAGCAGGGTTTCGATCCTCCCCACACAGGGGAATGGCTCTTCTGAAACTGTCCCACCTTATCCGGATTTGCTCTGGGTCGATCAACTGGTTTCTGGCGTTGCGGACGAGTCTGACGAACTGTATGCACCTCCTGAGGGAGCTACGATGCTGTTTCGCCGACCATTTTGTGCAGTTCTTTACTCAGCAGCTCGGTCATCTTAGCACACTGCAGCACATTTTTCAATGAATCGTCCGATTCCTTGAGAATCGCCTACTGGACGAATGCGTGCCCGCAGCCCATGACCAGTCTATCCCGCAACGCATTGTCTTGCCACTTTTCGCAGCAGTGAGTTTTAAAATCACATGCCTTTGCCTTGGTGCGAAGTTTGGCAAGAAATTCAGTAATCGATTGCCCTTCCTGTTGCACCGTCCTGTAGAAAGCAAAGCGAGCTGCGAGGAAATTTTGACTTTCTTCGAAATGCAGCTGCAAAGCCCTTGTGATTTCAGCATATGAGGCTTCTGTTACTTCTTCTGTAAGTACATTTTGAAGCAGTGCAAAGGTTTCTGGAGACATTGATGAACACAAGAGAGCCTTCTTCCTCAGGCCAGTCATAATTGCCGTACTTTCAAAATAAAACTCAGCTCACATTAAATATGACGACCACCTTTCTCGCTCAGGATCAAAATGATCGAATTGCCGAAACATGTTAGTTTGAGTACACTACAGAACTCAAAAAAAAAAAGATTTGTTTTTAATCGAAAAATAGGCTCTTATCTGGGTCTTTGGATGCAATCCAAAGTATCCCACTTCTGACACCACTTTCGTGTTCATTTTCTAGGTCTAGGTCACAAAACTTGTGAGTCTTCAATTTACAACAGAAGTCTTTAATGCTTTACTCAATGCTGGCAGCAACGCTACTCAAAATGGCTGCACCCTCACACACTACAGACAGGATAAACTATATACAAAAACATCTCCTTTGTCCTGTGCAGCGCCACCTGCTACACAGGAGGAGCAACGGGTCCTCCCACCCCACACAATCCACCAAACATCACAGTAGGTATATGAAACAAGCTGCCAGAGGGGGTAGATGAGGCAGGTACTATTATAATATTTAAATAAACATTTGGATGGGTACATGGATGGTATAGGTTTAGAGGGATGTGGGCCAAACATGGACAGATTGAACTAGTGCATATGGGGTACTGTATTTTGGTCGGCCTGGGCAAGTTGGGCCAAAGGGCCTGTTTCTTTACTGTATGGCTCTATGACTCTACTCTGGCTGAGGCCACCCCAATACAGCGTAATTGTAACCCAACTTCCCTATTTGTAAACTTCAATCCTTTCGCAATCAAGTCAATTGACCCTCTTAGTTGTTTGCAGTATTTCAGAACAACAGACAGTCAACTATGTCATCTCGGGGTGCCCGCTCTACCACCCACCAAATGGAGCTCAGGGCCTGGCAGACATTGACGCTGAGACAACAACCTGGCTGCTCAACACCTGGTTTGAGATTTAACTATTCCTTTGGTTTATGTTTTATTCGTAAGAAGAAGTATTTGCCTAACATTTTCTGATTTATGCACAAGAACGCCTAGATCTCTCTGTACACATTTGCGATCTCTTTCTATTGAACTAATAATCTGCCTTTTGATTCTTGTTGGTGAATTGCATGGCCTCCTAGATTTCTACAGTAAACTCCATTTTCACCCTTTCAAAACATATTGTATATCCCATTGCAGAGTCCAAATACCACAAAAAACTTGTCCTTCCACCTTTATTTGTGGCATAATTACTGGCAGAAAGTTCAAAGCTACAGTGATGGGGTTCCACATGTCAGATCTCCAAGAATGGCAATAGCATACATTTCCTTGACAGTCAGAGTTTAATTTCCCATGGTCGCTCCACATAAATACTGTGCTCAGTCCCATCTATTCCACAGATATATAGGTTAAAGTTTAATTTATAGCTGTTTGGAGATAACTGTGTGAAAGATAATTGGCGGACAATTAAATAGAGTAACATTGCTTTATTGGTTCAGGGCAAACCAGTGAACGGTTCTGCATTAAAACACTTAAATATCAATCAAAGCTTTAATCAATTGTTCAGTTGCAATAAAAAAAAACATTGTAAAACCTATTCAAAAGACATTGCACTGCTCTGTAAAAGGTTTGGACTAACGCAACCGAGAACAATATACATATTTGTAGGTATCTAATAACAATAAGGAATCTAACACTCAATAAAAATAGAATTTATTTGAGCACACAAAATGTTTTCAGTATTACCGCCCATGATATGAGTTCATAGTACAAAACCCAGTTAATTATGTCCTTCACAACTATTTCCTTAGATAGTTAAAACCATGTTCTTCCAGTATCAGAATTTTTTGTTTAGTTGAGAGTTTCCCGCTGAATGATTATCAAGAATATGGACGTTGAACAAATTCCATCCTTCTGCAGGGATTCCGTGTGGGTTATGCTGGCAATCAAGCCATTTGTACATATCTGTAAATTGTTCAAAATAAAAACAAAATACTAAGCGGGCGCTGAATGATCAATGGATTAGGAAATGATTAGACAAAGGAAAGTATTAACGTCAAAGCACACAACAGAATCAGCCCTAAGGCAGTTAGGAAAAGGCAAAAACAAACTCAGTTGGGAAGTGTGGAGTGTGTCAGGAGATACCGCAGCTAAGTAGCTTCAGGATTAGCTGTAGTTTCCTCGCTAATTCTTCTGAGTGGTAGTAGGAGTAATCCAAGTGTACAACAAGAAATCTGCAAACAATTACCTGCGGGCGGTGACCTCTACTTCCTGGGTTCAATTTATTGTGATACCTTGTTGATACAGACAGGCTGTCATTCCAGTTAGAAATAATGCTGCCATTCTGTTGCTCGAACCTGAATACTATAAAGAAGCTTTGCACCTGGTATCTCTGTGGGAGTCTTCCAATCTCCTGCTGTAACTTTACTGGAACATCACTAGGAACATTAATTGTTTTCTTAATTATGCTGGATAATGCTTAATATATTTTCTCTTTATCTTCTCCACTTCTATCTCTTCTCTCTCCTTCCATCTTATTCTCATAGGTGGGTACTATCACAAAAACATGTAGACAGGCACCTCGATAGGATAGGTTTAGAGGTATATGGGCCAAACGCAGACAGGTGGGACGTGTAAATGGGGCATGTAGATTGGCTATTCAATGTTCGCCAATTAGAGTGTTTGTTTGTAGTCGCCCCGCCTAGTACATACTTTATAATATTAGTAACTCGCCTACGTCAGGCAGTAGATGCAGCAGCTTGGACGTGTAATGTACTGCATATCCAATACTGTAAGAGTTTAATAAAGATGTGTTGCATCTTCAAATGTGTACGAGGAGAGATGAGAAGAGATACGCATCTGCATCAACCCCAGAGATGTGAATACTGCAATTTAGCACCCTCACTACCTGATGAGGACCACAGAAGATGTTGCTGCGCAGATTAGAAATGCAGCAGTGTTATCAGTCCTGGATGCCAAAGGCTCCTTCTGGCAAATACCACTAGATCCTGCATCATCCAACCTGACGACTTTTGCCACACCCTTTGGCCGTTACCAATTTTTAAGGATGCCCTTCAACATCAACTCCGCCAGCAAAGTTTTTCAGCGCACAATGGAACAAATGTTTGCAGAATACCCATGTACCATCATTGTTGATGATATTCTCGTCTGTGGTCATGACACCAACCTGAAGAAAATACTCGACCGTGCCAGAGACATTAATCTCAAACTTAATCCACTTAAATGCAAGTTTCGGGTTCCTGAGGACATGTTTTCACCATATAACCATATAACATATAACCATATAACAATTACAGCACGGAGACAGGCCCTCTCGGCCCTTCCAGTCCGTGCCGACCATTTTGTTTTCCCCTAGTCCCATCTACCTGCACTCAGACCATACCCCTCCATTCCCTTCACGTCCATATACCTATCCACTTTACTTTTAAATGTTAAAATCGATCCTGCCTCCACCACCTCTGCTGGAAGCTCATTCCACACAGCCACCACCCTCTGAGTAAAGAAGTTCCCCCTCACGTTACCCCTAAACTTCTGTCCCTTAATTCTCATGTCATGCCCTCTTGTTTGAATCTTCCCTACCCTCAATGGGAAAAGCTTATCCACGTCAACTCTGTCTATCCCTTTCATCATTTTAAAGACCTCAATCAAGTCACCCCTTAACCTTCTGCGCTCCAGAGAATAAAGACCTAACTTGTTCAACCTTTCTCTGTAACATAGTTGCTGGAACCCTGGCAACATTCTAGTAAATCTCCTCTGTACTCTCTCTATTTTGTTGACATCCTTCCTATAACTAGGCGACCAAAATTGTACACCATACTCCAGAATTGGTCCTACCAATGCCTTGTACAATTTTAACATTACTTCCCTACTCCTATATTCAATGCTCTGATTTATAAAGGCCAGCACACCAAAGGCTTTCTTTACCACCCTATCTACATGCGATTCCACCTTCAGGGAACTATGCACAGTTATTCCTAGATCCTCTGTTCCACAGCATTCCTCAATTCCCTACCATTTACCATGTACGTCCTATTTTGATTTGTCCTGCCAAGATGTAGCACTTCACACTTATCAGCATTAAACTCCATCTGCCATCTTTCAGCCCACTTTTCCAAATGGCCCAAATCTCTCTGTAGACTTTGAGAATCTACTTCATTATCCACAATACCACCTATCTTAGTATCATCTGCATACTTACGTATTCAATTTTCCACCCCATCATCCAGATCATTGATGTACATGACAAACAACAGTGGACCCAACACAGATCCCTGAGGCACCCCACTGGTCACCGGCTTCCAACCTGACAAACAGCCATCCACCATTACTCTCTGACATCTCCCATTCAGCCACTGTTGAATCCATCTTGCTACTCCGCCATTAACACCCAAAGATTGAACATTCTTAACCAACCTTCCATGGGGAACCTTGTCAAAGGCCTTACTGAAATCCATATAGACAACATCCACTGCTTTACCCTCATCAATTTCCCTAGTTACCGCTTCAAAAAATTCAAGAAGGTTTGTCAAACATGACCTTCCAGGCACAAATCCATGTTGACTGTTCCTGATCAGACCCTGTTTATCCAGATGCTTATATATATTATCTCTAAGTATCCTTTCCATTAATTTGCCCACCACTGACGTCAAACTAATAGGTCTATAATTGCTAGGTTTATTCTTTGAACCCTTTTTAAACAATGGAACAACATGCGCAGTACGCCAATCCTCCGGCACTATTCCCGTTTCTAATGACATTTGAAATATTTCTGTCACAGCTCCTGCTATTTCTACACTAACATCCCTCAATGTCCTAGGGAATATCCTGTCAGGACCTGGAGACTTATCCACCTTTATATTTTTCAAAAGTGTCAGTACTTCCTCCTCTTTGAATCTCATAGTTTCCATAGCTACTCTACTTTTTTCCCTTACCTCACAGAGTTCAATATCCTTCTCCTTGGTGAATACTGAAGAAAAGAAATTGTTCAATATCTCCCCCATCTCTTTTGGCTCTGCAGATAGCTGTCCATTCTGGTTCTCTAATGGTCCAATTTTATCCCTCGTTATCCTTTTGCTATTAATATAGCTGTAGAAACCCTTTGGATTTACTTTCACCTTTCTTGCCAAAGCAACCTCATATCTTCTTTTAGCCTTCCTAATGTCTTTCTTAAGATACTTTTTACATTCTTTATACTCCTCTAGCACCTCATTTACTCCATGCCTCCTATAATTATTGTAGATATCTCTCTTTTTTCGAAACAAGTGTCTAATTTCCCTTGAAAACCATGGCTCTTTCCAATTTTTACTATTTCCTTTCAACCTAACAGGGACATAAAGATTCTGTACTCTTACAATTTCCCCTTTAAATGTCCTCCATTTCTCTTCTACATCCTTCCCATGAAACAGTGTCCCAATTCACTCCTTTAAAATCCTCACGCATTCCCTCAAAGTTAGCCTTTCTCCAATCAAAAATCTCCACTCTAGGTCCTGTTCTGACTCGCTCCATAATTATATTGAAACTAATGGTATTGTGATCACTGGTCCCGAAGTGCTCACCAACGCATACCTCCGTCACCTGTCCTGCCTCATTTCCTAACAGGAGGTCCAGCACTGCCCCTTCTCTGGTCGGTACCTCTATGTACTGCTGCAAAAAACTATCCTGCACACATTTTACAAACTCCAAACCATCCAGCCCATTTACAGAATGTGTTTCCCAGTCTATTTTTGGGAAATTGAAATCTCCCACAATCACTACCTTGTGCTTACTACTAATATCTGCTATCTCCTTACATATTTGCTCTTCCAATTCTCGCTCCCCATTTGGCGGTCTATAGTACACCCCTAAAAGTGTTGCTACACCGTTCCCACTTCTCAGTTCCACCCAAATAGCCTCCCTAGACGAACCCTCTAATCTATCCTGCCAAAGCACTGCTGTAATATCCTCTCTGACAAGCAATGCAACACCTCCACCTCTGGTCCCTCCAATTCTATCACCCCGGAAGCAACGAAATCCTGGAATATTTAGTTTCCAATCACAGCCCTCCTGCAACCATGTTTCACTGATTGCCACAACATCATATTTCCAGGTGTCAATCCAGGCTCTAAGTTCATCCACCTTACTTACAATGCTCCTAGCATTAAAATATGCACATTTTATAAACCCACCATCCTTTATTCTCTGTCTATTATCTTTTTCATCTTTCTCGCCTACATTTTGGGTCCGAGTGCTTCCCTTCTCTGCCTCTTGCCCCACACCCTGTCCCCTAGCCCCCTCTACCCGAGTCCCTCCCCCCAGCCTTTCTAGTTTTTAAAGTCTCCCCAGTAGCCTTTGCAAATCTCCCTGCCAGGATATTGGTCCCCTTCGGGTTCAAGTGCAACCCGTCCTCTGCGTACAGATCATGCCTTCCCCAAAAGAGGTCCCAGTGATCAAGAAACTTGAATCGCTGCCCACTGCACCAGTCCCTCAGCCACGCATTTAGCCTCCACCTCCTTTCATTCCTACTCTCACCAGCAGCGGCCTAAAGCCTGATCCACTGAAAACTGCAGCCATCAATGAACTGCCAGTTCCTACCGACGTCACAAGCTTGCAACGATTCCTCGGTATGGTCAACTACCTGGGCAAATTTATTCCCAACCTCAGTGACCTATCGGCCCCCCTGCGCCAACTGACACATTAGGACACGGCATGGTCCTGGTACCCGCAGCACCAAATGGTTTTTGACACTCTCAAACTACAATTGGCCAGCGTACCGACACTGTCATATTTCAACCTTAAATTCCGGAAGTGGCGGCACTGCCCAAGCAGCTGCGGCTCGCCTGCAGTCCGTCAGTCTTTTCCTTTTTTTCTGTTTTCTTTTGTCTTGTTAGATGTATGTTTTAGTTTATTTTTAGTTGTGTACGTGTGGGGGGTGGGAGAAACTTGTTTTAGTCTCTTCCTTTGGGGGGATGTAACATTTTATTTGTCGTATCTCCGTCTCCGACTCCCTCTGCGCTGAGGCCTAATCGTGGAGCTGGCGGCCTCCAACTGGAACCGACCTCGAGGCTCCGTAGGCAGAGCCAGGACTCACCATTGTGAGACTGGCCGACTTCGGGGCTGTGGTGGCGCTGCGGCGGCCCGACTTCAGACGCGGGCCCAGTGGACGACAACATGGGGGGCTCACAGGTCGCAGGTTGGTGACCAATTCTTCGGAGCTCCCGCAACAACTGCTTCGTCCACTGGACTGGAGAGTGGCAGCTTCGTCCGCCCCGGGCCGCGGAGTTTGAACCAGCACGTTCGCGGAGCTCGGATTCGGCCGCGAGACTTACCATCACCCGGCAGGGGGGCCCAACATCAATAGCCTGGATCGCCTCAAAGCAGAGGGAGAACAAGGAAAGTAGAGACAAGACTTTAAGACTTTTGCCTTCCATCACAGTGCAGAGGTGCCTGGTAAACTCACTGTGGTGGAGGTTAAACTGTGTTCATTGTGTTTCTGTTATTTTATTTTTTTGTTGTGACTGCAAGGTATGCAATTTTGTTCAAACTGGCGACAGTTTGAATGACAATAAAGGATACTTTATACGTCATAAATACGTTTAATTACCAGTCACCATCACATGCGATGCGTTCCAGTACGAGCTAGGCGCGGCATGGCTACAGACCACCACCGACAGCGACGTAAAGCCAGTCTCATAAGCATCCAGTACCTTGACTGATACCGAACAACGTTATGCCCAGATTGAAAAGGAACTGCTTGCAGTGGTTTCCACCTGTTCGAAATTCAAGGACTTGATTTTTGGTAAGACCATCACCATCGAAACTGACCATCAGCCCTTGGTCACTATTCTGAACAAGCCGATCCACGCGGCCCCCGGGCACGGCTGCAAGGAATGATGATGCAGCTGCAGCGTTTTGACCGCCACATCGTCTACAAGAAGGGTAAAGGCATGTACATAGCAGTCACGCTTTCCAGAGCGCACAACCAGCGAACAGCACCACATCGAACAGGATGAATTCTCAGTCATGAAGGTCTCGTTTGTGCCGACTGACCGTTTACGCCGCCTTGCCGAACACACGGCTGCGCTCAAAACTTTACAATTACGGTTGGCCCCACAAACAGTCGAACACCCCGCTCGAAATACGACCATACTTCCTAGTTCATGACGAATTAATGCTGTAGGATGGAATCATAGTCAAAGGCCACGAGGCAGTGGTTCCAACCGCACTACAGGGCGAGTACTACAACAATATCCACAAAAGCCACCCCGGCACAGAAACCACCCTCCAACGGGCCCACAGTATGTTTTACTGGCCCGGAATGACAAAATTCATACGTGAAAAGACCGAAACGTTCGCTGGCTGCAACAGTCTAGCACCACACCAGCAGAAGCAGCCTCATCTGCCCCAACTAGCTCCTGCCCTCCCGTGGTCCTCACTGGTCGCCGACATCTTTGAATGGCATGGAAAACACTATCTAGTTCTTGTAGACTCTTACTCGGGACGGTTCAAAATAGACTTATTGCAAACCATTTCCTCTGAGTCTGTGATCGAGAAGCTGCAACGACACCTCTCCATACACGGCTCCCCTGTATGCATTCAGACTGACAATGGCAGGCAATTTACCAGCCAAGCATTCAATAACTTAGCTAAAAGATGGGATTTCCAACATGTCGCCAGCAGCACAGAGTTCCCGCAGTCCAACGGACTGGCCGAGTGCGGTGTTCGGAATGCTAAACAACTTATGGAACGTTCCTATCTGGCCAAATCTGTCGTTTATACGGACTTGCTCAACCCAGCGACTAATGTCCCGTCAGACACGTTCACCCCTGCCTGTCTCGCAGCAGCAGCTGCGGCCGTGCATCCGCTCCCCGCCTGCGGTGCAGAAGCAATTTAAACGTGACGCACAAAAGCGTTTCTACGACAAGTCCAGCAAGCCACTGGCACGTGGACAAGTGGTTTGCCTGCAAACTGACAAAGGACATACACTGCTGGGGCACATTTGTGGCCCGTCCAAAGAACCACGTTCGTACCTGGTCGAAGTGAACGGTGTCATCTACAGACGCAACCGTCAAGATATCCTTCCAGTGAAGGAACCGCGACCTGCGCCTACTGGTCCTGCTGCCCCTCCTCTCGTGTTTGCTCAAACGGCTGTTCCAGTTTCACCACCTACTACTTCACCGCCAGCTGCTATTGCTGCCGCGTGTTCCCCGCGTCGTTTTACACCTGGCTCGCCTGTGGCGACTTCTCCCACCAGGCCCGCCAGGTCACCGGTCGTGTCCCCACTCCCGATTCCCATTTCTCCTCCTGCGAAAGAAGGTAAGGTGGTCTCCTACCAAATGAGGGCAGGACGGGTTTGCAGGCCACCAATTAGATATGGTGATTTTGTATAATCTTGCCAGCATGTTCTTAGCATCACCTCGGTATATTGTTTGAGGTACCGTAGTTACTTTTTATTTTCTACAAGAAGAGATGTAGATAGGCTACTGCATGCTAGCCAATTGGAGTGTTTGTTAGTAGAGCCCTGCCTAGTACATACTTCATAATATCAAGAACGCGCCTTCGTCAGGCAGTAGAAGTAGCAGCTTGGACGTGTAATGTACTGCATATCCAATACTGTAAGAGTTTAATAAAGATGTGTTGTATCTTCAAATGTGTACGAGTCCGGTAATTACAGGGCAGGTTGGTTGGCATGGGCAAAAGGGCCTGTTTCCATGTTGTATGACTAGGATTCAACTCTGAGAATATCAGTCACCCATATCTACAATGTTATGTGTCCTGTGCGATATGTTTGCCTTCATTCTAATGTAAAAGGGCTTTCTTGAAACATATTTAAAAAAATGACACAGGATGTGTTGTTCTTGGGATGTATGACCAGTTTCAGAAAGATATGTTAAATAAAATGGGTCTACATTTTCTCTACTTCAGGTGAGTAGTAGAAATGAATCAAAACACTGACAGGATGATGTATACCTGTCAGGATGTAGGACCAGGAAAAGGGGTCAGCTTCTTCAGACCAAGATGAAGGGAAAATTCTGAAGGGTTACAGAATCCACTGAAGGTCCCATTCCTTATTAGACTTTAGACTTTAGAGATGCAACGTTGCAACAAGCCCTTCGACCCACCATGTTCACTCCGATCAGCAATCAACCCCTACACTAGCACTACCCTGCACATGGGGGACAATTTACAATTTTACCAAAGCCAATTAACCTACAAACTGGTATGTTTTTGGAGTGTGGGAGGTAACCAAAGCACCTGGAGAAAGCCCACACCATCACTGGAACAACGTACAAACTCCATACAGACAGCTCCCGTAGTCAGGATTGAACTTGGTCTCTAAGGCAGCAACTCTACCGTTGCACCACTATGTGTCCAATGTTCGTACAATAACTCCTATGGGGCATGAACAATAATTTCAGAACACAGCTGTGAAATAATGCAAACCAGCTGAGAACCAAACTGACGTGAGCAATCAATGTAATCTGATGAACACCTTTATAGTCGCACTTGAACTCCATCACAAATCATAGACATAAGGAACTGCAGACACTGGTTTACAAAAAAAGGCACAAAGTATTGGAGTAACACAATGAGTCAGGCAGCATCTCAGGAGAACACAGATAATGCAATGTTTTGGGTCGATTTGCAGACTGATTGTAGTCAGTCAGAATTAATGTATTAGCCAAGTATGTAGACATACAAGGAATTTGACTTCGTGCTTAGCAAGCATATGGTAAAAACACGATGTGCATGGTAAAAACACAATATACACAGACAATTAAAAATAAAACATTATAATTTAAATGGGGGGAGCAAGGTGGAAGTGAGATGGGGATGGGACAAAGTCTCACAAGTGATAGGTGGATACAGGTGAAGGGGGAGGGTTTGATTGGCAGATGGTTGGACAAAGCCAGAGATGAAAAGAAAAAGTGTGAGATAAGGATAGAAGTAAAGGAGGCCACACCAGAAATGCTGAATGCAGTAGATGAGGCTAGAGGAGGTGCTTGTGAATCTCTGACTAAATTATAAGGGTTGCTGGGGTCCCTGGATGGATGTGAGGGAGGTGATAAAACTAACAGGTGTTACATATCCTACTGGTGCAGGGGAAAGTACCTAGGGGGATGGTGGTTTGCGTGAGAAGGTTGAGTGAAGCAAGGAGATGCAAAATGAGTGGTCCATGTAGAGAGCAGAAATGGGTGGGGATGGGAAGGTGAGATCACAGTGGCAAGAGCACATTGAAGATGGAAATGTCAGATATTGATGCGTTGGGTGTAAACCCTGGTGGGTGAAAGGTAAAGTCTAAGGGAACTCCATCCTTGTCCCATCTGTGGAGATGGGGGGGATGGAGTTGAACTTTCAGATACAGTTTTCAGATGATACAAAACTGGGTGGTTTTGCAGATAGTGGATATGGTTATGAAAAATTGCAGCAGGAATATGATCGATTTGCCAGATGGGCTGAGGAATGGTTGATGGAATTTGATACATGGGCAGGACCGACACAGTGAATAGTAGGGCTCTGGAGAGTATTGTAGAGCAGAGGGATCTAGGAGTGCAGGTGCATGGTTCCTTGAAGGGCGAGTCGCAGGTAGATAAGGTGATCAAAAAGGCTTTCGGCACACTGGCCTCATCAGTTAGAGTATTGCATATAGAAGTTGGGTGGTCATGTTGCAATTGTGTAAGATGGTGGTGAGGCTGTATTTAGAGTACTGTGTTCAGTTTTGGGCACCATGTTATAGGAAAGATGTTATCAAGCTGGGAAGGGTACAGAAATGATTTACGAGGATGTTGCCAGGACTAGAGGATGTGAGCCATAGGGAGTGGTTGAATAAGCTTGGACTCTATTCCTTGGAGTGCAGGAAGATAAGGGGTGATCTTTTAGAAGTTTCTAAAATCGCGAAAGGAATAGATCGGGTAGATGGATTTTTCCCAGAATAATAAAATATAATGGGTAAACCTAGATTGGGTAGATACAGAGTCTCTTGCCCAGCGTAGGTGAATTGAGGACCAGAGAACATAGGTTTAAGGTAAAAGGGAAAAGATTTAATAAGAATCTGAGGGGTAATATTTTCACACAAAGAGTGGTGAGTGTATGGAACAAGCTGCCAGAGGAGGTAGTTGAAGCTGGGAATATACCAACGTTTAAGAAACAGTTAGACAGGTACATGGATAGGACAAGTTTGGAGGGATATGGACCAAGCGTAGGCAGTGTAGTGACTAGTGTAGCTGGGACATTGTCCGGTGTGGGCAAGTTGGGCCGAAGGGCCTGTTTCCACGCTGTATCACTCCATGACACCAGCTATCTATGACTCAATGACAGAGGAGATGCGGGTGAGGGACATGCACAACTCAAGGGGGGAGGGGGTTCCACGTTTACTAATTGTAAATAGCCAAGGGAACTCCAATTGGAGGCGTGGGTTCGTATCCCACTTCTGACACCATGTAAATATCCAAATAATACAATCTGAAGTTCAAGACCATCTTTAATCAGTGTCCATATTATAACGGTACAGCAGGTCATTTGTTGTTAGTACATCGTGACCGCTTCCAAGACTGAATAATATAGGAAGTGGGTGTTAGTATGAATTGTACAGTAGGGTGGGGTTAGTGATGCTATTCTACTATGATAGGTTCTCATGCATAAACCAATCTACACTAATGAAAGAGGACATCTCAGATATCCTGGAATGGAGAAGCTTATCTTGGGAGCAATCCAGTTGAGGGAGAATCAGGGACGACGTATTTGCAAGGGACAGGGTGAGAGGAGGTGTTATCCAGATAAGTGTGCAATTAATGGGTTTATAGTAACATTGATCAATAGTCTGTCCCCTATGATGGAGGCAGAGAGATCAAGAAAGGGGATAGAGCTGCCAGAGAATCCCATTCCCTCCTGCCCCACCTATTTTGTAGCTTTCTCCTCCCTTCCCCCTCCACCCCACACCTCACTACAATCAGTTTAAAGAATTGTCCAGATCCAAAAAATCATCTATCCATGTTCTCCTGACCCACTGAGTTATTCCAACACTGGATCCTTCTCAATTTAAGTTCACTTATTTCATTGACATAATTGTATTTTATTTTGGTGATATTTTATCTTTCAATTTATTGATGCACTTGGAAGTCTATAAAAATCTGACAGATTTAAATTATTTATTTTTCCATTGTGATATAATCATTGATATCATCAAAAAAAGTGCAAATGATGAGATTAACTTAACTATTGTGCAGTGAAAGGTTTGACACCTTCTCTCATTTATTATCTATTTCAAAGATAAAGGTCTTTATCTTTGAAATAGATTGTGACTGGTTAAAGCAATGACACTTCAAATATATTGTTGCATTACAGGCTGATCTGAAGGCCTCGTGAATGAAAGACATGGAAGTGAGACAAAGGGAGAGAGTGTGGGGGGGGGGGGAGAGAGAGAGAGAGAGAGAGAGAGAGAGAGAGAGAGAGAGAGAGAGAGACAAGGGGGGAGAGAGACACTAATAGAGAGAGAGAGAGAGACTAGGGAGATAGAAAGAGTGAGTACGGCAGAGACAAAGGGGGAGAGAGAGTGAGAGAGTAAGAGAGAGAGCGAGAAAGAGCGAGAGAGAGCGAGGCGGAGACTAAGGGGAAGTGAGAGAGAGAGAGTGTGGTGCAGAGACGAAGGTAGAGAGAGAGTGTGTGTGGCAGAGCAAGGGAGAGAGAATGTGGCAGTCTAAGGGAGAGAGAGAGATACTAAGGGAGAGAGTGTGTGTGTGTGAGAGAGAGCAAGAGAGAGAGTAGCAGACACAGAGAGAGAGGGAGAGAGAGTGGCAGAGACTGAGAGAAAGAGAGAGGGAGAGAGAGACTAAGGGGAGAGAGAGAGGGGGGCGGAAAAGAGAGATCCAAATTTAAACATATTTATATTCTATTTTGCTTCATAATAAGTTTCAAAAAACAAAAATATTTTTATTGTAGGAAATGAGGTAATGACAACCTCTAGAAATGCAGCCACATAACAGAAGGGCTTGTAGATATAATGAGATCTACAAACCTGATATGAAATTATACCTTGCTTGTTAAAGAGCCAGGCCTATATTTTTCAGCTACAGCTTAGACAATTTGGGTCCGAAAACACTGATAAATTGGATGCCAGAGTAAAATTACTTCAGGTCTATTGGCACCAAGAAGGTAAGAACAGCCAGAATGTGCACAGTTCAACATGTTGCTAACTTAATAATAGGCTTCACTGAAACTGTGTCATTGGTGCCAAACTGCACCAATTAGAAGGAAAAAAAACATAGTGCTGGAGTAACTCGGCGGGTCAGGAAGAGTTTCTGGAGAACATGGATAGGCGATGTCTGAGGTCTGGATCCTTCTTCAGACATTGTAGTGGGGCAAGCTGGAAGAGAAGTTGGGGCAGGACAAAGTCTGATGAGTGATAGGTGGACACATGGTCCCAATGTTTGGGGGGGGGGGGGGGGTGGGGGCGGGGAGTCCAGGACCAGGAACAGAGACAGTTTAAGAATAAGGGGTAGGCCATTTAGGATAGAGATAGGGAGAAACTTTTTCACCAGAGAGTTGTGAATGTGTGGTATAGTCTGCCACAGAAGACAGTGGAGGCCAATTCACTGGATGTTTTCAAGAGAGAGTTAAAAAAAAGCTCTTAGGGCTAACGGAATCAAGGGATATGGGGAGAAAGCAGGAACGGGGTGCTGATTTTGGATGATCAGCCATGATCATATTGAATGGGCTGACTTGAAGGGCCAAATGGCTTACTCCTGCACCTATTTTCTATGTTTCTATGGGGAAGTTTTGATTGGCAGATGGTTGGACAAAGACCAGAGCTGAAAAGACAAAAAGTGTCCAATAAGGAGATAGGAAAGAAAATAGGAAAGAAGAGGTGCAAAATGTAAAGCTAGAGGAACGAATATGTGGAAATGGATAAGGGAAAGGGGAGAAACACTGAGAAATATGAATTACTAGACTAAAGGGGACCCATTGGGTCCCAGCATCACATGGGAGGGCTGGTCCCCAACGCAATATTCCACCTCTCCACCAATTCGAATACACAGACACACTCACACACTCACAATGTGCACATTTAGTTGAAAAGTTCAGATAAGGAAACCACTAAAAAAGGCACTCAGCATCCAGGGATTTATAAACAAGCTATGGTTGAGCTTTTTATAAATCTAGTTTAGCCGCAATTAGAGTACTGTGTTCAATTTGGCGCATGAGACTTGAGGAAAAACATGAAGGCCTAACATTGTTAAAATGATCCCAGGGATGCCGAACTTCAGCTTTGCAAACAATGTGGAGAAGCTGGTGGTTATTTTCCATAGAACATAGAAGATCTGAAAGAGGTATTTAAAGTCCAAAAGGGCCACTGTCAAAGTAGATGGTTCTCTGGATACTTTCAAGAGAGAGGTTGATAGGACTCTTATAGATAGCAGTCAGGAGATATGGGGAGAAGGCAAGAACGGGGTACTGATTGTGGATGATCAGCCATGATCACATTGAATGGCGGTGCTGGCTCGAAGGGCCGAATGGCCTACTCCTGTGCCTATTATCTTTTGCCTATTGTCTATCGATGGGGATAAACTATTCACATTGCAAGTAACATTAGCAAATTTGCAGATTTCAAGTAACATTGTTAATAGCTCGTTCTAAGCTTCCCCCCAGTCTAGTTTCAGTCAATAAAATTCTGAATCAAGCACTTGAGCAACTAAACTTTATTTTGGATAACACAAGTTTCCCTTTACTATACCTAACCACCATGGGTTCAATCCTTGTATCTGCTTGGCCAAGCCCTTCTAGCATCGTGTAAGCAGAGACACTCCAAAAGGTCACGCAGTCCCAAGCGTTCTTCCAGAAGATCTACATCAGACCTCGTGAGAGCTACTTATTATAGGTCCCCAAACCTTGAGGGGCTGAACCACATGGTGGTGGTCTCTATACAGTCCAATAACAACTATCGATTAACACAGTACATGATAGACAGTTCCCTAACCCAATAATTCAGTAACTAATACATTGTATTCAAAAGGAGATTCTGGAAGGAAGCAAACACCGCAACATGTGCCCTGTGATGCAGACAACCCAGATAAAGCTCAACATCTTGATCAATCAACAACTGTGCAAATAAGGCTTTGCAACATTATTTACACTATAGATGTCTGGTTTGCAGTGACCCAATCAGTTCCATGCAATTTACACCTTATTGTAAGAATCGGCAGATGTCCCATTCTTTCCCTGCAGCTCTTATCTAGGCTCCAGTCAAACTCGCATCATTCAGCAGCTTGTCCGTTCTGCAAAAGGCACATTTAACTTGACCAATATGGCCTAGCAGCACACAAGCCTTTACTCAATTTTAATGTCCTGGCTGCCCCAATTTAGCCAGGATTAACATTCCTTCCTTTTATCATATATGATAACCATAGCTAAATAATCAGATAATCACATATACATATGTGTGACTATTACATTCTCCATCTATTAACAACAACAAGATGATGTTTCTTCTCAGAATCTTATCAAGCTTCCTGCGTTTTCGTGGGCGTCGCTTCACAATTTCCGTCTGATGAGTCTTCACCTCCCAAGTTTTCGTGGGCGTGAATTCCCTCCAGCCATGTTGTTGCCCATTCTTCCATCCCCTTTCCATAGTCAAACCTATAACCTATAATTCCTGAAAAACGTAGGACAAAGCAAGTTACCATTCATGCACTAATGCTTTCCCTTACATTCCACTGTACTATTATTCTATCAGTCACAAACCCTTTTCTTTTTCAGTATCACTATTCTGTTCATAATATACTCTTTACAATCCTAAGATCATCACTAATCAGCCCTCTCCGTAATTACACGATGTTCTTCAATGTATATCTGATGATGGTTTCTCATATAAATGTCAGCTGGGTTCAATCCAGATTTCCCTGCAGGCGTGACTCTTATTTAAAGCAAACCATGAAGAATGTTTCAATCCAACCAAATTCAGTCTCAGTCTTCAATTTAATAATTTAAGTTTCAGGGTCCGTCTCACCCTTCTCATTCCACAGCTTGTGGTCGATAACACAATTTTATTCCAATTCCTGTGGGATTCCCAGCTGTTCAAATTTTATCAATCAAGTTCCATATGTTGTCAATTTTATGATAAAGCCAATTAAGAATGCCAAATCTAGGGACAATTCCTTTACACCTTGATAATAGAAGCCGTTTTACTATCAAGGGTTAGACAAATTTAACTCCACCGGTCAAATACATCGACTCTGATACCAATACTCATTCCCTTCTTCCTCCTTCTAATGTATTAAGACTTTTCCTCCAGTACCTTTTCCTTGGTATTTTGAATAGGCTCTCAGTCAATAGGGGTTATCTCTTATAACCTGGTGAGTTTGCTCCACTCGTAACTCATAACTGATACCTGTAACTTTTTCAGCTCGCCTAGGCTCTCAGGTCGCGGTGGGGGCCTAGCCACTGTGTTTAAGAAGAATTTCAACTGCCACCTTACAAACGCTGATCACGTCTCCAGTTTTGAACATCAACTTATCATAGTTGGTCTATTCTGACCGCTTTTAATTGTTCTGGTGTATCGCCCCACAAAAACAAATAATTTGGTGATCTTATCACTAGCTTGTTGCCCAAATCTGACCGGGTCCTGATTCTTAGTGACTTTAACATTCATGTCTGCTGTCCCACGAAGCCTCTAATGAGTGAATTTATGAACCTGGTTGAGTCCTTCAATCTGTCTCTACTCGCCACTGGACCCACGCACAAGCTTGGCCATACACTTTACCTAGTGCTTTCGTCTGGTCTCCCTACTTGTAACACAGATACTATTGATGCCTGTCTGATCACAGTGCTATTATATTCGATATATCTCTGCCTTTCTCTCCCTCAAAGTCCCATCTCCCTGCTCGCTACTCCTGCTGCGTTAACTCCACGATGGCCAGTAAGTTCTCTGAGGCTCTCATAACCGCCCCCGACATCTGCACTATTGAGGCGTCTACCCCCCCACCTCAGCACCGACAACCTCATTTCTCTATTCAATACTACTTGCTCTTCCATCCTGGATCCTGTTGCTCCTCTTAAAATGAAAAAGCCTAAGCCTAAAGGCGAGCCATGGCTCAATGACACCACCAGAGCCCTAAGAAGAGAATGCAGAAAATCAGAACGGAAGTACAAATCTGATAAGCTTCAAATTTCCTTCGAACTCCTGAAAATCAACCTTCACAAATACCAGGAAGCGGTAAAATCCGCAAGAACAAAATACTTTTCCACCCTTATCTCCAAAAACGCTCATAATTCCAAGGTCCTTTTTAGCACCATCATCTCCATCATTTGTCCTGCCCCAGCACCAGCTTAACCGGGTCCCCGACTAAGTGCGAGGAATTTATTACATTTTTCACCACCATGGTAAAGAACATAAGAACTAATATTTCCCCTCCCACCCGTGACCTGGCTGTCTCATTGGTCTGTTCTTCAAAATTAGATTGTCTCTAACCTGTTACTCTACCCTCCCTTGAAAAACTGATCACCACCATGAAACCTACCACCTGCCCCCTCGACACTGTCCCCTCTGCCCTCCTAAAGGACGTCATTACAATAGCTGGTCCCAGTATCCTCGCCATCTTCAACAGTTCTCTGGCCACTGGCACTGTACCTACCTGCTTCAAGCATGCGGTGGTCCAGCCACTCCTGAAAAAACCTAACCTCAACCCCACCTTGCCAAGCAACTAGACCCATTTCTAAACTGCCTTTCCTCTCAAAAGCCCGTGAAAGGGTAATCTTACGTCAACTTATGCCTTACATTCACCAAAATAGTATCTTGGAAACTTTCCAATCAGGTTTCAGTGCTGATCACAGCGCTGAGTCTGCCTTGTTGAAGGTACATAATGACTTACTACTCACCGACGACTGTGCAATCCTGCTCCTTCTTGACCTCAGCGCAGCATTTGACACTGTCGACCACACCATCCTAATTGACTATCTCCGGTACGGGGTTGGTATTGATGGCACTGCCCTGAGCTGGTTCATCTCTTACCTCAAATGTAGGAGTTTCTCTACCAACATAGGAAATTCTTTCTCCTCCCCAGCTAACCTCTGCTGCGGGGTTCCACAAGGTTCCATCCTTGGCCCCATTCTCTTCTCCCTGTATATTCTCCCCTTAGGCCAAGTTATTGAAAGGCACGGCATGTCCTTCCATTGCTACGCAGACGATACACAACTGTATCTCCCCCTGAAGCCCAAAAAACAATCAAACCTGTAGCAATGTTACAACATTTTGAGATTTAAAAAATCAAGTCTGCAATTTATCCCATCAGATAAAGCATTAAAAAAAAAGTTTAATTTGACATCTAATTCACTTTCATATCTTCAGTATTAAAAAAGTTATGGCCATTTTCATACTCGGAAATTAGCATCTTGTTCCCCATTGCCTTTCCATTGACTTAACACAAAAGCTGTGATCTAGGACAGTCATAAGCCCAGAACTTTCTTAAAAATTAAGAGAACTCAATGAAATTTTCAGTTATTATAGATTGAAGCATTCTGAAACAAATATGAAACAATCATACTTGGATGACCTGAAATTAAAGCATATAATTAGTTAGTTATCTAATTGTAGCTAATTACAAAATGCAATTACTAGATCTAAACATCTATCCATTTCTTAAGAAAAAATAAACTTTTTTAAATTGCCTAAGTGTCCAAATAACATTCACACAATAATCCACAATATAACATGATTTTTAAATCTCATTTTCATGAATTTATAGGCCAAATGGAAGGAATTTAGTGTTTAATGCCTGTAAATTAATGGCCATTTAAATCAACTAGCGAGTGGGTTTTAGTGGAACGCAGTGGATTGGAACGTTGCGGTTTGCGGTGAATTTAACCCACAGTCGATATGGAAAATACAGCTGGTTCATACATTTTTTTTGTCCCCTTTTCGGAACATGAAAATTTGATTAAATGCTTCCTAAGAACCACGTTTTTATGTAAAAATAAACTGTGTACCTTCTTTTATTGCCTACGTTAGGACCGTTCTCCTGTCGGCATTCAAAGCTTTAGAAGATGATTTTTAAATTACTCTAGTTAGTAAATAATCTAGCGTAGTTTAAAAATAGCTTCATGAATGAAATTTCGGAGCGATTTCTCTTTAGCGATGAAATCGCCAGACATGGATCGATTTGGACTGTCTAGGGAAAAACGGCATTTTAAACCCGCCCCCCTCTGAAAGGTGCCAAAGTCACGCACACGGGGAGCGGCAGAACTGTAGCGCCGCTAAAGGTAGATATTGTAACATACCTAAAATCTGCTTAACCTTACCCGCTGCCTCAAGGATATAAAGTGCTGGATGGCCCAGAACTTCCTCCAACTAAACGAGAGCAAGCCTGAGGTCATCCTTCTCGGCACCTCGGACTCAATGAAAATGATAGCGGGCAGCCTTGGAAACCTTACCCCACTACTCAAACCTCACGTCAAAAATCTTGGCGTGATATTTGACTCAGCACTGAAGTTTGACAAACAAGTCAATGCCATGGTAAAAGCTAGCTTCTTTCAGCTTTGGATGATAGCTAAAATAAAACAATGCCTCCAGTTTGATGACCTCGAAAAGATCATCCATACATTTATCTCCTCCCGTCTAGATTACTGCAACTCCCTTTACACTGGCATCAGCCAATCTTCCCTCTCCCGCCAGCAACTGGTCCAAAACGCCGCAGCGAGACTCCTGACGAGCACCCGAAAAAGGGACCACATCACCCCGATCCTGGCCTCTCTCCACTGGCTCCCTGTGCGGTTCCGAATAAGTTTCAAGACCCTCCTCTTTGTCTACAAAGCCCTCAATGGGCTTGCACCCACCTACATTAAAAGTCTTCTCACCCACTACACCACCTCCAGGTCCCTCAGATCGGCCGACTTGGGGTTGCTGAATGTCCCACAATCTAGGCATAAGCTCAGGGGCGACCGCACCTTTGCGGTCGCAGCTCCTAGACTGTGAAACAGCATCCCCCTCCCTATTAGAACTGCCCCCTCCATCGACTCCTTTAAGTCTAGTCTAAAAACGTATCTGTTCTCCCAAGCCTTTCCTGACGTCCTCTAAGCGAGGGCTATTTGTATATATGTATGTAGCCTGCTTGTGTATACTACTCTTATAACAAATGTAAAGCACTTTGGTCAACAAGACTTGTTTTTTAAATGTGCTATATAAATAAATATGACTTGACTTGACTTATAACTAGTTTCCTTTTACCACTAAGTAACTCTTTCTGGATGGTTAGTATTGACCTTATGAGAGAAACTCATTATCTAAATTTGCAGTCTACCACATCATTCTATACCACCACCTTACGTTCCCAGGGTATGTCTTAATTTATGATATCCGTTTGGGTCTGTCCCCTTCCTGATAGCAACTAAATTTTCCGGTCCCATCTTCGATTATCCTCCTATGGGTGAGACAAGAGAAGAATGCCAAGTCAACAATCAATACTCTAATTATTTTAAAACTACATCCCATAAGCCCTTTTTATTTTTGTTAAATATTTTTATTGTAGAAACATATTGATGAAAAATACATTATTTTACATAAATGTAAAAACATTATAAGATACTTTCATGATATTAATATTATTAATATTAAAATTTAAGACTATATGCTTCTATACACTTTTCTAATTTTTTTATAAAGTAAGAAAAGATAGAGAGAGATAATATAGAAAATATGAAAGCGAATGGAGTGTTAATCATTAATCCGTCATTGGAGATATAGGCATGATTTATTATGTATACTTCTTCATCTATTCTAATATTCAGGCCTCAGTCAAGCCCTCGTACCGAGCCATTATGACCCTGTAAATATTCGATATATGGAGACCATATCTCTCTGAAGAGATCTAACCTGTCCATTAGGACAAGCCTCAATCTCTCCAGATGAAGTGTCTCCGACATTTCTGTATTCCACATTTTGATTGTGGGGGATGTAGGGCCTTTCCAAAATTTTAATATTAATTTTTTCCCAATTATTAAACTGTAATCAATAAAGATTCTTTGATTCGTTGTTATTAATTGGTCTGTTTCCAGTATTCCTAGTATTATTAACTTTGAATCGGGGGTCAAAATTATATTAACAACATTAGAAATTATCCTAAATATTTCTATCCAGAATTTTGTAATTTTTATACAGTTTGTAAATGAATGTGACAGATTAGCTTCTTAATGTTGACATTTATCACATATGGGAGATACTTTTGAAAAGATGTTATGTAGTTTCGATTTTGAATAATGTAGTCTATGTAGTATTTTAAACTGTATAAGAGAGTGTTTAGCATTTAACGAACAATGGTGTATATGTTGTAAACTTTCGTCCCATACTTCCGGTCTAATAATTTGGGCTAGTTCATTTTCCCAAGATTGTCTATATATTTCTGTTGATGGGACATCACTTTCCAATAAGATGTTATATACATATACATATACATATACATATACATATACATATACATATACATGTATTTGCTTTAACATAGTCCTCTGATTTGTAAATATCTAAAATAATCTTTAGGGTGTAGTCCATAAATTTGTTGTAACTCTTGAAATGAAAGGAAAGAGTTTTCCTTATAGAGATCACCCATCTTAATAATTCCCTTGTTTTTCCATTGTAAAAAAGCTTTATCCATCATTGAAGGTTTAAACGTAACGTTATTTACAATGGTAAGAGATAGTGGTATAGATTTTAGTTTTAATGTTTTCTTTATTTGTTTCCAAATATGTATTCCACTTTCTATTATCGGGTTTTCACTATAAATTTTCTTAGCTAAATTAATATTAGCAAATATTATAGAACTAATTTCAAAAGGAGAACAATCTTCTTTTTCCATATTTAACCAAGTTGGTTGGTTATCTGTTTCTTCTAACCAAAAATTCATATTTTTAATGTTGACTGCCCAGTAATAAAACATAAAATTTGGTAATGCTAAACATCCATTTATTTTTGATTTACATAAATGTTTTTTATTTATTCTATGGCTCTTATAATCCCAAATGAAGTTAGTGATTAGGGAGTCCACCTTTTTAAAGACATTTTTAGGGAGATATATCGGAATTAATTGGAAAAGATATAATAATTGTGGAAGAAAAATCATTTTTATTGTATTAATTTTACCTAACATTGAAATAGGTAGGGTTTTCCAATATAAAATATTCTTATTTAATTTATTCAATAATGGTGGGAAGTTAGATTTAAATAAAGAGTCAAATCTTTTTGTTACGAAAATTCCAAGATATTTAATTTTTTCATTTGTTATCTTAAAAGGGAATTGTTGTAATATGTGTAAGTTATTCACCGTTATTGCATAAGTTCACTTTTATTCCAATTGATACTATATCCTGAGAAGGATCCAAATTCAGTTGTTAATTTTAACAAATTTCAGATACTAGTTTCTGGTTTTGTGATGTAAAGTAATACATCATCCGCATATAAGGAGATTTTATTTTCAGTGTCTCTAGTATCGTATCCATATATTTTCGGATGTAATCTCACCCTCTGGGCTAGGGGTTCTATTGCAAGTGCAAACAATAGGGGGGGGGGGGGGGGGAGATAAAGGGCAACCTTGTCTACAACCTCGAGATAGATTGAATTTAGTTGATAACATTCGGTTTGTTGTTATTCTAGCTGTCGGATTTGTATATAACAATTTGATCCAAGTAATAAACTTCTCTCCCAGTTTGAAAGCTTCCATAACCGAAAACAAATAAGGCCATTCCACTTGATCGAAGGCTTTCTCTGCATCTAGCGAAATAACTACTAGATCTTTTTTAATACCTCTTTTCGAATATATAATATTGAATAACCGTCTTAGATTATATGAAGATTATCGTTTTGGTATAAATCCTGTTTGATCGGGGTGAATTAATTCATTAACAACTGTGCTTAGCCTTTGTGCTAATATTTTGGTTAATATCTTTTGATCATTATTTAAAAGAGCTATTGCTCTAAATGATCCTGGTTCATCCAAGTCTTTATTTATTTTAGGTATAAGTGTTATAGTAGATTCATTTAACGTTTCTGGTAGTTTCTGCTGTGTATATATGTTCATATAATGATTTCAGAAGTGGTATAATCTGATCATAAAATATTTTATAAAATTCCGAGCCAATACCATCTGGTCCCGGTGTTTTACCATTTTTTAATGATCTAATAGATTCTTGGATTTCTTTTATTGAGATAAGCCCTTTTTAAATCAATTTATTTTTTATAACTAAATTTAGGCGCAAAGTGAGTATCTTGCCCCCGAACCACAGAGGAGTACTTCATTTTCAAATATAAATTCAATTCTTCAAATCAGAGCTTTCTTTAGAAAATGTTGGATGTTGTTCTTTTCTTTTCCCTTCACTGGTGTCAACTATATTGTATACTAAAGTTGGACATTAGGGTAGGTATCTTCTTCTTCTTCCTTGATGTTAGTTTCAAAGGAGTAGGGATTTGTTGGCCTCTCACAGATGACCAGGAGAGATCTTCAGAAATATGCACGCCCAGGAATGTGAAGCTCTTGACCCTCTCTATCATCGACCCGTTGATATAAAAGGGACTGTGGGTCCCCATCCTACCCCTTCCAAAGTCCACAATCAGTTCCTTGGTTTTGCTGGTGTTGAGGGCCAGGTTATTGTGCTGGCACCATATGGACAGTCGCTTGATCTCTCTTCTATACTCTGACTCGTCCCCATCAGTGATACGTCCCACAATAGTGGTGTCGTTAGCGAACTTGATGATGGAGTTTGCACTATGACCGGCTATGCAGTCATGAGTATAGAGTGAGTACAGCAGGGGGCTGAGCACACAGCCTTGAGGTGCTCCAGTGCTGATTGTTATCGAGGCTGACACATTTCCACCAATACGAACAGTCTGTGGTCTGTGAGTGAGGAAGTCGAGGATCCAATTGCAGAGGGATGCGCAGAGATCCAGATCTGAGAGCTTGGTAACCAGCTTGGAGGGGATGATTGTATTAAATGCTGAGCTGTAATCAATGAATAACAGCCTGACATATGAGTTTTTGTTGTCCAGAGCGGAGTGGAGAGCCAGCAAGATCACGTCCTCCGTTGACCTGTTGAGGCGGTAGGCAAACTGCAGTGGGTCCATGTTTTTGTGAAGATAGGAGTTGATTTGCGCCATGATCAACCTCTCAAAGCACTTCATCACCACCGATGTTAGTGCCACTGGTCGATAGTCATTGAGGCACCTCACCTTACTCTTCCGGTATAATTGATGCCCTTTTAAAGCAGGCGGGAACCTCAGACCTCGGAAGTAAGAGGTTGAAAATGTCCGTAAAAACCCCAGCCAGTTGGTCCACACAGGTTTTTAGAACACGACCAATGAATTTAGGAGATTAAGAGGGGATCTTATAGAAACGTACAAAATTCTTAAGGGGTTGGACAGGCTAGATGCAGGAAGATTGTTCCCGATGTTGGGGAAGTCCAGGACAAGGGGTCACAGCTTAAGGATAAGGGGGAAATCCTTTTAAGACCGAGATGAGAAAGACTTTCTTCACACAGAGAGTGGTGAGTCTCTGGAACTCTCTGCCACAGAGGGTCGTTGAGGCCAGTTCATTGGCTATATTTAAGAGTGAGTTGGATGTGGCCCTTGTGGCTAAGGGGATCAGAGGGTATGGAGAGAAGGCAGGTACGGGATACTGAGTTGGATGATCAGCCATGATCATATTGAATGGCGGTGCAGGCTCGAAGGGCTGAATGGCCTACTCCTGCACCTAATTTCTATGTTTCTATGTTTCTATGACCAGGTATACCATCAGGTCCAGGTGCTTTTCGAGGGTTCAACCCTCTGAAGGATTTTCTGATGTCGGCCTCTGTGACTGAAATACCATCCCAGCGAATGGGGGCTCGAGAAGGCACATCAGTGTTCTCCCTATCAATGCGTGCATAAAACACATTGAGCTTATCAGGGAGTGGTGTTTCGCCGACATTCGAGCTACCTCCTGATTTCGCTTTGTAGGAGGTGATTGCAACTGGCATCTCAATATGAGATACTAAATATTATTGAATTTGATCCAAATTCAAAATTTGCATAGAACATCACTAGGAGCATGACATTTTCAGATGGATTAAAGTACTTTTTACCAATTTACTTTAACCACTGAATTCCCTATCCCTTTCGAGATTCCTTCCACAGTTTTACAGGGATCCAGAGATCTCACGCAGGCGGGGATTTTAACCCACCTAGGTACACCTTAGCAAAGGGTTTCCCTTTCTACCTACTAGGTACCGGGTGTCAGTGCCTAGCCTCTTCACGCTGGCAGTTGATGCCAATTTTCGGAGCGCGCCTTTCCAATCTGCATTCCCAAGCAAATACCCAGTAGCTTGCCGCTTAGCACCGCTTAGACCCAGTTTGTCTTTAAATATCCCGCCAATCGGATATCCAACTGGACTGGGCCTTTGGCCCAAGTTTTGCGGGGGCCTCTAACCCGACGGAGAGGGCCTCTAACCCTACCCTGGCTTTATGGGCCCCTAACCCAAAGGAGTACTATCACCTCCCCCCCCAACTGATGAGGGACTACGTGAAGAAGAACCCCGTCCAGCCGCACGTGCGTCAATCTTCAAAGCAACGGTGTGAAATCACAGGTAATAGTGACTGAAGTGTAATAGTAAGATAACAGAAGACTAGAACTACCAGATGATATTCATGAGGGTTGGGAGCAGAGGGCACGTAGTCCCTCATCGTAACTCCTCATAAAATAAAGATCAAACTTCAAACTGGTAAGTTCTCATTTAATCTTACCATTTTACTTCGGAGTCACGTGAGTGACTACGTAAAGACTTCAAAGCTCTGTGATTTCATGCCATGAGAATCGAGTCTACACAACCACAACTGCTTCATTGACAAATGAAGGAAAAACATTCATAATGCATACAGTCATGACATAGATTTAAAACATGCTGATGCTGTTTACTGAAGTAATAATATTCACATCTCTCACCCAGATGGAAAGTATAACTAGAATGTAAAATAGAGTTTACAAATACCCCTGGTCTAGCAATGGGTTATTATAAATGTTTGGAGATTCGTTTGTTGGCCCATGCTGCAGCCGTCAGGATGTGGTCTAGCGGAATGTAAATACCCTTGCTGCTGATGGTGGAGCAGCCCTGGTGAAATGAGATCTGGAATCAGAATCCATTCCTACATAACACAAACTCTGTTTTATCATCTGGAGTGGCCTGAACAGATACGTTCTTCTACGTTTTTTGTGACTAACAAACATTGCTAGTTCAGAACCTTGAAGGCTCTTGGTGACCTTGACGTATTGTTGTATATGTGTGTGCTCACATTACCAAAGGTCCCCTGGCATGCCTGTAACTGTTTTGAGACCTGACACCCCTTCCGCTCTGCTCAAGTATTTATAAACATAAAAGATTATATATTATTATTTACAGATATAATCATCCTGTACCGTCACAATTATGTAGTGACTGAACCTGCTGCACTAACCAGCACTAGAAGGATAACTACCTAATGAGCTCCGGCCAATGTTAAGAATGTAGCTGGAGGCCCCCCCTGGTGAAATAGTTTTCACAAATGTCAACATCCCATACGGCATTGTACTGGTCCTGGGAGTCCTTGTGTTAAAGATATCCTTATAAACTTGATATCTGGGGTGAACCCGACAGAACGGGTCTCGTTTGCTACAGCCAATTCAATGAGCAGGTACGTTGGCACAGTTAACAACTCAATTATTGACAAAATATCATTTAACATGAACTCCAAACTTCAGTAATCTATACCGTTTTCAATGTAACATGAGCATTAAACAAACTCTTTTCATCTCCTGGAAAAGAAAAGTCCTGCTTTTTGGTGCTATTCAAGCACTCTGAACATATAGAAGGATAGAAGGCATAGAAGAAATTGGTGAGACCAATTCTGGAGTATGGTGTACAATTTTGGTCACCTAATTATAGGAAGGATGTCAACAAAATAGAGAGAGTACAGAGGAGATTTACTAGAATGTTGCCTGGGATCCAGCAACTATGTTACAGAGAAAGGTTGAACAAGTTAGGTCTTTATTCTTTGGAGCGCAGAAGGTTAAGGGGGGACTTGATTGAGGTCTTTAAAATGATGAAAGGGATAGACAGAGTTGACGTGGATATGCTTTTCCCATTAAGGGTAGGGAAGATTCAAACAAGAGGGCATGACATGCGAATTAAGGGACGGAAGTTTAGGGGTAACGTGAGGGGGAACTTCTTTACTCAGAGGGTGGTGGCTGTGTGGAATGAGCTTCCAGCAGAAGTGGTGGAGGCAGGATCGATTTTAACATTTAAAAGTAAAGTGGATAGGTATATGGACGGGTAGGGAATGGAGGGGTATGGTCTGAGTGCAGGTAGATGGGACTAGGGGAAAACAAATGGTTGGCACGGGCTGGAAGGGCCGAGAGGGCCTGTTTCCGTGCTGTAATTGTTATATGGTTATATGGTTATATGATAGATGTAACAACCCAAGCCTTAGGGCAGTTTATTGAATCTGCAGAACATAATTTGATTTTATCATGCAACGGCTGATTTCTCAAGCCTCAGGCTCAACCAGCAAAGTTACGTTTAAAATTACCATATAAGGTTGTATTATTATTCCCGACAATTCGGGAATCAAAGTTGCATAAGCCAATCACACAATAGGAACCTAAAACAGGCTCTTAATGACTTTATTTGAAGCCCCGATTGATGAAGCAAAATGGAGGAAGACATAAAAGACCTTCCTTCTCCTTGTAGCGAGAATGTATGTCCCGCCACTGTTATGCCACATATTTTTGCGACCTGTGAATAAGCATGAAAAACAAACGTATCTATATTTGATGTTCCTTTGAACCAGAGTTTCATAATACGGTGTGATTCAACACCAATTCTGTGTTGCCATTGACCTATACTTGATGATTCTCCTGTGACAAACGAGATTATGTAACCATTACAGGAGTCTTTAATTGATTGCATCCATGTGACTAACATATGCTATCATCATAATGTATCAACATGAAGTTGAGCATGCAGATATGCATATTTGTTCAATCACTCTTTAACCTATACAATCCCCTTAGGGTCTATAGATAATTGATACCAATAAGTGAAGAATGGATAAGTCATGCAAATCTGCTCCATCTCCAAACTCAAGATGATATTCGCAATTTTGTGTCTGCCCTGAACGGCAACTGTGGCCCGATTTCCGAGCCAGTCTTGCTAGACAATCCTGGCCATTATACTGAGCCTGCCCAATTCTAACCTGCTTAGAATGCTAGTATTGTCCAGTTTTACATGGTTAGACCCCTCAAAGTAGATGATAATGTCTAAATCATTTGTACTGTACAACCAAGTGTACATTTTACCAAGTTGTAAGTGGTCCCTTAGTTATAGAGTAGCACAGGTAAGATGCATGGAACCTCTGGCCAGCTTTCATGCTGCCACCAGCTTCAGTGAACCGCTTACTGCCGATGAAGATGTGGGGTGCATTGTCGCCTAAACTATGAAGTCTTACTCGTTCAATAGCTTATGCTTCGTCCTCCAGGCATCGCCTATGAAACAGGTCTTACCTGAATAGAAGATTTGGCAGACGGCTCTATTGTGTGTTTGGATGGCAACCTTGCTGCCAGGCATGGTACCTCTGGCGCGTGCCCTTCATCCCTCCACGGTATGCTCCACGGCTATACCCGCATACTCGGCATTAGATTACACTGACCCAGCATGCTCCACTCTTACATGAGGGAGACATTAAATAGCCCTGCTACAAGGCGCCGCTGGCGCAGCTTCAGCAATACACCGACTTTAGCCATGGACCCAGCATCAGATTAATACTGACGCGGCATGCTCTCCTCCTACATGAGGGAGACATTAAGCAGGCCTCCTACAAAGTGCTGCTGGCACAATTTCCCATTTTAGGGCCATTAGCACCATTTTACAATATAATGAAAATATTTACCTAACAACTACTGGAGCAGGAATGAATGCTGTTTGTCCATCATTGTGACTTTAGTAGCTTCAGCTGGTAATAACAAAGTTGTGTTAACAATGACCTACATGGCAGTTTACCATTTAACAGGATGACAGTTTTCCTACTTGCACAGCTGAATCCCATCTATACTATTTCCAATTAGTCTCAATGAATAGAAGGCTGCTTTTTATAACAACAAGGCTGTTACAGGAGTCTATTAACTGCAATCTGTTGCCCAGTCCGGTGTCAACAGCCAATTGAATAGCTAAAGGTAAATCCCAATGTCCTACAAGTCTATTTGATAACAACTTAATCTTAACTGGAAAGAGGAGCCCAATTTCTCCAATATAGTTTGAGATTTAAACAGTGGATTTTAGCAAAATACAGCATTAAAATATCATCGAGACAATACATAACCAGTGTTTTTGAACTCTGAGTGGTCTTCTTTGAATGCTTTCTTGTCATCATTCTGTTATATTGCCTTATCCTAGCAATGCCTCCTCAAATATCCCCCATGATCACTGTAAATGGGACTACACTATAAAATCAATTGTTAATCTACCATCTTTCATAATGAACAGGCCACGCCTACCATCATTTGCCACACTGCCCTAGACTTGGCATCCCCACTAAGCAGCGCCGTCTAAGGTGCTGCTGGTGCAGTTTTTCTCAAAGGCCGGTACTGCCATAGACTCGGCATTCCCATGATACAGCCCTGAACAAAGGTACTGCTGGCACGGCCTTTCCCATAGGCCAGTATTTGCCATAGATTTGGCGTCCCCATGAAGCAGCCCTGAGCAAAGGTGCTGCTGGCACAGCCTCTCCAATAGGCTGACACTACCATAAACCTGGCCTCCCCTGAAGCAGTCCTGAGCAAAGGTACTGCTGGCGCCCATGAAGCATCCCTGAGCAAAGGTGCTGCTGGCGCGGCCTTTCCCATAGGCCAGTATTGCCATAGACTTGGCATCCCCATGAAGCAGCCGTGAGCAAAGGTGCTGCTGGCACAGCCTCTCCAATTGGCTGGCACTGCCATAAACTTGGCATCCCCATGAAGCAGACCCGCGCTGACCCAACTCCTGCTGTAGGAGTGTATCTAGATTCACATTCCCGGAGGGGAACCCTCCCAACATCCGGGCTGACCATTTTTGTCAGTTGTCCCCATATCCTGGGGATGACTGCGGTTTGGGAACCACATTGCTGCTGGATTTCCCCTCCCCGGGAATCCATATACCTACCCGCGGTAATCCTCCCAGCACCCGGGATGACCGTTGAGGTCAGTTTATCCCCATATCGTGGGGATTACTGCGGTCTGGGAACCGCATATTATTGGATTTCCCCTCCCAGGGAACCCAGGCTGACCGTTCAGGTCAGTTTAACTCCATGTCCTGGGGACTACTGCGGTATGGGAACCGCATATTATAAGATTTCCCCTCCCCGGGAACCCAACGTCTAGAGTCATTGACCGTCTTATCAGTGACTCTGATCACGAAACCATACATTCGCCAGCTCCCCGCTTCCGCAGTCAGACCAGAGTTTCCCCACAGCCCTAGCTGGTTCCCTCATCGGCCATCACAAAGCATCCGGCAAAAACCTCTGAAACCGAGGTTCCTGCAGGAGACCTAAAACAGGTAAGAAATACAACTTACCTGAAGTTTAAACATACCGCTTGAGGAGCTCCGCTGTTCCAACCAGTCGACCTGCACCAATGTGTCTGATGTAATGACGTACGTGCGGCTGGACGGGGTTCTTCTTCACGTAGTCACTCACATGACTCCGAAGTAAAATTAGTTTATTTTGGAATCATGTTTGGCACAGATATTGAGAGCAGTAGGAATGTTGTAGGAAGGAACTGCAGATGCTGGTTTAAACCAGAGAGTAACTCAGCAGGACATGCAGGATCTCCGGATGGAAGGAATGGGTGGTATTTCAGGTCAAGATCCTTCCTCAACACAAAACTTCACCCATTCCTTCTATCCAGAAAAGCTGCCTGTCCCACAGAGATTTTGTCTATTTTGAAATGTATGTTCCAATTTTGCTTCCTTTTTTGAAAAAAGTTGAACATTTTAGTTGGACATCGTTCAATTTTACTTCTGAGTTGCTGCCTTACTGAATTATTTGATGCTATCCAGCCAGCTTAACTGCGCCGATGCTGCTGGGTGTCAGGCACCCTTTTCAACTGATATCTGACAGCAGCCAACGTTGCAATAGGAGAGGTGCATGATGTGGGCCCATAAGGTCTTCACATCCAACTTTCTTTGTGGCTTGTAAAAAAGACACGCAAGTAAAGGTAAGAAAAAGAAGACAGGCCAATGTAAAAAATAAACACCAATTAATGCGGACTAAAATTGTCCAGGAAAAAAATTCCCACCCTCCCCATATGTCATTTTGTAGCAGGTCACAACATCTGCTTTTATTTTTTGGAAACATTTTTGCAGACATGATCAGTATGCAGCAAATGGTCCTCAGTGGTATGTAGTTATTTTAAACCTGTAGGGACTCTTGACTTACATAGGTTAATGCGAGCAGAGCTGGAGTTGTTGCCGTTAGGATCAAGTTCAGAACCTTTGCCCACCACTTTGAAGTTCCCTCAGGCTCGTTGTGGAAACAAAGCAAGCTCCTGAATGTGAGTGGCACATTCCGGGAGTTTGCCAGCTCAAAGCAGGTGATATCAATGTTCTTGCCGTTTCTGTGAGGAATGGACCACTTGTTTGAGTGCAGGACAGGACCTAGACCTGAAGAGTCCAGCATAGAAATGTACAGAGGCCTGACTGTGAGTCAAACCCATACACTTTTCCCCATTTACAATGTGGGCTCAACTTTCAGACCATCACCCTCCAGGTCTACCCACCACTCCCTCCTTTGGGAACAAGCAGAAAGCGGGGAGATTGGGAGGTTAATTCCATGCCTCTCTGCTATATACATGCAACAAGTGAGCAAGGGTAGTTCCTCAGAGTTCCTATTGGCGTTCCTATTTAGGCCAGTGTGGCCATTTAACGCTCCAATGCCAACTCGCCGCACAGCGGTGACTTATCATACAAGTTTATAACATATTTGTCTCACATAATATTTTGAATGTGTCCTGTAATGATTGCAGTAAGAGGTCGATGGCTCTTTGCATTTACACAATGATGTTTAGGTTGGAGCTTTCAGAAAGCCCTTCTCTGTGTTTCAAACCGGTTTGCTTGTATTATTCACACAACTGAGAAAAGAACACAGCTCTCTGCAGGTTATTTTATTTAATACTTTACCAAGCAATTCTCCATCTGGTACTGATCTAATCTTTGTGCAACAGACATTGACAGATTTGGATACTTCTAGTCACAGATATAAAATGAGCAATTGCCCAATATCTGCCAGGAGTTGGTCTATGAATCCAAAAATCAGAAATGATGTGAGTTACAGTAGATTTAATTCCAGTACATCAGTGAGATATCACACTCATATCTGGATATGATACAGTACAGCAGATGTGAATGGTAGACGTATGCCTTGATAAGATCATGAACGTTTCTTCAAGGGTATATTATTTAGTGCAAGATAAAGTCCAATCAAAGATGGTTCAAAGGTTTCCAATGAGATAGATGGTAGGTTGGGTCCATATTCTAGCTGGTGAGAGAAGGTTCATTTGCGTGATTACAGCTGAGAAGAAACTGTCCCTGAGTCTGGAGGTAGACAAAATGTGTAGGAAGGAACTACACTAAAGAAAGACACAAAATGCTGCAGTAACTCAGCGGGCCAGGCAGCATCACTGGAGAAAAGGAAAAGGTGATGTTTCAGGTTGAGACACTTCTTCAGACTGAGAGTCAGGGGAGAAGGAAACTAGAGGTAATCACAGAGGGTGTGCATCAAGAGAGGGTGTTGCAGAACTTCTGTCAGAGAGAGGAGGAGAACTTCTTCAAGGTAGCTATACCTTGAGGAGAATTCACAGTGGAGCAGACAAAATGTGTAGGAAGGAATTGTTTTCAAACTTCTGTAATATATTTTCAGTATTGTAGCATAAATATTCCAGAGACAAAGTTTAATGTCTGCAATGAGATAATTAGACAGTACCCCAGCTTATCAGAAGTCTGATAACAGAGGGAAAGATGTTGCTCCCGAGTCTGGTGGTGTGCACTTTCAAACCTCTGTATCTTCTACTCAACAGGAGCGGGGAGAAGAAAGAATATATGCAAGAATATGCAGTTGTCTTTCACGTAATTGGGTATATTACATAATATTTGTCTAATAGAGCACAAGGAAAAAGCCATCGTCCTGGATCCAGGGAAGCAATTGTCAACATACCCATTAAAACATGTTTCAGTGCCTCTGAAGGAGATACTTGGAGAGAATGACAAAGGATGTGAACTTAAACCCCAAGACAAGTCAGCTCCTGGGATACTCAGTTTGTTTATTTTGAGAAATCAAACATTAAACTGAAAAATTACTTAGACCCAAGAGCCAGAAATTGAGTTTTGAATGAGAGCACCTATCCTGTGGAGATGCTAGAAGGCATTTTGCCTGAGCTGAGCAAAGCAATTATATTCAGCACATAAGATGCAACAGAAAAGTTCTAGTTTGAAAAGTTTAATGAGCAGAATGCATTTTCAATATGTATAATATAGTTTAGTTTCGAGATACAGCATGGATACAGCTCAAGACCCAGCAGATCGCGGCTTCGCGGGAGCCCACGAGCTGGACACCACAGCCGAATGGAAGACCCTGCGGATTTCCACGCTGTATCTTGAAACTAAACTGCTAGGTCCGCACCGACTAACAATCACCCATAAACTAGTTCTATTCTGCACATTAGGGATAATTTACAGAAGCAAATTAACCTACAAACTTGCATGTCTTTGGTATGTGGAAGGAAATTGGAGCACTTGGAGAAAACCCAGGCAGTCACAGGGCAATGTACAACCTCCGCACGAACAGCACCCATGTGTTAATTGCACCAGGCAAAAGATTTTGTTCAAGATCATGGCATTTGGTTCCCAAATGGCAAAGATTAACATGATCAAACATTATTTTCTCACAGACACAAGAGACTGCAGATGCTGGAAGCTGCAGCAACAAACAATCTGTTGGAGGAACTCAACGAGTGGAGCAGCAGCTGTGGGTGGAAAGGAATGGTCAAAGTATTTGGTTGAAACCCTGCATAAGTTACAAGTCTCTTGTGGCCTAGAGAGAGCCTTGGCTAAGTGTGTTGCTTGTTACATCTGAGTGAAGGCGTGTTTCTAAAGAATAAGAAGGGGGTTGGAACAACGAGAGATGAGAAGGGAAATCAGAGCTCTCAGGAGGCCGTGTGCAGCTGAAACTCCCAGGAGGTCACGGCCCTTGATTGGCCGTGGCCAAACTCAAGACCCAGCAGATCGCGGCTTTGCGGGAGCCCATGAGCTGGAGCCTGTGGCCGAATGGATGATCCAGGGAACCAAGCTGGAAGAAGTTGAGAACAAGCTGACTGTTACAAGCCGAGTGTCGCGAACAGAAGGAACAAATTGCTAATTTGCGAACCCTGGGTCAGGAAAGAGATGCGAACATTGCTGCTTTGGAACGGAAAATGATCGAGAATTTCCAAGCACTTGAACATTACAAGATTAAAAATATGGACCTGGAAAATTGAAGCCGTCGGCAGAATCTGCGAATTGTTGGTTTGCCTGAAGGTCGGGAAGGTGACAATGCTATTAAATATGTTTTGAGAATGCTAAAGAAGATTTTCGGCACCGAGCAGTTTGGAAATCTGCCAATTTTGGATAGGTTGGGAAAAAACCCAGTCCTGGAGACAAACCGAGACATTTGATTGTCCGGTTCCATTTTTTTTGCAGATGAAGGATAATACCCTCTGATCAGCAAGAAGATTGGGCATGATCTAATTCCAAGACTGCAAGTTTTGTATTTTACCTGACTACAGCACCCGGGACAGGCTGGGTTAGCAACCCAGTCTGTGTCTTTCATGAGAAAGTCACCCAATAAAGCTACAGAAAGGCCTAATGAAACACCATGGCCTAAAAATCCATCAGGCAAGAATGAAATGCTCGTAGAAGGAGAAAGAGGTGCAGCGCACAGCCCTTGAACCTGGTTAGACGCAGGAGGAGCCTGGCCAGGACACACCCCACAGAGCCCAGTCCCTCCATGCACTAGAGTCTCCCAACCCCTGTAGTAGTTATTAAGATGGCTGATCCGTGGGCGGTTGCTGCTGGGACGCAAGTCGGGGCCTGAGCAACCCCGGCTGGGTCGCCTGGGCGAGGGTGTCTGATGTTGTGAGACCCGAAACACCCGATGACCCCAGGTCACATCACTGAGGATGCGTCCCAGCGCATCTAGAAGATGTATATTTTTCACAGCCGCGAACGTATGGGACATGCCTTTCTATAAGGTAATGTCTGAGTTATTTAAGAAGCATCTATGCCCTGCCCTGCTCTATCCTGTCAGATTGCGAATACAACTCCCTGATGGTACCATTCAGTTTTTCAACAACCCACTAGATGCTTCCTGCTTTCCGGAGGTCTAAAAAGATCCGGCATAAACTTTATATTGTTTTCTCTGCCGGTATCTCTTGAACTTATAGTTTATTGATTAGTTTATACATTGCTCCCGGTATCGCTGTGACTGGGGGTGAACAGTGTTCACTATGTGTGTGTGTGTGTGTGTGTGTGTGTGTGTGTGTGTGTGTGTGTGTGTGTGTGTGTGTGTGTGTGTGTGTGTGTGTGTGTGTGTGTGTGTGTGTGTGTGTGTGTGTGTGTGTGTGTGTGTGTGTGTGTGTGTCCCACCGAGCTGCGACAAGGGGCTGCTAAGAACCGGTCGAGTTACAATCCGAGATCTCTTATTCCTAATTTGACAACATAATGCTTTCTCATTCTAGAATGTTTATAACGATTTTATATTTTAGTTTATTCTTTCTCTTACTATTATAGTTATCCTTTTTTTAAATTGTTTGATTTTGTAAATGATTAAGAATTTAACCCGATGAGTTATTTGTTATTATTTTTCGGAACATTAACATGATGGTATCATAACTTAGCTTTTAAGTTTTCTAAGATATTGTTATTTTTTTGAATATTAATATGATGGTATTATACTTTAACCTTTAAGATTTTTAAGACATTGTTTTTGATTTTTAATGACTGGCTTTTGGGTTTTTTAGAATAAGTAAGAATTTATTTTGGTAACTGATTTTTTGAATAGCATTACGACTGTTTTAGATCTTATTTTGTTAGATTTTCCATTTTCAAAATGTCTACTGATGGTTTTCTTTTTTCTTTCTTTGGAAAAACAATACGGAGCAGTTCTTGTTTTTCAAGAAAAATCCCAGACGAAGTAAAAAATACTTACAGAAATTTTAAAAAGATGGTGGTTTGGCATTGCCAAACCTTAGATTTTATTATTGGGCGGTTAATGCTCGTTATTTAACGTTTTGGACAAAAGATTTAGAAGATACCCAATGTCCAGGATGGATAAATCTTGAACGTGATTCTATGCAAGGGTTATCATTGGTTTCTATCCTAGGGGCCTCCTTTTGCAATTTCGAGATTGAATAAATATATGATTAACCCAATAATAAGACACACATTGCGAATATGGTTTCAATTTCGTAGGTTTTTTGGATTGAATGATTTTATCTTATCGAGTCCTATCATATCTAATTTTTTTTCAACCCTCTAGTACTGATCAAGCATTTCTGCTATGGAAGAGGAAGGGATTAGTATTTTTTTCTTAGATTTGTTTTTAGACGGTTGTTTTGTGTCTTTTGAACAACTATCTAATAAATATAATCTACCTAATTCACATTTTTTTTAGATATTTACAAATTAGACATTTTTTGAAGGCTACTTTACCCTCTTTTCCATTATCACACCAAACCGAAATCTTGGAAAACAATTTACAGTTGAACCCTTATCACAAAGTTTTAATAACGACTATTTATGAGTTGATTTTGAAATTACAAGTAGGTACATCTGATAAAATTAAGAATGATTGGGAAAGAGAACTTTAAATGTCTTTACCTATAGAGAAATGGGAGGGAATTCTTCATTTAGTCAATACCTCTTCAATGTGTGCAAGACACATTTGATACAATTTAACGTGGTTCACAGAGCACATATGTCAAAAGATAAGTTAGCTAGTTTTTATGGTCATATAAATCCTACCTGTGACAGATATAATTCTGAAGTGGTTTCGCTGACTCATATGTTTTGGTCTTGCCAACTTTTGGAAAAATATTGGAAATACATTTTTGATACTATTTCTGTAGTTTTAGGTATTGATTTACAACCTCATCCTATTGCTGCAATTTTTGGGCTACCAATGTTAGATTCTATTCATCTGTCCCGCACAGCCAACCGGTTGATTGCTTTTACTACATTAATTGCTAGAAGATCTATTTTATTTAAATGGAAAGACTCTAATCCTCCTACCACACTCCATTATAAGCTGTGAATCAACTGAACTGTGAGTCTGCAATGTACTTGCAATAAATGATTTGTTAGCCCTTAATGACAATGCCACGAGTTGTTTGGCCTGCTGCCCTGCTTGTGCTTGAAAGTGCAATGCTTAATTGCAAATGAAATGAAATGAAATGAAATGATAATGCCATGAGTTGTTTGGCCTGCTTCCCTGCCTGTGCTTGAAACTGCAATGCTTTATTCGGTCCGACTGTGTGTGGAAGGAATAATTGCTTAATTATTGTGGAATATTGTGTTGGGGGACCAGCAATACCGTGTGAAGCTGTGACCCAACAGGTCCCACTTAGTCTAGTATCAAAGGTTGAAAGGTTATTTATTAGTTATTACACATTATTACACCATAGGTGCAGTGAAATGCTTATTGCTAATGCAGCACATAAACAAAGAATATAGACATAACAATAATAAAGAGATTTAAACATAAAAAACATCCCACCACAATTGTTCCCATTATGAGGGAAGGCACAATGTCCAGTCCCCATCCCATGCCCACCCATAGTCGGGCCTATTATGACCTCCACAGTCGCCTTTACGGAGGCCCGATGTTCCTTCTCGCCCGATGATGGTGCTCTGGCGTCGGGAGAATCGTCACAGCGGCAGGGGTAACCTGGAACGGCCGCTTCCTTACCGGAGACTGCGGCTTCCGAAGCCAACAGGCCGCACTGGATGGAGCTCCGCCACTGGTGATCTCGGCGAGAGATCCCAGGCTCCCGATGTAAAGTTAAGCGCCGCCGCCCACAGCTGGCCGCTCCACAGACCCGCAGCTCCGCTATTTTTTTCTCGGCAGTCTCAGCTCACTGGAGTTCCAGCGCGGCGACCCTGGCAAGGCATCGCCGGCTCCGCGATAGCGCTCCAGCACTGTGCCGCCGCCGAAGCCAGTTCTGGCCGGTCCTAACAGGAAACGCCATTCCAGGCCCTCTGGTAGGCCGCGAGGACGGGTCGAAGGTGCTGCCCAGAGAAAAGCCGCCTCTACGACCAGCTAGGGACCCAGAAAAGCAGTTTCCCCTTTCCCCCCCACCCCCAACATAAAAAAAGACTAGAGCTCCAGAAACAAAACACTATAACTCACTAAAAATAAAAAAAAGAGGTGAAAAAAATGGACAGCTGCAGGCTGGGCAGCCATACTATACAGGACGGCGTCCCCTTGTAGATATATATATATATATTTTAGACCAAGTATATGAGAGGGGGCAGAGGGGGGAGGGAGGGGGAGAGAGAGGGGGGAGAGAGGGGGAAGAGAGGGGGGAAGAGGGGTGGAGAGAGGGGGGAGGGATGGGTGAGAGGGGGGAGAGAGGGAGAAGGGGGCAGAGAGAGACCAGGGGAGGAGGGAGGAGGGGGGGGCGTGTTCTCCTCCAGCAGGGTCTTGAACGAGGGAGCAGGGAGCGATGAGCGGTGGGGGGAGAGGGGGGGAGAGAGGGGGGAGAGAGAGGGGGGATAGAGAGAGGGGCAGAGGGGGAGAGAGATGGGGAGAGAGGGGGCAGAGAGAGAGGGGGAGAGAGAGAGACGGGGGGCAGAGAGAGGGGGGGAGAGAGAGATGAGGAGAGAGAGAGAGAGAGGGAGGGGGGGAAGAGAGAGAGGGGGAGAGAGAGGAGGAGGGAGGCCCGGGTCGAGCCAAGGACCGGACCTGAGCCGAGGCACGAGCGTGCGTCGACCAAAGCTCTCGGGAGTTCTCGGGAGCTCTAGGGTACAGGGCCTGAGCCGAGGCGCAAGCGGGCGAGTCACGTGCAGCACGAGCAGACGGCAGGCAGATCCATTGTGACATCATCAGCGAAAAACAGGCTTTTTGATTTCAACGTTTGATCGGATTTATGAACATTTTCATTAATAACTCAAGAAATAAAGAACGTAATTTTCAGATTAGGTGATTTCAGACTCCAGGGGGTAAATCTCTACGCAAATATGTTAAAATTTTACCGTTAGTGCGTCGTTTTTTCGAGAAGATGTGACAACACACAAACAAATAAATACACCCACACACACACACACACACAAAACACACACACGCATGCACACACATCCACATACAAGATCAGAGTTTTATAGTTATAAGGATAAGGATATGAATCCATGAATCTTAACCATCTAGTGACACAAACAGTTGTTTTCAAATTTCATGAAGATGAGGTTCTAAGAAAAAAAACATTCAATTAGGTTCATTCACCAGTTTAAAGGACTGTTTGTGTAGAATCCCTGAGGTGCTGTTCACTGGTCACGGCAACACAATTCACAGCAATCAACTCTGCAAGGTTCTCAGAGCACAGGCATTTCCATCACTGAATATCATCAGCTCACTTTCCAAACACAACTGATGCAGATAATGTCTTCATACTGTTAATCTCTTCCAAATCCAAGTCTCTCTCTGTTAGCAGAAGTGGAAATGTACATTGGTGTGGTGTGGCGGCGCCTAACGGCAGCGGCTCAACTGCAGTCCGTCTGTCTTTTTTTAAATGTTTGTCTTGTTAAATGTATGTCTGATTCTAGTTTTATTATTATTTAGCTGTGTATATGTGGGGGATGGGGGGGGTGGGTGTGGGGGAAACCGCTAATCTCTTCACCCATTCGGGGACCCGACTTTTTCCCTGTCGGGTCTCCGGTGTCGTTGGGCCTAACATCGTGGAGCCGGCGGCGGCCTCCAATGGGAACTAACCTGAGGGTTCCAGTTGCGGAGACTGCGGACCTGCCATCGCGGAGCTGGCTGACTGGGAGGAGCAGTGGTGGCATGCGGCTGTGACCCGTCTTCGGAGATTCGGAGGCTCCGGCCGCAGGCCCGGTGGACAGGAACATCGGGATGACAATAAAAGGCATTCCATTCTATTCTATTCATTCTCTTCTATTCTCTTTGGTCACTTCTCACTCTAACCTCACATATCCCATCTCTTCGATCCGTTCCCCAGCACTGCATTTGAAGAAAGGAGGCCGACTTGTGACATTGGTCCCTAAGATTCACATGAGAGGAATAGATGGGGTAAATATCTCCCCTATTCTGTTACCCAGAGTAGGGGAGTTAAAACCCAGAGGATATAGCTTTAAGGTGAGAGGGGAAAGATTTAATAGAAATCTGAGGGGCACTGTTTTCAAACAGAGGGAGGTGGGTACATGGACGAGCTGCCAGAGGAGATAGTTGACACAGATACTACAACAGCATTTAAAAGACATTTGAACAGGGACATGCATAGGAAAGGTCTAGTGGCATATGGCCATATGCAGGCAGGTGGGACTTGTGTAGATGGGGCATCTTGGTTGGCATGGGCACGTTGGGCCTCTGTCCATGTTGTATCTCTATATCAGTGGAGGTGGGGATAGGCCATCAGGTTATTCAAGCTCAGTGCAGTCACAGAGTCAGTCATACAGCAGGGAAACAGGACCTCTGGCATAATTTGTGCATGCTGACCAAAATGCCCCATCTAAGCTCATCTCATTTACCCACATTTGGCTTATATTTCTTAATTGTTTTCTATCCATGTATCCAATCCAACCAGATGCTGCCTGGCCTGCTGAGTTACTCCATCTTTTTGTGTCTATCTTTGGTTTCAACCAGCATCTGCAGTTCCTTCCTACACAATGTCTATTAAATGTTGTTAGTATACCTGCCATAACTACTTCTGCTCAAAGTTCATTCCATATACCCACCATCCTCTGTGCGAAAAGGTTTCCCCTCAGGATTCTATTTCCCCTCTCATCTTAAACCTGTACCCCTTTAGTTCTTGATTCTCGTACCTATGAAAAGACTGTACATTCACCTTATCTATTCAGGGAACCATCCACAACAGTTGCACCGTGACTAGAGCCTGCAGTGCATCCAGAGAGAAGGGCTGGTTTATAATGATGTACTTTTAACAGTGGAGTGCTCACCTGAGGCCCTGCAAGCAGTCTTTGGATCTTGTCAATCCTGGTCCTGCCTCCCCTTCTGTCTAGAACTGACTCTGCCCCAATGTGGTGTTATCAGACTCTTGAAAATACATCTCATCTGCTGAGGGCAAAGTCCAGATCTCCCAATCTACCTCATTGTAGCACTTGCACTTTTTTGATCTGCACTTTCTTTATAACAGTAACATGCAGGTTGCACTCTCTTTTCTATTTTTGCACTACCTGTTGTAGTCATGTGGTATGTTTCTCAAAGTTTCTCACTTGGTACAAGTGGCTGTTACAAACCAATAGGACATAGAACGGTACAACACAGGAACAGGTCTCTTCAACCTGGAATGTCTGTGACAAATGCAATGTCAAGTTAAACAAATCTCTTTTGCCTGCGTGTGCTCAGATCCCTGTGATTTCATGTGTCTATTTAAAAGGCTTTTAAATGCCACTATTATATCTGCCTCCACCACCAGCCCTGGCAGTATATTCCACCACCCTCAATGTAAAAAAGTTGCTCTGCACATTTCCTTTAAACTTGACACCTTCATCATGGGAATAAGGTTGTGATTGTCAACCCTACCTGTTTCTCGTGATGTTATATACCATCAGGTCCCTCCTCAACCTTTGATGTTCCAAAAAAAGCAATCCAAGATTATCCAACCTCTTTTTATTGGCAATACCCTCCACTCAAGGCAACATTCTGATAAACCTTTTCTGCGTCCTCTGTACTACCATTATCAATTCCAGCTCTTCATATTTCCTTCCTTAGTACACGAGGCCAGATTGGGTTATACACTGTAAGCTAATGTTAGCTCTTTTAGTGTTCTGCTTGCTTCTATGTGGGACCAGAGGAATAAGAATGTTTCTCTGAGCTGCTTGAACGAAATCTTGGGATTTCTTAAACGTTCTTCTTGTTTGTTATGTTCTGTCAAGCCACCTTCTGCTCCCTTACCTGGCCAGTGGTCCATGCTAGTGATCACCTGCTGCAAGAGATCACACTCGCAGTCCAGATGGAGCTTCCAGCAGCGTGGATGGGAGTCTGAGCACCAGCATGCAGGTAGATATAAAGTTTCATCAGCCTGACCTCCCCACTCCCAGCACACCGCCTTGAAAATTAATATCTTAAGCTAAACCCCTGATGCTGCAGTAACAAAATAGAACAAAATGAGGTATCATGCATTTTGGTATCCGGCTATGAGAAGTGCCACAGGGTGTTTGTAATCTTGTTGGAGCATCATCACAATTCTGCTCGGGGAAAAAAAAAATCAAGAAACCAAACTTCCTTTTCTTTTCTAATGATGTGCTATATGTCTTTGCTTTTCCTGAAATTAATGGCCTGTTACTTAAATCACATTCTCAGACTTCACATATGTGAAGCCATACATTCATATAGATTCATTAGTGGGTCACCAATAATTGAAAAATGAAACCTTTTTACAATTTTCATTTGTTAAAAGAACCATTTCCTAACTTTAATTTCTACGAGATATCTATAGAGTTGATGTTGCTCTCTGTTTATTGTTATTACTTACACAAACCAAAAGAATGGGCAAAAAATAAAGCTATCACCTCATTATGAGAAAGGAAATGCATTACATTTTTCTTGACGCAGTCTCTAGACCATTAACACTGACTGCTTAGGGCACAGCTTTGCTTAAGGAAGTCTAGTTCATAATATTAACTCATTGTAACTTCTCTCCCTTTGGAAAAGGAATGGAAATAACATTAATTCATTTGTGCATGGGATAATTTATATTGCCAAGCAAATCATAAACCAGAAATACTTTGAAAGGCTTAAAACATTTCTAACAAAGTGTTACACAATGGCACTTTAACCTGTAAAATTACCATACTCAAATCCTCGATTATAAAATGTAAAACTGCAGGGAAAAGCAACAGGCAAGATCTGCGATTCAAAGAAAATCATAACTCTGGAAAAATGGAAGATATCAGTTCACTGACTTTCATCCTGGACAAGGATCATTTCCATTGAAGTGTCTGAGCCCTTACAAAATGCGTGTCACCTCAGTGAGGAATTCATAGTCATTTGTAGTTCCTAACAAATCCTCATTTTAGCATCATCAGTTTGAAGAAGGGTCGTGACCCGAAACGTCACCCATTCCTTCTCTCCAGAGATGCTGCCTGTTCCACTTAGTTACTCCAGCATTTTGTGTCTGTCTCATTTTAGCATAATTGCTTTGGCAAAAGAGGTGAGTTCTTTATTGCAGCAAATATTCAGTGGGTGGTGGATGGTTGTACATCTTTCTCTCCACCAGTTCTCACTGACCTGCTGAGTTTTTCAAACAGGTTCCATTTTAATTAAATGTCACTCCATGTGAACTCTGGAAACTGAAGAGACAATTGGTGAGGACAGCAACGACATTTCAGTGCTAATGATACAATTGGTCTGGTGCAGTCTATTGGCATAATCCTAATCGCATTGAAAAGTTTTGTCAGTTTGGACAATGTTCTTGCTTTTAAATGGATGCTCTACACCACTTAATAACTGTGATGTTGGCTATGGTTTTCATTTATTCTGAGTGTTAAAGCATACATTCCTTTCTATACAGTATATTGTTGAAATTGCCAACATAATCAGACTTGTGCCACCCTGGTCATTCCTTCTTCTCCCTGCCCTCTGCCCTGTTCAACAAAAGCACCAGAGATTCGAAAGTGCACACCACCAAACTCAGGAACAGCTTCTTTTTCTCTGTATTAAGGCTTTTGAATGCTCTTTCCATAAGCTAGGATGCTGCCTGATTCACTTCCACCCCATTGTGGATATTGGGCACGGTCTCGGTGGGCTGCAGAGCCTGTTTCCACGCTGTATCTCTAAAGTCTAAAACAACTAACCCCTGCCATAGGGTGCCCCGCTGCATCATATACAGCACTTCAAACAGTGACTCCTTCCACCACCAGCCCATTATAACCACTGTATCATTTACAAACTGCACTGCAGTTTCATACCACAATGGCTTAGCAACAGTTCCCCAATTCAAAACTTTGACAACTAACGACAAGAATAGTAAACGCATCGGATCTTCAACATCTGCATATATCACTCTAAATCGCATACCATCCCGGTTTGATGATTCATTTACGTTCCTTCATCATTGCAGAGTCTATGTCCTAGAACTTGCTGTCCAACTTCACTGTTGTAGTACACTCAGCAGAGGATTGCAGAGCTTCAAGTATGCGCTTGAATGCACAAGAATCACCACCTTCTATGACTTTGCCTGTGAAACCCTGATCCTGCCAATATAACATTAACAATGTCAACACACCAATCATCAAACATAGCATATATATTAAAAGATGAAAGATGGCATACATTTATGTTGCTAAGTCAAGCATTGAGCCCAACCTATCCTATAATAACAGAGTAAATATAACCAAAAATTGAAAAACTGGATCTTGAGATATTTAACAATTAATTTGCTCTAGTAATGCTTCTAATTTTCCAAACATGGTTCAAAACATACAACATTTCCAGTTGGACATATGTTTATTTAGTCTATTCTTTTTTGTTAAATATTTTTATTAGACGTAAGTACATATTAATAGAATATACTTCTCACATACATTCGTAATATTATTAATATTAACAATTATGTCTTATATATTTCTATACTTTTTTTTGCAGGTAAGAAAAGATAGAGAAAAATAAAGTAAGAATAGGAAATCAACAATAAAGAAATGAATGGAGTATTAAAAAAGTTATCCATCATTGGAGATATATCCATGATTTGTTATACGTGATTCTTCATCTATTTCATTATTCAGGCTTCAGTCAAGCTCTCGTACCGAGCCATTTTGACCCTTTAGATATTCAATAAATGGAGACCATATTCCTCTGAAAAGATCCAACTTGTCCAATAGGACAAGCCTTAATCTTTCCAGATGAAGTGTCTCCGACATTCCTGTTATCCACATTTTGAGTGTGGGGGATGTAGGACCTTTCCAGAATTTCAATATTAATTTCAATATTAAACTGTAATCAATAAAAATTCTTTGATTCGTTGTTATTATTTGATCTGTTTCTAATATTCCCAGTATTATTAACTTTGAGTCAGGGATCAGATTCATATTAACAACACCAAAATTATCTTAAATATTTCTGTCCAAAATGTAGTTATTTTTACACAATTTGTAAATGAGTGCGTTAAGTTAGCTTCTAAGTGCTGACATGTATCACATAGGGCAGATACATTTGAAAAAATACTATATGGTTTGGATTTTGAATAATGTAGTCTATGTAATATTTTAAATTGTATAAGGGAGTGTCCAGCATTTAACGAGCAGTGGTGTATATGTTGTAGACTTTCATCCCATATTCCAGGTCTAATAATTTGACCTAATTCATTTTCCCATGATTGCCTATATATTTCTGTCATTGGGACGACGTTTTCCAGTAGAATATTATAAATAAATGATATTATTTTTTCTGTGTTCGGGTGTTTATTTAGGCATTCATCTAAAATTTCTGTCTTTCTATTTCTAATTTCCTGTATGTTTGCTTTTACATAGTCTCTAATTTGTAGATATCTAAAGTAATCTTTGGAATGTAATCCATAAATTTGTTGTAATTCTTGAAATGAAAGGAAAGAATTTTCCCTGTAGAGATCTCCCATCTTATTAATTCCATAGTTTTTCCATTGTAAAAAACCTTTGTCCATCATTGAGGGTTTAAATGTAACGTTATTTACAATGGTGAGGGCTAGTGGTATACATTCCAATTTTAGTGTTTTCTTTATTTGTTTCCAGATACGTATTCCACTTTCTATTATAAGGTTTTCACTATAGGTTTTCTTACCTATTTTAATATTGGGGAATAAAATTTAACTAATTTCAAAAGGCGAACAATCTTCTTTTTCCATTTTTAACCAGGTTGGTTGTTTATCTGTCTCTACTAACCAAAAATTCATATTTTTAATATTAACTGCCCAGTAATAAAACATAACGTTTGGTAGTGCGAGACCTCCATTTATTTTTGGTTTACATAAATGTTTTTTGTTTATTCTGTGGCTCTTATAATCCCAGATAGAATCAACCTTCTTAAAAAAATTTTAGGAAGATATACCGGAATCAATTGGAAAAGATATAGTAATTGCGGGAGAAAAATCATTTTTATTGCATTAATGTTACCTAGCATTGAGATAGGTAATGTTTTCCAATATAAACTGTTCTTATTGAATTTATTCAATAAAAGTGGAAAATTGGATTTAAATAAAGAATCAAATCTTTTTGTTACATAAATTCCAAGATATTTGATTTTTTTGTTTGCTATCTTAAAAGGAAATTGTTGTAGTATATGTAAGTTATTTACCATTATTGGCATAAGTTCACTTTTATTCCAATTAATACTATATCCTGAAAAATAATCCAAATTTTTGATATTAATTTTAGTAAATTTGGGATACTAATTTCTGGCTTTGTATTAAAGTAATACATCATCCGCATATAAAGAAATTTTATTTTCAGTATCTCTGGTGTCATATCCATATATTTCAGGATGTAATCTCACCCGTTGAGCTAATGGTTCTATTGCAAGTGCAAAACATAGTGGGGATAATAAAGGACAACCTTGTCTGCAGCCTCAAATAGATTTAAATTTAGTTGATAGCATTTGATTTGTTATTATTATAGCTGTTGGATTAGTGTATAATAATTTAACCCAAGTAATAAATTTCTCTCCCAACTTAAAAGTTTCCATAACCGAAAACAAATAAGACCATGCCACCTGGTCAAAAGCTTTCTCCGCATCTAACAAAATAATTACTAGGCCTTTATTAATAGCTCTTTTTGAATATATAATATTGTATAATCGTCTCAAGTTATATGAGGAATATCGTTTTGGTACAAATCCTTTTTGATCGGGGTGAATTAATTTATTAATAACTGTACTTAGTCATTGTGCTAATATTTTGGTTAGTATTAGTTAGTATTTGGTTAGTATTTTGGTTAATATTATCTTTTGATCAGTATTTAAAAGAGCTATAGCCCTATATGATCCTGGGTCATCCAGGTCTTTGTCTATTTTAGGTATAAGTGTTATAATAGATTCATTTAACATTTCTGGTAGTTTCTGGTGAGTATAAATGTATTCATAGAGTATCTTCAGACGTGGTGCAATCAGATCATAAAATGTTTTATAAAATTCCGGGCCTATACTATCTGGTCCCGGTGTTTTACCGTTTTTTAATGATCTGATAGATTCTTCGATTTCTTTTACTGAAATTTTCCAGCATTTAATGATTCTCTATTTTGTGAATCCAACCCATTCAGATTACATTTTTTTTAAATGCTTCTATTCCTATCCTGTTTTCTGTTGTTTTAGCTGAATATAAATTTTTATAATATTGTAAATATCTCTCATTAATTTCTTTAGGTTGTTGTTAATGGATTCACCATTATATGATTTAATCCTATGGGATTATTTTTTCTCCCTCCATCTTTCTTAATGAACGAGCAAATAGTTTTTGAGGTTTATCTCCCAAATTCAAATTGTAATTGTTTAGTGTATTGGTAGAGTTTTACACTTGATCTGAGTATATTTTATTTAATTTATATTTCAGTTGCAGCGATTTTATTTATGTGTTGTTATGGTATGGATTTAGCAGCGTTCTCTGTGTCTAATTGTTTAATCTCTTTTTCCAATTCTGTTGTTCCCTCGATTCTTTTTTATTATAAAATTGCTTGAGAAGAAATCATAATTCCATGGGCATATGCTTTTAAAAGTTTCCCATAATAGGGGAAGAGGATATTTCGGTTATCATTTATTTCAAAGAAAATCTTGATCTGTTCTATATAATATATTCTGAGTTGCTTTGTTTTTTTTAATTGTGGTATTAAATCTCCATTGTCCCCGTTTTTCCGTTTTACCATTTATTTTAATCATAAATGTTAAAGGTGCGTGGATCTGAGATTATAATATTATGGTATTTTGAATTGTAAGGAGTGAGATAAATTTAGCGTCAACAAAAAATAATCTATTCTTGAATAGGTTTTATGTACAGGTGAATATAATTAATATTCTTGTCAGTTGGGGTTTTCTACTTCCAAACATCTTTAATGTTTACTAGTATATCCATATATGCATTTAATAATAGGTCACTGGAATGGGATTTGGTTTTCCTTTGTCTTGTGGATCTGTCTAAATATTAATCTAATGTACAATTTAAATCTCCTCCAATTATTAAGTTATGTTGTGCTATTTCCGGGATGTTGTTAAATATTTTTTTTAAAAACAGTGGACTATCAAAGTTTGGTCCATACACATTGACAAGAATCATTTTTTGTGCATTTAATTCTCCTAGTACAATAATGTATCTGCCGTCATTATCAGTTACAGTTGATGTATGTTTGAATAAAGTGCCTTTACGAAATAATATTGCTACGCCTCTTGATTTGTGTGTAAAAGAAGAATTATATGTTTTATCTATCCATTTAGCTTTCAGCCTATGCTTTTTTAAATGTGATCCTTGAATGAAAATCACATCAGCTTTAATTGCTTTTAAATGTGCTAATACTTTACCTCTCTTACCTTTAACGTTCCAGCTACAAAACGTTATTCCTTCATTTCCCGTATTCATTTTTAAATCTTGCATCTTTTGTCTATGGGGGTGTATAATAGAGCCAATGGTTCAGTTTGACAGACCCAACCTTACACCCGAACTCTGAATAGACAAATTTTAAAACCCTTGAATGTCTCTCATGTGTATATCTCCTATGATCCAATTTGTAACTTCATTCAAACTGAAAATAATAATGATAGTTTAAAATAGAAAAGAAAAGAGGATAGGTTAAAAAATTAGTATTGTGCACAAAGAAGGGAAAAAACTACATTTAGTATTAGTGTAGTTAGTGCTAGCCATACTAGCATGGCTAACCATCTACCGACTTCTGTAGTTGATGTTGCGAACTTAACCGGCCCTTTATTTCTTGGAATTTCAATTCCATAGCAATATTTTACCGGGGGTTCCAATTGTTGGAAATGTGAGGATACAAATATTTAAAACTTGTTTGAAAACCTAATAAAAAAAAAATAAAAAAATTTTTTTAAACGAATAGAAAGGAAAAAATGAAATAAAAATGAAAATTACTAGTAAAAAAGAGTGAAGGTTTCCAAAGAGGACAAATGAAATCAAACTCTATATTTGACTCTAATCATTCCATTATAAGTAAACATTAGTCATTAGTGATAATTATTAATTCGGATTAGTAAAGATACCACGGTAGTATTTATTAGTTATTTGTATTATTAGTGCAGTTATACTAATTATTAGTATCCATGGGAGAGTTTCCAATCCACATCTTTCTCCAGCTGCCTTAGTCACCATGTCAATTCCATCCAGTCCTGCAAAGTCAGTTTATTCAATGGTGAGGGATCAAACATCCTCTCAAGCCTTAATCTTCTGAGAAAAGTCCAATGCTTCCACAGGATTGGTGAAAACATGTTCCTTCTTGTTGTAAGTGACTCTTAGGGTGGCTGGATAGCTCAGACCATATTTCAAATTCTCCACTTCCCACAGGATACTTTTGGTTTCATTAAAAGCTTTTCGTTTCCTGGAGACCTCTGCTGAATAGTCTCGATAAATACTGATCCTGTGTCCTTCAAATGCAAGACTTCTGTTTCTTGATGTTTTTTGCATTACCTCCTCCAAGACGTGGTCGTACTGTACTTTTATTATCATTTGGCTTGGGGGAGCATTTGGTCTTGTCTGACGTCTCATCACTCTATGTGCTCGGGCTAGTAAAGGCTTTTGATCCAGAGATAAAACTTTTTGCAATAAATTTGCAGTGAATTCTCGGGGATCTTGATCTTTCTCTTCCCCTTCTGGAATACCTGCAATTCTTAGGTTCTGTCTTCTCTGGCGACCTTCCAATTCAGTACATTTCTCAGTTATTTTGCCCAGTAATTCAATTAGATGTTGATTTTCTGTAATAAGCTTTGTTTTACTTCGGAGTCACGTGAGTGACTACGTGAAGAACCCGCCTCACGGTGGCAACGGCATGACGTCAACGCTGACGGCGGAAGGAGGAGCTGCAGTAAGGAGCAGCTCCTCGCAGCGGTCGGAACGGCCCGCAGGTAAGTGCAGTTAGATCGGGGCGTTTTTTAGGTTACGCTGGGTGGCTCCAGCAAACGAAACCAAAAGTAAAATTTAGAGCCACGTTAACGTGCTGATTGAGCACAGATTATTAAAGAAAAATGGAGAAATTCGGGAAAGAAGTTTTCGCGGGTTAAAAAGATCTTTCCGGGGGGGTTGAAAGTAAAAATACGGGACGCGAAGTTTAGTGCGGACCCGGTTCTGATTACCGTTGGCCGCCGATTTACCGATAGTGAGTTTCCAGATTCTCCAGAAATAATAACCACGGAGGAAAAATGTTCCTAAAAAAATGCAAAAAGAAATCTGAGAGGCCCGTGGTTTCTGATGACTCTGATACTGAAAGACCTCCAGACAATAAAACTATGTGGCTAAAAAAGGAGCATATGGAGAAAGTTCTCCAAACAATTATGAGACAAGGGTCACAGTACCCAGATGAATCCCAAAAAATCCCTGAGGGGTTTGAATAATGATGATATGGCTGTGGGCCAAGTTGGGAATATGATACTCCGGGGACCCAGGATTTGGGCTGGAAGAAGTTTCATGGGGTGATATCCCAATTGATTTAGGGCTGCAGAAGGCAGACCCTGCTGGTGGTTATATGGCTTTTGAAAGCACACCACAAATGTAAAAAGAAAAGGCCTAATGTGCCTGGGATAGCACAAGAATTTTGCTATACCTGAAGGAAGTGGTGAGGCTATGGAGAAAACCTAGCTGCAAACATAAATTATATGGTATCTCACCAACTTCACAATTCTGTGATGAATGAAACATCAGAATTATATAAAGCTCCAAGAAATTGTGCCTCATTGGAAGTGCCTACGGTGAATCCGATGATATGGACGTCTATGACTCCAAGTATGGAGAGCCCAAGAAGTGAAGTTTCAAAAGGTGCTCAAATTAATTTCTGCTGCCATTACGGCCTATGGGCAGGCAAATGGAGAATCTGGAAATGGAAAAGATTCAAAAGGATACTTTGGGCTTATTGTGTAATTCGTTCTATGAAATTAATTGTATGAGGAAAATGGCGATTCGGCCCAATATTTCACCCTAGGTTTGCAAGCCTGTGTCAAGAAAGTGGTGTTCAAGGCTCGTGAGTATTTGTTTGGAGAAAATCTGCCGAAACAGCTGAAAGAGTTGGATGAAGAAAGCTAAATATTTTAGCAATGTTAAACCTTTTGTCTTTGGACAAAGAAGGGTTTTTTTCGACCCGAAGGGGTTTCGATTTTCGTTATAGAGGCAGAAGTTTGTCATGGAAAATACTATCGTGCTGTGCAGGCGAGTGCTTCCCTGTATCTCGGGAAGAAGGAGACCACCACGCTCATACGGAGAGGTATTAAAGACTTATATCCTTAAAGAAACTGTGGATGACTCTCCAGCTGGAGGGAGATTGCAAAAATTTTATAATGCCTGGCTTAACATTACTTCTGATCGATATGTATTACAAAGCAGTTTCGGGAGCCATTATTATTTTTAAAGAAGGGGTTAGTCCTCCTGTACAGAATAAACCTGCTTATGCTTATGTGTTTTCTGCAGAGGAAAGAATGGAGATTAATGTGGAAATTGACAAATTATCTGGAAAAGGCGTAATTGAAAAGACTTATGAACATAAGCATCAATTTGTCTCTAATATATTTCGAAGAGATAAAAAAGATGGTGGTTGCAGAATTATTCTGGACCTTACAGATCTAAATAAGTTTGTAGAATACAAAACATTTTAAGATGGAGACATTCAGTACTGCAAAATATCTTATCTCAGCAGGGTGTTATATGGCTAAGATTGATTTGAAGGATGCCTATTATTCTGTAGCAATTCATCAAATTCTTCAGGAGGTACTTAAAATTTATTTGGCTGGGACAATTTATGGCAGTTTTAAAGCTTTACCAAATGGATTGAGTTCGGCTCCTAGACTCTTTACAAAACTGTTGAAACCAGTTTTAGCCCAATTAAGGAGCACAGAAACACATTGTTATGGCTTATTGGATGATATTCTGATCATTAATGATACTCAAGAGTCAGCTGAGCACTCAGTTTCAGTTACTAAAGCTTTGTTTGAAAAGCTAGGGTTCTTGATTCATCCAATTAAGTCCAGCTGCAGCCAGCACAAACAATTAACTTTTTGGGGTTTGTAATTAACTCAGTGACTATGTTAGTTACTTTGCCAACAGAGAAGGCCAATGACATTTTTGATGACTTGTAATTACCTCATTCACAAACCTATCCCTCATCCGAGAAGTGGCGAAAACCCATTGGTAAACTGGTAGCAGCATTTCCGGCAGTGGAATTTGGTCCATTACATTATCAAAATCTTCAAATGGACAAAATAAGGGCTCTCAAAGAGAAGGGGCAGGTCACTTTGACAGGCCTATGCAATTAACAAAAGATGCCGTGTTGGAATTACAATGGTGGGTTGAAAATGTCCCACAAGCTGCTAAGAATATCATGATTGAAACAGCCTGAAATGGTTTTACAAACGGATGCTTTAGTGCTCTCGGATGGGGGCTACAGATTCATCCTCCAGTTGTGGAGGTAGATGGAAAGCTCAAGAAGAAGCGTTTCTTCAAGCTTATGGTATTAACTATTTGGAGTTATTGGGTGCTTTTTATGGACTTAAAGCATATTGTTGTGCTAAACAAGGTCTACTTGTGTTTAATACAGTTAGACAATAAAACGGCTGTTGCATACATTAATCACATGGGGGGAGTTAGATCAGTATCATGTGATTGTCTGGTCAATGAGATATGGCAATGGTGTATTGGTCGCCAAATATGGATTTCAGCAAGCTACATTCCAGGTAAGGGACATGTGGTAGCAGATGAAAGGTCCAGGATTTTTAAAGATAATACGGAATGGATGCTTAAGCCAGCTATATTTAAGAATATTGTGAACCGATTTGGGTTGCAGGAATTGATTTGTTTGCATCTAGGCTTAATCATCAATTGCCTACTTATGTGTCTTGGGGAACACGATCCAGATGCAGTAGCAGTAGATACTTTTTCATTACACTGGGGAAAGATGTTCTTTTATGCTTTTCCACCATTTGCTTTGATTCAGAGATGCCTGAAGAAGATTAGAACAATATTCTGCTTCTGGATTGTTGGTAGTTCCAAATTGGCCAAACTCAAACCTTGGTTCCCAGTAATGCTGAATTATGATTAAAGAACCATATATGTTCGATTCCTAACTGTAGTGATATCTTGACTAATCCGGTAACTAAAGAAATTTACCCATTGTATGCATATATGAATTTATTAATCTGCAGGTTTTGTCCAGACCACTACAGGAGCTGGGATTGTCGGACAAAACTATGGAAGTTATAGTCGCATCATGGCGAGATAGCACACAAAAGCAATATATGAAACATATTAAGAAATGGGAAGACTTTTGCACACAGTCAAATATTTCTTATGATACTGTAAATATTGCAAATGTTTTGGAATTCCTTGCCAATTTGCATTTTGAGCAACATTTTAAGTTACAGTGCCATTAACACTGCACGCAGTGCCTTGTCGTCCTATTTAGGACTTATGAATGATCAGAGATCAATTGGGTCGCATCCATTAATTATCTAGATTCATGAAAGGAATCTTTAATATTAATCCACCCAAACCAAGATACACAGAGATTTGGGATGTGAGCATTGTACTTACGCTACTTAGACAATGGACTCCAATTGAAGGGTTGACATTGGAAAGATTGACATTGAAATTAATTATGTTAATGTCACTGGTCTCAGCTCAAAGAGTGCAAACTTTACAAAATGTTGCGTTTAGGACTGTATGCATGTGACTACAGATAATGTTGTGTTCTAATGTTTACGATCTGATCAAACAAAGCAGACCAGGGAGATCTGGAACAAAGGTAACCTTTCAAGCTTATCATATTGATCCTACTTTGTGTGTGGTTAAACATTTGAACCAATATATTAAAGTTACTGACACCCTTCGAGGAAATGAAAAAAACGTTAATGGTTACGCACAAAAAACCACACACAAAAGCTTCAGTTCAAACTATCTCAAAATGGTTGAAACAGGTGTTGGTTTTTAGCGGGAGTAGACACTGATGTGTTCAAATCTCACTCCACCAGGGCGGCAGCTACGTCCGCGGCGAAGGGGCGGGACGTACCTCTCGAGCATATTTTAAAAGTCGCAGGGTGGAGTAAAGAAGAAACTTTTTCAAAGTTCTACAATAAACCTGTTCACACTATGACAAGCTTTGGACACGCGGTGTTGGGAGCACTATAATCACCTGCTTTGTTTACTATTAATTGCTATAATCAGTTGTGTAGTCACTTCTATCTTTTATCGCTGGTAATCATTTCCCTCAGATATAAGGAGGGTTATTATATGGTCTTTAAACCATTAAAAAAGTTAATTGTGAAATGATCTAACATTAGTCTGGTTTCTCATGTATGTGTTTACTTAGCCGGACTGTCGTACGGATTAATTCCACGACATAAAAAAACACAGAAAGCTTTAAAATCTTCACGTAGTCACTCACGTGACTCCGAAGTAAAATAGTAAGATTAAACGAGAACTTACCAGTTCGAAGTTTGATCGTTATTTTATGAGGAGTTACGATGAGGGATTACGTGCCCTCCACTCCCGCCCTCATAAAATAAATGATCAAATGGTAGTTCTAAGTCTTTTTATGAAGCCTTACTATGTTACTCCGGCTTTTGGTGTTCTGTGTTTTTCATGCCGCTGCTTTGAAGTATGCCGTTGCCAGCGTGAGGCGGGTTCTTCACGTAATCCCTCATCGTAACTCCTCATAAAATAACGATCAAACTTCGAACTGGTAAGATCTCGTTTAATCTTACTATTTTAGTTTATTCTTATTATTACATAAACTGAGATACAGTGAAAAGCTTGTTCTGTCTGCTAGCCAGTAAAATTGTACGAGTACAATAGCTCCTCTTCTATTACGCCACACAGAGAGTTGCCACATTCTGGCACCATCTTGCAACATCAAAGCCTCTGAACAGTCCAATCTTGGCCTAAAGAGTTATATAAATTCTGATTGTCAATTTAAGGCCCGATGCCCTGGCAACACTAGATCGAGAATGTAGGAGTTGGCCTGGCCAGCGTAATGCCATTAGCTCCTTCCATTCACTCACCCGGCTGTTGCAAAAAACACAACAACCCACGACCACCACAAATGCACCTTCCGTCACCTCCAGCAACCGCTGCGCCCCCTCCCCACCCCTACTTCCATGCACCAAGGCCAACATGACTCATTACCCAACATGATCGCAGAAAATGGACCCCTTTCCAAGGATGAGGGAGGTGAGTGCATGGACCGCTCACAGCCACGGGCCTACCCCATTACTGATAATTACTGAGATGAGCAACTAAATGGCCTTTAATAAAACACCCTGATGATTATGGGCCTGTCCCACTTAAGCGACTTTTTTGGCGACTGTAGGAGACTATGGAGACTATGTCACAACATGTTCGCGGGTGATTGCCGGGAGTCGCCTTCATGGTCGTGAGGACTTCCGCATTCTGGGTACTAGTCGCAGCCTCATTATGGTCGCCGTGAATTTTTCAACATGTTGAAAAATTTGCGGCGACTAGAATGAAGCCACTTGGAGAGTAGCGAGAATTCACGAGGTGTAGGTGGGTCGCCAGGAGGTCCTAATGGGTTGCCAGGAGTTTGAAGGTTCTTGGAGGTCCTCGTAGGTTGTAGCCAGTGCTGACAGGTGAATTTCAGTGGCTCATTGGGAAAAAAATGTAAGCAGTAGCTTTCAGAACCAAGGATAACCGACCGGCAATGTTAATGTCCGCCGAGCTTCACAGCCTTGTATCTCTGGCTTCTTAAATGTTGTCTCCATTCCTTCTCTCCCCGCTTCCCCCCCCCCCCCCTCATATTTAAAGGACTTACCGCACACTGTGCTTTAGCTGTCTTTTTACAGCGCCAAGCTTCCTGTTCATCGCGGTGTGTGTCCGTTTCACCATGGCTTTGCACTGTGTGAATTTTTTAGACAGCACTCCCCCCGCTTGCCCTTTCCCCCGTCTGCATAACGGGCTGGTGAAAGAAGCAATGCATTTGTGTGTGTGTGTATGTTCCACTCTGACATTCACCGTTCCAGTTGCCGGTTTTTCAGGCGACTGTCGGCAACTTGACAGTCGCCAGCAGTCCGCTGAAAAATCGCATAAGTGGGACCGGCCGATTAGTAATCATAAGACAAATATAGCTCGCATTTTTATCCATTTCTTATTTCTTATTTCTGAAATAAATAAATAATGTAGTCATTGTGAAACTCATGTCAAATAGTGTGCTTTTTATTTAAAGCAATGTGCTTATTATTATATTCAATGAACTTCAACCTCCAATGATAGAAAACTAAATGATAATTAGTGAATCAAAAAAAGACCTCTTTTCATAAACAAGTGGCTGTCAGCTTGCTTTGTGACACAATATGATTTATGAACACGTCTGAATAACATATATAACATATAACATATAACAATTACAGCACGGAAACAGGCCCTCCCTGCCCTTCCAGTCCGTGCCGACCATTTATCTCTTGCAAGAAAGTAATAATTATTGACTGATTTCTGTGATTTATTCTGCTGCACAAATAATGTTTTCTTCTTGAAAATACAACCATTGGATAACCAGAGCAATTCTGATTCATGAGGATGTTTTTATGCTCATTTATCATACTGACCAAAGGGATTTTTCTCTCGATGTTTGGAAAGATAGAGTTATCAACCAGATTTTGGACACTGAGATAATCATTGAAGAGTGCAGGAAGGTGGAATTGAATGAAAAGATCAGCCTCTATCTCTTCAAGTGCTGGAGAATGGCTTACTGATGTTATTAATTGCATCCTTATGTTTATCCAATGAATTTCCCTGTGAAGGATCTTTTAGTTTCCATTGGTTACTTTCACAAAATTGTACACTGTAAATTCTACATCTGCATCTGAAACCATGTGGATCATGTTTATTTCTTTTTAAAAGAAAAGCTCACCCTTGATTTTACAGCCCAAATTTAGAAATACATAAACAATACATATCCTATACAATGACTTTGAAATATGCAACAGATGTAAGTTCTACAGTTATCATCTGTAAAATAATCAAGATAGGCAGTGGGAGAAAAAATACTTTATTCTGTCATTCTAATAGCTTACAAAATGTCATCTTGTAAATGGATATTTTGCGAGCGTTTTTATGAAAGGATTACCAATTATTATATTCCAGAGGTACATAGAACATAAAACAGGAACAGGCCCATCAGCCCACATTGTATGTGCCCAACACAATGCCTTGTTCAGTTAATGAAAAAAAAGTACTGCTATGAGTAAAATAGTAAGATTAAACGAGAACTTACCAAGTTTGAAGGTTGATCTTTATTTTACGAGGAGTCACAGTGAGGGATTTCGTGAAGTCCCCGCCAGCACGCATGCGCGACATCCTTCAAAGCAGCGGTGTGGAATCACAGAACGCATCATGACTGAAAATAGTAGGATGAAGAACGTAGAACTTCCCAGTTGACCTTATGATAGAGGGTGGGAGCGGAGGGCACGAAATCCCTCACCACAACTCCTCATAAAATAAAGATCAACCTTAGAACTTGGTAAGTTCTCGTTTAATCTTACTATTTTACTTCGGAGTCACATGAGTGACTTTGTGAAGATTTCAAAGCCGTGTGATTTCACGCCCTGGACAACGTCCATGCTATCACACTGCCGCAATCCTGATGGAAGAAGGCTGTTAATGCAATTCAGTCGAAACAGGCTGAAAAATAATGCATATTTATTAACCAAATAATAATAAACAAATAACCCCTAACTCGGGGACAAACATTCACTGAGCGGCTCCCAGCACATCTTCTGTGAATGTCGCGGGGGCGACCAGTGATTTATTGTAGAACCTTTGGAAGGTTGCTTCACTGGCCCAGCCCGTGGTGGCGAGGATGTGGTCCATGGGCACCTCCATGGCCCTCGCCGCTGATGTGGATGCAGCCCTAGTAGACTGAGATTTTAAAAATGTTAGTAACGACTCCTGCTATACCCAACACCGCCCTGAACCACCTGGCGATAGTCTGTACAGTCACCCGGTGATGCGGAGGTTTGTGGCTGATGAGGAGCCCTTGCTCCTTCTTCCTGATGGTTCTTGTAATTCGGATGTAGTGGTGGAGATGGGTGACTATGCAGAGGGTGGCATCAGTAGGGTATGCCCGAAACTCCAACTGCAGCCTATGAGCCCCAGGCCTGAGCTGCTTCAATAATTCCTGGACAAAGAAATTTTTTTTTTTTTTCACAAATAAACTGTGGGGTGGAGACCATGCTATCCAGCCACAGCTTTTGTAAGGCCTGAACTCGTTGAGCTGTAGTCACTGCCATCAGCACCACCACTTTGAGGGTGAGCTGTTTGAGTGGTAACTCGGTCATTGGAGATCAGCTCCTCAGTAGGGTCAGCACGATCCCTACATCCCAGGTGAAGGTGTTGGGCCGTGGAGGGTTGGTGTTAAACACACCCCTCATGAATTTAGACACCAGGTGGTTTGAGCCTATACCTATGTCCAGGTATGAGGATAGTGCATTCCTGGCGCTGTTGATGGCACTGTAGCTAAGGCCAGAATCGAAATGAAGGCCAGCTAGGAATTCCAGGACATCAGGGATTGTTGCCGTGTTGGAAGTCGCGTTGGTACGAGAGCAGAATGCCTCCCACTTCCTGATCTGTGTGAGGTACTGCCTCCGGGTTGATACTCGGCATGATGCTGAGATGAGTTCCATGGCTCGTGGTAAGATGCCCGCCTTGACGAGTGGTCTTTTTAGAACCTGCAGGCCAACAAGTTTAGGTGCCATGGCATGGGTGACTGTCCCCCGCAATGGGGTGTGTAATTAATTTGGGGTGCTTCCCAATCGGAAGCCATGGCTGTTTCAAAATTTTACGGACCATCGGGTACCATGGCTGTGTAGGCCAGTCGGGAATGATCAATATGCCAGTTGCAGAGTCCAGTTTAATTTTCTGCAATACCCGACTGATGAGGCAAAATGGGGCAAATGCGTAGCAAAACCATTTACCCCAATGGATAGAAAACGCATCCATTGCTATTGCCCCAGGGTCTGGTTCCCAAGACACCCATCGATTTGGTATCTGATGGTTCACACCTGGACGCAAAGAAGGTCACTATCTGGGGTCCCATTGTGAGCTATAATGTCTCCAAAAATTTGGGGGTTCAACATCCACTCGATGTTGTCATTGAATACTCGTGACCTGGTGTCCGCCACTGCATTAAGCTTCCCTGGCAAATAGGTCGCTGTAATCCAAATATTTCTCTCGATGCACCAGTGCCAAATTGTGTTTGCCAATTCATCACAAGATAGCGACCTGATACCAAAACATATGATTGATATAAGCCACCACCGTTGTGTTATCTATTTGGAGGCGGACATGTAAGTCCCGTGAGTTAGTACAGTAAGCCCGCAGTCCATGGAAAACCCCTAACATCTCAATATAATTTATCCCGTGCGACTGAAGGAGGTTAGACTCATGAGAGTCCCATCTGCCACCACAACTGGACATGGTGTCAGTTGCACCCCAGCCTTGTGCGCTTGCGTCAGTCTGTAGCACGATGAATGGGTTGCTTACTATGATGGGTCTGTGACACTCGCTAATATTGTCAATCCACCATTGTAGCTCGGCTCTAGCCTTTGGTGGTAATCGGATTGGTCGATCAAAGTGCCCAGCATTTGCTTTTAATGCTGCAATCTTTGTTCTTTGTAAAATTTGGTAATGTAACGGGCCGAATTGCGCATCTGAGAATGTAGCTACCAGCTTCCCTATTTCTTTTGCCATTTGCCGGATGGTCGGTACCCTGGCGCAAGCAAGGCTGTGGCACGCTTCTTTTATAGCGATAGCTTTGTTGGTTGGGATGGTGATCATCATTAAGGCTGTGTCTAGGATGAACCCCAGATAATCCATAATTGGAGAGGGGTGCAGTTTAGACTTGTCTGGATGGATTACAAATCCTAGCTTCTCGAATAAAGATTTGGTCGCTCTAACTGCCCGTATAGCCAATTGGAGGGTCTGACCCACAATAAGGATATCATCTAAATATGCCATGACAATGTAATTTTGTTGTCGGAGGAGGGCCAATATAGGTTTCACTAATTTAGTAAATAGTCTGGGGGCTGTGGTGAGACCATTGGACAATGCTTTGTATTTCCACAACTGTTCCTTCCAGACAAATTTCAGAAACTTTCTGTGAGATTCAGTGATGGGCACTGTATAGTATGCATCTTTTAAATCGATGCAGGCCATAAAGTACCCCGGGTAAAGCATCTGCTTGGCTGTTTCAAAGGTATCCATTTTAAAGTGGATATATTGTACAAAAGTGTTCAGCTCAGTTAGGTCTATAATAATTCGACACCCCCCATCTTGTTTGGTTTTGGTGAAGATGTTGGACACAAACTCAAGGGGTTCGTGCGTTGTTTTCCCAATCACCCCTTTTGCTGCAAGCCGTAAAATTTAGGCATGTCCTGCTTCAACCTCTTTTTGAGAGAGTGTAAATTTTCAATGGGGCGAATGCTGGGTTGGGGGATTGTGACCATCAATGAATTCTATGACATAACCTTGAACACTTTGTAAAATAAATTCGTCAGTGGTGATAGTGTCCAGATTCCCCAAAAGGCCCGCAATCGTCCACCGATTTGTGCAGGAAGGGATGCTACTGAGAGGAACCAGGCCCTCTTACCTCCATGGTTAACGGCGGGTCCTGGCGTATGGCGTTTTGGGTGGACGTTGCGGAGGTTGTCGGGATGGCGGCCGCATCTTCCATGCAGGCCGCTGTTGGCCTTGCCTAAAAAAGGCCGCTGTGGTTGCAGAAGTGGAGGGGGATAGGTCCTTGGCGTCCTATCCAGCTGACGCGGTTTCCAGTTGGTGTATGGTTGTTGCCGGTGATATGGGTGGGGTCTAGTCTGAGGAGGTTTCATAAGGCCCGCTGTTTTGGCCTCCTCATCTAGTTCCTTCACTTGTTTGGATAGATCTGTTCCAAACAGTTGATGAGGTGGTGGAGCGTTAGATGGACGGCACAACCCCGCAAATTTGGGGTTGAGAGTGGGCTTTATGGAGCTCTTGCGCAGGCAGTTGATTTTGTACTGGGCGTTGCATAAGAGTGCCAGAGCATCCTGTTGCTCACTGGACACATTGTCCCCATCAAGGGTTCTAGCATACGCCGTTATGCCCGTGGATAGGAGCTTCAGGTTACGCTGGAGACGGACATCCTGCATCTTGGTGGCCGTGCTCAAATGTCCCCAGATCTGATCATTGACCAGGGGAACACTGAGGTTGATGCAGTTCTCAGGTGGTTTTATTTTCTCCATTGTCTCATTGAGTACCTGACCCTGAAGTTGGTGAGTGCTCTGGTTCTGCGGTCTCCAGCAGTCCTGGGTCGTCTTCGAAAACAGCGGCCGGGCAACTGCTGGCACTTTTGGCTGGTGAAGACGAGAGGCTGAGTGACTTCCTGGTGTGGCTTGTAGAGGCCCGCGAGTCCCGTTCATCCCGGTCCCTGTCCCGCTGGAGGAGTTGCTCCACTAAGAGCTCCAACCGCTCAATGCGACCGTCCCTGCTATGTGCAGTGGACAAGCCGACTTCCCCAGGCCCTACGATTTCACTGGGGCTTCCACCATCGGACCACACCTCTGTAAGGTGCTGACTAGGGTCCGATGGCAGGTTGTCGTGACCTACCGCCCAAGTAGGCTCATACGACTCCCGCACGGACTCTCCGCTAGTCTGTCTTCTCGCAGACTGTGGCGGCCCACCTGTCTGGTACGAAGGCAGGAGAGTTGGATTGGCGCCGGCCCCCGGAACCTGGCTCCCCGGAGTCCGTGCAGGCTTACCTCCACTGTCGCCCAATAATCGGCGTGGAGGCGCATGGTCGGCAGCTCCCAGAGCTAAGCTGACCGACCGTCTACTGCTGCCACCAACGCCCTTGACCGCAGCCAGATGTGTTTTGCCGGCAGCACCTGCTCCTGCAGGCCTGCTCGACGCAGCAGTAGTTCTGCCAGACTGCCCTCCGGCAGATATCCCTGGCAGTTGTACGTGGCGGAGTGCAGCTGCAGGGCTCCCGTGCAGCGCAGCTGTCCCCCGGCCCAGTCCCCGTGGGTCTGCTGGAACTTGGGGTGAGGTCGCTGGTGACGAGCGAGGCTCCTTCCCACGTACCTGTTTGCCCCCCCCTCTTCCTGGGGGATGGGGGCTCGAAGTCTGGGTCAGCAGGCTCCAGCTCCGGTGCGGTGAACCATTCAGGTGATGAGTCGGGCGCTGATGTAACGGGAGCGCCCGACTTCCGCATTCTTACCCCCGACCGCCCTGAAGCTGCCGGTGGTGCTTGCAGCTCCGGTGACAAAGGCCGCTGGCTGGTCGATGCCCCACGGCTCCTGGAGAGCGTCGCCTTCCGTTTGCCTTTGTCTATCCTGTAGGAGTAAGGTTGGTAACTTACCTGACGGCCTTTTGAAGGAGCTGGTGGAGAGAGCGCACTCCCCCCCCCCAGCTTGTCGAGGCAAATGCGCGCGACGATATGTCGCGCATGCGTGCTGCCGGGGTCTTCACGAAGTCACTCACGTGAATCCGAAGTAAAATAACATATTGGTGGATCCCTGAAGACTCAGTTGGGAAAAGCACTGTCTGATGTAGCACTGAACCTACGTGTGCTAAGACTTAGGTTCAAACCTTGTCTGTGCAGATCTTCCTCAAGAAGATGTAACATATGCAGAGGTCCCCAATGTAAATGTATGGGGAACTGAATAGCTCCAACATATGTACAGCAAAACTGGACAGTTCTCATGGAAAGTTATGCAAGCTCATTGCAAAAGCCAGTTGAGTATTTCCAGCCATTGTATTTGTATCTGCCTCTGCAACATCAATGTTTAAAAGACATTTCGAGAGGAACATGGATAAGAAACCTTTGGAGGGATGAGGGTCAAATGTAAGCAACTGGCATCAACTCAGGAAGATACTTTGATCACCCTGGTGCAGTTGGGCTGAAGAGTCTAGTTCCATGCTCTATTACTCTATAGTTTCTATTTCACATTTCCAAGCATTGCTGTGTTCTGCATCTCTCATGGTTCCAATATTCTTTTATCCCCCAAAAAACACAGTGCTGTAGTAACTGACTGTGGCATCAACAATGGCTGCCTCGCCAGCAGTCTGTCTGTCCTTTTCTTCTTTGTGTTTAAATAGTATGTGTTAAATGTGTGTTTTTAATGTTCTTTAGCTTGTTTTATGTGGGGGGGTGGGGGGTGTGGGGAGTTGGGGGAAACTTTTTCTAATCTCTTACCTCGACGAAGATGCGATTTTTTCCGTATCGTATCTGACTGCACAGCGGCCTAACATCAAGGAGTTGGCGGCCTTTATGGAGACCGACTTTTGAGAGCTCCACCGCCGGTGCCTACGGGACTTTAACATTGCGGAGCCCGCGATCCCGTGGCCAGTGATCGACCTCGGAGCTCCAACCGTGGGTGCTTGCGGACTTACAACATGGAGTCCGTGGTCTCTGGTCGCATTGGTGATCATTTTCCAATGTTCTATAGATTCAGGATCAGTTCCTGTGGATTGGAGGATAGCTAATGTAATCCCACTTTTTAACAAAGGAGGGTGAGAGTAAACAGTGAATTATATACCAGTTAGCCTGACATCAGTGGTGGGGAATCAATCATAAAATATGAAATAGCGGCACATTTGGATAGCAGTAACAGGATCGGTCTGAGTCAGCATGGATTTATGAAGGGGAAATCATGCTTGACTGATCTTCTGGAATTTTTTGAGGATGTAACTAGGAAAATGGACAAGGGAGAGCCAGTGGATGTAGTGTACATGGACTTTCAGAAAGCATTTGATAAGGTCCCACATAGAAGATTAGTGGTCAAAATTAGGGCACATGGTATTGGAGGTAGAGTGCTGACTTGAATAGAAAATTGGTTGGCAGACAGGAAGCAAAGAGTAGGGATTCACGCGTCCCTTTCAGAATGGCAGGCAGTGACTAGTGGGGTATCGCAAGGCTCGGTGCTGGGACTGCAGCTATTTACAATATCCATCAATGATTTCAAAGTAACATTGCAAAGACACTGAAGAGGCTTTCAAACGTGGTCTGTCACGAAACACAGAGAGAACATTAGGTTGCAAATTTGTACACACATATCATCTACATCCTTCCTCTACCAAAACAAACAGATGACACTAAGCTGGGTGGCAGTGTGAACTGTGAGGATGATGCTATGAGAATGCGGGGTTACTTGGACATGTTCGGGGAGTGGGCAGATGCATGGCAGATGCAGTTTAATGTGGAAAAATGCGAGGTTATCCACTTTGGTAGCAAAAACAGGAAGGAAGATTATTATCTAAATTTTGTCAAGTTGAGAAGTGGGGAAGTACAACGGGATCTGGGGGGTCCTTGCTCATCAGTCAATGAAAGTAAGCATGCAGGTACAGCAGGCAGTGAAGAACGCGAATGGCATGTTGGCCTTCATAACAAGAGGAGTTGAGTATAGGAGCAAAGAGATCCTTCTGCAGTTGTACAGGGCCCTAGTGAGACCACACCTGGAATATTGTGTGCAGTTTTGGTCCCCAAATTTGAGAAGGGCATTCTTACTATTGAGGGAGTGCAGCATAGGTTCACAAGGTTAATTCCCCGGGAATTAACTCAGCATATTCTGTCATATGCTGAGAGAATGGAGCGGCTGAGCTTGTAAACTCTGGAATTTAGAAGGAGGAGAGGGAATATTATTGAAACATATAAGATTATTAAGGGTTTGGACAGGCTAGAGGCAGGAAACATGTTCCCGATGTTGGGGGAGTCCAGAACCAGGGGCCATAGTTTAAGAATAAGAGGTAAGCCATTTAGAACGGAGACGAGGAAACACTTTTTCACACAGAGAGTTGTGAGTCTGCGGAATTCTCTGCCTCAGAGGGCGGTGGAGGCCGGTTCTCTGGATACTTTCAAGAGAGAGCTAGATAGGGCTCTTAAAGATAGAAGTAGGCCCGTTCGGAGCCCCGGGCTCAGTTTTAACGTCCCAGGAAGTCGAAAAAAACTGAAATAGAGGAACTTCGTAGTTTTCTCTCACAAGAAATTGCAAGTATAAAGGAACAATTGAAAAGCTTTAAAGAAAAACTGAACTTTAAAGAAGAACTGAAAATCTTTAAAGAAGAAATTAAAGAAGAAATCAATGCATCTGTTCATGAAGTACTGGGGGCCTGGAAGGTAACAATGGAAGAAAATCTTAATCAACAAATCAAAGAGGTAAATGTTAAAATGAATTTAATGGAATCCAACTTTAATTCTAGGTTGGATCCCGTCATCCAGACAGTAAATCAACAAACTGCAGCCATAACTCATTTAGAGGTAATTGCTGAGACAAGTGCTCAAACTATATAAAAGCTTCTCTCCGAGAACAAGCGTTTAGATTTATTGAGTAAAATAACTGAAAAATGTATTGACTTGGAGGGACGTCAGAGACGCCAGAATTTAAGAATTGTTGGTGTCCAGGAAGGCAGAGAGGGGAATCGAGACCTCCGTGATTTTACTGCAGACTTATTAAAAATAGTCTTAAATGTTGATCAAAAGCCTCTGCTAGGTCGGGCACACAGAGCACTGAGACACCGACCAAGGGCGGGCGCCCCCCCAGGACAACTGATAGTGAAGGTGCAATATGACCATGTTTTGGATGATATGATGAAGAAAATTGTTTGCAGCAGAGAACTCCTATTTGAAGGAGACAAGATTAGTATATTTAGAGATTATCCTGTGGAGGTCGCCAGGAGGAGAGCGATTTTTAATAGATAAAGAGGACTTTTTTGACTTGCATCACAGAGAGGAATTTGGGGAATCCACTGTGGTGGATGCTCATGTTAACTTTTATGTATTTGTGTGTCTTGGTGCTTTTTTTTTGTATGGCTGTATGGTAATTCACATATCACTGTACCTTAATTCAACATTAATGACAACAAAATACCTTTGAAACTTTGAAACCTTCGCTCAATGGGTCAGGCAGCATCTGTGGAGGTTATGGATAGGTGATATTTCAGGTTGGGATCCTTCTTTAGACTGATTATAGTAGGGGAGAGAAAGCAGGAAAAGAAGTGTGGGCGAGACTAAGCCTGGCAGATGATAGTTGGATACAGGTGTTGGGGGAGGGGGGAGATGATTAGCGGATGGATGGAGTATGTGACAAAGGCCAGAGATGAAAACTAAACAAAGTCAACCCCCCACGTCTTCACCTATATCAACCACTCTGAAGAAGGATCTCAACCTGAAACATCACCCATTCCTTCTCTCCAGAGATGCTGCCTGTCCCTCTGATTTACTCCAGCATTTTGTGTCTTTCTTCAACCAATCAATTGCCATGTTGTCCTGGCACACCACTCTTCCCCAGCTATCTCCCTCTTGTGACATCAGTCAAAACGTCCTGACCCAAAACGTCGCCTATCCGTGCCCTCCACAGACTCCGCCTGACCCAATGATTCATTTTGCTCAAGGTCCCAGCAACTGCAACTCCTTATTTTCCTATTCTTTTATCCCTCTCTCTTCCATCCTCGTTTGTTTTTCCTTTATTTGCTCTCCTGAAAGCTCTGCAATCTGCAAAGATCCAACGTGATTAACAAACTCTAGTATGGCATCAACATTAACTGAGTCACCTGAGGCGTCTTGGTCTTCTCCACTGGATCGCAGACATGCTCTCTATTCCCTCTACCCCTGACATTCTCTACAGCTTAAAACATACTTATATTCTTGACCAATAAACACAAAGTGTTAGAGGAGCTAAGTGGGTCAGGCGGTATCTCTGGAGGACTTGGATAGTTGATTTCAAACAAAATTGAGGAAGTGTCCTGATCCAAAATGTTGCCTATCAGTGTCCTCCGGAGAGCTGCCTGACCCGCTGAGTTCCTCCAGCACTTTGTGTTTATTGCACAAGATTCCAGCTTCTGCAATTCCTTGTGACTGCTTATTTTCTCGTTTTCCCAATTCTGATGAAAGATCATCAAACGGAAATGTTGGCCCTGTATCTCACTCCAATGATACTGCCTTATCTGATGGGTTATATCAGCCTTTTATTTATTTCTGCATAATCTTTCATTTTAGAGGTTGCACTAGTATCTGACAACTGGAGGATAAGGTAATGCAATATATAAAAGACTGAGATGGGAACTTTGGAATTACAAGCAACATTAAAACGTTGTGAAAAATGATCAGATGAGTTTTAACGGAAATAACGAGTGAGAGAAAGCAAATATATTTCATCTTTAGTAGAAATCTTCACATGTCAAGAGCACAAATAGCAAAGACTGAGCTATGATTGACCTCATTCAGTCTGTATTTCAGAGCACTTTAGTGCTGGGATCTCTGCTTCATTTGTAAATATGAGCACAGAATTGGAAGATGTTTGGTCTGGGCAAGTGTGAGATTCTGCACTTCAGCAGGTCAAATGTATACTGTAAATGGCAGGACCCTTTGGACCATAAATGTTCACAATGATCTTGGATTCTCCGAAAATAATGTCACAAGTGGATAAAGGGTAATAAAGAAAGCATATGGCATTGTTGCTCTTAATTGGTCAGGGCATTGTATATACAAGTAGGGAAGTCATGGTGTTGCTGTATAAAACTTCCATTAAGCCACATTTGGTTTATTGTGTGCAATTCTATTCACATTACAGGGAGAATGTGGAGGATTTGGAGAGGGTGCAGGGCAAGTTTATGAGAATGCTGCCCGGATTAGAGAGCATTAGCTAAAAGAAGGGCCTGAACAAACTTGGATTGTTTTCTCTGGAGTGTTGAACCTGGTAGAAGCTTATAAAATTATGAGAAGTTTAGGTAGGATTGGTATTCAGAGCCTTTTTCTCATAGTGGAAATGTCAAATAATAGGACTAGATTTAAAGGAGAAGGGTAAAAAAAAGTTGAAGAGATTTACAAGACATAGCAGGCATCAAACATCAGCAGACACAATAGCAACATTTAAGAGGTATTTAGAGGCAGGGAACAGGAAGGGATCCAGACCATGCAGGCAGATGGGATCAATGGTTGGCATCATGGTTGGCAAAGACATGGAGGGCTGGAAGGGACTACTCCTGTGCTCTACTATTCTATGTTGCATCTTCTACATTCTTAACCTCTGTGGAATTCTCCAGATGGTCCACTGCACAAGATTGAATGAAGGTCCACAGATACTCCCTTGGCTTTTCCAAACACACAATAATCCTCAGGAATTCCAACCAATCTTCCTCTGAAGTTCGGGCAGGAGTGTTCTTGTTGACATTCAACACCATAGCAGTGGGGGAGGGGGTGGGGATATGCAATAATCGATGGGTATCTAGAGGCCCTACTAATTTGACAATTGACATTTTTCTCGCTTTCACCTAAATCCTTCCACTGAACCAGAAAGAAAAGTTTATTTTGCTCCACCCAAATTGAAGTCACTGGATTCTCCAAATCACAACTTTGTCATAAATCAATCAAACCTGTCCAATTATTTTGGAGCTGCAGGATATTTCCTCAAATATTTATCTTCTTTGTCTTCAAAAGAAATAAATCAAAGTTCATTTCCACTGCAGAACATAGGTGCAAGACATTATTCGCAGTGTGTTGAGGGGCACAAATAATATTAGCTGACTACATTAACAATCTGTGAGGCAGGACCAGAGCACACAAGGATAAAATTAACAAAAGCTACAGCCAGACTAGAGATCATTTCTTTCTCTCCAGCACGATCATAAACGTTGGCTTCCAGTCAATCCAACTCATATTGTATCAGTTAACACCTTCATGAAAAGAGCTGGGCCATAAGCCATGTAATTGGAGGCAGATTTCTATATAATTACCACAGCAATTCTGCATCAAATGATGCAATTTCTCAAGCGACATTCCCTTTGGAGCCCATTGTTGGGCATTCTGGAACGACCATGTTTTAATATAACTCCTCTGAATTGGGGCCACACCTGGGTAAACTGCTTATTGACTCCCATACCCTCGTTCACTCCCTTAAACCCTCACCTCAGGGACCTTCAAAGTGTTGCATGCCAAGCTCAGATGATCGCAACTGAACACCTGGGTTGTGTAAGAAGGAACTGCCGATGCTGGTTTAAACCGAAGATAGACACAAAAAGCTGGAGTAACTCAGCAGGACAGGCAGCATCTCTGGAGAGAAGGAATGGGTGACGTTTCAGGTCGAGACCCTTCTTCAGACCGCTGGATTACCAGTTCCTTCAAAGGCATTATTCTTAACGGAACTTTACAATCCTGAGAGCTTATCAGTGGTCCACAATCTTCATCAGTGACTTACATAGGTAGGTAATGATCTCATATACTATCCTTACCTATGATATGTTCTGATGCACCAGGAACCTTCCCGTGTTCGTTACTTTTAAAGTTCTGTCACATCTTGAAACTATTCCATGTTTCATGACTTTTAGTACTCCTGATCTTCAAATCTACTGGTTGCAGCCCTTGTGCCTTTTCATTCATATCTGCACTGTGTCTGTGGCTGTAGCACTAAATTCTGCTCTGTTTATTTTTCTTTTGCAGACCTGTTGCACATATGTACGGTATGATCTGCTTGGATACTATACAAAACAAAGTTTATCACAGTACCTTACTACACAAACCAAAAGAAAACTGCTGCAACAACACACTTCTGTTTGTTTTCTTCACTACCTGACACACCTCCACCTCCAATTGAATGTAGACACTAAGAACTGCAGCTGCTGGTTTATAAAAAAGACATAATGTTCTGGAGTAACTCAGCAGGTCATGCAGCATCTCTGGTAAACATGGATAGCCCATTTCCCCCTTACGCCTGTCCCCTTCCACCTATATTTTGCCCTCTGGCTTCACACTTTATTTATGCCTCTTCTATCCATATCTCACACTTTTTGCCTTTCATCCCTGGACTTTATCCAACCATCTGCTAATAACCCCCCCCCCCCCCCTCCCTTCACCTGCATCCACCTATCACTTGCCAGTCTTTCTTCCATCTCCAAATCTCATCTAGCTTTCTCCATCCCCCCCCCTCCACCTCCACCACCACAATGGGTCTGAAGAAGGGTCTTGACCTGAAATGCCACCCCTCTGTGTTCTTCAGAAACACTGCTTGACCATTGAGTTACTCCAGCACCGCCATTGTTTAGGTTTATACAAGATTCCCAAAGAAAAAATACCAGCAAACTAAAACGGACCCAGCATTGTCACGAGTTACTTTTCATCCATTTTAAGATTTCCCTGTAAGTGAAGAGGCACAAGCGAGCCATGGACATCCTCTTGGTACAGTTCCATTATCAGCATCATTCATCCCTTCTAAACTACCCAGGCATTTTATTTGGTTACCAATGATGACACAAAACTATGTGATTGCTGATTCTTAGCCCGCCAGCCTCCTTGTCTTGCTTTAAGCAGAAATTAATGTATGGATGTTACAATAGTTTCTCAAAGTAAATATTCACTGACACGTCACCAGTTTATTTTCCTTCCCTTCTTCCAATCCTTAGGTTAAAATCAGGAAACTATTTACTTTTATCACATCTATACTCAATCTGTTACTAATCCTCATTATGAAAAAAATATATAATTTCAATACTATAAACCCTAGGTAAGGTTTCACAGGGAAAAAATGACATCCTTGTTGAAACAAAGGCATTTTATTCTGGCATTTCACTGGTATGTTCAACTATGCTGCTTTGTTTAATGTATGCTTTCATGGTAGAGAAATGTTATTCATATAGATTAATCAATTTCATATCCAGTCTGCATTTTGAGCCAACAAGGAGAGAAGTGACACAGTCACTGGTTTTAATTTGCACTTTTCTTTAGGTTAAAATCAGGACACCATTTACTTTTATCACATCTCTACCAAATCTGTTACTAATCTCGCATCCTCATTATGAAATATATTCAGGTTTATTGCACATTTAAAAAATACTCTCAGATTGTCATCTCCCACCTCTGGAATCTAGGCCCGTGAGCCAGTGGGAGGGAGTTCAATTGTTTCTTTCTTGATTCAACATAACACCATGAGAGTGAAAGAAAAACACGTCAAAAACTTCTAGTCTGGAATGTCAACTCCCTCAGAAATTTGAAATCTGCGATGAAAATAGTGCGAGGTTAGTGGTCCTCCACCAGACCTCCAAGCTGAACCACATATAATATTCTTGACATTATTCTTCCCCAATTGAGATGCTTACTCAGAAGCAATCAGGCAACATAATTGTCACAGAAATGGCTGCACATCATTTATTTGCAGCCGTCAATGTAGATTTGTAAAACATATTGCCATTTAATATTTCTTTGAGCATGTTGATAAGTATCAATTGAATGTGTCCCAAAAGTTATTGTTTGATATGGAACTATCAAGTAAGCAAAGCCCTCTGTAATAGCGGATTTTCTCACACAGGCACTAAATCACAAACCTTCCCATGTTTTTACAGCTGTAAATAAATGGTTCTGTGCTTTAGGTAACACATGGTCTCCTAATGGTTCATTTCCTTCCAGCAGCATTATGGGCAGCCTTTATGGAATTAGACAGCATCTTAATGTTTACATTACACTGAAGTATTAGTGAGAAACTAAATGTCTTTTGAAAGTTCGATGCAGTATTTAACTTTAACGCAAGTAAAAGACAGAATAGGCAGAGGTAAAGACTATCGACTGAAGACATTTCCAAAGAAAATTTGAGAGAATTGCATGTTCTAAGAAAAATTAAATCACATCCACTGCGTATTTGTTCAGGCCAAATTCTCATTGTTTCATACACACACTATAATTGCTTCAGATCAGCATGGCTATTTCTAGTTTGAAAGAACTATTACCCACCAATAATTGGGAACAGCTTGTTACTCACTCAGATTACTAACTGGAGTAATTCCTAGACTTTCCAAATCTTCGTTGATTATTTGGCTTCATATGCATCTTAATGTTTAAAATACAGATTGAAAAATTGGAAAGGGTGTGGTGCAAACCAAATGAATTATGGAGAACATTCCTTCATACTTTCAACACCTGGTGGCAGTCTTCCCTCAAAAGGTTGCAAATTCAAATCAAAAAAATAAGTGATTTTATTTAGGTAGCACCTTTCACATCTTTTTCAGAATGTCCCAACACACTTTACAACCAATAAAATGGAAACACTGCTGTAATACAAGAAACATAGCAGTCAATTAAGGGCACACTGGGTACTTGTACATAGTAACATTAGGTATAGGTTTATTATTGTCATGTGTACTGAGATATAGTAAAGAGCTTGGTTTTGCAGGCTATCCAATTAAATCAGATATACCATACATAAATACAATCAAACCAAATTCAAGTACAAGTAGAATAGGTAGGGCAAAGGGGAAGATATAGAGTGAAGAATATAGTTCTCAGCAAAGTAACAAATACATTTTGTTTATTTAGTAACAAAATAACAAACAAACAAATAAATAAGGCTACTGGGGACACTTTAAACCAGATCGGTTGGGGGAGGGACTCAAATAAAGAAGGCAAGTAGTCCGTTTGTGAGGCAGGAGGCAGAGAAGAGAAGCAGTCAGACGCAACACGTAGGGAGGAAAGAAGAAAAAAATAACAAACAGAGAATAAGAAGTGGAGGGTTTCTTAAATGTGTGAGCAGAGAGACAGAGGGGTGTAAAATGAGGATAGGATCAATAGGTAGCGAGGTGAAAAGTGGCAGGAAAACAAATCCAGGGCAAAAATCTAAAAGGGCCACTTTTCAACATAATTGTAAAAGGGCCAAGAATGTTGTAAAAACAAGCCTGAAGGCTTTGTGTCTCAATGCGAGGAGCATTCGTAATAAGGTGGATGAGTTGAATGTGCAGATAGCTATTAATAATTATGATATAGTTGGGATCACGGAGACATGGCTCCAGGGTGACCAAGGCTGGGAGCTGAACATCCAGGGATATTCAATATTCAGGAAAGATAGACAGAGAGGAAAAGGAGGTGGGGTAGTGTTGCTGGTTAGAGCAGAGATTAACGCAATAGAAAGGAATGACATTAGCTTGGAGGATGTGGAATCGATATGGGTGGAGCTGCGAAACACTAAGGGGCAGAAAACGCTAGTGGGTGTTGTGTACAGGCCACCTAAAAGTAGTAGTGGAGTTGGGGATGGCATCAAACAGGAAATTAGAAATGCGTGCAACGAAGGTAAAACCGTTATAATGGGTGACTTCAATCTACATATAGATTGGGTGAATCAAATTGGCAGGGGTGCTGAGGAAGAGGATTTCTTGGAATGTATGCGGGATAGTTTTCTAAACCAACATGTGGAGGAACCAACGAGAGAGCAGGCTATTCTAGACTGGATATTAGGTAATGAGGAAGGGTTAGTTAGCAGCCTTGTTGTACTTGGCCCCTTGGGCAAGAGTGACCATAATATGGTTGAGTTCTTCATTAGTATGGAGAGTGACATTGTTAATTCAGAAACACGGGTCCTGAACTTAAAGAAAGGTAACTTTGAGGGTATGAGACGTGAATTGGCCAAGATCGACTGGCAATTGATTCTTGAAGGGTTGACGGTGGATATGCAATGGAAGGCATTTAAAGACTGCATGGATGAACTACAACATTTGTTCATCCCAGTATGGCAAAAGAATAAATCAGGGAAGGTGGCGCATCCGTGGATAACGAGGAAAATCAGGGATAGTATCAAAGAAAAAGATGAAGCGTACAAATTAGCCAGAAAAAGCAGCCTACCAGAGGACTGGGAGAAATTCAGAGACCAATAGAGGAGGACAAAGGGCTTAATTAGGAAAGGGAAAATGGAGTATGAAAGAAAACTAGCATGAAACATAAAAACTGACTGCAAAAGTTTTTATCGATATGTGAGGCGCAAAAGATTAGTTAAAACAAATGTAGGTCCCTTGCAGTCAGAAACGGGTGAATTGATCATGGGGAACAAGGACATGACAGACCAATTGAATAACTACTTTGGTTCTGTCTTCACTAAGGAAGACATAAATAATTTGCCGGAAATAGCAGGGGATCGTGGGTCAAATGAGATGGAGGAAATGAGTGAAATCCAGGTTAGCCGGAAAATGGTGTTAGGTAAATTGAATGGATTAAAGGCCGATAAATCCCCAGGGCCAGATCATCCCAGGGTACTTAAGAAAGTAGCCCCAGAAATAGCAGATGCCTTAGTGATAACTTTTCAAAACTCTTTAGATTCTGGAGTAATTCCTGAGGATTGGAGGGTAGCTAATGTAACACCACTTTTTAAAAAGGGAGGGAGAGAGAAAACGGGGAATTACAGACCAGTTAGTCTAACATCGGTAGTGGGGAAACTGCTAGAGTCAATTATTAAAGATGGTATAGCAGCGCATTTGGAAAGTGGTGAAATCATTGGACAAAGTCAGCATGGATTTACGAAGGGTAAATCATGTCTGACGAATCTTATTGAATTTTTTGAGGATGTAACTAGTAGAGTGGATAAGGGAGAAGCTGTGGATGTGTTATATCTGGACTTTCAGAAGGCTCAGTGCTGGGACCCCAGCTATTTACAATATACATTAATGATTTGGACGAGGGAATTAAATGCAACATCTCGAAGTTTGCCGATGACACGAAGCTGGGGGGCAGTGTTAGCTGTGAGGAGGATGCTAGGAGGCTGCAGGATGACTTGGATAGACTGGGTGAGTGGGCAAATGCATGGCAGATGCAGTATAATGTGGATAAATGTGAGGTTATCCACTTTGGTGGCAAAAACAGGAAGGTAGACTATTATTTGAATGGTGACCGATTAGGAAAAGGGGAGATGCGGCGAGACCTGGGTGTCATGGTACACCAGTCATTGAAAGTAGGCATGCAGGTGCAGCAGGCTGTGAAGAAAGCAAATGGTATGTTGGCATTCATAGCAAAAGGATTTGAGTACAAGAGCAGGCAGGTTCTACTGCAGTTGTACAGGGTCTTGGTGAGGCCACACCTGGAGTTTTGCGTTCAGTTTTGGTCTCCTAATCTGAGGAAAGACATTCTTGCCATAGAGGGAGTACAGAGAAGGTTCACCAGACTGATTCCTGGGATGGCACGACTTCCATATGAAGAAAGACTGGATAGACTCGGCTTGTACTCGCTGGAATTTAGAAGATTGAGGGGTGATCTCATAGAGACTTACAAAATTCTTAAGGGGTTGGACAGGCTAGATGCAGGAAGATTGTTCCCGATGTTGGGGAAGTCCAGGACAAGGGGTCACAGTTTAAGGATAAGGGGGAAGTCTTTTAGGACCGAGATGAGAAAATCGTTTTTCACACAGAGAGTGGTGAATCTGTGGAATTCTCTGCCACAGAAGGTAATTGAGGCCAGTTCGTTGGCCATATTTAAGAGGGAGTTGGATGTGGCCCTTGTGGCTGAAGGGATCAGGGGGTATGGAGAGAAGGCAGGTACAGGATACTGAGTTGGATGATCAGCCATAATCATATTGAATGGCGGTGCAGGCTCGAAGGGCCGAATGGCCTGCTCCTGCACCTAATTTCTATGTTTCTATGTTTCTAAATCATAAGATCATAAGATTATAAGTAATTGGAGTAGAATTGGGCCATTCAAGTCTACTCCGCCATTCAATCATGGCTGATCTATTTCTCCCTCCTAACCCCATTCTCCTGCCTTCTCCCCATAACCTCTGACATCCATACTAATCAAGAACCTGTCTATCTCACCACTCACATATTTTCTGGAACTGTGCAAAGATAAGGCCATACTGGGAAAATGTGAATGCAAAATCCCAAATACCTGCCCTGTGATGTATCTGGGGTGTATTAAAGATAGTGTAAAAATAGAAGATACATATTTGATTAAAGCTTTGCTTGCAGCAGGTAAGAAGGCCATTACCAGGCAGTGGCTTAATGAAAAAAGTCCAAAACAGGAACAGTGGTTAGAAATTGTACAAGACATCTTTAATATGGAGAAATTGACATATTCCTTGAGAGTCAAAGAGAATTCATTTGAGAAGATCTGGGAAAAATGGACTGTTTATTTGAGCCATGACACCAATTAGATAAATGCCGAGCTAGATATGGGAAGATTGCATTATATAGAACTAGATGGTATGTTTGTATGAATGTTGAATTATCTCCAGATAACTAATCAATGTAATGTTTTTTCTTTTTTAAATTTGGTAAGTGAACCACATGGTCTTATTCCAATTTTTTTTTTTATTTTACTTCCTTTTTTTCCCCCATCTACTTATTTTCTTATTTTGATTGCTATGTTTCTTACTTTGTTTTATTTATGGTGATGGTGTGATGGTGATGGTTTTGAAAATATCTCTTAAAAATCAATAAAAATTTAAGTGAAAAAAAAAGGAACCTGTCTATCTCTGCCTTAAATATATCCACTGACTTGGCCTCCACAGCCTTCTGTGGCAAAGAATTCCACAGATTCACCACCCTCTGACTAAAGAAATTCCTCCTCATCTTCTTCCTATAAGAACGTCCTTTGATTCTGAGGCTATGACCTCTAGTCCAAGACTCTCCCACTAGTGGAAACATCCTCTCCACATAAATAATTTCTTCCTTTCAAAAAATGCTGTTGAAGGACAAATATAGCCGAGGACACCATTGATCACTTTCCTGTTATATGAAATAATCTTTTATATCAACTTACGAGGGTAGACAGATCCTCCATTTGGCATCTGACGTGATGTAGATGCATGGGTGAGTGAGGATTAGATATAAATAAACCATCATTTTCGACATTTTCAGTCTTACTAGTGGCCATGGTCTAAATAATACAGTGCCAAGTAATGTCAGCTAGGTGGGTTAAATAATGCAGTTATAACATCTCTCCGACGGCAAGCTTGTTGGTGTAAACATGTCCTGCTAAAAAAGAAATTGGGTTAGCCATACATGTGCTTGGATCTACAAGGCTGTTTGCACACTGAGAGTTGTGGGTGTGAAGCTTGCCGCAGTGCATGAGGATATAGCAGATTATATAGAAATCCTGATTATTGGAGAATGATTTGGCCCATTGCAGATGAGGTCCGCTGTTTCAGAATTCACAATGCTGCAACTTATGTAGAATGCCTGCCAGTTCCTGGTGCATCCAAAATACGCATCCCTTTTAAGAGGTACAGGGCAGCTTTAAGTGGGATAGCCTAGATCCAAATTGCTGCTAGCAACTCTCAGAAATTGTCCTCTTTGTGAGGAAATAAACCAAGGAAGAGTGGGATTGTCAGCAGTTGCATGCAGCAATCATATAAATGAGTGGGCAGCGCACATTTAGAGGGCTGAGTAGAATTAGAAGCAACAGCTACAAATTAAGTACTCTCTGCAATGTCTGCAGTTGTTTCTGGAATGTATTCCGCCTCTGCCATATATTCAAGTTGCACAGTGTGGAAGGGTTTGTTTTCTGCTCTAGGAATTTCACAAAGTGCAGTAATCTGAGATAAACAATGAGAGTATGCACATCTTTACTTAGTTTAGTTTAGTTTAGTTTAGTGCTAAAGCGTGGAAACAGGCCCTTCGGACCACCGAGTCTGCACCGACCAGCGATCCTGGCACACCTACACTATCCTACACACACTAGGGATAATTTACATTTATACCAAGCCAATTAACCTACAAACCTGTATGCCTTTGGATTGTGGGAGGGAACCAAAGATCTCGGAGAAAACCCATATACGTCCAAGGGAGAATGTGCAAACTCCATACTAACAAGCACCCATAGTCAAGATCGAACCCGGGTCTCTGGTGCTTTAAGGCAGTAGCTCTATCAGTACAGGATACTGAGTTGAGTTGAATGATCAGCCATGATCATATTGAATGGCGGTGCAGGCTCGAAGGGCCGAATGGCCTACTCCTGCACCTATTTTCTATGTTTCTATGTTTATTCCACAGTGCCACCTTTCCTCATATTTCAACCTAAATAAAATATATGTTGCATTTTTTAATAAACTAATCTAACTTTTCAATATAATGAGAGTGGGCAGAGAGGGAAACAAAAAAATGTGAGAGTTGCATTTGAGGGTTTAAATTCATGTCTCTTTCTCGAATTGGTTAATCCTGAAGAACAGGAAATACCAGCAGTAAAATAAAATTATTCCTTCAAAACAGCAGCTTGATTGGTATTAATGCATCCTGAGTGAGAAACAGCACTGTACATACCGTATTTCCCGGCAATGAAGATGCTATTTGTTACCCAAAAATAAGGCACAAAAATTTACCTGCATCTTGGAGGCTGAAGGTTAGGTTGTTAGTCAAGAAAAATATACTTGGCTATTCCTCAGTACAGAAACATCAAGAATTATGTTGCGGTACTGAGGGATAGCCACGTCTATCCTTCATTGCTCGCAGCTGATGGAAAGCGGCTGAGCACCACTGGGGGGAGGGGGGGGGGCGAGAGAGTTTCTTTCACAGCGTGAGGGGAATCTGGCCTGGGTCAGCATGGGCAGGAGCGTTGAGAAGGAGGGGTTTCGGGATCAAGCCTGCAACTCACTCACTCACTCACTCACCGTTGCCGCGCCGTTCCGGGCGCAGAGCCACCGCATTGTGGCTGGGGAGGGATGTAACTTGAGTGGCTGCGAGCGGCCGCCACCTCAGCCCCTTCTGCTGGCCCGCTCACCTCTGGCAGTGCTCTCCATCTCTCTGCTGCTGCGCTCGGTGACACTGCATGGCATTCATTGCCCGGTCCATGTCTTTCAATGTAGACCGGACAGTGAGGAGACCAGCTCAAGAGCAAATATCATTGAGCGGAGCGGGTCAGCGGGCGATGGATAACAGGACAGCGGGCGGTGGGGCTTACTCCTGTGTCAGCGCAAGTAACCTCAATTGGTCCCTTGACATGCTGACACAGGAGTAAGCTCCACCGCCCGCTGTCTGCTCCCGGCGGCAGTCAGAATTTAAGGATTTGCAGGAAGCGGCAGACGTGAGCGAGGCCGGCGAACGGCAGAGATGTTCAGATGGAGAGCACTGCCAGAGGTGAGCGGGCTGGCAGAAGGCGTTGAGTTGGCAGGCGCTCGCAGCCACCCAAGCTACTTCCCTCCCCGGCCACAATGCGGTGGCTCCACGCCCGGAACGCCGCGGCAGTTTTGAGTGAGTGAGTTGCTGGCATGATCCCTGACCCCCTCCTTCTCAACGCTCCTGCCCGTGCTGACCCAGGCCAGACTCCCCACAGGCTGTGAAAGGAACTCTCCCCCCAATTGGTCCATTGAACTAGTATTGTCATTTAATAAGATCACAACTGATTCAACTTGTCCCGGTGTGCTCCCGATTTTCCCACCATCTCTCCACCTGCCATCACCCTCCATCCCTCACCCATTCAGACATTCAGAATGGAGGAGATCTATTGAATTGTTACTTTGTTTATTTTTACTTTTTTATTTTTTATTTCTTTGAGCGTGAGAAATTCTAAGCCTTTTTTCCAAATTTAGCAATTCAAAATGGGTGTGCGCCTTCGACGCAGGTGCGTTTTCATTACGGTAACTGCATTGCACAGTTGAATTTCAGCATCGGCACCAACAAAAATGTTAAATCCAAATGCAGCCATTTGGTAGAGGGTGATGCTTTTAAATTAAACTAGACTAAGTGGGACCCATTAGGTTCCAGCTTCACAAGGGAGGGCTTGTCCCCCAGCGCAATATTCCACCACTCCACCAATTCCAATATTGCTGAGTGGGTGGTGGGGGCTTTATTAGATCCGACTGTGTTTGGAAGGAATAAACTCTCCACCTCACACACACACACTCGTACACACACTCACACACACACACACAATACACTCACACACACACACACACTCACACATACACTCACATACCCTCACACACTCACTCACTCACACACAGACTCACACACTCACACACTCATACATACACTCACACATACACTCACACACACTCACACACACTCGCGCACACACACGCATACACACACATACACACACATACAGTGGCTTGCAAAAGTATTCATACCCCTTGAACTTTTCCACATTTTGTCACGTTACAACCACAAACGTAAATGTATTTTATTGGGATTTTATGTGATCGACCAACACAAAGTGGTGCATAATTGTGAAGTGGAAGGAAAATGATACTTGGTTTCCAAATTTTATTACAAATAAAAAAATTAAAAGTGTGGCGTGCAAAAGTATTCAGCCCCCCTGAGTCAATACTTTGTAGAACCACCTTCCGCTGCAATTACAGCTGCAAGTCTTTTGGGGTATGTCTCTACCAGCTTTGCACATCTAGAGACTGAAATTTTTGCCCATTCTTCTTTGCAAAATAGCTCAAGCTTAGTCAGATTGGATGGAGAGCGTCTGTGAACAGCAATTTTCAAGTCTTGCCAGAGATTCTCAATTGGATTTAGGTCTGGACTTTGACTGGGCCATTCTAACACATGAATAGGCTTTCATCTAAACCATTCCATTTTAGCTCTGGCTGTATGTTTAGGGTCATTGTCCTGCTGGAAGGTGAACCTCCGCCCCAGTCTCAAGTCTTTTGCAGACTCTAACAGGTTTTCTTCCAAGATGCCCTGTATTTGGCTCCATCCATCTTCCCATCAACTCTGACCAGCTTCCCTGTCCCTGCTGAAGAAAAGCATCCCCACAGCATGATGCTGCCACCACCATGTTTCAAAGTGGGGATGGTGTGTTCAGGGTGATGTGCAGTGTTAGTTTTCCACCACACATAGCGTTTTGCATTTAGGCCAAAAACTTCAATTTTGGTCTCATCAGACCAGAGCACCTTCCTCCACATGTTTGCTGTATCCCCCACATGGCTTGTGGCAAACTGCAAACGGGACTTCTTATGGCTTTGTTTCAACAATGGCTTTCTTCTTGCCACTCTTCCATAAAGGCCCGATTTGTGGAGTGCACGACTACTAGTTGTCCTGTGGACAGCTTCTCCCACCTGAGCTGTGGATCTTTGCAACACCTCCAGAGTTACCATGGGCCTCTTGGCTGCTTCTCTGATCAATGCTCTCCTTGCCCAGCCTGTCAGTTTAGGTGGACGGCCATGTCTTGGTAGGTTTGCAGTTCTGCCATACTCTTTCCATTTTCGGATGATGGATTGAACAGTGCTCCGTGAGATGTTTAAAGCTTGGGATATTTTTTTATAACCTAACTCTGCTTTAAACCTCTCCACAACTTTATCCCTGACCTGTCTGGTGTGTTCCTTGGGCTTCATGATGCCCAAGGAACATTGTTTGTTCACTAATGTTCTCTAACAAACCTCTGAGGCCTTCACAGAACAGCTGTATTTATACACAGATTACACACAAGTGGACTCTATTTACTAATTAGGTGACTTCTGAAGGCAATTGGTTGCACTGGATTTTATTTAGGGGTATCAGAGTAAAGGGGGCTGAATACTTTTGCACGCCACACATTTTAGTTTTTTATTTGTAAAAAAATTTGAAAACCATATATCATTTTCCTTCCACTTCACAATTATGCGCCACTTTGTGTTGGTCTATCACATAAAATCCCAATAAAATACATTTACGTTTGTGGTTGTAACGTGACAAAATGTGGAAAAGTTCAAGGGGTATGAATACTTTTGCAAGCCACTGTACACTCACACACATACACTCACACGCACACATACACTCATATACACTTGCACACACTCACATCCACTCACACACACACATACACTCACAGACACATATACACTCACACACACATGCACTCACACACACATGCACTCACACACACATGCACACACACTCACACAAACATGCACTCACACACACACACATACACTCACACACATACACTCACACACACACACAGTCATACACTCACACACACAGACTCCACACACTCATACACACACACACACTCACACTCACACACACGCACACTGACTCACACACCATATATATAACAGTAAGCTTTCTTGAATCTACTCACATGGCTGAGCGCGGCCTCTCCACTGTGGGACTTCCGCTGTCAGCGGCATTTCTGCAATCAGCGTGACCTCTGCACTTACTGGAAATTACGCAATCAGTGCGACCTCTGCACTCACTGGAAATTACGCAATCAGCGCGACCTGTCCACTAAGTCACAAAATGATCGGGACTTTTGGACTAAACACAATCGGACCCAATAAAGCATTTATTCCTTCCAAACACAGTGGGACCTATTAAAGCATTTATTCCTTCCAAACACAGTTGGACCTAATAAAGCATTGCAGTTTCAAGCACAGGCAGGACAGCAGGCCAAACAACTCATGGCATTGTCATTAAGGGCTAACAAATCATTTATTTCAAGTACATTGCAGACTCACAGGTCAGTTGATTCACAGCTTAGAATCACAGTTGTGACCTCTCCATCGCGATCTTCCAGAGTGACTGTCTCACGTCCAGCCATCCGGGGTTTAATAGTCCTGCCTCCCCCAGAAGGGGCTTACCTTCATCACGGTGATTGACAGGCGAGAGGACCAATCAGTTGATCTCAAGGTTTTTTGAAACACTCAGAAGGTTTTTATTTTTAATCAATGGGAAAAATCCTTGGGGCTGGCTCAGCGGAGGAGGGCTATGAGTAAGATGGCCAAATATCACAGAGATACAGGCTAGTGTTTTTTTCTAAAATCAATATACAGCGCAAACAGGAAATGGTCAAGATGAGACTTTTAATTATATAGATATTTTTGGTAGCATTAAATCATGCAAAACAACATGGACAGGTATGTGCAGACATAAAAGGTTTAGAGGGATATGGGCCAACCATAAGTAGATTTCTCTGGAGTAATACTCTACGACTCCAACTAACGACTATGAAACATGATTTCAATAATCATGAAATGTAACTATTTATTTCTTCCCCAACTCTGTTCATATTAAACGGAGTTAATAAATAAGCAGCACAATGAATAATGAATAATTTTCTGCATAGTTAGGAATATGAAAGCAATGTAAAGAGGAAATAAGTATATTTATACACCAGGAGGCAACCCAGAACAAAAAAGTGGCCATTCAGCTTAATATAACTTTTCCAGATCCTTGAAAGACTTCCATGTTCCATGTCCCTTGCTTCTTTCCGCTACAAGCATTTCTTCCTCAGTAAGGAAGCCGATTACCTTTCATATATTCCCATCAACTCTCAGTCCATATCATAATCATTGGCTCCATAAGGAATGTGTAGGAAGGAACCGCAGATGCTGGTTTAAACCGAAGATAGACACAAAAAGCTGGGGTAACTCAACAGGACAGGCAGCATCTCTGGAGAGAAGGAATGGGTGACGTTTCCGGCCGAGACCCTTCTTCAAACCATAATATGGTGGAATTCTGCATTAAGATGGAGAGTGACACAGTTAATTCCGAGACGGGGGTCCTGAACTGAAAGAAACGTAATTTTGATGGTATGAGATGGGATAGACTGGCAAATGATAGTTAAAGGGTTGACGGTGGTTATGCAATGCAAAGGATTAAAGATCATGTGGATGAATTACAACAAATATTCATCCCTGTCAGGGATAAAAATTAAATGGGGAAGGCGGCTCAACCGTTGCTAACGAGGGAAATTAGGGATAGTGTTAAGTTCATGGAGGAGGCATATAAATTGGCCAGAAGGAGCAGCAAACCAGAGCGCTGGGAGAAATTTAGAATTCATCAGAGGAGAACAAAGGGGTTCATTAAGAGGGGGGAAATAGAGCATGAAAGAAAGCTTGCGTGGAATATAAAAACTGTAAAAGCTTCTTTAGATATGTGAAAAGAAAAAGATTAGTGAAGCCAAAGGTGGATCGCTTACAGTCAGAATCAGGTGAATTTATAATGGGAAACAAGGAAATGGCAGAACAGCTAAATGAGTACTTTGGTTCTGTCTTCACTAAGGTAGACACAAACAATCTTCCAGAAATCTTCCTGGGACCGAGGATCTAGCGTGACGGAGGAACTGAAACGGTGTTAGGTAAACACCTCCAGGACTTGTAGCCCATGTTTCCCTGGGCTGCAGAAGTGCAGGGCAGGAATAAATTGACAATCAACAGCAAAATGTTTGCAGTAAGTAGGTCTAAGCCAATTCCTGGCTACAGCCCTACTTCCACACTATTTATTTTTTAAATGTTGTAAATAATTAAATAACAATACTTAAATATTTCTCATGGAGGCCTTGAAGGTATGTTTGGATAAGCACATGGATATACAGGGAACGGAAGGATATGGGGTATATGCAGGCAGTTAAGAGTTTGGCTTGGCATCAAGCTCAGCACAGAATCTTGTGCTGTACTATTCTATGTTCTAGGATTTAATTAAAATCCTAAAATGGTGAAAAAGAAATAGTTAAATTTATCTTAGTTACTTTTGTCCAGCTATTCATTAGGGCCAGGAATACCCTATCAAATCAGCAGCACCAACACTCCCTTGACCAAGTGACATTCCCTTGACCACAAGTCCAGCAGCAGAATGAAGACACAGACCCGATGGCTTCTGTCACTCTGCACTATTGCAGGCCCACTTAAATCCAGGATTAACTACCTCAGAGAAACTGATTGCAAACAGCTCCCTTCAGAGAAGACTGACTCCACCAGCTTTGTTCGATGCTTTACATCTTTCTGGTTTGCACTCTATCATTTCCTGCTTCCTCATGTCCATTCAAACATTGAGAAAGTTTCTATTTACTCTCTCAAAATGGTGTTACATTTTAAACATAATGATTATCTCTGTTTCCTAAAGTCGAAAAGTTACATTTTTCACTTTTGTATTAGACGGGGCATTTATTTTAAGCATTCTCCGCATTATATTTATGCGATGCACACCAATATTGAAATGTTGTGTAGGATGGTACTGCAGATGCTGGTTGATACTGAAGATAGAAACAAAATGTTGGAGTAAATCAGCGGGTCAGGCAGCATCTCTGGAGAAAAGGAATGGATACCTTTTTGGACAAGACTCGTTTCGAGTTACAAATTAGTGAATCCGAAGGTTGAACCCAACATGTGCAATGAACATGTAAAATTACTGATGGGTTGAATAAAAGACAGGTAATATTGCTAATGAGTAACTTTAATAGTAAGATTAAACGAGAACTTACCAAGTTTGAAGGTTGATCTGTATTTTACGAGGAGTCGCGGTGAGGGATTTCGTGAAGACCCCGCCAGCACGCATGCGCGGCATCCTTCAAAGCAGCGGTGTGGAATCACAGAAACAAACCATGACTAAAAAATAGTAAGATGAAAAACGTAGAACTTCCTGGTTGACCTTATGATAGAGGGTGGGAGCGGTGGGCACGAAATCCCTCACAGGGACTCCTCGTAAAATACAGATCAACCTTCAAACTTGGTAAGCTCTCGTTTAAACTTACTATTTTACTTTCGGAGTCACGTGAGTGACTTCATGAAGATTTCAAAGCTCTGTGATTTCACACCCTGGACAACGTCCATGCTTATCACACTGCCGCCATTCTGATGGAGGAAGGCTGTTAATGGAGTTCAGTCGAAACTGGCTGAAAAATCAACACAATTTATTAATCAAATAAACAACAAATAACCCCTAATTCGGGGACAGACATTCACTGAGCGGTTCCCAGGAGAGCTTCTGCGAATGTCGCAGGGACGATCAGTGGCTTGTTATAGAACCGTTGATAAGTTTCTTCACTGGCCCAGCCCACAGTGGCAAGAATGTGGTCCATGGGCACCTCCATGGCCCTCGCCGCTGATGTGGATGCAGCCCTGGTGGAATGAGACTTAAAAATGTCAGTAGCAACTCCTGCTGCATCCAACACCACCCTGAGCCACCTGGCGATAGTCTGTGTGGTCACCCGATGATGCGGAGGTTTATGACTGATGAGGAGCCCCTGTTCCTTCATCCTGATAACTCCAGTAACTCGGATGTAGTGGTGGAGATGGGTGACTATGCAGAGAGTGGCATCTACAGGGTACGCCCGAAATTCCAACTGCAGCCCATGCGCCCCTGGCTTGCGCTGTTCCAATAATTCTTTGACAAAGAAATTTATTTGACCAGGGGTGGCCACCATGCTGTCCAGTCGCAGTTTTTGTAATGTCTGGACTCGTTGGGCTGTAGCCAGTGCCATCAGCATCACCACCTTGAGGGTGAGCTGTTTCAGTGGTAGCTCATCCATTGGAACCCAGCTCCTAATTAGGGTCAGCACGATCCCCACATCCCACGTTACTGTATATCTGAGTCGTGGAGGGTTGGTGTTGAACACTCCCCTCATTAGTTTAGACACCAGGTGGGTGGAGCTGATACCTATATCCAGGTATGAGGACAGCGCACTCCTGGCGCTGTTAATGGCACTGTAGCTGAGGCCAGCATCGAAATGGAGGCCCGCTAGAAACTCCAGGACATCTGGTATTGTTGCTGAGTTTGAAGACTTGTTGGTCCGGGCACAGAACGCCTCCCATTTTCCGATCTGGATGAGGTACTGTTTCCGAGTTGACTCTCGGCACGATGCGGCGATAAGGTCTATGGCTCGTGAAGAGATGCCTGCCCGGATGAGTGGTCTTTTCAAAACCTGCAGGCCAACAAGTTTAAATGACCATGGCAAGGATGACTAACCCCAGTAATGGGGTGAGTAATCAATTTGGGGTGTTTCCCAATCACATCCATGGTTGTTTTAAAATGTTAACGACCATCGGGTACCATGGTTGTGTAGGCCAGTCGGGGATGATCAATATGCCAGTTGCAGAGTCTAATTTAATTTTCTGCAATACCCGACTGATGAGGCAAAATGGGGGAAAAGCGTAGCAAAACCATTTCCCCCAATGGATAGAAAACACATCCATTGCTATTGCCCCAGTGTCTGGTTCCCATGACACATACGTTGGTATCTGATTGTTCAGCCTGGACGCAAATAGGTCAATATCTGGTGTCCCAAAATGAGCTATAATATCTCCAAAAATTTGGGGGTTCAACATCCACTCGATGTTGTCATTGAAGACTCGTGACCTGGTGTCCGCCACTGTATTAAGCTTCCCAGGCAAATAGGTCGCAGTATCCCAAATATTTCTTTCAATGCACCAGTGCCAAATTGTATTAGCCAATTCATCACAAGATAGCCCATATGATTGATGTAAGCCACCACTGTAGTATTATCTATTTGAAGGCGGACATGTAAATCCCGTGAATTAGTACAGTAAGCCCGCAATCCATGAAATGCCCCCAGCATTTCTATATAATTTATCCCATGTGACTCCAGGAAGGTAGACTCATGAGAGTTCCATCTGCCACCACAACTGGACATCGTATCAGTTGCTCCCCAGCCTTGTGCACTTGCGTCAGTTTGTAGCACAACATCTGGTTTGCTTACTATGATGGGTCTATGACACTCTCTAATATTGTCAACCCACCATTGTAGCTCGTTTCTAGCTTCCGGTGGTAACTGAAATTGGCCGATCAAAGTGCCCAGCATTTGTTTTTAATGCGGTGATTTTTGATCTTTGTAAATTTCGGTAGTGTAGCAGTCTGAATCGTGCAGCTGGAAATGTAGCTACCAATTTGCCTATAACTTTTGCTGTTTGCCGAATAGTCGGTACCCTGGCGCAAGCAAGATTGTGGCACTCTTCTATTATAGCAGTAGCTTTATTAGTTGGGATGGTAATCTTCATTAAATTGGTGTCTAGGGTGAACCCCAAATAATCCATAACCCGTACCGGATGCAATTTTGATTTGTCTGGATGGATTACAAACCCCAGCTTCTCGAACAGAGCCTTGGTTGCAGCCACTCCTTGAATTGCCAATTGGAGGGTCTGACCTACTATAAGAATATCATCCAAATATGCCATTACCATATAATTATGTCGACGGAGAAGAGCCAATATAGGTTTTACTAATTTGGTAAACAGCCTAGGGGCTGTGGTGATTCCATTGGGCAATGCCTTGTACTCCCATAATTGACCCTTCCAGACAAACTTCAGAAATTTCCTGTGAGCCTCAGCAATGGGCACCGTATAGTATGCATCTTTCAAATCGACGCATGCCATAAAGTACCCTGGGTAAAGCATCTGCCTAGCTGTTTCTAAAGTATCCATTTTGAAATGGGTATATTGTACAAAAGTGTTCAACTCAGTTAAGTCTATTATAATCCGACATCCCCCTTTTTTTAATTCTAGTGAAAATATTAGACACAAACTCAACAGGTTCATGCACGGTTTTGCCAATTACCCCTTTTTCTGCTAGCTGTATAATTTTAGCATGTCCTGCCTCTACCTCTTTTTGGGATAGAGAAAACTTCCTATGAGGCGAATGCTGAGTAGGGGGATTTATACCTCCAATAAATTCTATAACATACCCTTGAACACTTTGTAAAATAAACTCATCTGTGGTGACAGTTTTCCATATGACCAGGAAAGCCCGTAATCGCCCACCTATTCGTGCGGAAGAAGATGCTACGGCGTGAGAAGAACCAGACCCCCTTACCTCCATGGTTAACGGCGGTTCCGTACGTACGGTGTTTTGGGTGGGCGTTGTGGAGGTTGACGGGGCGGCGGCCGCATTTTCCATGCAGGCCGCTGTTGGCCTTGCCCTACAAAAGGTCGTTGTGTTTGATGAGATGGAGGTAGGTAGGATCTTTGTGCCCTGTCCGGCAGCCATGGTTTCCAAGTTGTATTAGGCTGTTGCCGGTGATATGGGTGAAGTCTGGTCGACGGAGGTTTCATGAGGCCCGCTGTTTTGGCCTCCTCGTCCAATTCCTTCACCTGTTTGGTCAGGTCTCCGAATAACTGATGCGGCGGTGGAGTGGTTGATGGTCGGCACAACCCCGCGAATTTGGGGTTGAGTGTGGGCTTTATGGAGCTCTTACGCAGGCAGTTTATTTCATATTGGGTGTTGCATAGGAGTGCCAGTGCATCTTGCTGTTCACTGGACACATTATCCCCGACCAGGGTCCTAGCAAATGCTGTTATGCCCGTGGAGAGAACTTTTAAGATACGCTGGAGGCGGACATCCTGCATCCTGGTGGCCGTACTCAAGTGTCCCCAGATCTGGGCATTAACCAAGGGCACACTGAGGTTGATGCAGTTCTCGGGCGGTTTTATTTTCTCCAAGGTATCATTGAGAACCTGACTCTGAAGTTGGTGCGTAGTCAGGTAATCAATGGTGCCCGCCAATTTGTGGTGCAGAGGTTCACCTGTCTGGGTGGTAGCGGCAAACTTACTCACCACATCCAGCATATCCTCCTCATGCTCTGGCTCAGCGGTCACTGGCTGTCCCGGGTCATCTTCAAACGCAGCAGCTGGGCAATCACTCACGCTTCTGGCTGGAGACGATGAGATGCTGAATGGGGTCCTCACACGGCTAGTGGATGCCCGCGAGTCCCGCTCTTCTCGTTCCCGGTCCCGCTGGAGGAGTTGCTCCACTAAGAGCTCCAACCGCTCAATGCGACCGTCCCTGCTATCTGCAGCGGACAAGCCGACTTCCCCAGGCCCTGCAAATTCACTGGGGCTTCCACCATCGGACCTCACCCCCTTAGGGTCTATGGTCCAATGGCAGGTCGTCGTGACCTACAGCCCAAGTAGGATCATACGACTCCCGCACGGACTCTCCGCTAGTCTGTCTTCTCCCAGGCTGTGGCGGCCCACCTGTCTGATGTGAAGGCAGGTGAGTTGAATCGGCGCCGGCCCCCGGAACCTGGCTCCCCGGAGTCCGTGCAGGCTTACCTCCACTCTTGCCCATCTTTTGGCGTGGAGGCGCATGGTCGGCCGCTCCCAGAGCTGAGCTGACCGACCGCTTCCTGCTGCCACCTCCGCTCTTGACCGCAGCCTGACGGGGTGTGTTGTCGGCGGTATCTGCTCCAGCAGGCCTACACGACGCAGCAGCGATATTGCCAGACTCCACTACGGCAGATCTCCCTGGCAGCGGTACGTTATGCACATTTGCAGGGCTCCCCTGTCGTGCAGCTGTCCCCCGGCCCAGCCCCCTCGGGTCTTCTGGAGCTCGGGGAGGGGTTGCTTGTGGAAAGCGAGATCCCTTGCCACGTGCCTGTTTTCCCCCTCTTTTCCTGGGGGAAGGGGGCACGAAGTCTGGATCCATATCCAGCTCCGGCGCGGTAAACCACTCGGGTGAGTCGGCCCCTGAATCAGCGGGAGCGCCCGACTTCCGCAATCCAGCCCCCACATGCCTCGAAGCTGCCGGTATTGCTTGCAGCTCCAGGGACAAGGGCCTTTGGCTGGTCGAGACAGCGTTGCCTTCTTCTTGCCCTTGTCCATCCTGTGGAGTAAAGGAAAATACTTACCTACCGGCCTTATGAAGGAGCCCGAGGAGAGAGCGCACTCCCCCCCCCCCTCCCAGCCTGCCGAATGCACGCTACGATGTGCCGCGCATGCGTGCTGGCGGGGTCTTCACGAAGTCACTCACGTGACTCCGAAGTAAAACTTTTATTAATTGCAGTTATTTGCAATTTTTTTTTCTGGGTTGATGGGGAGGGTGTAGGTAAATGCTTTGTGCACTGCAGTTCAATTTTTCAATGTGGTTTGTTTGCTTTACAGGATTTGATGGAAAAGCAGTTGTGGTGGGTGGCCTGAGGCAATTCATGGGTGTGGCCAAGATGGAGGCCAGAAACCCCAGGAGCTGAGGCAGGTTGAATGATGTGCATCTTTGCAATAAGAGCCCAGGGTTGCATGATTTGAGATATTGCACTTTAAGGAGAAACCTTATCATTTGTTGCAAATAATCATTGCAGTGCATTTTACTTCATTAAATGTTATTCGTTGCATTAAAATATTACAAATATAAAATGAACTAAAATAATCGTAAACTATTATTTTAGAAAAACAGATATACCTCAATTACAGGCACTTGGTGGTTCATTTAATAAATGCAGGTTAAATAAATGAGTTACCTTTTCGCAAAATTCTGAAGATTTTTGAAGCTATTTTCAGATCAGATTTAAGAAAAACAATTCTGAATGCAAAATTGAGACAATAGTGGGTTGATTCTGATTCATTCAACCTTTCAGCTTGGGGTTAGGCTTTTAGATAATCATTCCAAATTTTATTCCCTTTGCAGCATCACAGAGACAAAGAAAATAATAATCGTGAAAAGAAATAGAAATCGGAATACTTTATTGTCACATGTGACTAGGCACAGTGAGATTCTTTGCTTGCATAAACAATGTATACAAATAGCAACCACCCACGACATTGACAAAGTTACAAAGCATGCCGGCTCCCTCTTTTATCCCCCCCCCAACCCCCCACCCACCACAGCAGTTCCCCCACGCTGGGTCCTCCGTTGTTCTTCCCCTCTCCCCTCACGGTGGTTAAAAAAGGGCACCAGGCATTGTTGAGGTCTTGATTTCCACCAACTCATTCAAGAAAATGCCCCCAGCAATAGCATAAATTAGGTTATAGTTAAAGTTAATGGAGTGCAATTCTAAATTCTAAAACAAACACAACGTGGTAAAAGTTATTCTTTATTGATGAAGAATCCTGGACTGTTTAGCATCATCAATCCCTGTGTAGGTGGCAGACTGTGAAGTCTTCAGGGAAAATGTTATGAAATCCAAGTTCTGGCAGCTGAGTTGATGTAAATTAAATAAAAAATAAATGTACCTCATTACATATATTAACTATTCTAAATTATTGGAAAATCAATAGCATCCAGTTTAATTTAAACAAAACTGGGAGATTATTCCCGAGAATTAATTTATGTGTGATGCATCGAAAAGACGCCTTTGAGGTTGAATTAGAGTTAGTGAATAAAGGTACTATTGTGTCTCTTATTAATCAAAAATATCAGAAGGTATTTGGCAAACTTCCATACAGAAACCTGTAACTGTGGTAAAAGTTCTTGAAATAAAGGGGGAAAATGTAAATTGGCCAATAAATCGCTAAATAATGAGAAATAAGGAGAATTTATTTATTTTGCTGGTTTGGCGAGTCGAGATGATGAGTAAGTAAAATTGTTTTATTTTGAAAACAAAAACAAAATTACTCCAATCGCTAGAGACAGCCAAATACACAATGTTGATTCCACACGTGTGGTGCTAGAATGAATCAATGCAGTAAAAAACCCTTGAAAACAAACTTCCACGCTCATGTGGCTTCTCCAGCCAATCACGAGGGTTTAATTACCCAGGGCCACCACCAGGTGTCGCTACAGGACCCCCCCCCCCCCCCCCCCCCCCCCCCCCAGAACCCGAGGTACGGAACCAAATTAACCAGGTCGGGGGAAACGGGCACAACAGTTGCCGCTAGATTGGCCGGCGGACGACCTCTATGCCGAGGCTGCGCCACCACCATCGGGCTGTCGACGTCCACGTGAGCAGGCCTGAGCCGGGCGACAGAGACGATCTCCTCCCGGCCCCCCACGTCTAAGGTGAAAGTTGCGACGCCAGAGCGCAACACCCGGATTGGCCCCTCGTAGACGCGTTGCAGTAGGGACCGGAGCGAATCATGTGTACCGCGGTCATCCCATGTCGCAAGGTAGGCATTGGAGCCAGGCCACCCACCCGCTCCCGGAGAGTCGCCAACACCACCGGGGCAGAGTCCGACTGCCCCCGAACGGGCACCCACAAAACTGAGTCGTACATTAACTCGGTGGACGATGTGTCAAAGTCCACTTTGGGTGCCGTGTGGATGCCCAGTAACGCACAAGGCAACTGGTCGACCCAGTCTGGACCCATGAGCCGAGCCTTCAGTGCCGACTTAAGATGGCGGTGGAAGCGTTCGACCAGCCCTTTGGCTTGGGGTTGATAGGCGGTGGTGTGATGCAATACGCCCCGTAGAATTGTGCCAGTGAAGTCCACAATGAGGACGTGAACTGTGCTCCCTAGTCGGTAGAGATGTCTGATGGAACCCCAAACCGGGCAATCCAATTGGCCACAAGGGCCTGAGCACAAGACACGGCGGAGGTGTCCGAAAGCGGGATAGCCTCCGGCCACCTCATGAACCTTTCCACCATGGTGAGTAGGTGAGTGGCGCATCGGGCTGTCGGTAATGGGTCCACCAAGTCGACGTGGATGTGCAGAAACCGGGCCAAAGGGACAGCCAGGTACTGTAGCGGGAGCCGTAAGTGCCACTACACTTTGGAAGATTGGCATGGGAAGCCGGCATGAGCCCAGGCAGCAACCTGCTTACGGAAGCCATGCCAGACAAATTTGGCCGCCACCAGCGCACAGGTCGCCTGGATGGACGGATGGGCCAGGCCGTGGATGGAGTCGAAGATCCGACGGCACCACCGCAGGGGAACGATGGGACGAGGTCGACCAGTGGAGATGTCACAGAGTACTACCGTGCCTGAGGGCCTGCACGGGATGTCGGCAAACCGCAAACCAGAAGCAGCAGTTCGGTAGCCCACCATCTCATCATCCGCGTGCTGCGCCGCAGCCAGTTCCTTGTAGTCCACGCACATCGACCAGGAGGGAGAAAGCCCGGAGGAAATCGGCGCCCAGGAGTGGTTGCGCAATGTCCGCGATGATGAAGGTCCATTCATACGGGCGGGAGTCAAAGGACAGGGAGAGGGTCCTCGTGCCGTAGGTTCGGATCATACTATGATTGACAGCCATGAGCACAGGGTCTCGCTTACCAGCACGGTTGTCCAGCCCAGTCGGGGGAAAGATGCTCACAATGGCCCCGGAGTCAACGAGAAAACGTAGCCCAGAACGGTGGTCAGGCAAGTAGAGGCGTTTGTTCGTGCCGATCGCGATCACCTTTACTGACGATCGGCTGAGGCACTTCCCGAAAACGAGCAGGGTTGTCGGCATCGGCGGGCCTCAGCGCCCCAGCGGAGATGGTAAAAAAACCATTGGCGCTTACCCCGGTCTCTCGCGCGTGGCTGTGGCTCTGTGGTGGTAGTGGTGGGCGGGACGTCTCCGCGGTCCCGTCAAGGTGACTGGTGAGCAGGCGCGGACACCCGGTTGATGGCCCCGCCATCCTGTTGTTTCGCGAGCCAAAGCTCGTCGGTCGTTCAGCGAACTGCATGGGTTCGATGAAATCGGACCCGGAGAGCATCAAGCAGATGTCATCCGGCATCTGCTCCAGGAATGCTTGCTCGAACAAGAGGCACAGCGATCGCCATCCTTTAAAGCGAGAATCTCGCTCATTTGGGGTGGACGGCTTGCGGTCGCACAGACCGTCCATGTGCAGGAGGCAGGCGGCGCAGTCTCGGCGGCCCAGCCCCGATGTACGTTGGAGGAGGGATTTGAGGCCATTGTACTTCGCGAGCGCCGGTGGGTCCTGCAAGAACGGCCCTCCTGAGTGAGAACCCCGACGACAATGTTCCGCAGGTCAAGAGTCAAGAGAGTTTATTGTCATGTGTCCCAGATAGGACAATGCAATTATTGCTTTGCTTCAGCACAACAGAATATAGAAGGCATGAATACAGAACAGATCAGTGTATCCCTATACCATTATATAAATGTATACACACATGAATAAATAAAACAGATAAAGTGCAAATAAACAGATAATGGCTATTAATGTTCAGAGTTTTGTTTGAGTTGAGTTGTTGGCTGTGGGGAAGAAGCCTTGACTGAGCCTCGACGTGCACGAACCTTACCTGCGGTTGCTCGGCCCAGAGCACGGGCAGCTTGAGGCCGACGGCATTTTGCTGGATATCGGGGATGGCGGCGGCTTACATGTTGTACGTCCAATATTCGGTTGGACGCGTCGGGGTCACCAGTTTCACGAGTCGAGATGGTGAGTAAAATTGTTTTATTTTGAATACGAAAACAACAAAATTACTCAAATCGCTAGAGACAGCCAAATACACGATGTTGATTCCACACGCGTGGCGCTAGAATGAATCAATGCAGTAAAAAACCCGCAAAAACAAACATCCACGCTCATGTGGCTTCTCCAGCCAATCACAAGGGTTTGATTACCCAGGGTCACCACCAGGTGTCGCTACACAGGTCTAATTAGACATTTGAGTCCTGGGGAGTGCCTCATGATTCAGTCCTGACAAGTCACAAACTATTTATCTCTAAGACCCGCTTATTTTTTATTGTATTTTTATATTGTTGTTTGTCCTTTAAAATAGTTTATTTTTAGATGGTTTTCTATTTAATCAAAGAGACCAAAGCCCAATGTCAACGTCTAATTCTTCAGACTCTTCTATATTTTCCTCTTTCTTCTCTTCAGCAGCAGCCCCTGCCGCAGAAGCTGCTGCCATGGCAGCAGCGCATGTAGTACTGATACCTGTCGCACAAAGATATCTCTTGCATTTCAGATACTAATTTTCAAAATGTCAACAACATAGAAAATTATCTCATTTCCCCGAACTTAATTTGTTTGAGCCATAATAAAGTAACCTCTGACTAAGCCCACAGTTTATCAATCTATATATTATATTTGGTGAATAGTCTGCAGATTATCTCATGATATGCTTATCCGGAACTTTCTCCCTGTCTCCTTCCTCTTCACATATTGCACCTGAATTAGAAACATAGAGACATAGAAAATAGGTGCAGAAGTAGGCCATTTGGCCGTTTTAGCCAGCACCACCATTCAATATGATCATGGCTGATCATCCAGAATCAGTACCCTGTTCCTGCTTTCATCACATATCCCTTGGTTCCATTAGCCCAAAGAGCTATATCTCTCTCTTGAATACATCCAGTGAATTGGCCTCTACTGCCTTCTGTGGTAGAGAATTCCACAGATTCACAACTCTCTGGCTGAAAAAGCTTTTCCTCATCTCAGTCCTGAATGGCCTACCGCCTTATTCTTAAACTGTGACCCCTTGTTCTGGACTCATTTTTCCTGCATCTAGCCTGTCCAATCACTTAAGAATTTTATATGTTTCTATAAGATTCCCTCTCATCCTTCTAAATTCCAGTGAATGTAAGCCCAGTCCATCCAATCTTTCATCATATGTTAGAGGGCCGTTCTTGCAGGACCCACCGACGCTCGCGAAGTATATGTTAGTCCCGCCATGCCGGGAATTAACCTGGTGAACCTACGCTGCACTCCCTCAATAGCAATAATGTCCTTCCTCAAATTAGGAGACCAAAACTGCACACAATACTACAGGTGCAGTCTCACCAGGGCCCTGTACAACGGCAGTAGGACATCCTTGCTCCTATACTCAAATCCTCTCTCTTTGAAGGCCAACAAGCCATTAGCTTTCTTCACTGCCTTCTGTACCTTCATGCTTACTTTCAGTGATTGATGTACAAGGACACCTAGGTCTTGTTGCCCCTCCCCTTTTCCAAATCTGACACCATTCGGATAATAATATGCCTTCTTGTTCTCACATTTATTCACATTATACTGCATCTGCCATGCATCTGCCCACTCAACCAACCTATCCAAGTCACACTGCAGTCTCATAGCATCCTCCTCGCAGCTCACACTGCCACCCAGCTTTGTGTAATCCGCAAATTTGGAGATGACACATTTAATTCCTTTGTCAAAATCATTAATAAATATTGGAAATAGCTGTTGTTCCAGCAATGAGCCTTGCAGCACTCCACTGGGCACTGCCTGCCATTCTGAAAATGATCCGTTAATTCCTACTGTTTGCTTCCTGTCTGCCAACCAGTTATCTATCCATGTCAATACCCTACCCCCAATACCATGTGCTCTAATATTGCACACTAATCTATCGTGTGGGACTTGTCAAAGGCTTTTTGTAAGTCCATATACATCACATCCACTGGCTCTCCCTTATCCATTCTACTTGTTACATCCTCAAAAAATTCCAGAAAATTAGTCGAGCATGATTTCCCCTTCAAAAATCTATGCTGACTTTGACCGACCCTGTCACTGCTTGCCAATTGCGCTGCTATTACATCAAAAATAATCAACTCCAGCATCTTCCCCACTACCAATGTCAGGCTAACTAGTCTATAATTCCCTGTTTTCTCACTCCCTTCTTTCTTAAAAAGTGGGGTTACATTAACTACCTCCAGTCCACAGGAACTGATCTAGAGTCTATAGAACAATGGAAAAAAATCACCAATGCATCCACAATTTCTTGGGACACCTCCTTGAGTACTCTGTGATGCAGACCATCAGGCCCTGGGAATTTATTTGCCTTCAGTCCCAACAGTTTACCCAACACCATTTCATGACTAATGTGAATTTTCTTCAGTTCCTCCGTCTCGCTAGATCTTTAGTATTTCTGGGAGAATATTTGTATATTCCTTAGTGGAGACACAACCAAAGTACTGCCATTTCCTTGTTTCCCATTATAAATTCACCTGTGTTTGACTGTAAGGGACCTACATTTGTCTTCACTAATCTTTTCATCTTCACATATCTGAAGAAGGTTTTACAGACAGTTTTAATATTCCACGCAAGCTTTCTTTCATACTCTATTTCCCCCCTCTTAATGAACCCCTTTGTCCACTGTTGAATTCTAAATTTCTCCCAGTCCTCTGGTTTGTTGCTTCTTCTGGCCAACTTATATGCCTCTTCCTTGAATTTAACACTATCCCTAATTTCCCTCATTCGTCACGGTTGAGCCGCCTTCCCCATTTAATTTTTATCCCTGACAGGGATGAACAATTGTTGTAATTCATCCAAGCGATCTTTAAATCTTTGCCATTGCATCTCCACCGTCAACGCTTTAAGTATAATTTGCCACTAGACATAATTTAATTCAATTTAAAATATTACACAGATTATATTATTCAAAAGTTAGGTTGAATAAATTGTATTCAAATATTTCTCCCATCTGTGATAAATGCCTTTCTCAAAATGCCAATTTCACACATTCTTTCATCTCTTGCACAAAACTTCAAAGATTTTGGTGTGATATATTTGATATATTCACTAGTTTATTTAAGATAAAAATAGAACCTAGCATGAAAATGATTATCTTTGGAGTATTAGGAGATGGAAACAAATTAAATATATCCCAAATCTCATTTTTTAATTATGGTTTAATAATAGCGAAAAAACTCATACTCATAATTTATAAATAGCGTTAATAAAAATATTAAACTTAGAATATCTTATTTTGCAGATGCTGTCAGAAACCCCAAATAAATAGTTTACGGTCAGAACAGGGGAAATACATTGTCTTTGGTTTGTTTTTGACAAAAGGAACCAGGAGACACACCTGCAGGGCTGAGATGCTTTCTTTAGAATCAGCTGAGGTGGGAAAACATCCAAGTAATTTCAAGGGAATTAGTGAGAAGCACCTGGAAAAATACAACCTGATAAGGAGAGAGAGGGAGGGCCTGGATTCTGCAAGGGGGAGTTACCCTCAAACGGATCTGCTGAAGTTTGTCACTGGTCATTCCGCCATGATGAACAGCTGTGGTGCAGCAAAGTTGTCTATACAGAGTTATTAAAGCTCCACAAGGTTTAATTTAGTTGAGTGGCACAGTGCTGAAACAGGCCCTTTGGCCCACCGGGTCTGCACCGACCCTGCACATTAACACCGTCCTGCACACATTAGGGACAATTTACACTTATACCAAGCCAATTAACCTACAAACCTGTACGTCTTTGGAGTGTGGGAGGAAAATGAAGATCTCGGAGAAAACCCACGTGGTCACGGAGAGAGCGTACAAACTCCGTACGGACACCACCCATAGACGGGATTGAACCCGGGTCACCAGCGCTGCAAGCGCTGGAAGGCAGCAACTCTGCTGCTGCGCCACTGTGCTGCACCAGAATATTAATAGCCAGGGAATTGTCATGGAGTCTACAGTATGAACATATTGGATATAGAATTGACTCAAAGCTGACCAATGTTTAAAAGGTTTACAGGCTAGAAGAAAGAATACCCTGCAAATTAATTATAGCAGATAGGCTTGATTGAAGTTAGAAGTAACACATTCATGATTCCAAGTACAAGATCATGGAACTTCCATTAAAATGTTCAGTTAGAACAGGATTAATTCCTGGTTTAGTAAAGATTAAATAGTTATGTAATTGGGTAAAGAAAAATAATAAAATCATGGTGACAATAGGTCTTGAACAAAATATAATAACATGCCCATGATTTGTAGGATCTTTTCATATTCCAACATTCTTATGTCCAAAATCCCACTTGAGATGAACTACCAATGAGGCGTGAATGTTAGTGTTTTTGTTAAACTTAAGGTATTCAGATATCTATCTCAAGATCTGCAACTGTTCCACCTGGGTGCAGACTTTGATGTTAAACTGATACCGCTGAATTATAAGGCAAGGGTTGGGGCACTTGCTGTTCAACTACTATAATTAACACTATCGAGTCCCCTAGTTTAGGTATAGTCAGCAATGTTTCCATCAATGTGCAATTACAAGTGGCACAATGCAAGATGGACTTCTTCCTTTCTGGAATGTCATTTGCAATCATAAAGTTTTCATTCTTCATAAAGATTAGTTTTAGTTTTTTGGTTTAGTTGATTGTCACTTGTACCAAAATACGGTGAAAACATTTGTTGTGTGCTAACCAGTTAGTGGAGAGACAATACACGATTGTCCCCTCATCCACAAGACCAAACCTGCAATACAGACAGTCAAAATATGGCCCGAGGACGCCACCCTACAACTCCAGGACTGCTTTGATCACACCGACTGGGATCTGTTTGCACAACAGGCTACCAGTGGTACAGAGGTGGACTTGGAGGAGTACACATCCACTGTGCTCTCCTACATCAACTGCTGTGTGGAGTTTGTCACAGTGGGCAAGGAAATAAAGATGTTCCCAAACCGCAAACCGTGGATGAACAAGGAGGTACAGAATCTGCTAAGGACACGCAACATTGCCTTTAAATCCAGGGACACTTCTGCCTACAGTGCTGCCAGGTCAAACCTGAACAAAGGTATAAAAAAGGCCAAATACATCCACAGGCAAAGGGTGGAAGACCACTTCAACACCGCGGACACCAGAAGCTTGTGGCAGGGTGTCAGGGACATCACTGACTACAAGAGCAGCCCCACCTGCCCCCACAGTGATATCACACTGGCCAATGAGTTAAACACCTTCTTCGCACGCTTCGAAACTGGCAACACCACCAGGAGTGGAATATCCCCGGCCATGGCGGAGGGTCAGGTCTCAACATTGAGTATACAGGATGTACAGTGTGCTCTGCGAAGGGTCAATCCATGCAAGGCTGCAGGCCCAGACGGAGTCCAAGGAAGGGTACTAAAGGACTGTGCTGTACAGCTGGCTGAGGTATTCACGAGGATCTTTAACCTGTCTCTATCTCTGGCAACGGTCCCCAAGTGCCTGAAGTCAGCTACCATAGTGCCGGTGCCAAAAAAGTCAAAAATCACCAACCTGAACGACTACCATCTGGTTGACTTAACATCAATATCCATGAAGTACTTTGAAAGGCTGGTCCTCTCACACATCAAATCCAGCATCCCTGCCTCACTGGACTGATATCAATTTGCATACAGGGCAAATAGATCCACAGAGGATGCCATCTCTCTGGCTCTTCACACTGTCCTGACCCACCTGGAAAGACAGGGCACCTACGTGAGGATGCTCTTCATTGACTTTTGCTCTGCCTTCAACACGGCCATCCCCATCAAGCTCACCACCAAACTCCACCAGCTAGGCCTCAGCTGGTCGATGTGCGACTGGATCCTGATGGAGCGACCGCTGGCAGTGAGACCGGGCCCGCACCTGTCCTCCACTATCACCCTGAACACCGGCACACCATAGGGCTGTATACTATGCCCCATGCTCTACTCCCTCTTCACACACGACTGTGTTCCTGCATTCGACACCAGCACCATTGTCAAGTTTGCAGACACAACGGTGATTGGGCTGATCACCAACAGTGATGAAACAGAGCGGAGATGCAGAACCTGGCGGACTGGTGCTCAAATATCAACCCGTCCCTAAACAGCTGAGACCAAGGAGCTGATGATCAATTTAAGAAGGACACATAATGAGGAACACGCTCCAATCTCTGTCAACGGGGACAGTGTGGAGAGAGTGTCAGCTTTAGGTTTCTGGGCACACACATTTCAGAGGACCTCACATGATCCACCAACACCGCTGCACTGGTCAAGAAGGCACAGCAACGACTGTTCTTCCTGAGAACATTGAAAAAGACTGGTCTGCCCCAACAGCTGCTGACAACCTTCTACCGCTGCACCACAGAGAGCACACTAACATATGGCATCTCTGTGTGGTATCTCAGCTGCACGGAGGCGGAGAGGAGAGCTCTTCAGCGCATCGTCCACAGAGCGCAGTATGATTCGGACACAGCTACCAGCCTTGGAGAGCATCTACTAATCATGGTTCCTCAGGAAGGCCGTCAGCATTCACAAAAACACCCTTGCAATAGTCTGTTTGAACTCCTACCTTCTGGTAGAAGTTACAAGGCCTTCTACGCCCGCACCTCCAGACTTAGGAACAACTTCATCCCCACAGCTATAGCTGCTCTGAACCGGCCCTGCTGTGTGCACCCCCCCCATGAACTGTCTCCCTCGGATGGTCATGTCGCACATCAACCCAGCACAGACATATTTGCACTTTAGACTGTTTTACTGGGGTTTGTTTTAACTCCCGCCAGTTGGTCTGCACACATCTTGAGAACTCGACCGGGTATACCATCAGGTTCAGGCGCTTTCCGAGGGTTCACCCCCCTGAAGGATCTTCTGACGTCGGCCTCTGTGACTATGACTGTAACACCGTCAGGGCGAATAGGGGCTCGGGAAGGCACATCAATGTTCTCCCTATTGAACTGTGCATAGAACGCATTGAGCTCGTCAGGGAGCGATGTTTCGCTGTTGTTTGAGCTGCCTTCTGATTTAACCTTGTAGGAGGTGATGGCATTCAAGCCCTGCCACAGTTGCCAAACATCCGTCTCATCCTCCAGCAGAAGTTCCGTTTGGCCTTTTTTATGGCCTTACCACGGTCATATCTGGACTTCTTATAGACCTCTGCATCGCCAGACCTGAATGCCCAGGATCTGGTCTTCAGAAGAATGCGGATCTCATGGTTCATCCAAGGCTTCCGGTTAGGAAACACTCGGAAGGTTTTTGTTGGGACGCAGTCCATCTGCCTGGGGTGGGATGTAGACCACGGTCAGGATGATGGAGGTGAATTCCCTCGGTAGGTAGAAGGGACGGCACTTCACCGCCAGGTGTTTCAGGTGTGGAGAGCAGGAGTTGGATAGGACTGCCACGTCTGAGCACCATGAAGAGTTGACCATGAGGAAGACTCCCCCTCCTCTCTCTTTCCCAGATGTCTGTGTATGGTCCATACGGTGGATGGAGAAACCTTCAGGCTGGACCGCTGAGTCTGGGGAGCTGGGGGTGAGCCATGTCTCTGTGAAAATGTACACAGAGCATTCCCTCAGCTCCCTTTGGTAAAGCAGCCTTGACCTTAAGTCCTCCACTTTGTTTTCTAGTGACTGTACGTTGGCCAGTAGGATGGTAGGGAGAGGGGGCCAAAGTCACCTACACTTCAGTCTTACTTGTAGTCCTGCCCGATGACCACGTTTCGTACAACATGAAGCCCTCCTCAGTGTTTAAAGGTACAGTACTTGCGAGTCTCCGCGAGGTCGGGGATTCCCCTGAGAGCGGGGATTCCCTTACAGTCGACACCGCCAGCTCTGTTGCTGCTGGGAGATCCTGCCCGACGGCCTCGATTCCGGACTCCATGAAGGCCTCCTTGGTGTTTACAGGTACAGTACCTACTGTACCTCCACGCCTCCGCGAGGTCGGGGATTCACCTCCGATCGGGCATTCCTTTCAATCGCTGTAATGCATTTAAATGTGTTAGCAGCTCGCTACTTACATCGTTGATTTCTGCAGATTCTTTGATACAGGTGAGCTCAGAAATACTATATTTGAAGATTTTCTGTTAACTAAATGTCGCTGCACGTAGGCGCCATCTTAGGTGCAGGTACATGGATAGGACAGGTTTGGAGGGATATGGCAGGTTGGACTAGTGTAGCTGGGACATTGTTGGCAGTGTGGGCAAGTTGGGCCGAAGGGCCTGTTTCCACACTGTATTATTCTATGACTTTCTGACTCTATGAATGTAAATTACCAATTATTATCATCTACCTGGAGTCCATGATTTACATGTACTTGCATTGATCAGGCTATAGTTTATAGTTGATCTCATTTAGAACTTTCTCCCCTCCCACCCCACAGGAAATATCTGAGCTTTGTCATGAAGAGAACAAACAGATTACATACAGATTTCTCCAAGCAGTTAAATGTTATAACCATGCCCAGATGGTAACGATCCTAAACAATGCACCAGGAACTTAACAGGGATTTATAAATAGCCTTAATAAAAATATTAAAATTAGAAAGTTTTAATTTGAGATGTGGTCAGGAACCCAAAGTATATTGTTTACAATCAGAACAGGGGAAATGCATTGGTTTGTTTTTTTACCAAAAGGAACCGGAGACACACCTGCAGGTCTGAGATGCTTTCTTTAGCATCAGCTGAAGTAGAAAACAATCCAAGTAATTTCAAGGGATTTAGTGAGGAGCACCTGGAAAAATACAGCCTGATCAGGAGAGAGAGGGAAACAGCTTGGATTCAGCAAAGGGGGTCACGCTTAACTAGTCTGTTGAAGTTTGCCGAAGATCATTCTACCACAATGAACATCTGAGATGCAGCAAAGTTGCCCACACAGACTTACCAACATTTGACAAGGTTTATCTCGGGAGATGAATAGCCAGGGAGCTGTCATGGAGTCTGGAGTAAAAGAGCATCTTGGATTCACAGCCATCAGGATGTGCACTAGATGTGATGTTCAGCATGTTGGCAAGTTCAAGCAAAATGCATGTGGCTGCACCAATTACACTGCACAGCCGTTTCTGATCTCGCAAAATCCGTTCAACTGATAGAGGAACCCCCAGTGCTAACTCTACACCATCCTGCAAATCCACTGGCAGTATAACAACACCATTGTCATTTCCAAGGCGAAATAACCAAGAGTAAGGTCCAATTTGCACTCACTCTGGGTGAGTGGGTCAGATGGGCCCGCAGTGGCTGTCGGTGGTGGAACTGGTGGGTGCAGGAGGTCGGTCGAGGACGTGCTGCCGACAACAAAGAGGGAACCACTGGGACTACATTGAGCACTTTGTAACTTTGACAGCGTCCGAAACACGGCAACTCTTTGCGTACTTCGTGTGTGGTATGCAAAACAAAGAATTTCACTGTGACATGTCACATGCGATAATAAAGTATGATAACTTCAGTGAACAGCCCTTGACATTCATAATGGGCAACACCAGATGTCCAAAGCAGACATTCTATTGGAATCCATGACAGAAAGTAATTACCAGGTAGGCAAAGGCACTACTTCAAGGGCATTGACAAAGCTTCTGTGAGAACATGTTGCTGGGTGACTTGAACAGGTTCAGTGAGTGGGCAGATGCATGGCAGATGCAGTATAATGTAGATAAATGTGAGGTTATCCACTTTGGCGGCAAGAACAAGGAGGCAGATTATTATTTCAATGGTGTTAGATTGGGTAAAAGGGAAGTGCAACGAGACCTGGGTGTCCTTGTACACCAGTCACTGAAAGTAAACATGCAGTTACAACAGGCTGTGCAGAAAGATAATGGCATGTTGGCCTTCATAACGAGAGGATTTGAGTATAGGAGTAAAGCGGTACTTCTGCAGTTGTACAGGGACCAGGTGGCACCACATCTGGAGTATTGTGTGCAGTTTTGGTCTCCTAATTTGAGGAAGGACATCCTTGCTAATGAGGGAGTGCAGCATAGGTTCATGAGGTTAATCCCTGGGATGGCGGGACTGTCACATGAGGAAAGATTGGAAAGACTGGGCTTGTATTTACTGGAATTTAGAAGGAGAGAAACATATAAAATTCTAAAAGGAATGGACAAGCTAGATGCAGGAAAATGTCCCCAATGTTGGGAGAGTCCAGAACCAGGGGCCACAGTCTAAGATTAAAGGGGAGGCCATTTAAAACTGAGATGAGAAAAAACGTTTTCACCCAGAGAGTTGTGAATTTGTGGAATTGGCTGCCACAGAAGGCAGTGGAGACCAATTCACTGGATGAATTTAAAAGAGAGTTAGATAGAGCTCTTGGGCCTGGCGGAATCAAGGGGTATGGGGAGAAGGCAGGCACGGGTTACTGATTGTGGATGATCACACAAATAAATGCATCCACAACCAGGATCAGGCTCCCCCCCCCCTTCTCTCCCCCTCTCCTCTCTCCCCTCCACTCCCCCTCCTCCCCCATTCTCCCCCCTATCCATCCCCCCTCTCCGCACCCTCTCCCCCTCTCCCCCTTCGCTCCAACCCCTCTCTCCCCCTCTCTCCCCCTCTCCCTCTCCCCCTCTCCCTCCCCCCTCCCCCCTCTCCCCCTCTCCCCTCCCCCCTCTCCCCCCATCTCCCCCTCCCCCTCCACCTCCCTCCCATACCCCCCTCCCCCCTCCTCCTCTCTCCCCTGCCCCTTCACCACCTTGCTCCCCCTCCCACCCTCGCACCTCCCTCCCCCTCCCACCCAACCTCCCCTTCCCCCTCCCCCTCTCTCTCCCCCCCACCTCCCTGTGTGTGTGTGTGTGTGTGGGGGGGGGGGGGGTGGTTAGAGTGTGTGTGATGCTGCGCCGCCCCCCCCCCACCCCCGCAACCGCGCTTTGAGGGGACGGGACCCAATGGGTCCCCCTTTGTCTAGTCACTTTTAAAGTCATTTGCTCAGACAGGTTTTAAAAAAAGATTGAAATGATTGATGGTTTAATTGCTAACAAGCTGGTTTTGATGTTATTTCACTCAGACTGTGAATGAGCAATTCATTAGTATGTCTCGCCGATTGAAAAACATTCTCACTTGTTTTATTGGAAAGTTTTTGTTTGTCATCTATAAACAGTGAGCTATAAATTGGACACCAGTGTGCAGTGAAGATGGAAGAAAGATGTTTGCAGCCATTCAGATTTTCAAGGAGTTCTTCTAAGGGATCCTTCTGGCAGAAAGTAAAGCTCTAAAGGGCCTGTCCCACCAGCATGCAACTCCGTGCAACGAGCGCGACCTAACGTGGTCGCTTGAGCCGTCCGGCGTCGGACCCACTTCGATCGGCGGAGTCGTGCGGAATTGTGCGGAGTTCGTCCCGACATCGCGCGGGGCTCCGAAAAACTGATCATGTTCAAAAATTCCACGCGGCAACGGCTTGTCGGCTTGCAGTCGCCTCGACGCATTACACACCGCCTCGACGTCGTGCCTCCGTGACCCTCTCTGTAGGTGCCTCCGTGACCCTCTCTGTGTGTGGCTCCATGGCCCTCTCTGTGTGTGCCTCTGTGACCCTCTCTGTGTGTCCCTCTCTGTCCTGGCGAACTTACCTTTAAGACGTCGCTCCAAGTTCGCCTCACTCCCCGCCGCGTTGCGCCACTCACCCGACCCCCGCGCGGCCCCCACTGCCGGTTTGGTCGCGGTTTTTGCATGCAGGCGCATGCTGTTGGGAACGGCCCTGTACAGGGATCACTCGACCCCCGCGCGGCCCCCGCTGCCGGTTTGGTCGCGCTCACCGCATGTAGTCGGAAGCTGGTAGGACAGGCCCTTAAGTGTGGTGCTGGAGGGGTGATTGTGGCAGGGGAGGGGTTGGGGAGGGCTTGTTGAGAGCCAGGAACATGTGGGGGGTGAGGCAGTACAGGGAAATCAGGGGTGGTGTGGAGAGAGTGAGAGACAATGGAGGTAGGGGGAAGCACTTAAAATGTGGAGGACAATGTACCCACTGGCTTCCCAAATGACAAGCTGAAACTTTAACTACGGACAGAAGATTTCCGTAAAATCAGTGGAGGCTTTCTTCGAGTATATTAATCAGGTTTCAATAATCCTGTCTTGAAGGACCATGTTTTAATATGCAAAACCCCACAATTGCTGATCGATTCCTTTAATGTAACATTAAGTACTGAGGCTGCTGAATTCTGTTGGTATCTTTCAACAATCAGGGAACCACTTTCCGCTGGATTCGAGTTGTAGTCAAACAGCCCGTTGGTCCAACTCATCCAATGCCAACCAATCAGACATAAAAATGGCTTTTTTCCACGAGTAGTAGCTATACTAAATCAACAAAAACAGCCTCCTGTTGCTCTGGTATTTTATTTAATTCACATGTTTAATCAATAATGTTGATTAATGCAAATTCCTTGTATGGGAATACTTGGCCAATAAACGTATTCATTCATTCATTCATTCAAGATGCCACATTTACCTGCAAATGGCCCGCATCCCTCTAAACCTTTCTTATTTATGTACCTCTCCAAATATTTTTTTAATTTGTTATTGTACCTGCTCACCACCCTCTGTGTGATAAAGTTGCCTCTTAGGTTCATAATAAATTTCCACCTAAAACCTATGCCCTCTAGTTCTTGATTCCCCTATCCTGGGTAAAAGGCAGTGCCTATCTACTCACCTCATGATTTTATACATCTCTATAAAATCACCCCTCTGGCTTTTGTACTCCAAGGAATAAAGTCCTAGCCTGCCGAACCTCCTCCTATAGCCCAGGCCCACGAATCCCGGCAACATCCCTGTAAATATTCTTTGCACTCCTTCCAGCTCAATGGCAACTTTCTCTTAGCAGGGTGACCAACATTAAACAAAATAAAACTGCAGCATCACCAACGCCTTGTACTAATGTAACATGATGTCGCAGCTTCTATAATCAAGTCCCTGACTGATGAAGGACAAATGCCAAAAGCCTTCTTCAACATCCTATCTGGCTCTGTAGTGATTTTGGTCTCAAGTATGCTAGTAAAATCAGTGCAACTGCCTAGTTGTTGATCCCATGGAGACACGCAACAGGCCATAACCCTGCACTGGACTTCAACTGATTCTCTCAGCTATCAAACCTGTTCAAAGTCACCTTTAATAGGTCAATGAACAGAATGGCTTAGCTGCTATTTTACGGTATCGAAAGATGCATTGCTCTGCTTATATTAAATGACTGGAATTTCAACACTGTATATGCCTTAAATGAGCTTTTTAATTTCTCAATTTTGATCTCAAACCGCAGCTCAGCAATTATTGTTCTTTCAATAGAGTAAGGAGACCATTGTGCAAATTGTGGAATAACTCAGCAGGTCAGGCAGCATCTTTGGAGAAAAAGGATGGGTGACTTTTTGGGTTGGAACTCTTCTTCAGACTAAAATAAATGAATTCAGATCAGGCCACAAATCAATGCTATTTCCACAACTTGTTGCTGTGATTTTGGGCATTTTGTATCATCTCCAACGGGTCTGCTCTTGTCTCCCTTAAAAGTTAAATGCTCACACCACTAACAAGGTGAAGCAACATCAGAACCAGTTGGTACACAAAAAGCTGGAGAAACTCAGCGGGTGCAGCAGTATCTAAGGAGCGAAGGAGATAGGCGACGTTTCGGGTCGAGACCCTTCTTCAGACTGAAGAAGAACCAGTTGTCTGTAGCAGACCATAATTTTCAAATATATGTCAAATCTGCAAACTTTGCCTTTAAAAACTGCAGATTCTGGAAATTAGAAGTGTAAACAGAAGATTGTCAATGGCGCTTTATTATCACATGTGTAAACCCACATTTTTTTTTTGCATAAAGATCAGTAAAGTCTTGCCATACCTAAGCACAATTCCCAATTAACAAAGAGAACAGAAATAGTCCACTGAGACTACATGCAAAGGCGATTGAGCATAGGCAGCATCTGTGAACAGAGAAATTAAGTTAACTTTCCAGGTCAAAGACTTATGTCTCAGTGGTGGCATTTGAATATGTTTTGACCTGTCTTTGGATATTAAGGTAATTTTACAACAAATGATTCTTATTCTGTGTTCCACTAAATAAAAGGATATATACCTCCCATTTAATTAGATCCATATTAACATCAAGCTATTTGCTAGTTTGCTTTAAAAGCTCTGAGAATGAAAACCATTTAAAATTAGGCTTAGTTACATTTTAAGCCATATTTAAATTTGCAAAAAAAAAACCTAAACAGTATCATACAACAGTTAGAACAGCACAATGTCTTTCCATTATTAATTCATCCATGTTATTAATACTTAATAGATTATTTGATCGTGAGTGAAAGATAAAATAGATGCTTGATTCAGATGCAAAATAATTACTACAATAAGTAGCATTGTAGTCATGGTGGTATTGTAGTAGTAAGTGGAAAAAAGCACAGGTTTCCACGTTGTTTGTTCTTTCCGTATGAAAAGGCTGTCAGAATTTCATGGGTGGCCTTGCTCAATGAATCCATTAATCTTGAAGCAAAAGTTCAGTGAGGTCAATGGGGATCAACACGAGTCCAAAAGTCAAACCCTGCAGCTTGAGTGAAGCACCAGACACATGCACTCTTGTTGAAATTCAATGCAGAATCTCTAAAATCAATGAGATTAACAGATCTTCCTGAAGGATGATACAATGGGGTTTAAACTTTCATTAGTGAAGCAAAGCTGTTGATGATAACTCAGCAATCCGTAGCACACCTCAGCTGATTTACGTTCCAGAGAAAACAAAGAAATGGACATTTGTGCGCAGGGCAAAACTGATTGCTTCTTCTTATCGAGTCCACATCACAAGATTAGAAATTGTTCAGCCAGAGCTGAACACACTTCTCGGCATCCGCATGCAATGGGGTCTTGCGCTTCTTGTGCTTCTTGTGCGTAGTGGTGGAAAGATTGGTGGAAACAGGGCCGCGACGTGTACGCTCTTGCCTTGACCACAACTGACTGCTGATTTAGCCTCATGTTATCCATCTCAGGAAAATATTGACATCTCACATCTTTCGAAACTCAATCTTTTCCCCAGTGTAACTCCTAAATATTTGTTGCTTATGTAATCTTAGTTTATTGCATCACATTTATTTTTGTAAGATTTATAATAATATACAATAAATTGTATATTATTATAGGTATTATTATATACAACGGAACATCACAATATCTTTCCATTATTAATTAATCCATGATATTATTATTAACATATATATTATATACTGTATATTGTATATATTATAGTTATCATTACTGTTAATGCTTAAAAAGCACAAAATAAACCTCTGAGCCAGTCCACAGAAGGAAATGTTCAAAAATGTTTCCACTATACAGCTCCTTGAACATCCCTGGATGCTCCAAAAGATTGTACACAGTTTTTTGTGCACAATGTTACAGTTCTAGTGTTAGAAATTAATTTAAATGCACTGGGCATTGAATAGTTTGCTTCTGATGGTCAGTTTTGCTAAAATGATTGCCATCCTTTCATTGGTGACCTGGTGTGTACTAGGCAAAACAGTCTGAGCTCAGAAGATAGACACAAAATGCTAGAGTAACCTAGTGGGACAGGCAGCATCTCTGGAAAGAAGGAATGGGTGACGTTTTGGGTCGGGACCCTTCTGTCTGAGCTGTGTCTTGTCTCTGTGGGGTTGGTTAATCTCTGCAAGGAGCACTGCCAATGGCTTCAGTGAGTACTGCCATCAGCTTCACAATGAATCTAACCTGCAACTAGCTCTGGGGCTCTGTGGTAGCCACGTCTACGTCTCCAAGCAATCTTTTCTCAATCAGCCGGATCCTTTAATGACAAAAGAAGGTTGCTCCAGCCTGTTGCTTTAGTTAATGGTTCTAAGCCATTATCCCCTGCAAATGAGAGGGAAGAATATTGCTGAACATGTTGCAATGTCTGCATACAGTGACTAGTATTTAAAGTGCGTGAACAAAGATCATCCAGCAATGATAGTGGGATAAACAGTGCCTGGTCCCAGAGTGTCTTTCCTCTCTCTTTTCAGGAGGTAATGGGTTGGAAAAGTTAACTAAAACAGCAGAATGGAGCAAGTATCCGCTTAAATATGTGTGACTGTTGGAGTAGTCATATATTTGAGATAAACTATTTTGCACCTTCAACTAAACTTGATCACATTTATTGGGACATTAAATTTCTTCCAATCCTGGGACCAAATCACTGGGACATTCCCGTGGACAATGAACTCTCTGTCCACATCTTTTCAATAATGCTTTATCTTAAACTCTGTAGTTTGCTGGGTTTCCTGTGTGCCAGACCTCTCTGCTGTTGTCTACCTCTTCACTAGGATATCTCGGACTTCATTAGGGGCACAAAATGACTGTTTCTTGCATATGTTTCTTTCTGTGTTTCCCTTCCATTTGAGGGATGTGGCATGACTTTGGTTAGCTGAATCTTAGTTTCAGCAGATTTATTTTTATTTAGTTTAGAGATACAACGCGGTAACAGGCCCTTCAACCCACTGAGTCCGCCCCGATCCCTGCACATTAATGCTATCTACACACATTAGGGGCAATTAAATTTATACCAAGCCAATGAACCTACAAACCTGTACATCTTTGGAGTGTGGGAGGATACCGAAGATCACGGGAAAAACACACGCAGGTCACAGGGAGAACAAAAACTCCGTACAGACTGCACCCGTAGTCAGGATCGAACTCGGGTCTCTGTAAGGCAACAACTCTACCGCTGCACCACCGTACATGATCCATGGAAGAACTTGTGCTTACTGTGCACCAAAGGAAAAAAAAAAAGACTAGTATTTAAAGTGTGTGAACAAAGATCATCCACCAATGATCATGGGATAAACCGAGCCTAGTCCCATAGCTTCTTTCCTCTCTCTATTCAGGAGTTAATGGCTTGGAATAGTTAACTAAAACAGCAGAATGGAGTAAGTATCTTCTATCTTCAGTAGGTCAGCCACTTAAATATTTAGTCTATAGTGTTTCGGAGTTGACAGGTGCTACTAGTTTAACCTATGAGGCACCGGTTCCTATGAAATCAATGTTCTTGGCACTATTTTCACCCCTGTGCTCTGTGAATTCAATTTGCGTCTCTTCTATAGTCCTTCCATTCTACTCAAGGTTCTTTGGAGAACAAGGAAAGCGTGGAAGGTATTCCCAAGATCTTCCTTTTGTTATGACCCTCTGCTGCATGCAAGAGACTAACCTGAAGGGATGGACACACCAACCTTCCTTTACCCTCAGCTACCAACACTTTGTTCAGTACTACACAGCTGCGGTCAGGAATACGTCAGCAGAGAAAGCAATTGCCAGACATCAACATTCTGCTCCACTGAGAGACCAATCTGACTGCCCTCAAGTCACTTCTCTATAAACAAGAGCTTTCGAACACAAGGCTGAATTGATTCAGTGAAAGCTAACGTCATTTTCTTAAAAAGTACACTTAACTAGTTTAGTTTAGTTTTGAGACTGAGACCGAGCCAACCAGCGTTCCCCACACACAAGCAATATCCTTCACATTAGGGACAATTTACAGTTCTTACCAAAGCCAATTAACCTACAAACTGTATGTCTTTGGAGTGTGGGAGGAAACCGGGGAAAACACATGCGGTCACAGGGAGAACGTACAAACTCCATACAGACAGCACCCGTAGTCAGGATCAAACCTGGGTCTTTGGAGCTGCAAGGCAGCAATGTAGCGCCACTGTGCCGCATCTGAAAACTGGCAAACTGTTTTCAAACAGTTGCAAACTGTTTCAAAATTGCAAACTGGCATAACAATTGAGTCAGGCCGTTGGGCCTACTTAGTATGTATCAAATCCAATTTTTTTTAAAGTCAAAAATCTGACTCAAGTAAAAGAAATAGCCTTCTGGATTCATAAAAAATGCTTATATTGGAAAGAGAAATATCATCGAATTATTCCTGGTGGAGAATATGATGTCCTGTGAATTCAAGATTAAAGCTGAGTATTTCTTAGTGAATGGAGTGATGCATAAGTATTCTTTGAAAAGATAGAGTCCCATTTAATTTTTTGGCTTGAGGACCATAGAATTGACATACATGACAGTGGCAGCCAAAAGAGAAAATGCAATACAATGTACCATACATTGTGATCTATTGTTATGCAAAGCTAATGTGCATATGGGGGCCAATACTGACCTTAATTTACCATATCAGTGTTATGATGAGCACATTTGTAGCATGACCCTTGATTTAAGATTATCCTTAAACAATTTGTGTGGGAGGGTTTGTTGATTACATGATGTTTTCATTTGACTCCCAAGAAGGTAAGATGAACATTTTTATTTATGTTGCAATGGCTATAAAAAAACACAGCTTTATGATCACTCTTGTTCCAGCCAGCATTGCAGTTAGTTAAACATTCCAGTCTCCATAGGAAGAAGTATGAAATTTGAGTAGTTGAGACATTTTGGGAAGCAAAAACTGTAGAAACAAATACAAATTTAAAAATATCTGGTATGAGCTGTGAACTGCCAAAATAAATACCAGGAACGTACAACTAGAAATGTGTCAGTTTAGAATGAATAGCTCATTCATTCCTTTGTGTGACACGTACAGATCGTACGTTAACATTTGATGCCGATTTTTAATACTAAGATGTCAGAAAATATTAAGGTACTTTTATCCTGTTCCAGTATTTTCTTAAGAAACCATTCAGAAGCAATTGTCTCGACCTGTAATAAAAGCTCTTCAGAAAAACTAATGTTTTGCTTCCCATTTTTCACTTTTATTTTAATTTAAAGGCAATTTTATAAAAAAATGTTGATTAAAACAAAATCCACAATAGTTTACTTCTGAACTAGAAACATTTATTCAGAGTACTGAAACATTTGAATGGATTTCAATTTAAATGCTTCCTAATATTTTCTACATTCATTCTGCATGTACTCTGATCCAGAAACAAGGCAAAGAAAAGGAAAAATGTGTCATATTTTTTACAGCATTTATATTTATATATGTATGGAATATATATATATATTCCATACATATATATATATACAGTGGCTTGCAAAAGTATTCATACCCCTTGAACATTTCCACATTTTGTCACGTTACAACCACAAACGTAAATGTATTTTATTGGGATTTTATGTGATAGACCAACACAAAGTGATGCATAATTGTGAACTGGAAGGAAAATGATACATGGTTTCCAAATTTTATTACAAATAAAAAACTGAAAAGTGTGGCGTGCAAAAGTATTCAGCCCCCCTGAGTCAATACTTTGTAGAACCACCTTTTGCTGCAATTACAGCTGCAAGTCTTTTGGGGTATGTCTCTACCAGCTTTGCACATCTAGAGACTGAAATTTTTGCCCATTCTTCTTTGCAAAACAGCTCAAGCTCCGTCAGATTGGATGGAGAGCGTATGTGAACAGCAATTTTCAAGTCTTGCCAGACATTCTCAATTGGATTTAGGTCTGGACTTTGACAGGGCTATTCTAACACATGAATATGCTTTGATCTAAACCATTCCATTGTAACTCTGGCTGTATGTTTAGGGTTGTTGTCCTGCTGGAAGGTGAACCTCTGACCCAGTCTCAAGTCTTTTGCAGACTCTAACAGGTTTTCTTCCAAGATTGCCCTGTATTTCACTAAATCCATCTTCCCCAACTCTGACCAGCTTCCCTGTCCCTGCTGAAGAAAAGCATCCCCACAGCATGATGCTGCCACCACCATGTTTCACAGTAGGGATGGTGTGTTCAGGGTGATGTGCAGTGTTAGTTTTCCGCCACACATAGCGTTTTGCATTTAGGCCAAAAACTTCAATTTTGTTCTCATCAGACCAGAACACCTTCCTCCACATGTTTGCTGTGTCCCCCGCATGGCTTGTGGCAAACTGCAAACAGGACTTCTTATGGCTTTGTTTCAACAATGGCTTTCTTCTTGCCACTCTTCCATAAAGGCCCGATTTGTGGAGTGCACGACTAATAGTTGTCCTGTGGACAGATTCTCCCACCTGAGCTGTGGATCTCTGCAGCTCCTCCAGAGTTACCATGGGCCTCTTGGGTGCTTGTCTGATCAATGCTCTCCTTGCCCGACCTGTCAGTTTAGGTGGACGGCCATGTCTTGGTAGGTTTGCAGTTGTGCCATACTCTTTCCATTTTTGGATGATGGATTGAACAGTGCTTCGTGAGATGTTCAAAGCTTGGGATATTTTTTTTATATCCTAACCCTGCTTTAAACTTCTCCACAACTTTATCCCTGACCTGTCTGGTGTGTTCCTTGGGCTTCATGATGCCCAAGGAACATTGTTTGTTCACTAATGTTCTCTAACAAACCTCTGAGGCCTTCACAGAACAGCTGTATTTACACTGACATTAGATTACACACAAGTGGACTCTATTTACTAATTAGGTGACTTCTGAAGGTAATTGGTTGCACTGGATTTTATTTAGGGGTATCAGAGTAAAGGGGGCTGAATACTTTTGCACGCCACACTTTTCAGGTTTTTAATTGTAAAAGAATTTGAAAACCATGTATCATTTTCCTTCTACTTCAAAATTATGAGCCACTTTGTGTTGGTCTATCACATAAAATCCCAATAAAATACATTTACGTTTGTGGTTGTAACGTGACAAAATGTAGAAAAGTTCAAGGGGCATGAATACCTTTGCAAGCCACTGTGTATATATATATATATATATATATATATATATATATATATATATACACAAACACATATTACATATCTTTCAGTACGAGATGGACACAATGCATCCTGTAAAGATTACATTAAAGTTATTTTATTGGCTATGGTGACACCACATACACATGTAAATTGCATATCGGTGAAATTGAGAAATGTTTAAATGGATACCCGTTCAAATATCTCAATACTCTGAATGAATTGTTTTTTTATCAATTGAAGAGAAATCAGATGAGCTCTCTAAATTCTTGAAGTGTGGCAGATGTATCCTCAGTAGCGCTGATGAGTCAAGTCAACTGCAAAAGCGCGGTCGCCTCTGAGCTTAAACCTGGACCGCGGGGTAATCAGTAGCCCCAAGTCGGCTGACCTGAGGGACCCGGAGGTAGAATGGTGGGTTAGCAAATTTTGGATGTAGGTGGGGGCAAGCCAGTTAAGGGCTTTGTATAAATATAGGAGGAGCTTGAAATTGATTCTGTACCGTACTGGGAACCAGTGGAGAGAGGCCAGAATCGGGGTGATGTGGTCCTTTTTACGGGTACCTGTCAGAAGTCTCGCTGTGGCATTTTAGACCAATTGCAAGCGGGACAGGGATGATTGGCTGATGCCAGTGTATAGGGAGTTGCAGTAATCAAGGCGGGAGGAGATAAATGCATGGATGAACGATTTTCAAGGTCGTTGAATTGGAGGAATGGTTTGATTTTAGCAATCGTTTGAAGCTGGAAGAAGCCAGCTTTTACCACAGCATTGATTTGTTTGTCAAACTTCAATGCAGTCAAATATCACGCCAAGGTTTTGACGTGCACTTTGAGTAAGGAGGTTAGGCTTCCAAGGCTACCTGCTATCGTTTTGGTGGAGTCCGAGGGGCCGAGTAGGATGACCTCAGACTTGCTCTCGTTTAGTTGGTGGAAGTTCTGCTCCATCCAACACTTTATATCGTCGAGGCAGTGCATAAGGCTGAATAGATTTGATCGATTGTTGGGTTTCAGGGGGAGATAGAGTTGTGTATCGTCTGCATAGCAGTGGAAGGAAATGCCGTGCCTTTGAATGACTTAGCCTAGGGGGAGCATATACAGAGAGAAGAGAATGAGGTCTAGGATGGAGCCTTGTAGAACCCCGCAGCAAAGGCTAGCTGGGAAAGAGAAAGAGTTGCCTATGTTTGTAGAGAAACTCCTATCATTGAGGTAGGAGACGAACCAGCTCAGGGCAGTGCCATCAATACCAACCCCGTACAGGAGATGGTCAATTAGGATGGTGTGGTCCACTGTATCAAACGCTGCGCTGAGGTCGAGAAGGAGCAGGATTGCACAGTCGCCGGAGTCAATGGCGAGAAGCAGGTCGTTATGTACCTTCAACAAGGCAGGCTCTGTGCTGTGGTGGGCCCTGAAACCTGATTGGAAACTTTCCAAAATGGTATATTGGTGTAGGTAAGGCATTAGTTGATTTAGAATTACCTTTTCAAGGACATTTGAAAGGAAAGGCAGTTTGGAAATAGGTCTGTAGTTGCTAGGTTAGGTTTTTTCAGGAGGGGCTGAACCACTGCGTGCTTGAAACAGGTTGGAACAGTGCCAGTGGCCAGAGAACTGTTGATGACCAAGAGGATGCTGGGTCCACCTATTGCAATTACATCCTTCAGAAGGGCAGTGGGGACAACATCGAGGGGGCAGGTAGCAGGTTTCATAGTGGTGTCCAGCTTTACAAGGGAGGGTAGAGTAACGGGTTGTAAACAGTCTAATTTAGAAGAACAGACCAATGAGACCAATGAGACAGCAAGGTCACAGATGGGAGGGGAAATATTTGTTCTAATGTTCTCAACTTTGCTGGTGAAAATGTAGTAAATTCTTTGCACTTAGCAGGGGACCCAGCTAAGCTGGTACTGGGGGCAGGACATATGACAGAGGTAATGGTACTAAATAGGACCTAGGAATTATGGCCGTTTTTGGAAATAAGGTTGGAAAAGTATTGTGTTCTCACAGATTTCACTGCTTCCTGGTATTTGAGAAGATTGTTTCTCAGAAGTTCAAAGCAAATTTGAAGCTTATCACATTTATACTTCTGATTTTCTGCACTCTCTTCTTAGGGCTCTGGTGGTGTCATTGAGCCAGGGCCAACCTTTACGCGCAGGCTTTTTCATTTTAAGAGGAGCAACGGAATCCAGGATGGAAGAGCAAGTGGTATTAAATAAAGAAATTAGGTCGTCAGTGCTGAGATGGAGGGGAGACACCTCAATGGTGCAGCTATGAGAGCCTCAGAGAACTTACTGGCAATCAAAGAGTTTATGTAGCGGGAGTAGTGAACAGGGAGATGGAATTTTGAGGGATGGTGAGTTCCTATATTTCACTAGTCTGTGCAGCGGTAGATTTGCTGCCCAATGAGCCGAAGGGCCTGTTGTATCTCTAAGCTAAATTAAACTACTGTTAAACTTGCTTTCAATCAGCAATTAATGTTTCTAAACTACTAAACTTAACTCTCTCAAGTGAGCTTCCCCACTGTTGGATCTCCATGGGTTAAATACAGGTTCACATCAGGTTTCCAACCCACCAATAATTCACTCCCCATTACAAAACCCACCACTCAGAGGTTATAATATGGCCCCTGTACGTGCAAATATCAAATTTCTTCAAGAAGCTTGGAAAATGCTACACATCTTCATCCAACTATTTGAGGCTATTCTCAGTGTTAAATTTAATCACTTGATATTGTAATGTATTCATCTCCAAGGTTGAAAATAATGGATTTTGAACTATTCTTTTCCCACCAACAGGTGAAGACATAAATTAGATCAATCGATCACATTTTTGGGGTGGACAGATCAGTGAAATGTAGGAACTCAGTGCATCTGCCACACTTCATGCTTCTTTCAGGTCCCTCCCTTTCCTTACAGAATAACTGGTGTAGAATCAATTGACCCATACATATCTAATGGGGTTATATTGTTTAAGATGCAGTCTCATACTGAGCTGTTAAACTGTTGTGCCTGTTTGGATGGATAAGAAATAAACTGTGGCACTATTTAAAGGAGAGCTGAGTCTTCAGAGGAAAGAAGTGAAGAGACATTTCACATTCCTCACGCTGCCTCAGCAAGGCCAACAGCATATTCGAGGGTGAGTCGCATTCCAGCCATTCCCTCTTCTCCCTTCTCCCATCAGAAAAAAGTTATAGAAGTGTGAAAATGCACGTCTCCAGATTCAGGGACAGTTTATTCCCAGCTGTTATCATCCAACAGAAGTATCTTTGATTGAACTTACTGGACTTTATCTTGCACTAAACGTTATTCATGTTACCGCTTTTAGTGTGGATGGCTCAATTGTAATCATGTATTGTCTTTAAGCTGACTGGTTAGCAGGCAACAAACCTTTTACCTGTACCTCGGTACACGTGACAATAAACTAAACTCAACATTCCCAGGCCAACATATCAAGCATTTGTGCCATCGAATCCATTGTCTCAATTTTATGTTGGATTATAAGCAAAGACCTACTGTGGTTGCCTCAAATATTTGTCTGCTTATGTGCATCGTGTTATCTTCTTCAGCAGTTTGCAATTCAGAATCAATCTTTGCTGGCGTGAAAGATAATGAGTAGGAAGGAACTGCAGATGCTGGTTAAAACCAAAGATAGACACAAAAAGCTGGAGTAACTCAACAGGTCAGACAGCATCTCTAGAGGAAAGGAATAGGTGACATTTTGGGTCAAGACACTTCTTCACACTTCTTCAGTCTGAGGAAGGGTCTTGACATGAAACGTCACCTATTCCTTTTCTCGAAAGATAATGACGTCCATTTCCAAGTCATGTTGTGTCACTTTGGAAATTAAACTGGGCACAGATCATCCACATTGCCGAGATCCATTTTTTCTGCTGGGGTATATGGAACGTCAATTTTCCTTCTCCCACACCCTATTTGGAGCAGCATGGAAGAACTTGGTTTAATTGCCCTGAGACAGACCATCATTGACTATCGTCAGGGGAAGCTGATCTTCCCAACTGTGCTAGACTAAAACATGCTAGATCATCAATTAATCCCTCCATGCTCTGGCGGTCTCACTGGCACCCCCACATTCCTTCAATCCCTCCGGCAACTCCCCATCTCATCATTGCCCATCCCCCATCCCCACACTGTCGACTTTCTGCCCCACACCATACATAGAGTCATAGAGTCATAGAGTGATACAGTATGGAAACAGGCCCTTCAGCCCAACTTTCCCACACCGGCGAAAATGTCCCAGCTACACTAGTTCCACCTGCCAGCGCTTGGTCCATATCCCTTCAAACCTTGTAGAAGTCATACCCAAGATGTCTATATCCAAGATGCCCATACCTCTGTAGACATCATATCCATCCATCCATAGGTCATACCCAAACACCCCCCCCCCCCCCCCCGCAACCAAACCTTTGAACAGAGTAGCATTTTCAAATTCAATTTGAGCCTAGTAAATGGGTCACCAGTGATCTTCCAATCACTGGTGACCCATTTACTAGGCCTCAGATAAAATTAAAGTAGGGGCTAACAACAAGGGATAGTCTGCACTAACAGTTAGCACCATATAAATTTCAAAGCATTTTAGTTAGAGTAGTGATGTATATAAATAATCACTTTTTTTTGCTTTATTTTAAAATACAATCAAACAATTGTGTTAAATCAGAACATAGAACATTTGGTTTGAAAGAAGATAAATTGCCTAAACAGCGAGAAAGATGGCATAACATGTGCACTGATACATCGGGGGAATCACTTTGTACTTGATCACTAGCACTCAACACATGTGAAAATGCTGGGTGCATTTTTATTCAATGTTCTGCATTCAGAACTTTTGAAGTCTACAGAGCTGAAGGTGCGGCAGTGACCACAAAGGAACAGATGATATTCTCAGACACAACTTGCTGCAGATGCTGATTTACAAAAGAGACACAAAGTGCTGGAGTAACTCAGCGGGCCAGGCAGCATCTCCAGAGGACATGGACAGGTGATGTTTTGGGTCGGGACCAGTCTTCATACAGATTGTACCAGAGGGTCCTGACCCAAAACATCTTCTGTCCATTCCCTCCACAGATGTGCCTGGACTATTATCAGTCCTGAACTACTATCTACCTCATTGGTAACTCTCGGACTACCTTTGATCAGACTTTACTGGCTTTACCTTGCTCTAAACGTTATTCCCCTATTGTGTATCTATACACTGTAAATGGCTCAATTGTAAATATGAATTGTCTTTCCGCTGACTGGTTAACAAAGGCTTTTCACTGTACCTCGGCACACGTGACAATAAACTAAACTGAAACTTAAATTGAAACTGACCCATTGAGTTCCTCCAGCATTTTGGGTTTTGCTACAGATGAAATTCTCATATACATCCAGCAGTCATGAACAAAATATGCATCCTGCAGTAATGAGTGGAAATGTTCTTAATTTAAAGAATGGGTAGCAAAACCTAATTTGCATATGAGCAGGTCTGAATCAGATCAAACTGGAATATTTGTGCAGTAACTGAGACTAACATGATTTAAGACTATTCAGATTTGTACTTTGAACTCAACACTTGTTCATGACATCTGCCTGGCTATAGTGGTCCTAAAAAAATGATTGAGGTTTTTATGAATTTATGTTTGAATCTGACATCTGTTTTGTGGAACCAAACTCCAAGTCACCTCTTTCCTTACCCTTAGACATGCATCCAGCTGAGATAAGTACAGTCAAGCAGACTGCAGCATAAGTCCCACCTCTTTCAAGATCAGAACTGCTGACACACAATCTCCTGGTGTCTGCTCACCTTTCTTTGAAGCAGTTGAAAAACAAGCCAACAAATTTCCATGAATTTACAAAGATCAAAATGATGTCTCGTCAAACATCACCTAACTAATAGGGGATGGAGACAAGCAGATGCGACTGTGGTTAAATGCTGCCTTGATGTTTTCATTTTGATCCCTATACCTAACATTGACCACATGGATACAAGTGGGCATAGCAATTCAGGACTGAGGCCTTTCTATTAGACGCACCACAGATCATGGGGAGTGATTGATTCCTGGAATTACTCATCTCCAAAGTGTAGGATGAACAATTGGAAGAGGAATTATTACCGTTCAAGACAGTGTTAATTCAAAGCAGTCCACCCAGTCATAAGAATGAAAGGTTTATGGCCATGTTATGTTCTATTTAGGATCCAGGGTCCTGAATAAATCTGACTACTAATATGTATTTAATTTTCACCTTTTACAACCAAGCCACTATACAAGGGCAGATTTGTTTATTGATTAGCGTGTGGAATTTGGGTAAATTGTGTTCAGAAGTCAGCCATCACAGCAAGATGGTGATTTCCATTAAAAGTTAATTGAATGTAGATCCTGCAGGGCATTTTAACTTTCTAATCCAGAATCTTAAAGTGCTCTCTCAATGCATAAATAAACTTTCACAGGAGATACAATTAGTAAAATCTATCACAGCTTTATATATAATATATATAAAATCAGAATGTCAATTTTGTTATTCTGTAAATAGAGGATGTCAGCACAGTCACACAAAGTTAACGGTAGTAGGACTGTTAAATTACAATAATCATAGTTAATTTTACTGAAGGAAATTATAGTTATTGCAATTGTTATGCTGTCAAGCATTTTACCCTTTGCTATGTTTTCCAGACTTTGGATCTTATCACCAGTCTGAATTTTTGTGCAAAATAAAACTCTTCAATGCCAGTTCAAGGAATGTGGTTGTTAATCATTTTGTGGGCATGGGGTGGAAAAACTGGCTTTACCTTGCACTAAACGTTATTCCCTTATCATGCATCTATACACTGTAAATGGCTCGATTATAATCATGTACTATATTTCCGCTGACTGGTTAGCATGCAACAAATGCTTTGCTCTGAACCTTGGTACATGTGACAATAAACTAAACTGAAACTAAAGGGATTTGAGATGCTCCATTGTAGATCTGGAATCAATTGATTGACTTCAATCAAAAAATCCATATAAGGTGCAGGTGGAAGCGGCTTGTAACAATGCCATGCCATTCCACTTGCCCATGGATGAGGTAGGACTGGGAACCCTGCCTCTGAACCCCAATGAATCAAGTAGAAATTTCAGGTCGGGTCAGAATCGGAACCTGGCATCATTGAACGAGTAGCTGATTGAAAAGTTGGCTCTCCTTGCACGATTGGAGAGACATCTTCAGCTGAACATAAGAAAATCAGAGCAGAACCAGGAAGTAGGCTGCCCCAGGCCTCATCTCTTCTTCTGTACCAGTAACATGCAAAACAATAAAATACCCAGTCCCCATTTGGGCGGGTGCTCCACAAATTTTGTGGACTGCTTTCAAGAATTATTTCTTTATCTGGTTGGCACTACGTCACCATTTCCATCTATAAATATTTCTGCAGGCAGTGAAAAGCCTTTGATTCAGCAAATGGACGGTCACTACTTCACACTGATTTGAAAAGGAAATGCTTTGAATGTCAGAACTTTGCAAATATGCATTTACTGTAAAACGGTCAATATTTTGGTGAAGCATCAACCCATCTTAGCAACAGCTCATCCAATCCCATCTCTTCAAAGAAAGCTATTTTTAATTCTCAGATTAGTGCATAACCTTGACATTTACTTTATTTTTACAAATCCTGTTCATTTTAAGTGTGCTGATGACTTCATTGAAGTGGCATGTATGAATTCAGCTTTAACATGTTACTTTCTACCCAAAATAGCACATAAAACACCTCTATGTTTAGCTATGCCAGGCCCATAATAAATTAGTTGTTTGGTGAGCAATTTTGCCCAGCATTAAAAGGAGATCAGTTTCAAATTTAACCCTCGCGATTTAGTTAAGCCTTTAATTGTGATTTTCAGTGCAATAAAAACTCACTCAAAAGCATCCCAGCAGATTTATTTGTGATGAAGGCACAAGTGGAAACTATATGAATAGACTGTCAAGTCATGTGAACTTGTATGTTGTCCAACTTTTTATTTCAGGGAAGATCACGACATCCTAGAGATAGAAATGCATTTCTTGGTTTGTTGCTCAAGTACAGAATTTATGACCATTGTTTTACGCAGTCTCCTTGGATTTCTAACTAAAGTACTGGGACACACAGAGGTCCCAGACGTCACCTACGCTCCTGTGACTGATGTACTATTTGGAAACGACAATTTATGAGATGAGGGTTGTTTAAAACTATGGTATTCACGAAATGTCAGTGCTTACAAAATCTTAAAAATCTTTAAAATATTTTAACACGGTTAAAATTGAAAATGCCAACACTTAAATAAGATTAAAACAGGCCTTCTTAATATGTAAGAAGGAACTGCAGATGCTGGTTTAAACCAAAGATTGACACAAAATGCTGGAGTACCATAGCGGGACAGGCAGCATCTCTGGAGAGGAATGGGTGACGAAGAAGGGTCTCGACCCGAAATATTACCCATTCCTTCTCTCCAGAGATGCTGCCTGTCCCGCTGAGTTACTCCAGCATTTTGTGTCTACCTTTGATCTTACCAGCATCTGCAGTTGTTTCTTACACATAGAACTGTGCAGCACTGGAATAGGATCTTCGGACCACAATGGTCATGCTGAACATGAAGCCAAGTTATACTAATCTCATCTGCCTGCACGTGATCTATATCCCTCCATTTCCTGCATCCTAAGTGCCTATCCTAAAATATCTTATATGCCATGATCATATCTGCCTTCACCACCACTCCTGGCAGCACGCTCCACTTTCTGGGTAAAAAAAAAAGACTTGCCTCACACATCTCCTTTAAACTTTAGTCTCACTCACCTTAAAGCGATGTCCTTTACTCTTTCGCATTTGGGAATTTACATTCGCATGCTCCCATATTGAGGGAAGTTAGTGTAGAAATAGCAGGAGCTATGACAGAAATATTTCAAATGTCATTAGAAACGGGAATAGTGCCGGAGGATTGGCGTACTGCGCATGTTGTTCCATTGTTTAAAAAGGGTTCAAAGAATAAACCTATCAATTATAGACCTGTTAGCTTGACGTCAGTGGTGGGTAAATTAATGGAAAGGATACTTAGAGATAATATTTTTAAGCATCTGGATAAACAGGGTCTGATCAGGAACAGTCAACATGGATTTGTGCCTGGAAGGTCATGTTTGACAAACCTTCTTGAATTTTTTGAAGCAGTTACTAGGAAAATTGATGAGGGTAAAGCAGTGGATGTTGTCTATATGGATTTCAGTAAGGCATTTGACAAGGTTCCCAATGGAAGGTTGGTTAAGAAGGTTCAATCTTTGGGTGTTAATGGCGGAGTAGCAAGATGGATTCAACAGTGGCTGAATGGGAGATGTCAGAGAGTAATGGTGGATGGCTGTTTGTCAGGTTGGAAGCCGGTGACCAGTGGGGTGCCTCAGGGATCTGTGTTGGGTCCACTGTTGTTTGTCATGTACATCAATGATCTGGATGATGGGGTGGAAAATTGGATACGTAAGTATGCAGATGATACTGAGATAGGTGGTGTTGTGGATAATGAAGTAGATTTTCAGTCTACAGAGAGATCTGGGCCATATGGAAAAGTGGGCTGAAAGATGGCAGATGGAGTTTAATGCTGATAAGTGTGAAGTGTCAAATCAAAATAGGACGTACATGGTAAATAGTAGGGAATTGAGGAATGCTGTGGAACAGAGATATCTAGGAATAACTGTGCATAGTTCCCTGAAGGTGGAATCGCATGTAGATGGGGTGGCAAAGAAAGCCTTTGGTGTGCTGGCCTTTATAAATCAGAGCATTGAATATAGGAGTAGGGAAGTAATGTTAAAATTGTACAAGGCATTGGTAAGACCAGTTCTGGAGTATGGTGTACAATTTTGGTCGCCTAATTATAGGAAGGATGTCAACAAAATAGAGAGTACAGAGAAGATTTACTAGAATGTTGCCTGGGTTCCAGCAACTATGTTACAGAGAAAGGTTGAAACAAGTTAGGTCTTTATTCTTTGGAGTGCAGAAGGTTAAGGGGGGACTTGATTGAGGTCTTTAAAATGATGAAAGGGATAGACAGAGTTGACGTGGATAAGCTTTTTCCATTGAGGGTAGGGAAGATTCAAACAAGAGGGCATGACATGCGAATTAAGGGGCGGAAGTTTAGGGGTAACGTGAGGGGGAACCTCTTTACTCAGAGGGTGGTGGCTGTGTGGAATGAGCTTCCAGCAGAAGTGGTGGAGGCAGGATCGATTTTAACATTTAAAAGTAAAGTGGATAGGTATATGGACGGGAAGGGAATAGAGGGGTATGGTCTGAGTGCAGGTAGATGGGGCTAGGGGAAAACAAATGATCGGCACGGACTGGAAGGGCCGAGAGGGCCTGTTTCCGTGCTGTAATTGTTATATGGTTACATGGTTATATATATATAGACCTTTAGTCAATGCTCTTGAATATCTGTGGATAGTCAGGAACAGCTTGGAAACAGGCCCTTCAGCCCACTGAGTCTGTGCCGACCATCGATCACTCATACTCTAGCTCTATCCTACATACTAGGGTAAATTTACAGAAGCCAATTAACCTACAAACCTCACGTGTTTGGAATGTGGGAAGAAACAGGAGCACCCGGAGAAAACCCAGGCAGCCGCAGGGACAACGTACAAACTCCATACAGACTGCACTCATAGTCATGATCAAACGCAGATCTCAGGCACTGTAAGGCAGCAACTCTACCGCTGAGTTACTGTACCTCAATATTAAATGTTCTGGCTGAAATGATAGTTGATGCAGAATCAACTTAAAATTTGAAGAAGGAATTTCGCATGAAAAGATTTGCCAAACTCAGTAGAAAATGCCGGTTGAGAAAGTTGTTGAGTCATTTCAAAGAATCAGTTTTAATTCTGATTAGTTCTGTTTTCTGTAACTGTAGGATAATTTAGTCCAAAAATGCATGACATAAAAAAGTCTCAAGCATATACATAAAAAGCAGAGGAGATCTATTTCTTAATTTACGAAAAGCAAGCTAGGTTAGATGAATCCATGATGAAACGGATGGTGTAGGAGCAAGGACTTTAGACTTTTTCCTTAACTGGGAAGATGTGTGAGGAGGGTGGAACCTGTACAAGCAGGACTGAATTGGAATGAGTTCAACGTCCATGCAGGGAGGTTTGCTCATGCTGTTGGTGGGAGGTTATACTAATAATGCAGGGAGATGACACAGAGCAGATGTACAATCGAATATAAAAGGAAAAACCAAGGCCAGTCCAGCATGCAGACAGAAATGGACTTGTAAAAGCACATGGGAAAATTGTAAGGCTAAATTGCATCTACAGTATTTTAATGCTAGAAAGCTAACTCATTAGATTGCAGGGAATAGAAACGTGATAGGGAATGAAGAAGCAAAGAGGAAGATGCAATGCAATATTCATCAAGGAAATTAGCAAGAGGGGTAACCAGGAACGAAAATAAGGACATTAGGATCAAATGGCAATTAATGTGTGGAGCCTGAGAACCTGGGTGAGGTCTTAATTTTGTATACCTTTATAGCACACACAGTGCTGGAATAACTCAACTGGTCAGGCAGCATCTCTGGAGTACATGGATAGGTAATGTTTCAGGTCTGATTTCTTCTTCAGACCTGTCAGGTTCCTCACCAGCCTCCTCTGCTCCAAAGAAACCCAACCCAACCTATCCAACTTCAGCCCATAACTGAAATATTTCATGCCGTTACAATCTTGGTAGAATGAAGAAACAAAGAACTGCAGATGCAGATTAATAAACAAAAGAACACAACATGCAAGAGTAACTCAGCAAGTCAGGCAGCATCTCTGGAAAACATAGGTAGGTGATGTTTTGGGTTGATTCGCTGCTTCAGATAAAGAAGGGCCTCGACCCGAAACATTACTTATCTATATTCTCCAGAGATGCTGCCTGGCCTGCTGAGTTACTCCAGCACTTGTCAGTCTTGGAAAATCTCCTGTGTACTTTCTCCAGTGTAATCACTACCTTCCTATTGTGTGGCAACCTAAATATATCTAATTCTCCAGCTGTAATCTAACCAAGGTTTTATGAAGTAGTATCATGACCTCCATACACAGACGTACTCCAAGACCTCTCTGTTCCTTAAAACTCTCTAACAATCATGTTGCATGTACCACATATTATATCCCCCAAAATGGATCACCTTCCTCTTTTCAGGATTAAGTTCCAAACTCCCATTGCTCTTCCCAATTTACTCGAACTACTTATTTCTGTACTCAATGACCTTAAAGAATTACAGGTACATATAGTGACTATTAAACTAGGTGCAGGAAGAAATACAACAGGTCAAATGTTATCACAATATACTGTATTTTAAAGGAGATTGAGTCCAGGGAGGATCCGATGTGGCTTATATCAAAATAAAAGAAACCCTATTCTCAGATCCAAGCAAGCAATTGACATATTACAAATTATTTGCATGTTAAGAAAGTGAATGTCTCAGAAACCTTTTATTTCTGATGTCAACAATTCCTATTCATTTGACATTTCAGCAAATGTAAAATAGAAATCTGACCATGCATTCATGTTTGCTACTTGATTTCATAATTTACTTGATCTTGTAATCTCTTTGCATCATGTACTTGGTTCTCTGCAACAGAAGACTCACTTAGATATCAGCACCATTTAACACCCTTCTAAGCACGTAAGGTAGCCGGTCCATGATGGAAGTTTCTCAGTGTCTTCATGTTGCAGCTTTATAGAAATTTCATTAAGCCCCACTTGGAGTATTGTATGCTGTTCTGATTGCTCCATCACAGGAAGGATGTGGAGGCTTTGGAGAAGGTGCAGAAGATGTTTACCAGGATGCGTCCCGGATTTTAGGATATTAGCTATAAGGAGAGGTTGGACAGACATATTGATTTCCCTGGAGCATTGGAGACTGACAAGAGACCTGGCAGAGGTTTGTGAAAAATTATGAGGCATAGTTAAGGTAGACAGTATGAACCTTTGTGCAGAGGATACTTCCACTAGTAGGTGAGTCTAGGACTAGAGGTCCTAGATAGCCTCAGAATTAAAGGATGTTCTTTTAGGAAGGAGACGAGGAGAAATTTCTTTAGTCAGATGTGTGGTGAATCTGCGGAATTCTTTGCCACAGAAGGTTGTGGAGGCCAAGTCAGTGCATATGTTTAAGGCAGAGACAGATAGATTCTTGATTAGTACAGGTGTCAGATATTATGGGGAGAAGCCTTAAGAATGGGATTAGGAAGGAGAGATAGATTAGCCATGATGAATGGCGGAGTAGACAATGGGCCGAATGGCCTAATTCTACTATTCCTTATGACTTTATGACCTTTCTCCCAAGGTGAAAATGTTAAATACTGGAGAACACAGTAACTGTATAAGGACAAAGGGACAAGGTTCAATGGAAATATGTGTGTGGAGTAAGTTTATTTTACACAGAGGGTTATAGATGCCTGGAGCGTGCTGTCAGGTGTGCCGGTGGAAGTAGATGTTACAGTGGCAGTTAAGAGACCTTTAGATAGATACATGCTTATTCAGGAAATGGGGGGACATGGAGCATGTGCAAGCAGAAGGATTAGTTTAAGTAGGTTACATGTTTGGCACAGACATTGTGGACCAAATGTGCTGTGCTCTTATATAGAGACACAGGAGACTGTGGATGCTGGAGTCATGAACAAAAAACAAAGTACCTGAGGAACTCAGCATGTGAGGCAGCACCTGTGGAGAAAATGGATGTTTCAGGTTCAGGACCCTTCTTCAGACTGATCAATACTGTTCTATGTTCTATGTTATCTCCAAATGTTCAGGGTTAAACTCCTGAGTTACCTTGCTGTGGGACATCATATAATTTTTCAAATCAATTTCTTAACATAAAATCTAATGCAACAAATTAAACTTCAGCTACTGTACAATTCAACGGGAGGGATCATTTTAGCTGAAATGGGAAGCCAAGTGGACGCAGCATATCTTGGGAACCTAAGATGAACCAAGCAAAATGTTTTATAATCCAAATGGTGTAAATAGGCTCATTTGCCTGGGATCGCTCCCACCATGACCACCGCGTACTTTATCATCAAGGGCTCGCAGTCTCGGGGCGAGGCTAGTCGGGAGCTCTTACGCCGCGGAAGGCTCGACCTGCCCCGACGCGAGGTTCGTTCGCCTGGCGTGTGGGAGCTGAAAACCCCCGATGCGGGAGTGGAGCCCCTTGATGCGGAGGGCCTGAACACCGTCTACGGGAGTTAAGATCGTCCAGTCAACGGGGACTCGAGGCCCACGACCGCGAAGAGCAAAGGGAAGGACTTGAACTATATTTTACCTTCCACCACAGTGAGGAGTGTGTAGGTCAGTGTGGTGGATGTTTAATGTTAAAAGGTGTTTTGATTGTTTTGTCTCCAAGCTGGCTGCCGGAAGGGAGAGTGAACGCTAGCGCGTTTAGCTGCCGCTGCTCTCTCTTTGAATTGTGTGTTGTCCCTACTATTTTTGGTTTGTTTTTGTTTTATTCTGCTTATATGTTTTGTAATCTGCATAATAAATTTTCTAAGGCGTCCTTGAGAGTCTTTGAAAAGCACCCATAAGTATAATGTTAATAATAATAATAATAATAATAATAATAATAATAATAATAATAATAATAATAATAATAATAGAAACATAGAAACATAGAAAATAGGTGCACAAGGAGGCCATTCGGCCCTTCGAGCCAGCACCACCATTCAATGTGATCATGGCTGATCGTCCACTATCAATAACCCGTGCCTGTCTTCTCCCCATATCCCTTGACTCCACTAGCCCCGAGAGCTCGATCCAACTCTCTCTTAAATCCATCCAGTGATTTGGCCTCCACTGCCCTCTGTGGCAGGGAATTCCATAAATTCACAACTCTCTGGGTAAAAAAGTGTTTTCTCACCTCAGTCTTAAATGACCTCCCTTTTATTCTAAGGCTGTGGCCCCTGGTTCTGGATTCACCCAACATTGGGAACATCTTTCCTGCATCTAGCTTGTCCAGTCCTTTTATAATTTAATATGTTTCTATAAGATCATAATATATAATATAATAATAATTTTAAGCCTGAGTGCGTTTTAATTGTTCATTGTGAAATTTTGTGCGATTAACAAAATTGAAACAATATACAATTTAAGTAAGTAAGTAAGTAAGTAAGTTTATTGGCCAAGTATTCACATACAAGGAATTTGCATTGGTGCTCTGCCCACAAGTAACAACATGACATACAGTGACAGTTACGAATGACTCAGTAAACACTAAACATTAATAATAATAAAACATTAATGATAAAACACCATTGATCAAGCATGTGAACCAACAAACTACCAGATCAAAGGGAGGCTACAGATTTTTACCTGTTGAGTAGAGCAACTACTCGTGGATAAAACTGTTTTTATGCCTGGCTGTGGCAGCTTTGACAATCTGGAGTCGCCTTCCAGAGGGAAGTGATTCAAAGAGTTTGTGACCAGGGTGAGAGGGGTCAGAGATGATCTTGCCCGCTCACTTCCTGGCCCTTGCAGTGTACAGTTCATCAATGGAGGGAAGGTTGCAGCCAATAACCTTCTCTGCTGATCGGACGATTTGCTGCAACCTCCAGGTGTCATGCTTGGTGGCTGAGCCAAACCAGACCATGATGGAGAAGGTGAGAACAGACTCTACGATGGCTGTGTAGAATTGCCTGTGGCAAATTATGCTTCCTCAGCTGCCGTAGGAAGTACATCCTCTGTTGGGCCTTTTTGACTGTGGAGTCGATGGTAGTCCCCCACTTAAGGTCCTTGGAGATGATGGTTCCCAGGAACTTAAAAGACTCCACAGATGTGACTGTGATGCTGTTGATGGTGAGTGGGGTGAGGGGAGGAAGAGCTCTCCTAATGTCTACAATCAATTCCACTGTCTTAAGAGCATTGAGCTCTAGGTTGTTGCGATGGCACCAGGACGCCAGCTGTGCCACTTCCTGTCTGTAGCCAGATTCCTCCCCATCCTGGATCAGTCCAATCAGTGTTGTGTCATCTGCAAACTTGAGAAGCTTGACAGAGGTGTCTGTGGAGGTGCAGTTGTTGGTGTAGAGAGAGAGTAGAGAAGAGGAGAGAGTACGCAGCCTTGCGGTGCTCCTATGCTGAGCGTTTGCGGGTCCGAGATGTGCTTTCCCAGCCTCACATGCTGCTTCCTGTCTGTCAGGAAGCTGGTGATCCACCGACAGAGGGGTTCAGGCACAGTCAACTCGGAAAGTTTAGAGTGTAGCAGCTCTGGCACAATGGTGTTGAATGCAGAGCTAAAATCAATAAACAGGTTCCTTGCATAGGTCCCGTGGCGGTCTAGATGCAGGAGGGTGAAGTGCAGGCCCAGGTTGACTGCATCATCCACAGATCTATTGGCCCGATATGCAAACTGCAGAGGGTCCAGCAGGGAGTTTGTGATATTTTTCAGCTTGGCCAGCACAAGCCTTTCGAGTGTCTTCATGACTACAGAGGTCAGTGCGACAGGCCTGTAATCATTAAGACAAGTAATCCTTGGCTTTTTGGAGGGACAATAGTGGAGACTTTGAAGCATGCAGAGACAGTACATGTTTGCAGGGACTGGTAAAAAATGTCTGTATAGACTGGTGCCAGATGTTTCCCCCTCTACTCTTGAGGGGGAAACATTGTCAGGTCCTGGAGATTTCCGGCTTTTTTGTCCTCTGAAAAGCCTCTCCACCTCCTCTATTTTTATTTTTGATATTGGATAAGTGATGTTGTGCAGGACAGATGGTGTGGGTGATTGGGTGTGAAGTGGTGATTGGAGGGGGGTGGGTGTAAAAGGGCCCTGTCTTTGCATACTGGAGTCTTGCTTTAAGTAGGTGTGAAGTGGTGAATGGGAATGGTAAATTTGCAGTAATCCCATTACACAAATAAAGCATGATGTAAATTATGAAGTGTTTATCACATTTGTTTATCACAAATTCATTTTATCTCGATGATGGAAAGATTCAACGTGCTGGATTAACTCAACAGGTCAGGCAACATCTCTGGTGAACATGTTCAGGTGATGCTTTAGAGTCGGGACCCTTCTTTAGGAAAGAGTGACTGGAATTGAAAATCATTTGAATTTGGAAATTCATTTTTGTAACTGACTTTACATCATATGACACATGCTGTGAAACTGGCCTCTCTTTTGGCACAGGTTTCATGCCAGAAAATGGGCTTTTACAATTCTCCTCAATAAATGATCTGCTTCATTGCCAGACTGGCAGACAGTGATTGGCGCATAATTGGTGGTAACATTACTAATCTGTTGTCATTACTGCCACGTTTCTGAATTCTGAGCTCTGAGCCTGGTAGTGTAAAGGGGGCCACCCAGAGGAAACAACACGAGGCCAAAAAGAAACGATCTTCAGCTGCAAGGCAGCTGGAAAGTAAGCTTTCGGTTCATAATTGGCATCTGATCCCTACCTGGCTTTAGCTGATGTTCTCTTTGTCCATTGCAACACAAATTGTGGACAGGAGCATTGACAATGAGCACTGAATCATCTCAGAAGTGTGCTGTGATGGCTGATTTAAAAAATTTGAGCACATGCAGTATTTGAAAACTACAGGTGAATTGATATGAAATCTGTCACAATATACTGTAATTGTCAATATAGCTGATAGGAAGCAACGCTGGAAATAATGCTGGGGCACACCTTGGGAAAATTGCTGCTTTGGATATAAATGAGGAATTTCATAGCAATTGTATAATATACTCCTACTGTATTCCTTTCTCTCCCATTTTAACAAAATATCAATCTATTTGAAAGTCATCCATTTATTTGAAATACTTAAGTTAAATTATAACTAAAACACTTCACAGCTGATTAAGTACTTTGGAAACGTGGCCACTTTTTAGCATAGAATACTTCTTACATAGATACATAGATACATAGGGAATAGGTGCAGGAATAGGCCATTCGGCCCCTCGAGCCAGGGGCCGAATGGCCTACTCATTGTGATCATGGCTGATCATCCACAATCAGTACCCAGTTCTAGCCTTCTCCCCATACCCCTTGATTCCGCTAGCCCTTGGAGCTCTATCTAATTTTGAATGCATCCAGTGAATCGGCCTCCACTGCCTTCTGAGGCAGATAATTCCACAATTCACAACTCTCTGTGTGAAAAAGGTGTCAATCTTGGAAAACAGTGATGGAAAATATGGAATAACTGCTTCGACAATGAAAGGTGACCGACTCGCAGGAAGGGAGGTGAGATCACCTTTACTGTGCCAAACTTAATCCTTTTTCAATGTGGAAGGAAGGGATTTGCATTCCATGCATTTTTCTCTCAGTATTGAGTATTGAGTAGATACTGTAGGTTAGCCTTGGAACATTTCCTGAAGGAACATGCCAATCCCCTGAAGTATTCTATGCTCTATAGGGCTCCATTTATCTCTGCATAGTGTTTCGTGAGCAGAGCATTCCAGTGAAGGTGTCAGACTTGGATCAGATTATGACACCCTATTTTCTGAGAACAAAGATACTGAGTTCCTGCTCCAATCCGAAAGCTTGCACACATTGCTTGGACTATCAATACTGGGTTTTTTTTCGAACAGAATGAATGCAAATATCTTTTCCTATTATCCACAGAAGAGCAGAAAGTTGTCCCCATTCATTACGGAACATATAAAAGTTTGGTATCATACCAATAGTGAAAGCAATACAAATCTACAAGGCAGTATCAGCACATGGTATCTGAACACTACTGAGGTTATCATTCAACAACACACACACAAACATGCGTAGATGTATATGCAGCCATGTACACACACACAGAGCACATTTCTCTACAATGAGAAAAACCATCCACATTACAAGTGAAAATTTGAAAATTTGATATTTTAGTAAATGGTCCCAGAGATACATCAGTGCCGTTGAGGATTTTGCTTTTATTTTGGACATCAATAGACAATAGACAATAGGTGTAGGAGCCAGCACCGCCATTCAATGTGATCATGGCTGATCATCCCCAATCAGTACTCCGTTCCTGCCTTCTCCCCATATCCCCTGACTCTGCTATCTTTAAGAGCCCTATCTAGCTCTCTCTTGGAAGTATCCAGAGAACCGGCCTCCACCGCCCTCTGAGGCAGCGAATTCCACAGAATCACAACTCTCGGTGAGAAAAAGTGTTTCTTCATCTCCGTTCTAAATGGCTTACCCCTTATTCTGGACTCCCCCAACATCGGGAACATGTTTCCTGCCGCTAGCGTGTCCAAACCCTTAACAATCTTATATGCTTCAATAAGATCCCCTCTCATCCTTCTAAACTCCAGAGTGTACAAGCCCAGCTGCTCCATTCTCTCAGCATATGACAGTCCCGCCATCCCAGGAATTAACCTTGTAAACCTACGCTGCACTCCCTCAATAACAAGAATGTCCTTCCTCCAATTAGGGGACCAAAACTGCACACAATACTCCAGGTGCAAAGACCATTAACAGTTTCAAAAACAAATCACACCAGGGGTAGAAACTAGTCCTCTGATTAATTTTGGTAAAGCGCTGACATTTCCATCACAAATTTGATTGTGAACGTCATTGAATATTACAACCAGTAGTTAAAAGTAAATTCCAATTTATTAGTGTACTGCATTGTATCACAGCTTTTTAAGAGTGTCGAGAGTCTAGAGTACAATTATCATTTGTACCAACAAAAGAACAATAAAATTCTTACTTGCCTAAACTGATGAAGACATTAGGAAGTGTAGATGTGTAGGAAGGAATTGTGGATGCTGGTTTAAACCGAAGATAGGCACAAAAAGCTGGAGTAACTCAGCTAGTCAGACAGTATCTCTGGAGAAAAGGAATAATTCATAACATTTCAGGTCGAGACCATTCTTCCGACTGAGAGTCAGGGGAAAGGAAAAAAAATAGATAACTTAGCTGGCATCTTGAGCAAAACAGAAATTGCTGGAATAAATTAACGGGACCAGCAGTATCTCTGGAGGGAATGGATAGGTGGTGTTTCCAGACAGGATTGAAGGATCAAGACCCGAAACATTGCCTCTCCGTTCCCTCCACAGTGCTGGCTGTCCCATTGAATTACTCCAGCACTTTGTGTTTTGCCTTCTTGATGATATGCTGACCACCTCAAGCATCCAGCCATAATTTTTATTTTAAAGAAATCAAGTTCAAATTATACATGACCCTCCCCGCAACACAGCTCCCTTGAACATTCCTTCAATTTGAAAACGTAACACCAGGTATAAGCAATCGGACATTGCTAGCTTTACCTTGCACACAAAGTTATTCCCTTATCATGTATCTATACACTGTCAATGGCTCTATTGTAATCATGTATTGTCTTTCTACGGACTGGATAGCACACAACAAATGCTTTCCACTGTACCTTCATACACGTGACAACGAACTAAATGGTAAACTGTAAGTGAATACAAGAAAATACGATATATGTGCTTTTCAAAGATGCTTTGCAGGCATAAAATGCTACTTTACTGGTAGAAAGAGAATGCATGAAACAGCAAAGTTACAATTTGCAATGTTATTCAATCCAGAAACTATATTATGTTTTGGTACTTGGAGATCCAAAAAATCCTAGTAATGTCCAATCCTGCTAACCTCAAACCAGACCAAACAGCCTGTACTACAAAAACAACCACACGTGCATTCTTTACATGTGCCCACCAGGAATTGTTTAAAAAAAACACCCATTAGTAGACCAAACGAAACAACGTGCTCAATTGGACTCTGGAGATCAAATATCTCAAACTAAACCATAAAAGGGATGGTCTAAGTTTTCATTTGTCAAGCAATTCACAGAAACCATTCAATTTCTTCTTAAACTCCCAACCACTCCCAAGCTGGTCAGAGTTCCAACATGTTTTTCATACCTGGGCAAACTAATGAAACAGTAGTCTGGTTCTTTCATAATGGATCGATGTCCATATAAATAAATATGCTTGAACACGTGAAACTTTCTAAAAGTGTGTTTCAAAAAGCCTAATTTCTCACTTGGACATTGATTCTCCTTGGACACTGCTGAAGAATTCACTCTCTTCCCTGGATTTCTTCCACTTGTCTTCACAAAGTCAATTTTTCAAATGACCAGAATTGTCCCTGTCAGGCACAGGCCCACCCTTGAGAGTGCTAGAATCAATGACTAAGCGAGCTATTGAATTGGGCCTCTCAGGACCATTGTGGTTGAGCAGAGTTACAATTAACCTCTGATTAATATCCTGTTAAGGAGAATAAAAGACTCAAACTTTAGTGTTTAAGAAGGAACTGTAGATGCTGGAAAATCGAAGGTATACAAAAATGCTGGAAAAACTCAGCGGGTGAGGCAGCATCTATGGAGCAAAGGAAATAGGCAACATTTTGGCCCACACCCTTTTTTAGACTGATATGAGGGTGGGGTGGGCGAGAAGAAGAAAGAAAGAGGTGGAGACAGTGGGCTGAGGGAGAGCTGGGAAGGAGAAAGCAGGGATTACCTGAAATTGGAGAAGTCAATGTTCATACCGCTGGGGTATAAACTGCCCAAGCGAAATATGAGGTGCTGCTCCCCCAATTTATGGTGGGCCTCACTCTGGCCATGGAGGAGGCCCAGGAGAGAAAGGTCGGATTCGGAATGAGAGGGGGAGTTGAAGTGCTGAGCCACCGGGAGATCAGGTTGGTTATTGCGAACCGAGCAGAGGTGTTGGACGAAGCGATGGTCAAGCCTACGCTTGGTCTCACCGATGTAGAGCAGCTGACACCTAGAGCAGTGGATGCAATATATTAGGTTGGAGGAGGTGCAGGTGAACCTCTGCCGAACCTGGAAAGACTACATGGGCCCTTGAATGGAGTCAAGGGGGGAGGTAAAGAGACAAGGGTAGCATTTCCTGCGGTTGCAAGGGAAAGTGCCAGGGGAGGGGGTGGTTTGGGTGGGAAGGAACAAATTGACCAGGGAGTTATGGAGGGAGCAGTCCCTGCTTTCTCCTCCCCTTCCCAGCTCTCCCTCAGCCCACAGTCTCTGCCTCTTCCTTTCTTCTTCTTCCCCCCTCCCCCCCCCACCCCCACCCACCCTCACATCAGTCTGAAGAAGGGTCTCGACCTGAAACGTTGCCTATTTCTTCGCTCCATGGATGCTGCCTCACTCGCTGAATTTCTCCATCATTTTTGTCCACCAAACGTTAGTGTGACTCCTTTTAACTTTCATATCTACAGGACCTCTCTGTGTTCCAAAGAGTACTCTGTTTTGTTTCATAAATCTAAGATTCAGTTCTCCCATATGAGAATTACTAAATTATTAGGGGGTCATTCTGCTCTTGAAAGACCTCATTAAACATTTGTACCTTTGCAGCACAGTTCAAAGAAATGTACCTAGTTCTAGAAAGACCTTGAAAGATATACCGCTGTCCGTGTCCTATTTCCATGCTCCTGATCAGAGGCACTTTCAGCACATAATGAGCCAAAGCAAAAAAAGTGATTGTTCTACGTTTTTACACAGATGTTGAAATATTCAACTTAGTCAAATTGCACAACTTATTATGGAGTAATCAAATTGGAATAATATATTTTTAACTGCTTTCAGTTAAACAGGGTTTAAAAAAAATCAAAAGGTAGAAAATGAGAAGTTGAAGGATACAAATTTACAATGAAGTGGGAAACCTAAGAGCGAAATGAACAGCTATGTGGCAACTCAATCTCAATGTGGAGAATAAACTGGTATATTTCGGCAATGATGAGAGGCCATGTAAGCTCAATAGTACAATGTTGAATAGGAACAGAGATACCCGACAATGTACATTGAGATGATGATCTCTGAAATTTGTACCATTGCATATCTGGGATTCCTCTAAATGGATCATCCATTTTGAGGGATCATTGTTTGGTTTTCCTTGCACTATAAAATCACATCCTTGAGGATCTGACAGCCCCAGGATTAGATAAACTTTATAATCCCGTGAAGCAACTGTGCATGTGTTATTAGCACCAAGCTTGCAAATAAGTGGTCTGACAATTATTAAAAATCACCAATAAATCTTCCTGATTCAGGAAATGTTTAAAAAACATTTAAAAAAGACCACTTGGTTTTAGAATTCTTACTTTTCTTAAATGTCTCTTTTCTTTCTCCTTCTCTCCCTCTCCTGCCACTACCACATAAACAAACCTTCCCTCATCTAACTCTGTAATCCTGTTTAGATTCTAATTCAACCACATCAGTCCTTCTTCTTGTATTTCTAATCCTGTTGGTTAAGTGGATATACTCCAGGAGCCTCAGACCTCTGCTGTGCTCAACATCCCACTGTCAGTTTACACTTTCACTAGCTCCTGCCTTAATGACTCTTGAAGCTGATGAGTATGGGGGAAGGTTGCTGATAGAGCAGGCATGAGGAGCCAAGTGGCTTCCTCCTGCTGCTATGCCTTATGTTTGTTTCATGGAGAGGACTATGAGCTGTCTTGCCCCAGCAAAAATTAAAACACATTACCTCTTAAGCAATTAAATTAAATCAAATGTTTAAGATAAATATAACTCATATAGCTTGATAGCTATGGCTACAACATACACGGGAGTTAGTGAAAAGAGTGAATATTACACTTTATATGTATAACAGCTAATGTTGCCTTGTTTGAAGTTAAATGCAGGGAACGGGTTGGAAAAGAGTCGATAGGGCTATGGCAAACAACAAATATGGCTGCTATGATATGAATGTTGTGATTGTTTAGATTGAAGTTAATTGTTTGTGAAGCATTGCACTTTCATACAGTTGGGGCACATATTATGTGAAATCTGTCACAGTTAGATAATCTTCAGAATGATGAGAATCTCCACTTCCATTCAATGTTCAGTGTAACGTGTCGCCGAGAATATTTAGGCTTTGGATGGACAATTAAGGACGATAAAATAACTGATTGGGATTTGATACAACCGATAGTGTTTTGCTCAAGATTCCAGTATCTGCACTACCTTGCGTATCCATTATTCATTGCTAATGCATTTATGTACCTAACCTAATTAGTAAGATGGGTAGGAAGGAACTGCAGATGCTGATTTAAACTGAAGATAGACACAATAAGGTGGAGAAGGTCTGAAAAAGGGTCGCGACCCGTAACGTCACCCATTACTTCTCTCCTGTGATTCTGCCTGTCCCGCTGAGTTACTCCAACAATTTGTGGCTATCTAATTATTAAGATGTTCAAACAAGTAGTATGAAAACAAGTCAGTGACTAACATATTGCAATATGTAGTCATCTTGAGATTCTATTACTTTCCACGCAAAGAATGATGTTAGTTGGTAATCAAAAGGTCAGAACTGAAAAGGGAGAGAGATACTGAACTCCATTGAGAAAACAATGAAAACATTGCATACAGAGAAACATTTGCTGTGACTGTAATGCTTTGCAGATTGTTCATCAGAATTTGCTCTATTTTTAGTTTTTCCGAGTGCAGATCTTAGATGTTTAAGACGTTTTCTAGTGTAGATTATTTGCGAGGCCACAGGTGATGAAAGTGCTTAAGAGTTTGCTCACTTGTTTCAAATTTGTTACATTCATGAGTTTTGGACTGGAATTTTCCAATAGTGGAGGAATGTAGTAAAGTTTTGGCAGCACTCACAGCTCACCACGAAGTGTTGTCAACCCAGGGGGCTAAAACAGAACAGGCTTATGAGCACTGAGTGAAAGGCTCATTCTTCCCAAACCATGTGGGTGCTGCCATGCACAGCCATGTGTTCAGAGACCAAGAAGCATGCATCATGGAAAAACGATGAAGCACGTCCTTTATATTGTAGTTACTGGCGTTCTCTTGAGCTGAAATCCTGAGCATCGTGCCAGCAGGCTCTGACAATGGGAGCTTTTGTCTGCGTGTTACAGGCCACACACTTCACATTTGCTATGCACAAGGCATTCGTTTGCAAATGCCACACATCGTTGGTACGTCAAACAGTGAAATGAATGCCTGCATCTTCATTAACCACTCCATGACTTAATCCCTATCACACACAATAGCAGTTAAACTATTCATTCGGCTTCAAGATCAACTTATTGGCAGCAATTTATTTTGGAATTTTGTGCGCAATAAATTTAAATCAGTATGAAATACAGGCATTTTTAATTTGCTTTAAATTAATTATCCTTCCTGTATAAAGTTTTATAATTTCTGGAGGGAAATTTATGAAATTTGTTCTAAAATACTTAAAATAAAATTGGAACCCGACACAGAATTGATTACTCTAGGTACGTCAGAAGCCTGTTCTGAGCTAACATTATTTCAAAAGTTTCCTTAATTATGGGCTGATAACAGCAAAAAACTAATACGTAAATTTTGGAAACACACATTAGTCCCTACTGTAAAGATGTGGATTACAAACATGTCCGAGACACTACATCTGGAAAATATTAGGCTTGTCTTGGCAGAAAAACCAGATCAATTTTTCTAGACATGGACACCCATTACCGAATTCTTACAAGGATAGTATGGCACAACACAAATTTGGATTTAATCCAACTATGGGTTGGGTGAGGTGGGCGGGGGGGGGGGGGGGGGGGGGCGGGGGGGCGGGGGGGCGAGGGGCAGGTATATCTCTACTTTTTTCTTTTTTTTCGTTTCTTTTTTTTTCCTTCTTTTTTTCTTTTCCTTTCTTATGTCTTTATTCACACTTTGGCCACACTACTTTGGTAGTCTAGGGGTTCTATTTTTTCACTTTTCACTTTTTCCCTCTCTTCTTTCTCTTTTCTCTTCCTTCAGTTTCAGGTTAAAAGGTCAAAATTGAAGCTGTACAATAATTGTATAGTTTTACATGCCGAATGTTTTATTCTTTCACAATTTGCCAGGGTTCCAGCAACTATGTTACAGAGAAAGGTTGAACAAGTTAGGTCTTTATTCTTTGGAGCGCAGAAGGTTAAGGGGGGACTTGATTGAGGTCTTTAAAATGATGAAAGGGATAGACAGAGTTGACGTGGATACGTTTTTCCCATTGAGGGTAGGGAAGATTCAAACAAGAGGGCATGACATGAGAATTAAGGGACAGAAGTTTAGGGGTAACGTGAGGGGGAACTTCTTTACTCAGAGGGTGGTGGCTGTGTGGAATGAGCTTCCAGCAGAAGTGGTGGAGGCAGGATCGATTTTAACATTTAAAAGTAAAGTCGATAGGTATATGGACGTGAAGGGAATGGAGGGGTATGGTCTGAGTGCAGGTAGATGGGACTAGGGGAAAACAAATGGTCGGCACGGACTGGAAGGGCCGAGAGGGCCTGTTTCCGTGCTGTAATTGTTATATGGTATTATGGTTATATGGTTAATTGCATCTAATAAAAATAATTTAAAAATAAAAAAAAAAAAAAAAATCATGATCCTACTCCTCTTCACAATATTACCTTAAGGCATATTTCATAACTGAATTGGAGATACAAGGAACTGCAAATGTTGGAATCTTGAGCTAAAGCACAAAGTGCTGGAGGAACACAACTGGTCAGGCAGCATCTGTGATCTGTGAACATGGACAACGTTTCAGGTTGGGATTTTTCTTCAGACAGGATCCCAGGCCGAGATGTCACCTATCCATTTCCCTAACAGATGCTGCCTGACCCATTGAGTTCCTCCAGCACTTTATACTTTGCTCATTACTAAGTTGCTTGAAGAATCTCTTACATCCCAACATATTGATTTTGCAATAAACAAGAATTAATTTTAGCAGTGCACTCACAGAAAAACAAATATCAATGATATGAAATTAATAGGAATCTGAGGGGTAACTTTTTCACACAAAGGGTGGGTGTATGGAACAAGCTGCCAGAGGAGGAAATTGAGGCTGGGACTATCCCAACGTTTAAGAAACAGTTAGACAGGTACATGGATAGGACAGGTTTGTAGCGTTATGGAACAAATGCGGGCAGGTGGGATTAGTGTAGCTGGGACATGTTCGCCGGTGTGGGCAAGTTAGGCCGAAGGGCCTGTTTCTACACTGTATCACTCTATGACTCTATGACTCTATGACAACTGTATATTATTGAAGCTTGGATAAAAAATGAACAATAAATATCTTCCTGTCCAACAGAAAAGGTCCGTAAAATAAATTGTTATTACTCTTAATTACTAGTTTGGTTTACTGTGAGAGTTATAAACTGGAATGTTGACAGAAAAAGTGAAACAAGTAAGTAACAGTTTTATTGATTAGAACCATCATATTATCACTAGTGTAGGAAGGAACTGCTGATGCTGTTTTAAATCAAAGATAGACACAAAATACTGGAGTAACTCAGCAGGACAGGCAGCATCTCTGGAGAGAATTAATAGGTCAAGACCCCTCTTCAGACTGATGTCAGGGGAATGGGCGGTACAGAGATAGAATGTAGTTGGAGACAGTAAGACTGGTGGGAAAACTGGGAAGGGGAGGGGATGGAGAGAGAGAAACAGGGGATACAGTAAATTACCACTAATGATAGGAGGTAATGTTCTTTGGATCGGATCAGAGGAGTGATTCATAAACACACACCCAGGCAACAAATTGAGAATTGATGATTAACAGTAATATTTATTCAAAGTAATATTGTTTGTGGATATGCTTAAATATGTGCTAATTCTTCATTCACATTATTGCACTAACTTGCTGCTCTCAGGGCTGCACAATGGTGCAACAGTAGAGTTGCTGCCTTACAGCGCCAGAGACCCAGGTTCGATCCTGAGTACGAGTGAGAGTCTGTATGGCGTTTGTACATTCTCTCTGTGACTGTGTGGGTTTTTTCCGGATGGTCCAGTTTCCACCCACACTCCAAAGACATATAGGTTTGTAGGTTAATAGAAAGATTAAATGAGAACTTATCATTTGAAGTTTGATCTTGATTTTATGAGTAGTTGGAGTGAGAGACTACCTGAAGACCCACCAGTGCGCATGCGCATCAATACACATAAAACCAGAATCAAGCTATAGAAAGATTAATAATCCTGATTTACCGAATTAAATTTATGAGATTCAGGGTTGGGAGTGGAGGGTATGTAATCTCTCACTCCAACTTCTCATAAAATAGTAAGATTAAACGAGAACTTACCAAGTTTGAAGGTTGATCTGTATTTTACGAGGAGTCGCGGTGAGGGATTTCGTGAAGACCCCGCCAGCACGCATGCGCGGCATCCTTCAAAGCAGCGATGTGGAATCACAGAAACAAATCATGACTAAAAATAGTAAGATGAAAAACGTAGAACTTCCTAGTTGACCTTATGATAGAGGGTGGGAGCGGTGGGCACGAAATCCCTCACCGCGACTCCTCGTAAAAAACAGATCAACCTTCAAACTTGGTAAGTTCTCGTTTAAACTTACTATTTTGCTTCGGAGTCACGTGAGTGACTTCGTGAAGATTTCAAAGCTCTGTGATTTCACGCCCTGGACAACGTCCATGCTTATCACACTGCCGCCAGTCTGATGGAGGAAGGCTGTTAATGGAGTTCAGTCGAAACTGGCTGAAAAATCAACACAATTTATTAATCAAATAAACAACAAATAACCCCTAATTCGGGGACAGACATTCACTGAGCGGTTCCCAGGATAGCTTCTGCGAATGTCGCAGGGGCGACCAGTGGCTTGTTGTAGAACCGTTGAAAGGTTTCTTCACTGGCCCAGCCCGCGGTGGCGAGAATGTGGTCCATGGGCACCTCCATGGCCCTCGCCGCTGATGTGGATGCAGCCCTGGTGGAATGAGACTTAAAAATATCAGTAGCAAATCCTGCTGCATCCAACACCACCCTGAGCCACCTGGCGATAGTCTGTGCAGTCACCCGATGATGCGGAGGTTTATGACTGATGAGGAGCCCCTGTTCCTTCATCCTGATAACTCCGGTAACTCGGATGTAGTGGTGGAGATGGGTGACTATGCAGAGAGTGGCATCTACAGGGTACGCCCGAAATTCCAACTGCAGCCCATGCGCCCCTGGCCTGTGCTGCTTCAATAATTCTTTGACAAATACATTTATTTGACCAGGGGTGGCCACCATGCTGTCCAGTCGCAGTTTTTGTAACGTCTGGACTCGTTGGGCTGTAGTCAGTGCCATCAGCATCACCACCTTGAGGGTGAGCTGTTTCAGTGGTAGCTCATTCATTGGAGCCCAGCTCCTCAGTAGGGTCAGCACGATCCCCACATCCCACGTTACTGTATATCTGGGTCGCGGAGGGTTGGTGTTGAACACTCCCCTCATTAGTTTAGACACCAGGTGGTTGGAGCTGATACCTATATCCAGGTATGAGGACAGCGCACTCCTGGCGCTGTTGATGGCACTGTAGCTGAGGCCAGCATCGAAATGGAGGCCTGCTAGAAACTCCAGGACATCAGGTATTGTTGCCGAGTTGGAAGACTTGATGGTCCGGGCACAGAATGCCTCCCACTTCCTGATTTGGGTGAGGTACTGTTTCCGAGTTGATTCTCGGCATGATGCGGCGATAAGTTCTATGGCTCGTGATGAGATGCCTGCCCGGATGAGTGGTCTTTTCAGAACCTGCAGGCCAACAAGTTTAAATAACCATGGCAAGGACCCGTAATGGTGTGAGTAATCAATTTGGGGTGTTTCCCAATCGCCATCCATGGTTGTTTTAAAATTTTAACGACCATCGGGTACCATGGTTGTGTAGGCCAGTCGGGAATGATCAATATGCCAGTTGCAGAGTCTAATTTAATTTTCTGCAATACCCAACTGATGAGGCAAAATGGGGGAAAAACGTAGCAAAACCATTTCCCCCAATGGATAGAAAACGCATCCATTGCTATTGCCCCAGGGTCTGGTTCCCATGACACATACATTGGTATCTGATGGTTCAGCCTGGACGCAAATATCTGGTGACCCAAAGTGAGCTATAATATCTCCTAAAAATTTGGGGGTTCAACATCCACTCGATGTTGTCATTGAAGACTCGTGACCTGGTGTCCGCCACTGTATTAAGCTTCCCAGGCAAATAGGTCGCAGTAATCCAAATATTTCTTTCAATGCACCAGTGCCAAATTGTATTAGCCAATTCATCACAAGATAGCGACCTGATACCACCATATGATTGATGTAAGCCACCACTGTAGTATTATCTATTTGAAGGCAGACATGTAAATCCCGTGAATTAGTACAGTAAGCCCGCAGTCCATGAAATGCCCCCAGCATTTCTATATAGTTTATCCCGTGTGACTCCAGGAATGTAGACTCATGAGAGTTCCATCTGCCACCACAACTGGACATCATATCAGTTGCTCACCAGCCTTGTGCGCTTGCGTCAGTTTGTAGCACAACATCAGGGTTGCTCACTATGATAGGTCTATGACACTCTATAATATTGTCAACTCACCATCGTAGCTCATTTCTAGCTTCTGGTGGTAACCGAATTGGCCGATCAAAGTGCCCAGCATTTGTTTTTAATGCTGTGATTTTTGATCTTTGTAAATTTCGGTAGTGTAGCGGTCCGAATCGTGCAGCTGGGAATGTAGCTACCAATTTGCCTATAACTTTTGCTGTTTGCCGAATGGTCGGTACCCTGGCGCAAGCAAGATTGTGGCACTCTTCTATTATAGTAGCTTTATTAGTTGGGATGGTAATCTTCATTAAATTGGTGTCTAGGGTGAACCTCAAATAATCCATAACCCGTACCGGGTGCAGTTTTGATTTGTCTGGATGGATTACAAACCCCAGCTTCTCGAACAGAACCTTGGTTGCAGCCACTCCTTGAATTGCCAATTGGAGGGTCTGACCCACTATAAGGATATCATCCAAATATGCCATTACTATATAATTTTGTTGTCGGAGAAGAGCCAATATAGGTTTTACCAATTTGGTAAACAGCCTAGGGGCTGTGGTGATTCCATTGGGCAATGCGTTGTATTCCCATAATTGACCCTTCCAGACAAACCTCAGAAATTTCCTGTGAGCCTCAGCGATGGGCACTGTATAGTATGCATCTTTCAAAGCATCTGCCTAGCTGTTTCAAAAGTATCCATTTTGAAATAGGTATATTGTACAAAAGTGTTCAACTTAGTTAAGTCTATTATAATCCGACATCCCCCATCTTTCCTAATTCTGGTGAAGATGTTAGACACAAACTCAATAGGTTCATGCTTGGTTTTGCCAATTACCCCTTTTTGCTGATAGCCGTATAATTTCAGCATGTCCTGCCTCCACCTCTTTTTGGGATAGAGTAAAATTCCTATGAGGCGAATGCTGGGTAGGGAGATTTATACCTCCAATAAATTCTATAACATACCCTTGAAATAAACTCATACCCTTGAAATACACTTTGTAAAATAAACTCATCTGTGGTGACAGTTTTCCATATGTCCAAGAAAGCTCGCAATCGCCCACCTATTCCTGCCGGAGGGGATGCTACGGCGTGAGAGGAACCAGACCCCCTTACCTCCATGGTTAACGGCAGTTCCGTACGTACGGTGTTGTGGGTGGACGTTGTGGAGGTTGACGGGGCGGCGGCCGCATCTTCCATGCAGGCCGCTGTTAGCCTTGCCCTAAAAAAGGTCGTTGTGTTTGTTGAGATGGAGGTAGGTAGGATCTTTGTGCCCTGTCCGGTAGCCGTGGTTTCCTAGTTGTATTAGGCTGTTGCCGGTGATATGGGTGAAGTCTGGACGATGGAGGTTTTATGAGGCCAGCTGTTTTGGCCTCCTCGTCCAGTTCCTTCACCTGTTTGGACAGGTCTCCAAACAACTGATGCGGCGGTGGAGCGGTTGATGGTCGGCACAACCCCGCGAATTTGGGGTTGAGTGTGGGCTTTGTGGAGCTCTTACGCAGGCAGTTTATCTCATACTGGGCGTTGCATAGGAGTGCCAGTGCATCTTGCTGTTCACTGGACACATTATTCCTGTCCAGGGTCCTAGCAAACGCTGTTATGCCCGTGGAGAGAACTTTTAAGATACGCTGGAGGCGGACATCCTGCATCCTGGTGGCCGTACTCAAGTGTCCCCAGACCTGGGCATTAACCAAGGGCACACTGAGGTTGATGCAGTTCTTGGGCGGCTTTATTTTCTCCAAGGTATCATTGAGAACCTGACTCTGAAGTTGGTGCGTAGTCAGGTAATCAATGGTGCCCGCCAATTTGTGGTGCAGAGGTTCACCTTGTCTGGGTGGTAGCGGCAAACTTACTCACCACATCCAGCATATCCTCCTCATGCTCTGGCTCAGCAGTCACTGGCTGTCCCGGGTCGTCTTCAAACACAGCAGCTGGACAATCACTCACGCTTCTGGCTGGAGACGATGAGATGCTGAGTGGGGTCCTCGCACGGCTAGTGGATGCCCACGAGTCCCGCTCTTCTCGTTCCAGGTCCCGCTGGAGGAGTTGCTCCACTAAGAGCTCCAACCGCTCTATGTGACCGTCCCTGCTATGTGCAGCGGACAAGCCGACTTCCCCAGGCCCTGCGAATTCACTGGGGCTTCCACCATCGGACAACACCTCCGTAAGGTGCTGTCTAGGGTCCAATGGCAGGTTGTCGTGACCTACAGCCCAAGTAGGATCATACGACTCCCGCACGGACTCTCCGCTAGTCTGTCTTCTCCAAGACTGGCGGCCCACCTGTCTGATATGAAGGCAGGTGAGTTGAATCGGCGCCGGCCCCCGGAACCTGGCTCCCCGGAGTCCGTGCAGGCTTACCTCCACACTTGCCCATCTTTTGGCGTGGAGGCGCATGGTTGGCCGCTCCCAGAGCTGAGCTGACCGACCGCCTACAGCTGCCACCTCCACCCTTGACCGCAGCCTGACGGGGTGTTTTGTCGGTGGTATCTGCTCCAGCAGGCCTACTCGACGCAGCAATGGTGTTGCCAGACTGCACTACGGCAGATCTCTCTGGCAGTGGTACGTTTTGCACTTTTGCAGGGCTCCCCTGTCGTGCAGCTGTCCCCCGGCCCAGCCCCTTCGGGTCTTCTGGAACTCGGGGAGAGGTTGCTTGTGAAAAGTGAGACCCCTTGCCACGTACCTGTTTCCCCCCCTCTTTTGTTGGGGGAAGGGGGCTCGAAGTCTGGATCCGTTGCATCCAGCTCCGGAACGGTAAACCATTCGGGTGAGTCGGCCCCTAAAGTAGCGGGAGCGCCCGACTTCCGCATTCCTGCCCCCACATGCCTCAAAGCTGCCGGTGTTGCTTGCAGCTCCGGGGACAAGGGCCGTTGGCTGGTCGAAGCTCAGCTCCTCGACAGCGTCGCCTTCCTCTTGCCCTTGTCCATCCTGTGGAGTAAATGTAAGTACTTACCTACCGGCCTTATGAAGGAGCCCGAGGAGAGAGCGCACTCCCCCCCCCCAGCCTGCCAATGCAAATGCGCGCGACGACATGCCGCGCATGCGTGCTGGCCGAGTCTTCACGAAGTCACTCACGTGGCTCCGAAGTAAAATCAAAATCAAACTTCATGTTCTTGTTTAATTTTTCTATTTTATTTCAAAGTCTCGTGATGAGACTATGCGAAGCCTTAGCAGGGGACTGTGGGTCAAAGGAGGAATTGAGTGAAATCCAGGTCAGTCGGGAAGTGGTGTTGGGTAAATTGAATAGATTAAAGGCCGATAAAATCCCCAGGGCCAGATAGGCTGCATCCCAGAGTACTTAAGGAAGTAGCTCAGGAAATAGTGGATGCATTAGTGATAATCTTTCAAAACTCTTTAGATTCTGGAGTAGTTCCTGAGGATTGGCGGGTAGCAAATGTAACCCCTCTTTTTAAGAAGGAGGGAGAGAGAAAACGGGGAATTACAGACCAGTTAGTCTAACATCGGTAGTGGGGAAACTGCTAGAGTCAGTTATTAAAGATGGGATAGCAGCACATTTGGAAAGTGGTGAAATCATTGGACAAAGTCAGCATGGATTTACAAAAGGTAAATCATGTCTGACGAATCTTGTGGAATTTTTCGAGGATGTAACTAGTAGCGTGGATAAGGGAGACCAGTGGATGTGGTATATCTGGACTTCCAGAAGGCTTTCGACAAGGTCCCACATAAGAGATTAGTATACAAACTTAAAGCATACGGTATTAGGGGTTCAGTATTGATGTGGATAGAGAACTGGCTGGCAAACAGGAAGCAAAGAGTAGGAGTAAACGGGTCCTTTTCACAATGGCAGGCAGTAACTAGTGGGGTACCGCAGGGCTCAGTGCTGGGACCCCAGCTATTTACAATATATATTAATGATCTGGATGAGGGAATTGAAGGCAATATCTCCAAGTTTGCGGATGACACTAAGCTGGGGGGCAGTGTTCGCTGTGAGGAGGATGCTAGGAGACTGCAAGGTGACTTGGATAGGCTGGGTGAGTGGGCAAATGTTTGGCAGATGCAGTATAATGTGGATAAATGTGAGGTTATCCACTTTGGTGGCAAAAACAGGAAAGCAGACTATTATTTAAATGGTGGCCGATTAGGAAAAGGGGAGATGCAGCGAGACCTGGGTGTCATGGTACACCAGTCATTGAAAGTAGGCATGCAGGTGCAGCAGGCAGTGAAAAAAGCGAATGGTATGTTGGCTTTCATAGCAAAAGGATTTGAGTACAGGAGCAGGGAGGTTCTACTTCAGTTGTACAGGGTCTTGGTGAGACCACACCTGGAGTATTGCGTGCAGTTTTGGTCTCCAAATCTGAGGAAGGACATTATTGCCATAGAGGGAGTGCAGAGAAGGTTCACCAGACTGATTCCTGGGATGTCAGGACTGTCTTATGAAGAAAGACTGGATAGACTCGGTTTATACTCTTGGAATTTAGGAGATTAAGAGGGGATCTTATAGAAACTTACAAAATTCTTAAGGGGTTGGACAGGCTAGATGCAGGAAGATTGTTCCCGATGTTGGGGAAGTCCAGGACAAGGGTCACAGCTTAAGGATAAGGGGGGAAATCCTTTAAGACCGAGATGAGAAAGACTTCTTCACACAGAGAGTGGTGAGTCTCTGGAACTCTCTGCCACAGAGGGTAGTTGAGGCCAGTTCATTGGCTATATTTAAGAGTGAGTTGGATGTGGCCCTTGTGGCTAAGGGGATCAGAGGGTATGGAGAGAAGGCAGGTACGGGATACTGAGTTGGATGATCAGCCATGATCATATTGAATGGCGGTGCAGGCTCGAAGGGCTGAATGGCCTACTCCTGCACCTAATTTCTATGTTTCTTGATGAGACTATGCGAAGCCTTTGAAGCTCTGTGGTTTCATGCAGTAAACCAATCTGTATGTGAACACACTACACAGATAAATCATAAATGGTAGAAAAGACATGGGCCATTAACAACATGCTGCTAACTTTACACACATGTACATCGCCCTTAATTGGACCACAGTCCCAATTGTCTTTGAGATAGACAACAGCTCATGTAGCACTGCCCAGAATTCTATCTGCAATCGTCCAGACATATTCGACGATATTTTAATAACTTCTGAAAGTTATTAAAGTTATAAGTTCTAAGCCTCCTGCTGTTGCAAGAATGTGATCAAGAGGAACATCCATTCTATTGGCTGCTGACATGCCAGCAGCCCTGGTATAGTGTGACATGAAATTATTTGTATTCACTCCTGCTTTCAGCTGCTTACACTCTATCCATCTTGAAATAGTATGCACCAACAATCTCTTGTGAGACTATTTTATAACTATGAAGAAACTTTTCCTTCATCTCATAGGTTCTTAGTAACCTCAATGTACCTTTTCACATAATAAACACCCACAATCTCCAGTCTGGTGGGTATGCTGCCAGCTCCAACTTGACCCAACCATGTCTACTCTGCTTTATGAGTTAATTCACATAAAATGCTACCCTCTTGTTAGATATGACCGAGTATCCCGACGGAGATTGTATGAAGACGGAGCTCTTCGTGCTGAAATATGTGTCATAAGCATGATTAACTTAAGAGTAGCTGCTCTAATGTTAGGGATAGCTGATGTCAATTTGCGTAAAAAGATTAATACCGATTATACATTCCACACTACTTCTATCTAGGCTTTAGAGGTTCATATAAAAGACACCTTCATAACCTTTGTCACCAGTGGATGAGAGCCAATCGTTTATTGTCCCACTTCTAGTACTAGATACGATGACAAAGCACTACGAGCAGTGTTAATTGTGCTATAAGTTAGTCGCTTCTCATAAAGCCAAACTGAAAAAACCCCACAAATCTCTGCTACTTCTGTTTAAATGCAGCTCACGTGTCTCTTCACTGAACTTTTCCATACAACCATGCAGTGATAGGTGCACGAGTGATAGGTTGAACTAACCACTGTTCATGTCTGTGAGCAAATATAGGAGCTTCTTTCAGCAGACCTATTTACAATGGAAACCATGGTTGAGTAGACCAATTTGGCACAACTATACTTTATGTTGCCTCGTCTTGAATTATCTTTGGAGGCATCTTCCGATATTTATACCCTGTGCATGCCTCTACAATATTATGTTTCTTATCTGTGGGTAGGGTCACAGACATATCTGCAGAGTTTATGACAAAACTTAGATACGTAATAGATTTTGTCGGATCCAGTATGGACTTTACTGGATGAATAACAAACCCTAGATATTCTAGGAGTGCCTTGGTTGCTGAAACAGCTAACTCTGTGACACATGATCTCTTCCTTACAATGAGCATGTCATTTATAAACTCCATGACAAAATGCCCTTCAGATCTGAGTAGTACAACATTGGCTTTAGAATCTTTGTAAATAGCCTAGGGCTGAACTCAACCCCTTAGGTAGAGCCTAAAATTGCCACAACTGGCCTTGCCAGATAAATTTCAGATATATCCTGTGACTCATGTATTGGTACTGAATAGTATGCATCATTGTATCAATTGAGGTCATAAAGCAATTCTCTGTAATCAGCTAATTTGCTGAATTAAAAATATCCATCTTAAAATGGCTATATTCCAAGCACGTGTTCAGACTAGCCAAATCCTAGAATGATTCGGTATCCTCCATTTTTCTTCAATCTTGAGAAGATATTAGAAATACACTTGTTCATGGGCAGACTGCTGAATCTCACCCTTTTTGCGTAGTTTCTCAATTTCAACTTGGATAGCCATAATTTCCGCCTTAGACCGTATGTACGGGAGCCTTGACTTCTCTTGCCGCGGAGGAAATTGATCTGCCGGAAACTCAATCTTATAACCATTTATGATTTGTAAACTGAAGGGGTCAGAAGTTATCTGTCCCCACCTGTTTTTAAACAGTCTCAATCTACCTCCGACTTGTATATCATCAGCACATCTCATGCGACTGATGGAATAATATTTGAGTACCTCAACAGCCTCCACCTCTTGGTCGCTTTGCTGTCCATGTTGCTTACAAATCTCCCTCTCTGTGGAGGGGAGTGCGAGGGGTCAGTGTGTAACTGACTCCAAACTCGGAAGTATGTCCGTGGAATATACTGGAGTACATGCATATGGCTCAAGGGCTGCGATATCCTCGCAAACGAAGGAGTTGCTGCAGGAAGAGTTGGCTTCCAGCCATTGGCAGAAAACCCAGAGAGGGCCAGTTACAGGAAACAGGTGATGGGTGTAAGATTCCATGCACCTATAAATTGTTCCTGAAAGTGCCGGCAGTGAACTGCGCTATCTGGGATGACATTGGTGAGGGCATGAAATGAAACCAACTGCCGAATCTTCTCTTCAGGTAAGACCTATCTAACAGGTAAGACCTGGATGAGGAAGCGAAAGCTGTCGGACTAATCAAGGTATCAACGACGAGCAAAGCTTCATCGTTTCGGCAACAACGCACCCCACGCCTCCATCGGCAGTAAGCGGTTCACTGAAGCTGGTGGCAGCTTGAAAGCTGGGCAGAGGTCCTTCAGGCCAAGGCCCAAGTCAGTCTCAGGAAAAATATGGAATCCACGCACCCCACCAGTACTACTCTCCAAATCAAGGACGGAAATAGAACCTGCATCAGGGGCCTTTGGGCTTACCATAAGACCACCGGTAACCATGGAGGTAGGTGGGTCTGGTTCTTTCCGCAACACAGGGTATGTGGACCATTTACAAGTTGGTAATATTTACACTTGTTTTGGTACAAATGACACTAAATGATAAACATGAGATTGGTTTATACTGCACAGTATACAAGGGTTCCAAGCAGGCTTGGAATTGTGGCCAGAGTTGTCTTTCGAGGCAGGCTCAGAATTATGGCCAGAGTTGTCTTTCGAGGCAGGCTCAGTATTATGGCCAGGATTGCCTTTCGAGACAGACTCGGAAATCTGGCCAGAGTTGTCATTCGAGGTAGGCTCGGAATTATGGCAGGTGTGGCCTGATCATTGTGAAAGATGGAGGATGTCGGTTCATCCTTGATTCAACTCTTATGTGCAGTATAGACATTTCAGAATAGGAAACTTCGTTACTGTCTAACAACTGATTTCTATAGGATCTTTATGGCATGCATCGATCTCAAAGATGCATATTATTCAGTTCCCATTCACAGGGATCACCGGAGATATTTGAAATTTATCTGGATGGGGCAATGATAACAGTTAAAGTGTTGCAAAATGGGCTAATTTCAGCTCCCAGGTTATTTACCAAATTACTGAAACCGGTGCTTGGGCTGCTCAGAGCTCAAAAACACTTGTTATGGCCTATCTGGATGATATTCTAATTGTATTGTTGTGGCTGTATTTTGCTAAAATTAACTGTTTCAGCTGCAAACTATATTTTAGAAATTGGGGTTTCTCATCCATCCAGTTAAATTTAAGTTGATACCAACCAGAGTTATTGATTATTGGGATTTACCTTTAACTATTAATTTGTCTGTGACTCCACCCTGCGGCAAAAGATTGGAATTAATAGAAGCCTGTAACAACCTTGTAATTAAGCAGCCTTCTATTCTTCGTGTAATTGGCAATATAGTAGCTGTGTTTCAGCTGTGCAATTTGGGTCTTTGTATTATCAGAACTTACAATGTGCAAAGGAATAACCTCTCAAGTACCATATAGGTAATTATTAACAGATCTATGCTATTACCAGCAAAAGCTACCAAAGTCAGAATGGTGGACGAACAGTATTCAGCATTGCTCCAGTAATTTTTGGTCAGTAAATCTTCAGTTATATTACAAAGTGATGTTAGAGCTCAAAGATGGAAAATTAAGAATGCCGTCTCTAGTTACGGAGGCGGATGCGTTTTGCATAAGTTACCAATTCTTCAGTTATTGGTATCAATCTACCTATGGCATACCCCATGGACCATCGGTTATGTGTGGTCACACATTTACAACAATACGTGAAGGTCACCTAGAGCCTTAGAGGCTCTGACACTAGCAATGTTTGTTAATTACAAAAAACATTCTTAAGAGAAGGTATGAGTTCAGACCATCTCCAGGTGGTTAAAATGGGGTTTTAGCTTATGCAAGAGTAGATACTAATATTTCTAATCTCACTCCACCAGGACTGCTACAACATCAGCAGCAAGGGTTATGTACGTTCTGCTGGACCACATCCTGCCGGTGCTCACTACAATATTCAACCTCTCCCTGGACAAGTCCGTAGTCCCTTCCTGCTTCAAAAAATCCACCATTGTACCTGTACCAAAGAATGCCTCCCCAGCCTGTCTGAATGACTACCGTCCGGTGGCCCTCACCTCGGTAGTCATGAAATGCTTTGAGAGGCTGGTGAAGAAACATATCTGCGCCTTCCTCCCTCGCAACATGGACCCGTTACAATTTGCATACCGTCCAAACAGATCCACGGACGATGCTGTCTCCCAGATTTTGCACACCGCTCTCACAATAGTCCCCACCAGACTGGCCGCGAAGCTACTGGTTTTAGGGCTCAACACCCCGCTGTGTGCCTGGGTCCTGGACTTTCTCACCACCAGGCCCCAGGTAGTCAAGATGGGAGGGAATACATCAAAGTCCCTCACCTTGAGCACAGGATCCCCCCAGGGTTGCGTCCTCAGCCCCCTATTGTACTCCCTGTACACACATGACTGTGTGGCGAGGTTCAGCTCCAACTCGATAATCAAGTTTGCTGATGACACCGTGGTGGTGGGCCTGATCTCAGACAACGATGAGAAGGCCTACCGGGAGGAGGTGGCTGATCTGGCCTCTGGTGTCAGGACAACAGCCTTCTCTTGAACATCAAAAAAACGAAGGAGCTGATCGTGGACTTTAGGAGGGCACATCATGCGAGGAAGTACACACCATTGTGGATAAATGAGGATACTGTGGATAGGGTGAGCTGTTTTAAATACCTGGGAGTCCACATCTCTGAGGATATGACATGGACATCACACGCTGCAGCACTCGTGAGCAGGGCAAGGCAGCGCCTTTACCACCTCAGGCAATTGAGGAAATTCAGAGTGTTTCTGAGGATCCTCCAGTGCTTCTACTCTGCGGCTGTGGAAAGCATCTTGTCCGGAAATATTACAATCTGGTTTGGGAATTGCTCTGCCCAGGACAGGAAGGCTCTGCAGAGAGTAGTGTGTTCGGCCGAACGCACTATGGGAACTTCTCTCGCCCCTCTGCAGGAACTATACATCAGGAGGTGCAACTCCAGAGCCAATAAGATAATGGGAGACCCCTTCCACCCCTGCAACGGACTGTTCGTCAACGAGGTGACGCCTCGTTGGCAGAGGAGCTGAACCTCTTCTGTGCTCGCTTTGAAGTGGAGCAACTCAAGACAGCCACATCACACCATATGGTCCACAGCAGTTTAACCCTCAAAATAGCGGAGCATGAGGTAAGGCGCATGCTGCGGGCCATCAATCCAAGGAAGGCCACTGGACCCGACGGCGTCTCTGGACGCGTGCTGAAGGACTGCGCAGACCAGCTGGCTGGAGTCCTCACGAGGATTTTTAACCAGTCTCTGGCCCAGTCCACTGTTCCACCCTGTCTGAAGTCCGCAACCATAGTCCCCTTGCCCAAAAAACCCCACATTTCCAGCCTCAACGACTACCGGCCAGTCACACTCACACCAGTGGTGATGAAGTGTTTTGAAAACTGGTCAGGGTCACATCACATCACTCCTGCCCCGAAGCTTTGACCCCCACCAGTTTGCGTACAGAGCGAATAGATCTACAGAGGACGCTGTAGCCACAGCCCTCCATGCTGCACTGTCCCACCTGGAGCAGCGGGGGAGCTACGTGCGGATGCTCTTTGTGGACTACAGCTCTGCTTTCAATACTATCCTTCCCCACAAACTGGTGGACAAACTGGGGGACTTGGGACTTCCACACTCCACCTGCATGTGGATAAATAGCTTCCTATCGGGTCACAGCCAGAGAGTCAGAGTGGGCCATCACACATCCACGGCCCTCAGCCTCAGTACCGGCTCTCCACAGGGCTGCGTGCTGAGCCCCCTGCTCTACACCATCTACACACATGACTGCACCCCCACCCACCACAGCAACACCATTGTCAAATTTGCGGATGGACACTACGGTGGTGGGACTCATCTCCGGGGGGACGAGTACGCCTATCGGGATGGGGCGGAACAGCTTACAGTGTGGTGTGGAGAAAATAATCTGCTCCTCAACACCTTAAAGACCAAGGAGATAATAATAGACTTCAGGAAGAACAAAACGGACATGGTACTGACTTTGTCCAATGATTTCACCACTTTCCAAATGTGCTGCGAGCCCATCTTTAATAACTGACTCTAGCAATTTCCCCACTACCGATGTTAGACTAACTGGTCTGTAATTCCCCGTTTTCTCTCTCGCTCCCTTTTTAAAAAGTGAGGTTACATTAGCTACCCTCCAATCCTCAGGAACTACTCCAGAATCTAAATAGTTTTGAAAAATTATCACTAATGCATCCACTATTTCTGGGGCTACTTCCTTAAGTACTCTGGGATGCAGCCTATCTGGCCTTGGGGATTTATCGCCCTTTAATCCATTCAATTTACCTAACCACTTCCCGGCTAACCTGGATTTCACTCAGTTCCTCCATCTCATTTGACCCCCGGTCCCCTGCTATTTCTGGCAGATTATTTATTGCTTCCTTAGTGAAGACAGTACCAAAGTAGTTATTCAATTGGTCTGCCATGTCCTTGTTCCCCATGATCAATTCACCAGTTTTTGAATGCAAGGGACCTACATTTGTTTTAACTAACCTTTTTCTCTTCACATATCTATAAAAGCTTTTGCAGTCAGTTTATATGTTCCCTGCGAGTTTTCTTTCATAATCTATCTCCCCTTTCCTAATTAAGCCCTTTGTCCTCCTCTGCTAGACTCTCCCTGTCCTCTGGTAGGCTGCTTTTTCTGGCTAATTTGTATGCTTCACCTTTTGTTTTGATACTATCCCTGATTTCCCTTGTTATCCACGGATGCACTACCTTCCCTGATTTATTCTTTTGCCAAACTGCAATGAACAATTGTTGTAGTTCATCCATGCAGTCTTTAAATGCCTTCCGTTGCATATCCACCGTCAACCCATTAAGAATCACTTACCAGTCTATCTTGGCCAATTCACATCTCATACCCCCAAAGTTACCTTTCTTTAAGTTCAGAACCCTTGTTTCTGAATTTACAATGTCACTCTCCATCCTAATGAAGAAGTCAACCATATTATGGTCACTCGTGCCCAAGAGGCCACGCACACACAACTGCTAACTAACCCTTCCTCATTACTCAATATCCAGTCTAGAATAGCCTGCTCTCTCGTTAGTTCCTCTACACGTTGGTTTAGAAAACTATTTCGCATATATTTCAAGAAATCCTCTTCCTCAGCACCCCTGCCAATTTGATTCACCCAATCTATATGTAGATTGAAGTCACCCATTATAACTGTTTTACCCTTGTTGCACGCATTTCTAATTTCCTGTTTGATGCCATACCCAACTCCACTACTACTGTTAGGTGGCCTGTACACAACTCCCACTAGCGTTTTCTGCCCCTTAGTGTTTCGCAGCTCTACCCATACCGATTCCACATCCTCCAAGCTAATGTCCTTCCTTTCTATTGCGTTAATCTCCTCTCTAACCAGCAACGCTACTCCACCTCCTTTTCATTTCTGTCTATGCCTCCTGAATATTGAATATCCCTGGATGTTCAGCTCCCAGCCTTGGTCACCCTGGAGCCATGTCTCCGTGATCCCAACTATATCACATTCATTAATAACTATCTGCACATTCAATTCATCCACCTTATTATGAATGATCCTTGCATTGAGACACAAAGCCTTCAGGCTTGTTTTTACAACACTCTTACCCCTTATACAATTATGTTGAAAAGTGGCCCTTTTTGATTTTTGCCCTGGATTTTTCTGCCTGCTACTTTTACTTTTTACCTTGCTACCTATTGCTTCTACCCTCATTTTACACCCCTCTGTCTCTCTGGACATGCTCCCATCCCCCTGCCACATTAGTTTAAATTCTCCCTGACAGCACTAGCAAACACTCCCCCAAGGACATTGGTTCCATTCCAGCCCAGGTGCAGACCATCCTGTTTGTACTGGTCCCACCTCCCCCAGAACTGGTTCCAATGCCCGATAAATTTGAATCCCTCCCCCTTGCACCATTTTTCAAGCCACATATTCATATGAAATATCCTCCTATTTCTACTCTGACTAGCACTTGGCACTGCTAGTAATCCAGAAATTATTACCTTTGAGGTCCTACTTTTAAGTTTATATCCTAGCTCCCTAAATTCGCCTTGTAGGACCTCATCCCATTTTTTACCTATATCGTTGGTGCCAATGTGCACCACGACAGCTGGCTGTTCACCCTCCCCCTCCAGAATGTTCTGCAGCCGTTCAGTGACATCCCTGACCCTTGCACCAGGGAGGAAAAATACCATCCTGGAGTCTCCTTTGCGGCCGCAGAAATGCCTATCTATTCCCCTTACAATTGAATCCCCTATTACTATAGCCCTTCCACTCTTTTTTCTTCCCTCCTGTGTCGCAGAGCCGCCCATGGTGCCATAAACCTGGCTGCTGCTGCATTCCCCTGATGAGCCATCTCCCCCAACAGTATCCAAAATGGTATATCTGTTTAGGATGGAGAGGACCACAGGGGACTCCAGCACTACCTGCCTTCTGCTATGCTGGCGAATGGCCACCCGTTCTCTTTCTGTCCTCGTAAACTTTTACCTGCGGTGTGACCAACTCACTGTACGTGCTATTCACGGGTTTCTCAGCATCGTGGATGCTCCAGTATGAATCCAACCGCAGCTCCAATCGTTCAATGCAGTCGGCCAGGAGCTGCAGCTGGACACACTTCCTGCAAAAGTAGCCATCAGGGACACCAACCATATCCCTGATCTCCCATATGTTGCAGGATGAGCAAACTATGGGGCCGACCTCAAATGACATGGCTTGCCCCCAAATTAAATCAACTCACTCACACTGTAAAAACCTTAATCCTTTAAACTAACTTTTACTAAAAACATTGTACCCTTAGCTCACTGTACCCTTAGCTCACTGAACCCTTTGTTCACTGAACCCTTTGCTCACTGAACCTTTGCTCACTGAACCCTTAGCTCACTGTACCCTTTGCTCACTGAACCTTTGCTCACTGAACCCTTAGCTCACTGTACCCTTTGCTCACTGAACCCTTTGCTCTCTGAACCCTTTGCTCACTGAACCCTTTGCTCTCTGAACCCTTTGCTCACTGAACCCTTTGCTCTCTGAACCCTTTGCTCACTGAACCCTTTGCTCTCTGAACCCTTTGCTCACTGAACCCTTAGCTCACTGTACCCTTAACCAGAAAGCAGAAATGCAAACCAGGGGTTGCACCCAATCAGCTGCTTCCTCCAGTCTGCTTCCACCAATCAGCGGCCTCCACCAGAACACTTCTTTTGAAGTGTGGAACGTTACAGATTTGGAGACTCCTCCTCTTGCTCCAACGGCTCCTGGGCCTCTGTGGAGTAAAGCCCCGTGCTCGATTTTTAAACTCACCGCCCAGAGACTCCTCCTCTTGCTCCAACGGCTCCTGGGCCTCTGTGGAGTAAAGCCCGCGCTTGATTTAAACACTCACCACCAGGAGGCTCCTCCTCTTGCTCCAACGGCTCCTGGGCCTCTGTGGAGTAAAGCCCCGCGCTCGATTTTTAAACTCACCGCCCAGAGACTCACGTGTGCGCGCACATGCACGCGCGTGGTCGGCAAGAAATTGTGTCCTCCCCATGTTTTGACAGCGATTTCTGTGCCTGCATCAATCACACATTCACACTAGTTCTATGTTATCTATAACTTAATTTATGATTGCACATTACAGGACTACTTTAAATACTTTTGACACATTTATAGAATTGGTTATGAATGCCAAATGCACAGCAGCTTTCTCACCGCATTACATGTGACATGTTGAAAATCAGTTAAAGGATTTTATGATTCACACTTTATCTTAGCTAGTTCCAATCCCTCACTGAGAGTCCTGGCATTCTGCATTCCATCTTGAGCAGTATGCCTTTAGTTATCGAGGTACTGAGCTTTGAATCGAAAACTCTCTGACTTTCCTGCTTACTGTTATAACCCACCTGAATCCATGTGTCAAATTACACTCATCAACATTGTTTTTTTTAAATTAAAGACAATTTAGAGACAATTTAATTAGAGACAAGAGGGCGCCGTCCTGTGTGGGTATGGCTGCCCAGCCTGCAGCTGTCCATTGTTTCACTTCTTTTCTTATTTTTAGTTAGTTGAGTTTTTGTTTTTCGGAGCTCTAGTCTTTTTTATGTGCGGGTGGGTGGGGGTCCCAGAACCTCAGCTGAGGCGCTATCGTGGAGCGGGCAATGTCTTGCCCGGGTCGCCACACTGGAACTCCGGTATGCTAGGACCGCCGAATGAACATCGCGGAGCTGCAGGCAGCGGCGCTGACTTTAACATCGGGAGCCTGGGATCTCTTGCCGAGATCGCCAGTGGTGGAGCTCCATCCAGCGCGGCCTGTCAGCTTCGGAAGCCGCGGTCTCCGGTAAGGAAGCGGCCCGTTCCAGGTTTCCCATGCCGCTGAGAGGATTCTCCCGACGCCGGAGTACCATCATCCGGCAAGAACGGCCTGGAACATCGGGCCTCCGTAAAGGCGACTGCGGAGGCCTCAATAGGCCCGACTATGGGTGGACATGGGGATGGGGACTGGACTTTGTGCCCCGCGCTCGATTTTTAAACTCACCACCCAGAGACTCACGTGTGCGCACACATGCACGCGCACTGTGTAGTTTCTGGTGACTCAAAAGCATCTTATAAGATATAGGAGCAGAATTAGGCCATTCGGCCCATCAGGTCTACTCTGCCATCCAATCGTGGCTGATCTATCTTTCCCTCTCAACCATATTCTCCTGCCTTCTCCCTATATCCCCTGACACCCACACTAATCAAGAATCTGTCACTCTCCGTCTTAAAAATATCAATTGACGGGGTCCACAGCCGTCTGTGGCAATGAATTCCACAGATGCACAACCCGCTGACTAAAGACATTCCTCCGCATCTCGTTTTTATTCTGAAGCCATGGCCTCTGGCCCTCGAAGTAACAGGTAAAAGAGTAAATACAGGTGTAGTCAAGAATATCGTCAAAAGAAAATCACTAAATGTCAGAGCTCATGCAAACACTTAAAACAATAACTATAAAGGAGATAGAAATAACAGCATATATTTATTTCTTACTAGACCAACTGGGACCCGTTGGGTACCTGTCACATGGGAGGCCTGGGCCCCCAACGCAATCCATCCCCCAACGCAATATTCCACCACTCACCCATAGTCCCCATGGGAGGCCTGGTCCCCCAACACAACCCGTTCCCCAACACAATATTCCACCACTCACCCATTCCCCCAACGCAATCCGTTCCCCCAACGCAATATTCCACCACTCAGCCAATGCCCCCAATTGTGCAGGGCAGCTCATTTCCCCTTTTTCACCCTCCCTCATTGTAATTTTTTTTTAAATGCACAGGGGCAGTTAGGTTAGCCAGTTTTGATCCATTATTCCTGCTGAATATAAGGCATCGTATTTCAAATACAGTCTTAAAATTGTTTGAGCAGATGTAGCAGAGTCCAGACAGTTCCCACGATTTGTTAAAGGACTCAGTGTACTGTGAGAGCAAAATTGTTGCGGGCAGGGCTACAATCCCATTGTGACATCATAGCTGGTAACTGCCAGTGCAGATTTGGAAAAATCTTTCTCAAAGTGGGATTTTGTAAATGTGATAACTTGTAAAATATAACATAAATCTGAACGAAACTTGTTGAAAACACCCACAGAACAATTGTGAGTAAGGTGGTGCAAGACAATTTTATCGCTATCGTGTACAGTTTTGACATCATTTCAGGATCTCACTCACTCACCAACAGACATCCAAACAAACAAGATGAGAGTTTAAGTAATATGTATAGATGATTTGATCTGCTTTTTGGATCAGGGAACAGCCTGCCTCAAGGCAGCAACGTGTTAAGGTCATATCGAGGCACACAGAGGCAGAATCCAGATTGTACGGAACCGCTGCCAAAGGATTAAGGAAAGCAACTTGCTCTTTTTATTCTTTATCAACAAAATCACTTCAGGAGGTATGCAATGTACAGCCATCCTTCTCAATTAAGATCAGCTGATCACTTGAACTAGTCCAACATAGCGGGGATTTTTGAGCTGAGAAAATAGAACGTTTTCACAGGAAGGAATGATTAACTTTCAAAGGCATCACTCATAACACATCAGGTCTGCAGCAGAAATAAACAAACAGAAGAGGAACCAAGGAAGTTATAAATGGAGAAAGGCCACCCGCTGTGAAGAAACTGAACCTGGTAGACAGCACTTCGTCAATAATCCTGCCTTTCTGAGACTGATGGCTTTGCAGATCTAAGCTCTGAGGATTTCCTAACGAAATATGGAAAACAATGACTTTGTTTTTTAAACCACTAATTTCCAATTGTGGGCAGCACATTGAGGCAGACTCAAAAATACCTTTCATTACATGAACAATAATAGAGATGCCATGCCTATAATTCTTTGATTCTAAATTATTTATATTATCAGGTTTTAGAATTGAATTATAATCGCTGTTAAAAATAAGTAGCAGAGTCTTAAATATCATATTGCTAATCATGAAATATCAAAGTGATCATGTAGAAAGGGCCAGGCATATCTCCTTTGGAACACTCTAAAAAGCACTGGGATATTTTCTACATAAAGTACATAAGGGAGAAACTACCAATAAATCCGGCCGCTTAGAAAGAAGAGAAAATATCCCCTGCAGTAACCAAGAGAATTTACCAGTCAATTGTTAGATTCAATTCAATGGATAATGCAAAAACGATTTGAGGTTTTATGCATAAACAGCAGCAATAATCTTACCATTCATCTAGTTTAATTTATGGAGTTTATCACATAAATTGTTCCTTTATGAATGTATGCTGTGTCTGCACACTGCCATTCACACTCCGGGGGCTGAATATTAAAATAGATCAATAGATAAGGGGTATTAGGGGTTCAGTATTGATGTGGATAGAGAACTGGCTGGCAAACAGGAAGCAAAGGTAGGAGTAAACGGGTCCTTTTCACAATGGCAGGCAGTAACTAGTGGGGTACCGCAGGGCTCAGTGCTGGGACCCCAGCTATTTACAATATATATTAATGATCTGGATGAGGGAATTGAAGGCAATATCTCCAAGTTTGCGGATGACACTAAGCTGGGGGGCAGTGTTCGCTGTGAGGAGGATGCTAGGAGACTGCAAGGTGACTTGGATAGGCTGGGTGAGTGGGCAAATGTTTGGCAGATGCAGTATAATAGTAAGATTAAACGAGAACTCACCTGTTCGAAGTTTGATCGTTATTTTACGAGGAGTTACGATGAGGGATTACGTGAAGAACCCGCCACCACGCTGGCAACGGCATACTTCAAAGCAACGGCATGAAAACACAGAACACCAAAGCCGGAGTAACATAGTAAGGCTCATAAAAAGACTTAGAACCACCATTTGATCATTTATTTTACGAGGGTGGGAGTGGAGGGCACGTAATCCCTCATCGTAACTCCTCGTAAAATAACGATCAACTTCGAACAGGTGAGTTCTCGTTTAATCTTACTATTTTACTTCGGAGTCACGTGAGTGACTACGTGAAGAGTTTTTAAAGCTTTCTGTGTTTTTTATGTCGTAGAATTAATCCGTACGACAATCCGGCTAAGTAAACACATACATGAGAAAGCACACAAATTAGATCTTTTCACAATCAAGTTTTTTAATGGCTGAAAGACCATATAATACCCTCCTTATATTTGAGGGAAAAATGATTACAAGTGACAAAAAATATCAGTGACTACCACAACTGATTATAGCAATTAATAGCAAACAAAGCAGGTGATTATAGTGCTCCCAACACCGCGTGTCCAAATGCTTGTCTTAGTGTGAACAGGTTTGTTGTAGAACTTTGAAAAAGTTTCTTCTTTAACTCCACCCTGCGATTTTTAAAAATATGCTCAAGAGGTACGTCCCGCCCCTTCGTCGCGGACGTAGCTGCCGCCGCCCTGGTGGAGTGAGATTTGAAAGACATCAGTGTCTATTCCCGCTAAAAACCAACACCTGTTTCAACCATTTTGAGATAGTTTGAACTGAAGCTTTGTGTGTGGCTTTTTGTGCGTAAGCAGCAATGTCTTTTCGTTTCCTCGAAAAGTGTCCGTCACTTTAATACATTGGTTCAAATGTCTAACCACACACAAAGCAAGCTCAATATGAAAAGCTTGAAAGGTTACCTTTGTTCCAGATCTCCCTGGTCTACTTTGTTTGATCAGATCGTAAACATAGAATACAACGTTATCTGTAGTCACATGCATACAGTCTAAACGCAACATTTGTAAAGTTTGCACTCTTTGGGCTGAGACCAGTGACATTAACATGACCAATTTCAATGTTAACCTATCCAATGACAACCCTTCAATTGGCGTCCATTCTGTAAGTAGAGCAAGTACTATGCTCACATCCCAAATCTCTGTATATCTAGGTTTTTGGCGGATTCATGTGAAAAATTCCTTTCATGAATCGTGATATTAATGGATGCGACCCAATTGATTTCTCACCAGTCATAAGTCCTAAATAGGACGACAAGACACTGCGTGCAGTGTTAATGGCACTGTAACTTAAATGTTGACCAAAGCGCAAATTGGCAAGGAATTCCAAAACATGAGTAACATTCACATAATCATCAGAATATTTTGACTGTGTGCAAAATTCTTCCTATTTCTTAATATGTGTCATATATTGTTTCTGTGTGCTATCTCGCCATGATGTGCCAATAACTGTCAAGTTTGGTCCGACAATCCCAGTTCCTTTAGTGGTCTGGTCAAAACCTGCAGATTAACAAATTCATATATGCATATAATGGATAATCTTCATTTGTTACTGGATTAGTCAAGATATCACTACAGTTAAGAATCTGCATATACGGTTCTTTAATCATATTCAGCATAACTGGGAACCAAGGTTGAGTTGGCCAATTTGGTACTACCAACAATCCGGAAGCTGAATCTTGCTCTATTTTTCTTCAAGCATCTCTGGATCAGAGCAAATGGTGGAAAAGCATAAAAGAACATTTTTCCCCAGTGTAATAAAAATGCATCTACTGCAACTGCGTCCGGATCGTGTTCCCAAGACACATAATGAGGCAAGTGATGATTAAGCCTAGATGCAAACAAATCAATTTCTGGCAACCCAAATCGTCGAACAATATTCTTAAATATTGGTGGCTTAAACATCCATTTTCGTATTATCTTTAAAAATCCTGGACCTTTCATCTGCTACCATATTGTCTTTACCTGAAGTATAGCTTACTGCAATCCATATCTGCCGACCAATACACCATTGCCATATCTCATTGACCAGACAATCACATGATACTGATCCAACTCTCCCCATGTGATTTAATGTAAACCACAGCTGTTTTATTGTGTAATTGTATTAACACATGCAGACCTTGTTTAGCACAACAATATGCTTTAAGCCCATAAAAGGCCCCCAATAACTCCCAATAGTTAATACCATACTCTTGGAGAAACACTTGTTCTTCAGTTTTCCATCTACCTCCACAACTGGAGGATAAATCTGTGGCCCCCATCCGAGAGCACTAGCATCTGTATGTAAACCATTTTCAGGCTGTTTAATCATAATATTTATTAGCAGCTTGTGGGACATTTTCCTTTTTAACCCACCATTGTAAATTCCAATACAGCTTCTTTTGTTAATTACATAGGCCTGTCAAATGGCCTGCCTTCTCTTTGAGAGCTTGTATCTTGTACCTTCGAAGATATCAATAAATATAATGAACCAAATTCTAGTGCAGAAAATGCTGCTAGCAGTTCACCAATGGTTGTCACCATTTCTCGATGGAAGATAAGGTTTTGAATGAGATAATGACAAGTTACCAAAATATCATCGACTTTATCTGTTGGTAAAGGTATTAACATAGTCACTGAGTTAATTACAAACCCCAAAAGTAAATTGTTTGTGCTGGCTGCAGCTGGGGCTTAATTAGATGAATTAAGAACCTTAGCTTCCACAAAGCTTTTGGTAACTGAAAAACTGAGTCCTCAGCTGACTCCTGATAATCACTAATGACAGAATGTCATTGAGATAAGCCATAATGATGTGCATTTTGTGCTCTAATTGGGCTAAACTGGTTTCAACAGTTTCGTAAAGAGTAAAAAGCTGAACTCAGTCCATTTGGCAAAGCTTAACTGCCATAATTGTCACAACCAATTAAAATTTAAGTATCACCGAGACCTGATGCATAGGTACAGAATAATAGGCGTCTTTTCATCAATCTTAGCCATATAACAACCTGCTGAATTAAATATTTTGCAGTATTCAATGTCTCCATTTGAACATGTTTGTATTCTACAAACTTATTTAGACCTGTAAGGTCCAGAATACTTCTGTAACCATCATCTGTAATGCCTTCTAACATTAAAGACAAATTTATGCTCGTGTTCAAAAAACCTTTTCCATTACCTCTTTTCCAGATAATTAGGCAATGTGAACATAAATCTCTGCTTTTTTCAATTGCAGAAAACACGAAAACATAAGCAGGTTTATTCTGTACAGGAGGATTAACCTCTTTTTTTTAAAAGTAATAGTAGCTAATGAAACTGCTCGTAATATACTGATCAAAAATAATAGTAAGCCAGTTCTTAATAAACTTTTTGTAATCTCCCTCTAACTGGAGATTAATCCGCAGTTTCTTTAAGCAGGGAACAAGTCTTTAATTCCTCTGCATATGAGCGGGGTGTTCTCCTTATCCCCTGAATTCGGGTAAGTATTTGGTTGTGCAATACAATAAAAACTTCCTTGACATATTTCTGCCTATATTTCCAATATCAAATCCCCTTCTGGGCGAAAATACCTTTTCGTCCAAAGACGAAGGTTTCATGCAGCTAAAAATTTAGCTTTTCATCATCCAATTTCAATAAGTTAGGCAGATTACTCCAAACAGATAACCAAGAGCTTAAACACCACTTGCTTGACACAGGTATGCAACCTTGGGTGAAAAAAATGGCCCAAAATAGCCATTTATATTATATAAAATTTTCATAGAAAGAAATTGCACAATAGCGTCTTTTATTATGTTTTCCTTTCATTTGCCCAAAAGCCATAATAGCAGCAGAATAATTTGTGAGGATTTTTAAACCTCACTATTTGACGCTCTCATATTTGGAGTCATGGATGCCCATATTAACGGATAAAACCGTAGGCTCTTCCAATGAGGCACAATTTCCTGTGCTGTGCAATTTTAATATTTCAATCATCACAGAATCATGAAGTTGGTGAGATACCATATATATATGTTGGCAGCTAGGATTTCTTCCATAGCCTCACCACTTCCTTCATATATAGCAAAACCTTTTGCTATTCCATGCATCTTTGGCCTCTTTTCATATTTTTTCCATTTTATTTTTATTTTTATTTTGTGGTGTGCTTTCAAAAATGCAAATCACCATCAACAGGGTCTGCCTTCTGCAGCCCTAAATCAATTGGGATTTCATCCCATGAGACTTCTTCCGGCCCAAATCCTGGGTCCGGAGTTCCAACTTCCAATTAGGCCCATGGCCATATTCAGAATAATTAAACCCCTCAGGGCTAACCTTAGGAACCTTCAGGGTACTATGACCCTAGTCTCATAATTATTTGGAGAACTTTCTCCATATGCTCCATAATCAGTTCCACATAGTTTACTTATGTGGAGGGACTTTTCAATGTCAGAGTCATCAGAACCACGGACCTCTCAGATTTTTTTTATTTTATTTTATTTTCCATTTTTACATATTCGGGAGCATTTCTCTCCGTGGTTATCATTTTGTAAACTAATTCGCTAACGGGTATATCTGCGGCCACCGGTATCGGAACCGGCTCCGCACTAGCTTTCCCGTATATTTATTTTTCACCCCAGGAAGCATTAACCCGCGAATATAAATTTACTTCATCATTTGTGCTTATCCAGCACTAATATGACTCTGACCTGTTTTAACAAATTTCCTATACTGCTGGACCTACCCAGCGCCCGCTAAAAAACCCAACTTTACTGTTCTTACCTGCGGGCCGTTCCGACCGCTGCGAGGAGCTGCTCCTTACTGCAGCTCCACCTTCTGCCGTCAGCGTCGACGTCATGCCGTTACCAGCGTGAGGCGGGTTCTTCACGTAGTCACTCACGTGACTCCGAAGTAAAATGTGGATAAATGTGAGGTTATCCACTTTGGTGGCAAAAACAGGAAAGTAGACTATTATTTGAATGGTGGCCGATTAGGAAAAGGGGAGATGCAGCGAGACCTGGGTGTCATGGTACACCAGTCATTGAAAGTAGGCATGCAGGTGCAGCAGGCAGTGAAAAAAGCGAATGGTATGTTAGCTTTCATAGCAAAAGGATTTGAGTACAGGAGCAGGGAGGTTCTACTTCAGTTGTACAGGGTCTTGGTGAGACCACACCTGGAGTATTGCGTGCAGTTTTGGTCTCCAAATCTGAGGAAGGACATTATTGCCATAGAGGGAGTGCAGAGAAGGTTCACCAGACTGATTCCTGGGATGTCAGGACTGTCTTATGAAGAAAGACTGGATAGACTTGGTTTATACTCTCTGGAATTTAGGAGATTAAGAGGGGATCTTATAGAAACTTACAAAATTCTTAAGGGGTTGGACAGGCTAGATGCAGGAAGATTGTTCCCGATGTTGGGGAAGTCCAGGACAAGGGGTCACAGCTTAAGGATAAGGGGGAAATCCTTTAAGACCGAGATGAGAAAGACTTTCTTCACACAGAGAGTGGTGAGTCTCTGGAACTCTCTGCCACAAGGGTAGTTGAGGCCAGTTCATTGGCTATATTTTAAGAGTGAGTTGGATGTGGCCCTTGTGGCTAAGGGGATCAGAGGGTATGGAGAGAAGGCAGGTACGGGATACTGAGTTGGATGATCAGCCATGATCATATTGAATGGCGGTGCAGGCTCGAAGGGCTGAATGGCCTACTCCTGCACCTAATTTCTATGTTTTCTATGTCTATCTATAACCTGTTTAACATTTGTGTAGCCAACACAGATATTCCTTCTCTGCCTTCTCAGCCCTACAATATACTTAGCATTAGAATGTGTGCGCTAGAATAAAAAATGCTGCAGATGTTGGAACACTAAAATAGATATGTATAGGAAGGAACTGCAGATGCTGGGTTAAACCGAAGATAGATACAAAATGCTGGAGTAACTCAGCGGGACAGGCAGCATCTCTGGAGAGAAGGAACGGGTGACGTTTCTGGTCAAAACCCTTCTTCAGAAGGTCACAAGAATGGGTCTCTACCTGAAACGTCGCCCATTTTATTTCGGAGTCACTTGAGTGATTCCGTGAAGAAGCCCAGCCAGTCCACATGCGCGTCAGTACGTCAGCCGCATTGGCGCAAGCACCAGACTGGCAGGGCGGCGCTCCTGCCGGCGGTAAGTTAAACCTAGAAGGTAAGTTTGTTTTTACTTACCAGGGTTTATTCGAGCAGGAGCCTCTCTTCACAGAGGTTTTCCTGCCAGTTTCACAGCCCGACGAGTGAGCCGGCTATGGACAATGGGGAGACCCTGGTCCGACCGTGGAAGCGGATAACCGGCAAAAGATCGGGTTGTGAGATAAGCAGCCACTGACTGTCAGCGGCTTCCAGCCTGCGGTGATGCCGTGGAGTAGCAAGGAAGTAACGCCAGAGTCGCTGACAGTGTGGTCAGCAGCTCACAGACGTTGGTCCCCAGGCAGGGAGTAATATTGGTGAAGAAAGGACTCGTTCAGCCCTATGGGACTCGGGTGAGTCGGGCTGCAAGGGTTTTTCTCTAATAATAAAGTTTGCATGTCTAAATAGTTATTCTCATGTGTCCCTGTCAGGACAATGAAATTCTTTCTTTGCTTAGCACAAGTTGCTGTGAAGGGTTAAAATTTAACCCTTCACAGGTGAAGCTCTACACTAAAAAATGAATTAGTGAGCCTACACTGGAATTGTGCGGGCCTAAGGGACAGGCCGAGCCAGCAGCGCCTGCAAGGGCTGCTTCATGTATGAGAACGCCGGCCGACGGGAGAGCCGCGACAGCAGCCCCTGGTACAAGGCTGTTTCATGTGAAAAAGCACCGGCCTCTATGAGAGGCGGCGCCGGCAACGCCTGGGACAGGGTTGCTCAAAGTAACATATAAGTCTGCTAGGCCCACGGAATTAGGGAAAGATTCCCTGCCGGGGCTGGATAGCAAAATAATAGGCCCACGGAGTTGGGGGATGATTCCTCACTGGGGCTGGATAGGGCGTTTGAAACGACTATCCCAAATGCAGCAACTATTGCATACAGTGCTACAGCAGGGCACACACCAGCAGGAGGAGTGTCAGCGCCACCCTGAACAAAAAGGCGCCAGCAGCACCTAGTAGAGAGCTATTTGATAGCACCCTCATGGATGAGGAGGCACTAGCCATGGGTCATCTTAGCTCTGACCCCGACTCTGATGGTAAGGTTGAGCCAGATGTTCCACCTCTGCAGGCCGCACCAGCAGTGCCAGTTGACAGAGCAGCTACAGGTCTCCCTCTTGGAGGCAGAAACCAAGACGGGTCAGTATCTTGCTGACGCTGAGTCTCGGGGTTTGGCCGTGGGGCATACCCCAAGGGATGAAGGGCACGTGTCAGAGGTACCTTTTCCTGACAACAAAGTTACCATCCCAGCAGAATGTTCCATTCGGGTATAGGTCCAATAGGTTCATATCAGCATAGGTATCCTGCGGCCTGCGGCAGCGCCTGTTTGGGGCTGCCTACGAATTGCCCTCTCTGAGGAGGGGAGTGTGAAAGATCAAGATATAACTGACTCCAGGCTCTAAAGAAGTCAATGGAACATACTGGAGCACATATGTGCCAGCAGTGAACAGTGCCAACGGGGGGGTGTGAGAGCCAGCCGCCGAATCTGTTATTTAGGTAGGCGTATTCAACAGGAGAGAAAACCTGGCAGATGAATCAATTAAGGCCAACGGCTGGCAAAGGTTCATCGTTTCAGAATGCACCCCAGCCGCTCATCGGCAGTTGGTGGTTCACTGGAGCTGGGGGCAGCATGATCGCTCAGAAACTCCATGCACCTTACCAACCCTACTCAACAAAGTGGGTCTGGCACTTCCAAAACATGGGTAAGTGCACCGTTCACAAGTTGTAATATTTACACTTGTTTGTACAACACAAAAAGGATAAAAACATCTGCTTAGAGGCACAGTACTAGTACAAGTTTGGATGATGGCCAGGGTTGTCTTTGAAGATAAGGTTCAGAAATCGGGCCAGTGTTCTCATGCAAAGCACCCATGGAATAAGGCAGGAGTGGCATGTTTATTATGAAAAATGGAGAGTGTCACATATGAAGATTATGGAGATTAGTATACAAACTTAAAGCATACGGTATTAGGGGTTCAGTATTGATGTGGATAGAGAACTGGCTGGCAAACAGGAGGCAAAGAGTAGGAGTAAACGGGTCCTTTTCACAATGGCAGGCAGTAACTAGTGGGGTATCCGCAGGGCTCAGTGCTGGACCCCAGCTATTTACAATATATATTAATGATCTGGATGAGGAATTGAAGGCAATATCTCCAAGTTTGCGGATGACACTAAGCTGGGGGGCAGTGTTCGCTGTGAGGAGGATGCTAGGAGACTTGCAAGGTGACTTGGATAGGCTGGGGTGAGTGGGCAAATGTTTGGCAGATGCAGTATAATGTGGATAAATGTGAGGTTATCCACTTTGGTGGCAAAAACAGGAAAGCAGACTATTATTTAAATGGTGGGCCGATTAGGAAAAGGGGAGATGCAGCGAGACCTGGGTGTCATGGTACAACCAAGTCCCCATTGAAAGTAAGCATGCAGGTGCAGCAGGCAGTGAAAAAAGCGAATGGTATGTTAGCTTTCATAGCAAAAGGATTTGAGTACAGGAGCAGGGAGGTTCTACTTCAGTTGTACAGGGTCTTGGTGAGACCACACCTGGAGTATTGCGTGCAGTTTTGGTCTCCAAATCTGAGGAAGGACATTATTGCCATAGAGGGAGTGCCAGAGAAGGTTCACCAGACTGATTCCTGGGATGTCAGGACTGTCCTTATGAAGAAAGACTGGATAGACTTGGTTTATACTCTCTGGGAATTTAGGAGATTAAGAGGGGATCTTATAGAAACTTACAAAAATTCTTAAGGGGTTGGACAGGCTAGATGCAGGAAGATTGTTCCCGATGTTTGGGGAAGTCCAGGACAAGGGGTCACAGCTTAAGGATAAGGGGAAATCCTTTAAGACCGAGATGAGAAAGACTTTTTTCACACAGAGAGTGGTGAGTCTCTGGAACTCTCTGCCACAGAGGGTAGTTGAGGCCAGTTCATTGGCTATATTTAAGAGTGAGTTTGGATGTGGTTCCCAATCCCCCCCCCCCTTGTGGCTAAGGGGATCAGAGGGTATGGAGAGAAGGCAGGTACGGGATACTGAGTTGGATGATCAGCCATGATCATATTGAATGGCGGTGCAGGCTCGAAGGGCTGAATGGCCTACTCCTGCACCTAATTTCTATGTTTCTATGTTTCTATGTTTCTATGAACTTTCCGAATATGAAAAGTTATTTTCCTGACTAACAACAGATTTATAAGGGTTTCAAAGATCCATTCTATGCAGTTCCCATTACAGAGGTTATCAAAGACAATATAACCGTACTAATAACAGTAAAACATTGCGGAAGGGATAAACTGTTTGTTGGTCATTGGGATTTACCTTTAACTATTAATTAGCCTATGACTCTGCCCTGTGGCAAGAGATTAGAGTTAATAGCAACCTGTTATTAAACTGACTTCTATTTCATCAAGAGTAAATAGCAATATAGTAGCTGTGTTCAGCTGTGCAAATCAAGGAAATGATATCGTGCAAAGTAGCGACCTCTCAAAGGACATGCAGACCATTGTTAACAAACTTATGCTATTATCAGCTGAAGCTACCTCAGTCATAATGATGAACAAACAGTATTCAGCATTGCCCCAGTAGTTTGGTCGGTCGAATTCAGTTATTACAAACTGATGCAAAGGGCTCTAGGGTGAGAAGTTCCGAATACCATCTCTAGTTGGAGGATGTGGAGATTTGCATGAGTTACCAATTCTTCAGTTGTTGGTATCAACTAAATATATACACTAGATGCACCCCATGCATAGGGGGCTATTGAGCGAATATACGTAATCTACATGCTCAACTTCAAGTTGCTACACTACGGTGGTGGCATATGTTAGTCACATGGCAATCAAGTAAAAAGCATCCTGTAATAATTTACCTAATCTCCTTTGCCACTGGTGTATCATCCAGTTCAGATCGATGACAACACAGAATAGGTATTGGATCTCAAATTATTTTGAAAGTATGGTTCAATGCAACATCGAATATCGAATATTGGTTTCATGTTTATTCACTGATTGCAAAAATATGTGGCAGTACAGTGCGGAGAAATACATTTTCGCTACAAAAAGGAGGAATGTTCTTTTATGTCTTCCTCCATTTTGCCTCATTAGACAGGGGTCTTAAAACAGTCAGCAAGACCTCGCTTTAGGTTTCGTACTGTCGGACTGGCTGAGCAGCCATGTTGTCTGCTTTCATCAGGCATAATAATACAACGGTATACGGTTATTCTAAAAAATGAAAAGTTTGCTGGTTCAGACTGTGGTTCAGTAAACCAGCCTCTCCATAATAAGACAATTATTGACATACATTCTGAATAGATTGATTTACGGCTCAGGTTGTCACATCAAGCCATGGATGTGCTCACTACAGGGTGCAAGGATAGCACCCAAAAAAGCAATACATTCCTATTGAGGGGATCGGAAGTGATTTTGTTTAAATATTAATGTTAATACGGTTCAGATTACTGACGTCTTCCAGTCCATTCTAAAATGGTCTTTGACAATAATTCAGTTATAGAGACACTACAGCTGCAACAAACGGGAACCACTCTGTCGGGTTCAACCCCGGATATCGAGTTGTAAAGAGATCTTGACACAAGTTCTCCCACTACAAGAGTATGCAGTTTGGATATGGAAAATGTGTTAACATTACTTCACCAGGGGGTTGCAGCTACATCCTTAGTCGTGACACTAATATCAGCACAACGAGGGCAAACATTGCAAACGCTGTGGCTAGATAGGATGGAATCGGCTGCAGTGCATTTACATTTTTACATTTCTGATCTACACAAGCAGAGCAGCAACCAGGGTGGCAGGATTTAAGATCATTTCGGATACCCCACGGACTCGCGTCTATGTGTGAGGGCAGGCTTGCTATATTATATCAAGGCCACCAGAACCCTAAGCAGTGTGGAATCAGCATTGTTTATTAGCGACAAACAACCACACAAAGGAAGGTCGGTTCAGACTATTTCACGGTGGCTGCAGCAGGTTCTGGTTTATGCAGGTATTAACACTGACGATTGTATATCTCATTCCACCAGGGCAGCATCAACGTCAGCGGCCAGGGCAATGGACATTCCCATCGACCATATCCTCGCGACCGCAGGATGGTCAACTAAATTGATTTTTTATTTTTTTTTAACCATAGGCCGGTTACTGACTCGGGGTTTTTGCCCATTCTGTTTTGCGTCCACTTTAGCCTCCCCTGAGATACAGGGGTTGCTTTTGATTTATTTATTAACGTAAACCATTAATACATTTGAATCAATGTCATGCTTAATGCAATTTTTGATTATTCACTCATCCTGGGTCAATCGATGCAGAGAGACGCCGAGATTTGGATCTGCAGCATGAAATCACAGGGCTTTGAACCCTTCACGGAATCACTCATGTGACTATGAAATAAAATAGTAAGATTAAATGAGAACTTACCAGTTTGAAGTTTGATCTTGATTTTATGAGGAGTTACGTTGGTGATTACGTGCCCTCCACGCCCAAACCTCTCATAAGATCATCTGGTAGTTCTCAGGTTGCTAATCTTACTATGTTTACTTTGAATTTGGTTATCTGTGATTTCATACCGCTGCTTTGAAGATTGACACGCATGCAGACTGGCTGGGCTTCTTCACGTAATCACCAACGTAACTCCTCATAAAATCAAGATCAAACTTCAAACTGGTAAGTTCTCATTTAACCTTACTATTCCATCCCTCCAGAGATGCTGCCTGCCCCGCTGAGTTACTGAAATAGACATTCTACTCCTGGAGACTTTAGAACCTCCCAACCTTTAAGTTGGGTTTAATAACTTGTGTCCTCAGCCATCAATCCCACTATCCCTTTGGCATCAAACATAGGCCATAGAGCAGATCTGGCACAGTGACACAGTGCGGTATGGTGGCATAGCAGTTGAGTTTCTGTCGTACAGCACCAGAGGGCCGCATACAATCCTGCCTATTGCTCTATTCAACAGCCATAAATCTGTAGCCTCCCTTTGATCTGGTATTGTGTTGGTTCACATGCTTGATCAATGGTGTTTTATCATTAATGTTTTATTATTATTAAGGCATAGTGTTTTCTGAATTATTCGTAACTGTCAATGTACATCATGTTGTTACTTGTGGGCGGAGCACCAAGGCAAATTCCTTGTATATGAATACTTGGCCAATAAACTGACTTACTTACTTACTTACTTACTATTGGTGCTGTCTGCGCAGAGTGTGTACATTCTCCCCATGACCACGTGGGTTTTCCGCAGGTGCTACCATTTCCTCTCACATTCCAAAGGTTCCTCTCACATTCTAAAGGTGTGTAGGTTAATTGGCTTTGGTAAGTTGTAAAATGTTCCCTAATGCGTGTGTAGGATAGCGTTAGTGTACGGGGTGATTGCAGGTCAGTGCGGACTTGATGGGCCGAAGGGCCTGTTTCCACACTGTATCTCTAAACTCTGAACTCTAAAGACACCTTCTCTTTACTGGGTTTCAATGCTCTTTCCTTTCCCTGTTATTCTGCTGTAATGCTTTACATCTCCCATGTGTGCAATATTGTTCCTTGCCTCATTGTTAACCCAACATGCATTACACTACAAAGCGGCAGATCCAACCCCCTCTACGTGATGGCCCACTAGGAAAGCACTATTCCTACAGCAGTGAGTATGCAGGTGTTAATGAAAGCCATTGCAGCAGCCCTCCTGTTAGGTGAGTGGCCAACAAGTGGTGACCAGATCCTTAGACTCACACAGCCACACTAATCCTATTGGTTTTTGACACCTCACTGCAGACAAAAGCCATTGACATTTTTTTAAATGTCTCCACTCACAAACATTTGGGTGGCACAGTGGCGCAGCGGCTGCCTTACAGTGCCAGAGACCCGGGTTTGATTCTGACTACAGGCATGTCTGAATGGAATTTGTACATTCTCTCTGTGACCGTGTGTGTTTTCTTTGGGTGCTCTGGTTTCATCCCACATTCCAAAGACAGATTTCTAGGTTGATTGGCTCCTGTAAATTGATCCTAGTGTGTAGGGTTGAACTAGTGTATGGGTTATTGTTAGTCGGTGCTGAAGGGCCTGTTTCCACACTATACCTGTAAATTAAAAATTGAAAGGAACTCAAAAGGATTGAAGACAGGAAGTCTCAGATAGTGGTGATCAGAGGTGGAGGGGCAAGTAGTATTGAGGAAGCTGGGAGTCTAGATAAGGACGTGGACAGATTGGGAAAAATTGGGCAGAAAGGTGGCAAATAGAATACAGCGATGTGAAGTATATGGTCATGCACTTTGGTAGAAGGAATAAAGGCGTACACTATTTTCTAAATGCTGAGAGGATTCAAATTGGAGGTGCAAAAGGACTTGGGAGAACTGGTACAAGATTTCCAAAAGGTTAATGCACGTTGCACGTTGAGTTGGTACTAAGAAAGGCTAATGGAATGCTGGCATTCATTTTGAGAGGACTAGAATATAAAAGCAAGGATGTAATGCTGAGGCTTTATAAGGCACTGGTCAGATTACATTTGGAATATTGTGAGCAATTTTGAACTTAATATCGGAAAAGGAATGTGCTGGCATTGGAAAGGATCCAGAGGAGGTTTACAAGAATGATCCCGGGGATGATTGGATTAACATATGAGGAGCATTTGATGGCAATGGGCCTGTACTCGCTGGAGTTTCGAAGGATGAGGGAGGATCTCATTGAAACCAATCAAGTAATCAAAGGCCTGGATGGCGTGGATGTGGAGAGGATGTTTTAAATAGTGGAAGAGTGTAGGACCAGAGGGCACAGTCTTAGATTAAAAGAACGTACCTTTAGAATAGTGATAAGGAGGAATTTATTCAGCCAGAGCATGGTGAATCTGCGACATTCATGTAGATACTATCATTGGATACTTTTAAAGGCTGAGATTGATAGGTTCTTGATTAATGGGCATCAAAGGAATGGAGTTATATACTGGATCAATGGAGATATATACGTGAGAGACATGCACGAGACTTAAAATTCATCTATTCGATGTTCGGGTGTAAGGTTGGGTCTAATGTGCTGAACCATAGACTCTATTGCAGACCTCCATAGTCATAAGATGCAAGACCCAAAAATAAATATAGGGAATGAGGAATAACTTTTTGTAGTTGGAACGTTAAAGGTATTAATGAACCGATTAAGAGAGGAAAAGTTTTTGCACATTTAAAGGCAAATAAAGCTGATGTGATTTTTATTCAAGAAACACATCTAAAAAAAGATGCTGAACATAGATTGAAAGCTAAATGGATAGATAAAATATATCACTCTTCTTTTACACATAAATCAAGAGGTGTAGCAATATTATTTCGTAAAGGTATTTTATTTAAACATACATCAACTATAACTGATAAAGATGGAAGATATATTATCGTCATAAGAGAATTAAATACACAAAAAATGATTTTCGTTAATGTATATGGACCAAATTTTGATAGCCCATTGTTTTTTAAGAAGGTATTTAATAATATTCCGGAATTAGCACAACATAATCTAATAATTGGAGGTGACTTTAATTGTACACTAGATCCATACTTAGATAGATCTACAAGGCAAAGGAAAGTTAAATCACACTCTAGTGATTTATTAAATGCATATATGGAAACTACTAATATCAAAGATGTTTGGAGAATTGAAAACCCTACTGGACGAGAATACTCTTTTTACTCGTCAGTACATAAAACTTACTCAAGAATAGATTATTTTTTGGTGGACGCTAAACTTATCTCGCTTACTTATAAATCCCAATATCATAATATCATAATTTCTGATCATGCACCATTAACATTCAAGATCAAAATAAATGGTAAACTACAAAAATCAGAACAGTGGAGATTTAACCCACAAATATTAGAAAATAAAATTTACCCAGGAATATACCTACAGAACAAATTAAGATTTTTTTCGAAATAAATGATAAACCGGAAATATCTTGTTCCTTATTATGGGAAACATTTAAAGCATACCTCCGGGGAATCATGATTTCATCTCAAGCATTTTATAATAAAAAGAAACGTAAGGAGCAGCAAGATTTGGAAAAGGAGATTAAACAATTAGATATACAAAATGCAATGAATCCAACTACTATATTACATAATAAAATTGCAGCATTGAAATATAAATTAAACAAAATATTTACAGACCAAGTCGTTAAATTTTATCAACATACTAAACAATTACAGTTTGAATTCGGTGATAAACCTCAAAAATTACTGGCTCGTCAACTAAGGAAAATGGAAGCTGAAAAAATAATTCATAGGATTAAATCACATAAAGGCAAACTGTTAACACAGCCTAAAGATATTAATGAACGATTTATGCAATATTATAAAAACTTATACACTGCAAAAACAACAGATAATAAAATAGGAATTGAAGCATTTAAAAAAAATGTAACTTGAAAGGATTGGATTCACAAAATATAGAGTTATTGAATGCCGATATTACGATAAAAGAAATCCAAGAATCTATCAGATTACTAAAAAAGGGTAAAACACCGGGACCAGACGGCATTGGCTCGGAATTTTATAAAGTATTTTATGATCAGATTGTACCACGTTTGAAATTACTATATGATCATATATATACACAGCAAAAACTACCAGAAACATTAAATGAATCTATTATAACACTTTTTACCCAAAATAAACAAAGACTTGGATGAACCAGGATCATTTAGAGCAATAGCTCTTCTAAATACCGATCAAAAGATATTAACTAAAATATTAGCACAAAGGTTGAGTTTTAGTTGATGCGGATGATGTGCTACTTTACATCACAAAACCAGAAACTAGTATCCGTAATTTGTTAAAATTAATAACTGAATTTGGATCCTATTAAGGATATAGTATTAACTGGAATAAAAGTGAACTTATGCCAATAACGGTAAACAATTTACATATATTACAACAATTCCCTTTTAAGATAACAAATGAAAAATTTAAATATCTTGGAATCTTTGTAACAAAAAGATTTGACTCCTTATTTAAAGCTAACTTTCCACTATTATTGAACAAATTAAATAAGAATATTATATATTGGAAAACTTTACCTATATCGATGATAGGCAAAATTAAATAAATAAAAATGGTGTTTCTTCCACAATTATTATACCTTTTTCCAATCAATCCCGATATATCTCCCTAAAAATTTCTTTAAAAAGGTGGACTCCTTAGTCACTAACTTCATTTGGGATTATAAGTGCCATAGAATAAAATAAAAAACATTTATGTAAACCAAAAATAAATGGAGGTCTAGCTCTACCAAATTTTATGTTTTATTACTGGGCAGTTAACATTAAAAATATGAATTTTTGGTTAGAAGAAATAGATAATCAACCAACTTGGTTAAATATGGAAAAAGAAGATTTTTCTCCTTTTGAAATTAGTTCTATAATATTCGCCAATACTAATTTAGCTAAGAAAACATATAGTGATAACCCAATAATAGGAAGTGGAATACGTATTTGGAAACAAATAAAGAAAACATTAAAAATTAAAATCTATACCACTATCTCTTAGCACTGTAAATAATGCTACGTTTAAACCTTCAATGATGGACAAAGCTTTTTCACAATGGAAAAATAATGGAATTATTAAGATTGGGGATCTCTATAGGGAAAACTCCTTCCTTTTATTTCAAGACATACAACCAAATTTATGGACTACAATCTAAAGAGTACTTTAGATACTTACAAATTAGAGATTATGTTAAAGCAAATACGCAAGAACTCAGAAATAGAAAGATAGAAATATTAGATGAATATTTGCATAAACATCCGAATACAGAAAAAATGATTTAATATATATATAACATCTTATTGGAAGGTGATGTTCCATCAACAGAAATACATAGACAATCGTGGGAAAATGAATTATGTCAAACTATTAGACCAGAAATATGGGATGATAGTTTAACAACATATACATCATTGTTCGCTAAATGCTAAACACTCTCTTATACAGTTTAAAATATTACATAGATTATATTATTCAAAAAACCAAATTACATAATATGTTCCCAAAAGTATCTCCTCTTTGTGATAAATGTCAACATTTAGAAGCCAATCTGGCACACTCATTTACAAATTGTATACAAATTACAAAATTCTGGATTGAAATATTTAGGATAATTTCGAATGTTGTTAATATATCTTTGACACCCGATTCAAAGCTAATAATACTAGGAATATTGGAAACAGAACAAATAGTAAACAACAAACCAGATAATTTTTTATTGATTATGGGTTAATAATTGGGAAAAAATTAATATTAAAATTTTGGAAAGGCCCTACAATCAAAATGTGGAATACAAGAAATGACGGAGACTCTTCATCTGGAGAGATTGAGGATTGTCTTAATGGACAGGTTAGATCTCTTCAGAGGGATATGGTCTCCATATATTGAATATTTACAGAGTCATAATGGATCGGTACGAGGGCTTGACTGAGGCCTGAATATTAGAATGGATGAAGAAAGAAATATAATAAATCATGCCTATATCTCCAATGATGGAATAATGATTAATACTCCATTCGTTTTCATATTTTTTTCATTATTTATCTCTATCTTTTCTTACTTTATAAAAAATAATTAAAAAAGCGTATAGAAGCATATAGTCCTAAATCTCAATATTAGTAATAATATTAATATTATTAATATTATGAAAGTATTTAATGATGTATTTTCGTTTATGTAAAATATCGTAATTTTCATACATATGTTCCTATAATAAAAAATATTCATCAAAGGTTATAGGAAGATGGTAAGAGAATACGATTGAGGGAAATATAGAACACCATCAATGAATGATGGAACTGACTCGATGGGGGAATGGCCTTCTTCTGCTCCTCTGCTTTATGATCTTATGATCTGGACTGGCTGCACATGTCCAATTTAGTTGTAAAGATCCTAGTAAATCCTAGATCATCTCAAGATGGTGCCTACCTGCGGCGACATTTTGCCAGCAGCCCAACAGAAGAGGATAATCTACAGCTACAATCAACTTACCTGGATCAGAAAAAAGGCTGAAATCGGTGCCGTAACGTACAAGCTGCTAGTGCATCTGAAGGCACTAGTGATTTTGCGATCTCCCGCGGCTGCGGGAGCCTCCGACTGCAAGCGTTCACTGCATTGCTGGAGAGAACCCGACCTGATTGTGAATCACAGGTACTGCACCTGGAAACGCCGGGAAGTGGTTTCCCAGGAGCAACGGAGCTGGAGCTGCCGTCTGTGAGGGAACCCCCAGGAGCAACGGAGCTGGAGCTGCCGACTGTCAGGGAATCCCCGTTCCAGCACAGGCTCGCAGAAACAGCAGGTACAGTAAGTACAGTACCTGGAAACAAAGGGGAGGCCTCCATTGTGTCCAGAAATGTGGCCGACGGGCAGGACTTCAGGTCAGACTGAAGCGCAGGGGACTTTGGCCCCCTCTTCCTACTATCCTACTGGCCAACGTACAGTCCCTTGAAAATAAAGTGGAGGACTTAAGAGCAAGACTGCTTTATCAAAGGGAGCTGAGGGAATGGTCTGTGTTCTGTTTCATGGAGACATGGCTCACCCCCAGCTCCCCAGACACAGCAGTCCAGCCTGAAGGGTTTCTCCATCCATCGCATGGACCGTACACTGGCATCTGGGAAAGGGAGAGGAGGGGGCGTCTGCCTCATGGTCAACTCTGCGTGGTGCTCAGACGTGGCAGTCCTGTCCAACTCTTGCACTCCACACCTGGAACACCTGGCGGTGAAGTGCCGTCCCTTCTACCTCCTAAGGGAATTCACCTCCATCATCCTGACCGCGGTCTACATCCCTCCCCAGGCTGATGTCCATCTGGCACTGGAGGAGCTGCACGCCATGGTCAATAAGCACCAGACGGCTTACCCAGAGGCATTTACCACCATAGCCGGAGATTTTAACAAAGCCAACCTAAAGAAATCACTCCCTAACTTCCACCAACATGTCTCCTGCTGCACCAGAGGACCAAACGCCCTCGACCACTGCTACACCACCATCAAGAATGCCTATCACTCTATCCCTCACTCTCACTTCGGTAAATCCGACCATACCGCGGTGCTGTTTCTTCCTGCCTACAAGCAGCAATTAAAGAGCGCACCCCCAGAGGTGAGGACTGTTCAGAGCTGGTCGGGGGGGGGGGGGGGGGTTTGAGGAACAACTCCAGGACTGTTTGGAGTCTGTAGACTGGGCAATGTTCAGGAACTCAGAAATGGACCTGAACAAATACTCCACAGTCGTTACAGACTTCATAAAGAAATGTGTAGAGGACTGCATCCCAACAAAAACCTTCCTAGTGTTTCCCAATCAGAAACCTTGGATGAACTATGAGATCCGCTCCCTTCTGAAGACCAGACACCGGGCATTCATGTCCGAAGAAAAAGAGGTCTACAAGAAGTCCAGATACGACCTTGGTAAGGCCATCAAAAAGGCGAAAAGGGACCTGCTCCAAGCAGGAGGATGAGACGGATGTTCGGCAGCTGTGGCGGGGCTTGAATGTCACTTCCTGCAAGGCGAAATCAGGAGGCAGCTCAAATGTCAGTGAAACATCACTCCCTGACGAGCTCAATGCGTTCTACGCACGCTTTGATAGGGAGAACACTGATGCGCCTTCCCGAGCCCCATTCGCCGTGATGGTATTTCGGTCACAGTCACAGAGGTCGACGTCAGAAAATCCTTCATAAGGGTGAACCCTCGAAAAGCGCCTGGACCTGATGGTATACCGGGTCATGTTCTAAAAACCTGTGCGGACCATCTGCCTGGAGTTTTTACGGACATTTATAACCTCTCACTTCTCAGGTCTGAGGTTCCCACCTGCTTTAAAACGGCATCAATAATACCGGTGCCCAAGAAGAGCAAGGTGACGTGCCTCAATGACTATCGACCAGTGGCACTAATGTCTGTGGTGATGAAGTGCTTTGAGAGTTTGATAATGGCGCAAATCAACTCATACCTCGACAAAAACCTGGACCCACTGCAGTTCGCTTCCCGCCACAACAGATCAATGGTGGATGCGATCTCGCTGGCTCTCCACTCTGCTCTGGACCACTTAGACAACAAAAACACATATGTCAAGCTGTTATTCATCGATTACAGCTCGGCATTTAATACACTCATCCCCTCCAAGCTGGTTACCAAACTCGCAGAACTGGGTTTCTGCGCATCTCTCTGCAATTCGATCCTCGACTTCCTCATTTACAGACCACAGTCTGTTCGCATTGGTGGAAATGTGTCAGCCTTGATAACAATCAGCACTGGAGCTCCTCAAGGCTGCATGCTCAGCCCCCTGCTATACTCACTCTATACTTATGACTGCGTAGCCGTTCATAGGGCAAACTCCATCATCAAGTTCACTGTTGTGGAACGTATCACTGATGGAGATGAGTCAGAGTATAGAAGTGAGATCGACTGACTGACCAAATGGTGCCAGAACAATAACCGGGCTCTCAACACCAGCAAAACCAAGGACCTGATTGTGGAATTTGGAAGGGGTAGGATGGGGACCCACAGTTCAAAGGGTCAAGAGCTTCAAATTCTTGGGCGTGCATATTTCTGAAGATCTCTCCTGGTCCCAGAACACTGATGCAATCATAAAGAAAGCACATCAGCGCCTCTACTTCCTGAGAAGATCACAGAGAGTTGGTATGTCGAGGAGGACTCTCTCGAACTTCTACAGGTTCACAGTAGAGAGCATGCTGACCGGTAGCATTGTGGCTTGGTTCGGCAACTTGTGCACCCAGGAGCAGGAAAAAACTGCAAAAAGTTGTAAACACTGCCCAGACCATCCTGGCCACACACTCATCTCTCTGCTGCCTTCAGGTAGACAGAACAGGAGCCTGAAATCTGCATCAACCAGGTTCAGGAATAGCTACTTCCCTACAGCCATCAGACTATTAAACTCAACTCAAACAAAATCTGAACTTTAATTAGCCTACTGCACTTTATATGTTTATTTATGTGTGTGTATATATATATATATATATATATATATATATATATATATATATGTGTATATATATATATATATATATATATATATATATGTATATATTCAATGCTATATGGACACACTGATCTGTTCTGTATTATTTATGCCTGCAATATTCTGTTGTGCTGAAAGCAAAGGTCTGCATCCCACGGTACTTAAGGAAATGGCTCTTGAAATCGTGGATGCATTGGTGGTAATTTTCCAATGTTCTATTCAAAGGGATTCAAAATAACATTAGCAAATTTGCAGATGACACAAAGCTGGGTGGCAGTGTGAACTGTGAGGAGGATACTATGAGAATGCAGGGTGACACCCGGGATGGCGGTTAATTCCGGGGATGGCGGGACTGTCATATGCTGAGAGAATGGAGCAGCTGGGCTTGTACACTCTGGAGTTTAGAAGGATGAGAGGATATCTCATTGAAACATATAAGATTGTTATGGGCTTGGATACGCTAGAGGCAGGAAACATGTTCCCGATGTTGGGGGAGTCCAGAACCAGGGGCCACAGTTTAAGAATAAGGAGTAAGCCATTTAAAAGGGAGAAGAGGAAACACTTTTTCTCACAGAGAGTGGTGAGTCTGTGGAATTCTCTGCCAGAGAGGGCGGTGGAGGCAGGTTCTCTGGATGCTTTCAAGAGAGAGCTAGATAGGGCTCTTAAAAATAGTGGAGTCAGGGGATATGGGGAGAAGGCAGGAACGGGGTACTGATTGGGGATGATCAGCCATGATCATATTGAATGGCGGTGCTGGCACGAAGGGCCAAATAGCCCACTCCTGTACCTATTGTCTATTGTCTATTGTATATTGTCAAAGCAAGAATTTCATTGTCCTATCTGGGACACTTGACAATAAACTCTCTTGAATCTTGAAAGTTGTATAATGATGTCCAACCAAGTGGAGTGCTTTCTCCTAAATGGTGGCGAGTGATTGTGAGAGTTGTTGAGGACACCATCATCCAGGCCAGTGCTGGGGGAGGGGAGTATTCCATCACACTTGAAGATTGTGTGTGGAGATGACAGAGAGGTCTTGGTGTCTGGAAATTACTTGTTTGCCACAAGATACCAGCCTCTGACCTGTATTTGTAGCCACAACAATTATGTGAGTTAAAGTGCTGTACTGTTTTATGTGGTGGTCAAGTTGAAATTCTGGTCAATGGTTACCCTTGGCATTTTAATGATGGATGTCTCAACAAAGGCAATCCTATTGTGTAGGTTAAAACTAGTGCAGGGGTTATCGCTGGTTGGCGAGGACTTGTTGTTCCGAAGGGCCTGTTTCCATACTGTACCTCTAAACTAAACTAAACTAAACTAAACTAAGATGGAAATATCGCGAGGAGGTTGTGAAACTGTCTCCGTAGAGAGGAGGAGAACTTCTTCAAAGTAGGCATACTTGTGAAACTGTCTCCATAGGGAGATGGAGAAGGTTTTAGTCAAGTTTGATATTGAGAAGATGATTTCTCTGGTGGGGAATCCAGAACCTGGAACGCTGGATGAAGATTCACAGTTTAAGACTAGGATGAGGAAGACCTTTTTGCCTCTAGGGCTTACAATTCTTTGAAATCATCTACCCTAGAGATCTGCGGAGGATGCTGAATCATTTAATATTTTCTGAAATGAAGAGACTTTAGGGAATCATGCGTTATGATGGCTGGGCAAGATCGTATCCATCATGATCCTGTGAGTGGCAGAGCAGGCTCAAAGGACATATGGCCCACGCCTGTTTCCATTTCTTAACTTTATGTTTTTTAATGTATTGAAGATCACAATATGCAGTCAAAAATCAAAAAGGGAGCCAGATGAGGGGGAGTGAATGTATTCCCAGACTGAAATGTTAAAGCTTTCTTCTTGTTATTTTATATCAGTCTCAGTCACTTTACCGCAGTATTTCAGATGATTGCATATGTTATTTGATTGTAAATTATCAAGATTTTGTGTGGGCATGCATATGTTTCTCATGACATTCCTTGGGGGCTGCACAGACATGGTTTCACAGTAATCCTAAAATATAATGCCACGGTCTTCTTCATTTGAAATGCAGGCACTTTGGTGACACAGCGTATATCTGAAACTCAAGCCAAAATGTAACTAAACAGTTGATTAATTAGGAAAACAGGAGATCTCACAACTGTGGAGCCAGTGTCAGGGATATATTGTCAAAATTATGATTAGGACAAACAGTTTGCATGTTAGTGCATTGAGACAGTTGCAAATATGGTTTACAACTTAATTCTGCTTTTCATTAGGGAATGATATTGTAACGTTCATTGTTCATTAAAACATCCCGTGAGAATTTCAGTGATGGAGTGTTTCCTCAGCAGGCCTTGGAGTGCAATCTTTTTGTGTGACTGTACTACTGGCAAATACACAGCACATACAACTACTTGGCAGTAAAATAGAGTGTCTAAATTTTTCCCATTGGAAGCTCTTACAGTGGGAACATTTTAATAAAATGGCTGTAATTTATGGCCATAAATGTTAAGCATACAAATCATTAAAATGCACCACAGATGCATAATAATCTTGATGTTTTGTTCAGAGCTTTTGTTCAGCTGAGGCTCTCTTTTTAATGGTTAGCTTATTTTGGTGTACAAGCTAAATTATGGAATTTTCTGATATGGCACACAAAATATGTTTTTACAAAAAGCAGTGATAAATGCTGACTATGGTGGTTGAAACATGGGGAGAGTTTCCACTTGTTTTCACTGGGCTTAAATTGAGCAAGCACTGATGGGAATCGAGTCAATTCTCCCCCTCTGAGCTATAGATTCAGTTTCACCAATTTCAACTGTGTCCCCAGACAAGGTCAATGGAATGAAACTGCCCATAACTTGGTACCAAATTGTCAGAGTGGCCACAAAGAAGACTGGCGTGTAAAACAACACAAATCATATGGCTTCGGAAGGAGATGAATTTTTGAATTGAGTTTAAACTGAGCTGACCTGGCAAAGCTCAAGGCTAATACCCGATTCCAAGAGTAGAAATGTGTGCTGTTCTCATATGTAGCTTACGGTGCAACTTTCTCTTGATAACCAAGTATTTTTGTTTTTCTCATAGTGGAGTCGGATAACATAACATGTTTTACTACAATGTTAAATATTTTGTTATCTACAGTAAAGAAATGAAGTAGCGTCGGGTATGCCTGCCCATCTATTGGGTAATTCTCGGGATGGTGGGAATTGTTTAATTCCCAGGATGGCGGACTGTCATATGCTGAGAGAATGGAGCGGTTGGGCTTGTATACTTTGGAATTTAAAAGGATGAGAGGGGATCTTATTGAAACATATAAGATTATTAAGGGTTTGGACATGCTAGAGGCATGAAACATGTTCCCAATGTTGGGGGAGTTCAGAACCAGGGGCCACAGTTTAAGAATAAGGGTTGAGCCATTTTGAACAGAGATGAGGAAACACTTCTTCACACAGTGAGTCTGTGAAATTATCTGCCTCAGAGGGCGGTGGAGGCCGATTCTCTGAATATTCTCTAGAGAGCTACATAGGGCTCTTAAAGATAGCAGAGTCAGGGGATATGGGGATAAGGCAGGAACAGGGTACTGATTGTGGATGATCAGCCATGATCACATTGAATGGTGGCACTGGCTCGAAGGGTCGAATGGCCTACTCCTGCACCTGTTGTCTATTGTCTTATCATTAGGGTGACATGGTGGCACAGTGGCAGAGCTGCTGCCTTACAGCGCCAGAGACTGGGTTGGATCCTGTCTATGGGTGCTGTCTGTAATTAGTTTGTACATTCTCCTCATGACCTGCATGGGTTTTCCCTGGTGCTCCAGTTTCCTTCCACACTCCAAAGACATACAGGTTTGTAGGTTAAACGACTGCCCCTAGCGTGTATGATAGTGCGAGTGCACGGGGTGACTGCTGGTCGGCACGGACTCGGTGGACCGAAGGGCCTGTTTCTGCGCTGTATCTTGAAACTAAACTAAACAGTTATTTTATCAGTATCACATGTCATTAGCACCTAGATCAAAACAAGCTTTTGTAAGATAGATGAAATCCTGAGCTAAATACAAAGTGCCAGAGGAACTCAGAGGGTCAAGCAACATCTGTGGAGTGAAATGGACAGGCATTATTTCGGGGCAGGTTCCTTCTTCATACTGAAGAAGGGTCCCGACCTAAAACATAATTTATCCATTTCCTCCACAGATGCTGGCTGACCTGTTGAGTTCCTCCCAGCAGCATCTTATTGCTTATTCTATATTCCTTAGTCTTCAACACTCCAAGTGTAGCATCTCTCTAAAACCCCAGAAACCCCCTTTAGGCTGCTCACCTAAATTCATTCAACGTTGAAAAAGGAGGCATTCCACATAAAAATAAATATTTGTATTTGTGCCAATCATGATTTCTACTGATGCATTTGCACTGGGAAATGCAGAACTCAACAAGAGTCCAACTGATATATTATGTGAATGGCCTATACCATATCATTTTACAATTCTGAGTGGGAGTGAGGGAGGCTGCCTCACTGTATTGAGGTTGCCAAGCGGGAATGGCACTATAAGGGCTCAAAATTGGGATTACACATTGGTCAGCCATCCAAACCAACAATTATCTTCACCATCCTATTAATCAGCCAGCATGGCATGTAGTCAAATTACAGATCGCAAGTAAAATTTGTATTTTATTTAATAGTAGCTTTACTGGATTAATATAAATCTAAAACTACAGAGATAAGTTATGTTGTCGGAGTTGAATAGTGCTTTAACAAATACCAAATAAGTGAATAGCCTACGCTTATTTCTATTTCTAGCGTTTAGATCTTAAACTAGCCTGCACCCCCTTCTAATAAATGCAAGGTCAAGGATCTGGACCCAACTGAGACGGACACTTTATTAGTCTTGTAGTACTCACTAAAGAAGCTGCCTAGCATTTTTGGGCGAGTGTTATCATCAACAACCTCTCCTAACAACAGATAGCTCAACAAGAATAAACGGATTGTTGCTAGAGAGTTTTAAGCACTACTTAAGCTCTGGCCAGATTTCATTGCTTACTAGCTCACTTTCAAGGATCTCCTCACAAAATATTCAGGAACTCTAAAGTATATTATCAGGACTTCACTATCGCAAGTAATACATATACTTGAGTTTCTCTAAAAAGCTCAATCAAAGACAGTGGATGACTTGGTACTTGGCCAATTGAAACCTTACTACAAAGAATGTAGAACAATACAGCAATGCCACAGGCCCTTCGGCCCACAATGTCCACTCCGAACATGCTGCCGAGTTAAACTAATCTCCACTGCCTGCATATGATTCATTTCTGTCTACTCCCTCCATACCCATGTGCCTGTCTAAAATCCTCACATATGCCACTATCGTATCTGCCTCCACCACCACCCCGGCAGCGTGTTCAAGGCACCCACCACTATCTGTGTAAATATTGGTTTCACACATTTTTAAACTTTGCCCTTCTCACATGCCCTTGACATTTCCACCCTGGGAAAGAGGTTCTGTGTCTATTCTATCTATGTCACTCATATGTTTAAACACTTCTATCATGTTATAATGTTTTCAATATAATTATGGAGAGAGTCAGAACTGGACCTAGGGTGGAGAATTTTGATTGGAGAAAGGCTAACTTTGAGGGAATGCGTAAGGATTTTAAAGGAGTGAATTGGGACACTTTGTTTCATGGGAAGGATGTAGAAGAGAAATGGAGGACTTTTAAAGGGGAAATTGTAAGAGTACAGAATCTTTATGTCCCTGTTAGGTTGAAAGGAAATAGTAAAAATTGGAAAGACCCATGGTTTTCAAGGGAAATTGGACACTTGTTTCGAAAAAAGAGAGATATCTACAATAATTATAGGAGGCATGGAGTAAATGAGGTGCTAGAGGAGTATAAAGAATGTAAAAATAATCTTAAGAAAGAAATTAGGAAGGCTAAAAGATGATATGAGGTTGCTTTGGCAAGAAAGGTGAAAGTAAACCCAAAGGGTTTCTACAGCTATATTAATAGCAAAAGGATAACGAGGGATAAAATTGGACCATTGGAGAACCAGAATGGACAGCTATCTGCAGAGCCAAAAGAGATGGGGGAGATATTGAACAATTTCTTTTCTTCGGTATTCACCAAGGAGAAGGATATTGAACTCTGTGAGTTAAGGGGAAAAAGTAGAGTAGCTATGGAAACTATGAGATTCAAAGAGGAGGAAGTACTGACACTTTTGAAAAATATAAAAGTGGATAAGTCTCCAGGTCCTGACAGGATATTCCCTAGGACATTGAGGGAAGTTAGTGTAGAAATAGCAGGAGCTATGACAGAAATATTTCAAATGTCATTAGAAACGGGAATAGTGCCGGAGGATTGGTGTACTGCGCATGTTGTTCCATTGTTTAAAAAGGGTTCAAAGAATAAACCTAGCAATTATAGACCTATTAGTTTGACGTCAGTGGTGGGCAAATTAATGGAAAGGATACTTAGAGATAATATATATAAGCATCTGGATAAACAGGGTCTGATCAGGAACAGTCAACATGGATTTGTGCCTGGAAGGTCATGTTTGACAAACCTTCTTGAATTTTTTGAAGCGGTAGCTAGGAAAATTGATGAGGGTAAAGCAGTGGATGTTGTCTATATGGATTTCAGTAAGGCCTTTGACAAGGTTCCCCATGGAAGATTGGTTAAGAAGGTTCAATCTTTGGGTGTTAATGGCGGAGTAGCAAGATGGATTCAACAGTGGCTGAATGGGAGATGTCAGAGAGTAATGGTGGATGGCTGTTTGTCAGGTTGGAAGCCGGTGACCAGTGGGGTTCCTCAGGGATCTGTGTTAGGTCCACTGTTGTTTGTCATGTACATCAATGATCTGGATGATGGGGTGGAAAATTGGATAAGTAAGTATGAAGATGATACTAAGATAGGTGGTGTTGTGGATAATGAAGTAGATTTTCAAAGAGACTTCCGGTGGCGCTATGGAGTCCTAGAGCATAGCGCCAGCCAGCTCCGTAAAAATTCGGAAAATAAGGGGGTTTAAAAAGACTTACCGGCTGCCTGCTTCACACTGCCTGCCGTTTTAATACCGACGGTACCGAGTGACGTCATCAGCCGTGCGACAAACCATGACGGCACGGAGCCCTACCGACAAGGTAAAAGGTCGGAAAAAAACCCGGCCGAGAGCGGGAGAAGGCCTGGGAGAAGCCTCGGATTCAAGTAGGGCCAGCTCCCTGGAAGATGTCTCCAAGAAAGCAGGCACAGAAGGTGAGGATTTGAAAACTTTTATTTCTCACCAGATGGCTGATTTAAAGCTAGAATTAAAGGCCGAAATGAAAGATATAAAGCAAGAAATGAAAGATATAAAGGGAGAAATAAAGGAAAAAATTTGTCAAATTAACAATCAGATGGATCTGATGAAAAATCAATGGAATGAATTTCAAAAAGATACAATGTTAAAAATTGATAATAAGTTCAAGAAAGTATCAGAAAATTTGAAGAATGAACTTATTGATATGATTAATGATATGGAACGTAAGATGGAGATTAAACTTGAAAAAGTTAAAAAAGACTTTCAAAATAAGATTGATCCTATTGAAAATGTGCTGGAACAACAGGCAGCTGGCATGAACAACCTTGAAAAGATAGCGGAGGCAAGTACTGTGTCTACAGCAAAGCTGATAACAGAACAAGAACGTCTACTGGAGTTGTTGACTAAAGTAACAGAGAAATGCACTCAGCTAGAAGGCTATCAGAGAAGACAGAACTTGAGGATCGCAGGGATTCCTGAAGGTCTAGAGAAACACGAAGATCCTCGAGAATTCACTGCTAAACTACTTCAAGCTGTTTTATCTCTGGATGATAAGCCTGTATTAGCTCGTGCACATAGAGTCGGCAGACGACAGACCAGTACAAATGCCCCCCCAAGACAAATGATTGTAAAGCTACAATATGATTTTGTCCTGGAGGATATTATGCGGAGAGCTTCGGGAAAAAAGAATCTGACATTTGAAGGACAAAGAATCAGTATCTACCGAGACTATCCCCCAGAGGTTGCCAGAAAACGAAAAGCGTTTAATGAAGCCAAAAGCCTTATGAGGGGTGTAGAAAATTTGAGATACGGTTTGAATTACCCAGCCACCCTAAGAGTTACTTATAACAACGTGGAACATTTCTTCAAGACCCCAGCAGCAGCCATGGAATTTGCAAAGCAGTTTGACACTTGAAAATTATCTACAAGCAAACATACTGACTTTTACTACTTTTAGAGACCTAGTATGGTCTCTTAACATTCTGTGAGACTTCATACGATAATATGGAATTAGAAGGAACTAGAAGGAACGAACAATGTCGTATGGAATGAAGCGTTTTTCTGGATTGGAAGATGCTTGCTGAACACTGACAATTAGTCATAATATATAACTAACATAAACAAATAACACACATACTAAAACCATAACGCGGTTTTATTATCACTATGATTATTATTAACCAAGATTGTTCACTATTGCTAATTAATATTACTAATAATTAATATCTTATGTCTTGTTAAATTTGGAGATACCCTCCCCTTTTTTTTTCTTCTTTAATAATGATTTTTTATTTTGTACTTTAAAAATTCTTTATCTCCCGTTTTATAGTTAGATTTTTAAATTAATTTTAGATATACATACTTTTATATGATGATCAATATCACTTTTTTCATTTCTTTAATATTATATCCCTGTTAAAATATTATTATGGAATAATAATTCCTTAAATCTAGGAGCTGGCCAAATTAATAACATCAATGCCGGAAGCCTTTAGATGGATAGCCAATGTAGTATGGCTTACACAAACTACAAATACTTTATTTGTAGTTTTTTTCATTCTTTACACACACTATTAATCTCTTTATCTATTCTTTACTATTCTTTTATACCTATTGTATCTTTCAGTTTGAATGGAGCTACACATTGGAACAATGGAGATATATTCGTGAAGTACATAAAAGAGATTTAAAATTCATCTATTCGGTGTTCGGGTGTAAGGTTAGGTCTACTGCACGGACCCTTAGACTCTATTGTAGATTCCCACAAATTTAAAATGCAGGACTTAAAAAGAAATATGGGGAATGAGGGATTAACCTTTTGCAGTTGGAATGTTAAAGGTATCAATGAACCAATAAAAAGAGGAAAAATATTGACACACTTAAAGGCAATTAAAGCTGATGTAATTTACATTCAAGAAACCCACTTAAAAAAAGACGCTGAAAATAGGCTGAAAGCCAAATGGATAGACAAAATATATCACTCTTCTTTTACGCATAAATCAAGAGGCGTAGCAATATTATTTCGTAAAGGTACTTTATTTAAGCATACATCTACTATATCTGATAAAGATGGCAGATATATTATTGTGATAGGAGAAATAAACAGGGAAAAAATGATTTTCGTTAATATTTATGGACCAAATTTTGATAGTCCTTTATTTTTTAAGAAAGTACTCAATAATATTCCGGAATTAACACATTATAATTTGATAATTGGAGGAGATTTTAATTGTACATTAGACCCTTACTTAGATAGATCTTCAAAACAAAGAAAAAACTAAATCACATACTAGTGATTTATTAAATGCATATATCCAAACGACTAATATTAAAGATGTTTGGAGAACAGAAAATCCTACTGGTCGAGAATATTCCTTTTACTCACCAGTACATAAAACTTATTCAAGAATAGATTATTTTCTGGTAGATGCAAAGCTTATTTCACTTACTTACGAATCTAAATATCATAATATTATAATTTCAGATCATGCACCATTAACATTTAAAATTAAAATAAATGGTAAAACAGAAAATTTAGGACAATGGAAACTTAATCCACAAATTTTAAAAAATAAAACCACTCAGGAATATATTATAACTCAGATTAAGATTTTTTTTGAAATAAATGATCAACCAGAAATATCTCGCTCTTTATTATGGGAAACATTTAAAGCATATCTTCGAGGAATTATGATTTCTTCACAAGCATTCCATAATAAAAAGATTCGGAAGGAACAACAGGACTTAGAAAGGGAGATTAAACAATTAGACAGACAGAATGCAATAAAATCAGATATAATAATACATAATAAAATTGTAGCATTGAAATATAAATTAAACAAAATATATACTGATCAAGTTTTAAAATATTACCAACATACTAAACAATTGCAGTTTGAATTTGGAGACAAACCCCAAAAATTATTGGCTCGACAATTAAGGAAAATTGAAGCTGAAAAAATTATACATAGGATTAAATCACAAAACGGTGAATTATTAATACAACCCAAAGATATTAATGAAAGATTTATGCAATATTATAAAAATCTGTATACTGCTAAAGCGACAGTAAATAAAACAGAAATAGATGCTTTTTTAAACATATGTAACTTAAAAGAATTAGATTTACAAAATAGAGAACTATTAAATGCTGATATTTCAATAAAAGAAATCCAAGAATCTATTAAATCATTAAAAAATGGTAAAACTCCAGGACCGGATGGTATAGGTTCGGAATTTTATAAAATTTTTCATGATCAAATGGTCCCATATTTAAAATCATTATATGAACAGATATATACACAAGAGAAATTGCCAGATACACTGAACGAGTCTATTATAACACTTATACCCAAAATAAATAAAGATTTGGATGAACCAGGATCATATAGAGCAATTGCTTTATTAAATACGGATCAAAAAATTTTAACAAAGATACTAGCACAAAGATTAAGCACAGTTGTTAACGAATTAATTCATCCTGATCAAACAGGATTTATACCTAAAAGATATTCTTCATATAATCTAAGACGGTTATTTAATATCATATATTCGAAAAGAAGTGATAAAAAAGACTTAGTAGTTATCTCGCTGGATGCAGAAAAAGCTTTTGACCAGGTGGAATGGCCTTATTTATTTTCGGTGATGGAAGCTTTTAAGCTTGGTGAGAAGTTTACTACTTGGATCAAATTGTTATATGCAAACCCAACAGCTAGAATAACAACAAACCGTATGTTATCAACTAAATTTAGTTTATCTCGAGGTTGTAGACAAGGCTGTCCTTTATCACCTTTACTGTTTGCGTTAGCAATCGAACCTCTTGCCCAAAGGGTAAGATTGCACCAGGAAATATATGGATATGATACTAAAGATACTAAGAATAAAATCTCGTTATATGCGGACGATGTATTACTTTATATCACTAAACCGGAAATAAGTATCCGTAATTTGTTAAAACTAATAACGGAATTTGGTTTAATTTCAGGATACAGTATCAATTGGAATAAAAGTGAACTTATGCCAATAGCCATGAATAACTTACAGATATTACAACAATTTCCTTTTAAGATAACAAATGAAAATATTAAATATCTTGGTATTTTTGTTACAAAAAGATTTGACTCTCTATTTAATTCTAATTTCCCGTTATTACTGAATAAATTAAATAAAAATATTTTATACTGGAAAAGTTTACCTATTTCAATGTTAGGCAAAATAAACGCAATAAAAATGATTTTTCTCCCACAATTATTATATTTATTTCAATCAATCCCGATATATCTCCCTAAAAATTTTTTTTAAAAAGTAGACTCTCTAGTCACTAACTTTATCTGGGATTATAAGAACCATAGAATAAATAAAAAAACACTTATGTAAAGCTAAAATAAACGGGGGATTAGCATTACCAAATTTTATGTTTTATTATTGGGCAGTTAATATTAAAAATATGAACTTCTGGTTAGAAGAAACAGATAATAAACCAAACTGGTTAAAAATGGAAAGAGAAGACTGTTTTCCATTTGAAATTAGTTCTATGATATTTGCTAATACTAATGTACCTAAGAAAATTTATAGTGAAAACTCGATAATAGAAAGCGGAATCCGTATTTGGAAACAAATAAAGAAAACATTAAAACTAAAATTTATACCGTTAGGTCTTACTATTGCCAACAATTTTATGTTTAAACCCTCAACGATGGATAAGGCTTTTTATACAATGGAAAAATAAAGGAATTTTAAATATAGGGGATCTTTATAAGGAAATTTTTTTTCTTTCATTTCAAGAGTTACAACAAGCTTACGGGCTTCATAATAATGAATATTTTAGATATTTACAAATCAGAAACTATATCTCTGCAAATACACAAGAATTCAGAAATAGAAAGAGTGAAATTTTAGATGAATGCTTGAATAAACATCCAAATACAGAAAAAATGATATCATATATTTACAATATTTTGTTGGAAAGTGATATTCCATCATCGGAAACACACAGACGGCTTTGGGAAAATGAATTAGGTCAAATAATAAGCCCAGAAATATGGGAAGAAAGCTTACAACACATACATTACTGCTCGTTAAATGCTAAACATGCTCTTATACAGTTTAAAATTTTACATAGATTACATTACTCCAAATCTAAATTACATAATATATTTCCAAAATTATCGCCTATATGTGATAAATGTCAAATCTCAGAAGCAAATTTGTCACATTCATTCACTAATTGTACGAAAATTGTAGAATATTGGAACGAAATACTTAAGATAATCTCGAATGTTGTTAATATTACTATGATTCCTGATCCAAAGTTAATAATACTTGGAATACCTGAAACGGAACAAATAATTACAAGGAATCAAAGAATTTTTATCGACTATTCTCTAATAATTGGGAAAAAATTAATACTAAAATTTTGGAAAGGCCCTGCATCCCCAACAATTAAAATGTGGAATACAGAAATGTCGGAGACACTTCACTTGGAGAGATTGAGACTTGTCCTTATGGATAGGTTAGATCAAAGGGATTTGGTCTCCATACATTAAATATTTACAGGGTCATAATGGTTCGGCGCGGGGACTTGACTGAGGCCTGAATATCTGAATGGATGAAGAAATATATATAATAAATCATGAATGTATCTCCAAGAACGGATTATTGAGTAATATTTTAATCTCCACCAAACTTTTCACATTTTCTTTTCTATTTTCTACTTTCTATCTCTATCTTTCTATCTTTAAGTAGGAAAAAAAAAGTATAGAAACATATTATATATATTCTTAATATTAGTATGAATATACATATTATTAGTTGTATGAAAATATTATAGATGTCTTATATTTGTAATTATATAAAATTGCGCATTTTCAACTATATAATAATTTTGAAATATAAAGTTAATAATAATACAAACACTCTTAATATTATGAAAATATTGCACATTAAGAACATAGTTTCAAACTGACATTAGCATTTACTGCCTATTATCGACCATTTCTTCAAAATGACTCCCAATGTGAAAACCCACATGTCTTTGTGAAGTGGGAGGAAACCAGAGCACCCAATGGTCAAACTCCATACAGGCAGCACCATTATCTAGATTGTTCCGGTTGCTGGATGTGTGAGGCATTTCAGCATTAAGATTGTATTGTCCAAAGGATGTGTCATTTTGCGATGCACTGCAGGTGATTCATATGGTCATAGATGAATGGACCACCTATTGTATTGCCCCATTGACAATGGCAAAACCTGAAGATTTGAACTTGCAAATACTGCCTTATAGAAACATAGAAACATAGAAAATAGGTGCAGGAGTAAGCCATTCAGCCCTTCGAGCCTGCACCGCCATTCAATATGATCATGGCTGATCATCCAACTCAGTATCCTATAGAGTTACTGAGCTGCTGTCTCAATTGAGAAAGGTGGCTAGAGGTCTACCCAACCACGGTTTGATATAGTCTGACCCATAGATGCATACAATGCAGCCAACATGCTGGCCTCCAACAACATATTTGCATAAATCTTGCCTCACCAGCTTGACAAACCCAACAGGACCATAATTATAGACACAAAAAGCCAAGTAACTCAGTGGGTCAGACAGCATCTCTGGAGAAAAGGACTGGGTGACATTTCAGGATGAGACCCTGAATCGCAGTCTGAAGAAGGGTCTCGACCTGAAAAGTCATCTATTCCTTTTCTCCAGAGATGCTGTCTGACCCGCTGAGTTGCTCCAGCTTTTTGTGTCTATCTTTGGTTTAAACTGGCATCTGCAGTTCCGTCCTACACAGGAACAGAATAATGTTGGGTCTGAAGATACTCAACCTTAATTTTGGGCCTTTGAATGTTTGATATATTAAGTCAATCATTAGCATAAAACACTCCCAAACTTGCCACCCACCATCTCAAGAAGATGGAGAAGAAGGGTCCTTGACCTGCAGAAGGTTCCTGTCCCGAAACATCACCTATCCATGTTCTCCAGAGATGCAGCCTGGCCCATTCATTTACGAGAGCACTTTGTGTCCTTTTGTGTAAGCCAGCAACTGCAGTTCCTTATTTCTACCCATAAACCTACCCCAGCTAATGAATCACCAACCATTCGTGCTCAAAAACGCTGGCAAGAAACATCTAAAATAGCAAGGGCGCTGGAATAAAATTCAACGTTAGTCACCAAAAGTGTTGCTCAGTAACGACTCTAATGATTGCACTAGTTGAGTCCTAAATGATTTACCGGCCTGACTGACTATGCAGCATACGGCGAGTTATTGAAGGAGACTTTGTTTTTGCCAGTCAACCCATTACAGATACATCTGCCTGTGACACTACTGGAAAGAGTGACTATGGTGCAATCATTGTGAAGACAGACCTCTGCTTACATGCATGCTGCATGGAATCAATTTAGAACAAAACAGAAATGTAAAAAAAATATTTAAAACAAATGTGGACAGGTACATGGAGAGGAAATCTTTAGTGGGAATGGGCGAAACAAGGACAGGTGGGATTAATATAGTTGGGTCATCTTGGACGGCATGAGCAACTTGAGTCAAAGGGCCTGTTTCTGTGCTATATTACTCTATAACAGATCTGGAGCTCAAAACTAGATGTTCATGTGTTTTTTTGAACCATTAGTAGAAACAGAATTATATTTCATCATAATCTCAAGCACTCTCATGGCCATGTATTTTTACTCACTCTACCTTCAAGTCCAGAAACCAAAACTCATTAGAGGAGGATTTTCAAAAATAATTTCAGTAAAACTTAAAAACGAGGTACAAAGTTGATAAAGCTTCAGTATCGTACCATATACATGATCAAAATTAGCATGCAACTGCGAAAACTGAACAATCCTAAAAACAAATGGTCGGCTCAAAACTCTGTAGTACAGCCATTAGTCATAAATGGCAGTGGACGGTTCAATAGTGACCAGGGGAAGGAGCTGGCATCAGGAATATCTGCATCTTCAGCAAACGTGGTGCCAGCACACCAGGACAAAGAAGATAACGGAAACATTTTCAAACACCTTTAATCATAATCAACAAATGGATAATCCATCTAGGATTTTTTTTTACATATCCATCAAAACAGAACCAGGTCCTCATCCAATTTGATTAATTGCAGATCATATTAAACTATTGCAGAATGCACAGGATACAGAAAAGCATGAGATCAGAAAATATATTGTCTGCATTGCAGAAGACTTGTGATCCAGACCCAACCGTATTTCATCTCATGCAGTTGTAGCACAATAGGAACATCTACTCCCCAATGTGAAAAATGGACAAGTTAAGTAGTCTACAAGGAAGAGGACAAATTCCAGGGCGGTGCGGCGGCGCAGCGGTAGAGTTGGTGCCATCCCGTGCCAGAGAGCCGAGTGGGAACCCGATTAGGGATGTTTGTCTGTACGGAGTTTGTACATTCTCCCCGTGACCCGCATGGGTTTTCTCCAAGAGCTCCGCTTTCCTCCCACACTCCAAAGACGTACAGGTTTGTAGGCTAATTGGCTTGGTAAAGTTGTAAATTGTCCCAAGTGTTTGTAGGATAGTGTTAGCATGCGGGGATCGCTGGTCAGTGTGGACTATGTGGGCCAAAATGCCTCTTTCCACACTGTATCTCTAAACTAAACTAAATTAAACAAATAAAACATCCAATAAATGCTTCATTAATCTCTTCTGAACCACTACAGTATTGGAAAGTATCATCTAGTAGCACTTAACAATGCTGTATACAATTTAGGTTTTGTTAAGACCACCCCTCACAGACCTCATTAAACCCTCGGTCCACATTTGGATGGTGTTGACAAAATGATTTAGTTTGACCAAGTGTGGCATCAATGAGCATTGATGACAACCTCCGCCTGACTACCGGTAGCTGTCTGGAATACATTTTTGCATAAAGAAAATGGTCATGGGTGTTGTTCTATCACCTCAAGGACATTAGTGCGGGAAATAATCAAGACAGCGCTTTGGGCTGAAACCATAGTCACAACTTAATCTAAAGCTTTCCTTCCATAACAAGGTTAAAAGAGGGAATTATGCTGCAGTTTGTACAATGTTCAACTGTTCAGTTCAATTCACAACTCCTCAAACAATTAAGCTATCTGTGCCATGTGACATCTGGTATGTAGCATAGAAAACACATGGCAGATATATAGGAACATAGGCAACACACTTTAATGTGTTTGCTCAACCAGAAATAATATTTTGTTAAATTAATTCCTTCACATATGTGCAAATATATATTACATACTGTATATTATCAAGCAGTTATAATATTAACCACAATCTGCAAACTTCATTTCTTTAGGCTCTGTTTCACAGATGGTGAAAATATTCTAGTTTCATTGTGTAAGATTCAAGCTACTCCAGGGTGGCACTGTGTAGGGACTGCCACAGCCTCACAGCTCCAATAACTTGAGTTCAATCCTGACCTCCGGTGCTGTCTGGGTGGAGTTTGCACTTTCTCCCTATGACTGAGTGGGTTCCCTTTGGGTGCCCAGGTTTCCTCCTGCAACCCAAAAAAGTACTTGTGGCTTAGTAGGTAAATTGGCCACTGTAATTGCCCTAATGTGGGTGTGCATTGGAGTTAAATGTAGAAACATAGAAACATAGAAATTAGGTGCAGGAGTAGGCCATTCAGCCCTTCGAGCCTGCACCGCCATTCAATATGATCATGGCTGATCATCCAACTCAGTATCCCGTACCTGCCTTCTCTCCATACCCTCTGATCCCCTTAGCCACAAGGGCCACATCCAACTCACTCTTAAATGTAGCCAATGAACTGGCCTCAACTACCCTCTGTGGGTGCGCATTGGAGTTAAATGTAGAAACGTAGAAACATAGAAATTAGGTGCAGGAGTAGGCCATTCAGCCCTTCGAGCCTGCACCGCCATTCAATATGATCATGGCTGATCATTCAACTCAGTATCCCGTACCTGCCTTCTCTCCATACCCTCTGATCCCCTTAGCCACAAGGGGGCTTAAATGTAGCCAATGAACTGGCCTCAACTACCCTCTGTGGCAGAGAGTTCCAGAGACTCACCACTCTCTGTGTGAAAAAAGTCTTTCTCATCTCGGTCTTAAAGGATTTCCCCCTTATCCTTAAGCTGTGACCCCTTGTCCTGGACTTCCCCAACATCGGGAACAATCTTCCTGCATCTAGCCTGTCCAATCCCTTAAGAAATTTGTAGAGGTAGTTGATGGGAATGTGGGTAGAATAAATTTAAAAAATCAATATCAATTACCATATCAATAAATCTACCTATCTGGCAGTATTTCTTCATACATTCCAATTGATTAAGGACAAATTGCAACCATTTGGAGTTCTATACAGATATATATACACAAATAAAATTTTAGCAACCCTTTTGTGATCCTTTTGAACATCAAATTCTGCATTCTCTTGTATTGTTTGAAGGTGACTGAACATTAAATTTCCATTAAAACTTTATGTAAATCCTATGAATACTTTTGTTATTAGTATTTGTTGGATTAAAACAAAACAATTTATAATTCTTCTTGTGCCAGGGTAAATAAAGCTTCCGCATTAAAATGGTGACACAAGGAACTGCAGATGCTGGTCCAGACAGAAAGTGCTGGAGGATATCAATAGGTCAAGCAACTCTGGAGAACATAGATAGGTGACATGCCTATGCAATCATCTCAATAATAGTTCAATCGTGCTTTATTGTCACGTGCAGAACACAGTGAAATTATTTTTGAGCCACCAGATTTGGCACCATTTCCAAAGTCTAGTCCGCGCATTTGGTCTGATGGAGTGGCGCCCGATCCAGGCAAGCCCCTAGATCACTTAGCGTACCGACGTTGGTCTTCTCGCCCAGCCACCTTTGTGCTCCGGGAGTGCCTCCTGCAGCCGACCTGGAGAAGATGAAACCCCTGTTCACTCTGTCACCGGCCTTGCACCTTGCACTCGTCATCGCCAGCTCCCCCTCTTTGGTACTCTGGTCTTCAGGGGATGAACAGGGGCCGGGCTCCGCAGCTTCTACCAGGCAGCAGCTCACTGGGTCTTCCTGTGAGCTGCTGCGAGACCCACTGCGTCTTCTGGGTGGGTTCCCGGTCCACTGCAGGAGAGCCAGGACTGCTGTTGGGTCTGACTGCAGCCTGCCGTGACCGTCTAAGCTGAGCTTTCCCACCCTTTAAAACATATGCAGATTCCCCTCCATACTAGTTACCAAGGTCATGGAACTGCGTCTCTGCGCATCCCTCTGCAACTGGATCTTCGATTTCCTCATCAACAGACTACAGTCATTACGAATTGGTAACAACACTTCCTCATCGGCACAGCGCTGGGACACCATCACGGAGCGGGCGATGCTCTACCCGGGTCGCCATGCGGTAAGCTCCGGAGTGTTGTGACCACTGACTCCAACATCCGAGGAGCTGTGGCTGCAGGCATACAGCCGCGGGCAGCGCTGGATTTAAAACACCGTGGAGCCTGGGATCCGAGATCGCCAGAGTCGGAGCTCCAACCAGCGCGGCCTGAGGACCTCGGGAGCCGCGATCTCCGGGGAGGAAGCGGCCCCTCCAGACATTTCCAAGCCGCTGAGGAATGTTCACCCGATGCCAGTGTTCTATCTTCGTGACAGGCCTATAACATCGGGCCGCCGTTGTGGCGACTGGCTGCGGAGGCCTCAAATAGGCCCCAACCTCGGGTGGACTAGGAGAAGGAGGACGACTGGACTTTTTGGTGCCTTCCCACGCAGTGGAAAGTGTTGATTCTGCTGTTGGGAGGACGTTCATGTTGAATCCTATATTGTATTGTGTCTTTTTTTTTGTCTTTTTTATTTGATATGGATGTATGGTAATCTAATTTTTTCTCTGTAAAGCACTTTGGCTTCAACATGATTTGATTTAAAAGTGCTATATAAATAAAAATTACTTACTTACTTACTTACTCATCAAAAACCATCAGCATAGGAACACCTCAAGGCTGTTTGCTCAGCCCCCTGCTCTCCTCACTCTATACTCATGACTGTGTAGCTGGACACAGTATGAACCCCATCTTCAAAGTTGCCAATGTCACCACCATTGTTGGATGAATTACAGATAACAATGAGTCAGAGTACAGAAGGGAGATGGATCAACTGACAGAATTGTGCCAGAACAACAACCTTGCTCTCAAAACCAAGAAACTGATTATTGACTTTAGCGGAGGAAAGCCGAGGATCCACAAACCTGTCTTCTTTGATGGGACTGTGGTGGAGCGAATGAAAAACTTCAAATTCTGGGGCATGCATATTTCTGAAGAGCTATCTTCAATCCACCATGGGAGGGATCTCTTAGAGTTGCAACCTGGAGATCCCTCACAGGAGACACACACTCACACACACACTCACACACACACTCACACGCACACACACACACACTCACACAAACACTCACACAGACTCACACACACACTCACACAAACACTCACACACACACTCACACAAACACTCACACAGACTCACACACATACACTCACACACACACACACTCACACACATACACTCACACACGCGCACATACTCTCACATGCACACACATACACTCACACACACATACACTCACACTCACACACACACTCACACATACACACACTCACACGCACACACTCACACAGACTCACACACAGACACACACACACATATTCTCACATGCACACACATACACTCACACACACACATACACCTACACGTACACTCACACACACACATACACATACACGTACACTCACACACACACATACACATACACGTACACTCACACACACATGCATACACTCACACACATACACTCACACATACACACTTACACTCTCATACACACACACACATACACCCATACACACATACACATACATCCACACACACATACACTCACACACACTCACACAGACTCACACACACACACACACTCACACACACACTCACACTCACACTCACACACATCCATTCACACACACACACACATACACTCACACATTCACACACACACACACACACACTTACACACACACAGACACACACACATACACTCACATACACACTCATACACACACACACACACACACTCACACACACTGCCTCACACACCATATACATGACAGTAAACTTTCTTGAATCTACTCACACGGCTGAGCGCGGCCGCTCCCCTATGGGGATTCGGCAGTCAGCGGCACTTCCGCAATCAGCATGACCTCTGCACTTACCGGTAATTATGCAATAAGCATTTATTCCTTCCAAACACAGTTGGACCTAATAAAGCATTTATTCCTTCCAAACACAATCAGCCCTAATAAAGCATTGCAGTTTCAAGCACAGGAAAGGCAGCAGGCCAAACAACTCATGGCATTGTCATTAAGGGCTAACATATCATTTATTGCAAATACATTGCAGACTCACAGATTGCTTGATTCACTGCTTAGAATGACAGTCATGGCCTCTCCCTCGCGATCTTGCAGAGTGATTGACTCACACCCAAGCATCTGGGGTTTTATAATCCTGTGGGGTACTCTCAGGTAACGCCCCTCCCCCAGACTCTCAGGCATACTCTCAAGTAATGCCCCACCCCCAGAAGGGGTGTTACCTTCATCGCGGTGATTGACAGGCGAGAGGACCAATCAGCTGATCTTAAGGTTTTTTAAACTCTCCTTGACATACCGACTCTCAGTAATCTTCTCAGGAAGTAGAGGCGCTGATGTGTTTTCTTTATGATTGCATCAGTGTTCTGGGACCAGGAGAGATCTTCGGAAATTTACACGCCCAGGAATTTGAAGCTCTTGACCCTTTCCACCATCGATATAAATGGAACAGTGGGTCCCCATCCTACCTCTTCCAAAGTCTACAAGTGTTGAGAGCCAGGTTATTGTGCTGGCACCATTTGGTCAGTCGGTCGATCTCACTTCTATACTTTGACTCATCTCCATCAGTGATATGTCCCACAACAGTGGTGTCGTCGGCAAACGATGATGGAGTTTTGCCCTATGACTGGCTACGCAGTCATGAGTATAGAGTGAGTACAGCAGGGGGGTGAGCACACAGCCTTGAGGTGCTCCCGTGCTGATTGTTATCGAGGCTGACACCTTTCCACCAATTCGAACAGTCTGTGGTCTGTGAATGAGGAAGTCGAGGATCGAATTGCAGAGGGATGCGCAGAGACCCAGGTTCTCGAGTTTGCTAACCAGCTTGGAGGGGATGATAGTATTAAATGCCGAGCTGTAATCAATGAATAACAGCCTTACATATGAGTTTTTGTTGTCTAAGTGGTCCAGAGCGGAGTGGAGAGCCAGTGAGAACGCATCCACCGTTGATTTGTTGTGGCGGTAAGCGAACTGCAGTGGGTCCAGGTTTTTGTCGCAGTAGGAGTTGATTTGTGCCATGATCAACCTCTCTAAGCACTTCATCACCACCGGCGTTAGTGCCACGGGTCGATAGTCATTGAGGCACGTCACCTTGCTCTTCTTGGGCATCAGTATAATTGATGCCCTTTTAAAGCAGGTGGGAACCTCAGACCTCAGAAGTGAGAGGTTGAAAATGTCCGTAAAAACGCCAGCCAGGTGGTCCGCACAGGTTTTTAGAACACGACCGGGTACACTATCTGTTCCCAGTGCTTTTCAAGGGTTCACCCCTCTGAAGGATTTTCTGACGTCGGCCTCTGTGACTGAAATACCATCACAGCGAATGGGGGCTCGAGAAGGACATTAGTGTTCTCCCTATCAAAGCGTGCATAAAACGCGTTGAGCTCGTCAGGGAGTGATGCTACGCTGACATTTGAGCTAATTCCTGATTTTGCCTTGTAGGAGGTGATTGCATTCAGGCCCCACCACAGCTGCCGAACATCTGTATCATCCTCCAGCTTGGAGCTGAAGTCCCTTTTGGCCTTTTTGATGGCCTTAACAAGGTCGTATCTGGACTTCTTACAGACCACTGTATCATCAGACATGAATGCCCGGTGTCTGGTCTTCAGAAGAGTGCGGATCTCAAAGTTCATCCAAGGCTTCCGATTGGGAAATACTCGGAAGGTTTTTGTAGAGATGCAGTCCTCCACACATTTCTTTATGAAGTCTGTAACGACTGGCGTATTCATTCAGGTCCGTTGCCGAGACCTTGAACATTGCACAGTCTACAGACTCCAAACAGTCCTGGAGTTGTTCCTCAGCCCTCCCCATGGGGTGAGCCATGTCTCTGTGAAACAGAACACTCCGCTAAGTCCTCCACTTTATTTTCAAGGGACTGTACATTGGCCAGTAGGATAGTAGGGCGAGGGGGTCGAAGTCCCCTGCGCTTCAGTCTGACCTGAAGTCCTGCCCGTCGGCCACGTTTCTGGACACAATGGAGGCTTCCCCGTAGTTTCCAGGTACTGTGCTTACTGTACCTGCTGTTTCTGCGAATCTGCGCTGTAACGGGGATTCCCTTGCAGACGGCAGCTCCAGCTCCGTTCCGATTGGGGATTCTCTCCCAGACGGCAGCTCCAGCTCTGTTGCTCCCGGGAAATGATTATGATTATGATTATATAGTAAAAACCATAACAAATAACAAATATAGCATTATGTAGTACTGTGTTTATATATCTGCTGTGCTGCTGCAAGTAAGAATATTTGTTTTGTTTGTTTTGGGCATATGAAACACCTTTAACTCTTGATTTGAACTAAACACAAAGTGCTGGAGGAACTTGGTGGGGAAGAAATGGACTGGTGATGTTTTGGATTGAGACCCTTCTTAAGACTATCCACCAAATGAAGTCCTCCAGCACATTGTGTTTTTTTCAAGATTCCGACATCTGCAGTTTCTTGAAGATTTAAGAAGGGAGATACCTGCTTTGGAAGCCATTCAGAGAAGGGGTTCTAGGTTGATTCTAGAGGTTCTAGCCAGCACCGCCATTCAATGTGATCATGGCTGATCATCCCCAATCAGTACCCTGTATCATTTAATGAAAATGGATTGTATCAAATTATGCAAGATTCCAAGAGTCCTTGATAGGGTAGATGCTTAGAAAGCTGTTTTCCCCGTGGGGAAATGTAGATCTAAAGAATAGAGTTTCAGAATAAAGAATTGCCTATTTTAGATGGATAAAGGAGGAATTTTCTTTCTCAGAAACTCACAGATGTTTCGAATTTTCCACCCCAGAAAGCTGCAGAGGCTGATTCTTTCCATGTTTTTAAAATCAGTTTTAGCAGATTATGCATCTGTAGCAGAATCCATATTACAGAGAGCAGACATTAAAGTGGAATAGAGATCAAGTATAGATCAGCCGTGGAGGGACAAGAAACTGCAGGGGCTGGGATCATAAGCAAAACATAAAGTGCTAGAGAAATGGGACAGACAGCATCTGTGGACAGAATGGACGGACAATGGTTTGGATTAGGACCCTTCTTCAGACTGAAAGAAAGATCCCAACCCAAAACGTTGTTTGTCCATTCCCTCCACAGATGCTGCCTGACCCATTGAATTCCACCAGCACTTTGTTCTTTGCGATAGATCAACTGTGATCATATTGAGAGGTGGAGCATGTTTGAAAGGCTAAATGACCCACTCCTGCTCATATTTCTTGCTTTCCTGATGAACTACCAGTTGGAACTGCAGAATTCTGCAATACACTCTCGCAGAAAATACTGTTCCCTCCGGGGATGAATAAAGTTTTAGCGTATCATATCGTATCGTATCGTAGAAGACACAATCAAAACATTATCCCATTGTTTTTAAATAAATGTATTTAATATATATATATATATATATATATACTGGACTCATATTAAGCAGTATCAGCAAAATACCAATTCAAATTTTTCAATCATTCTCCATTTGGACCAATCAAACAATTGATCATAATAAATCTTGTGTATAAAAATATATCAAGCTCAGTTACAAAACGTCATCTATTCCTTTTCTCCAGGGATGCTGCCTGACCCGCTGAGTTACTCCAGCATTTTGTGTGTATCTTCAGTGTAAACCGCCATCTGCAGTTCCTTCCTACACAATACAATACACAATACTCTAGGTAAGAATGGCAATAAAGGGGGCATTTTCTGGTTGGCTGCCAGTGACTCTGCAGAAGGACTTGGACAGGTTGGGAGAGTGGTCAGAGAAATGGCAGATGGAATATAGTGTAGCAAAGTGTGGAGTCATGCATTTAGGTAGTAGGAATAAAGATGTAGACTATTTTCTAAATGGGGAGAAAATCCAGAAATTGGAGGTGCAAAGGAACTAGGGAGTACTGGTGCAGGATTCCCAAAAGGTTCATCTGCAAGTCGAATCAGTAGTAATGAAGGCAAACATGATGCTAGCATTTATTTCAAGAGGGCTAGAATACAAAAACAGGGATGTGATGCTGAGGCTCTATAAGGTGCTTGTCAGGCTGCATTTGGAGTATTGTTAGCAATTTTGGGCACCATATCTGAGAAAGGATGTGCTGGATCTGGAGAGGATCCAATGGAGGTTTACACGAATAATCCCAGGAATGAGTGGGTTAACATATGATGAGCGTTTGACGGCACTGGGCCTGTACTCACTGGAGTTTAGAAGAATGAGGGGCGACCTTAGTGAAACGTACCAAATAGAGAAAGGCTTGGATAGAGTGGATGTGGAGAGGATGGTTCCACTAGTGGGAGAGTCTAGGACTAGAGGTCATAGTCTCAGAATTAAAGGACGTTCCTTCAGGAAGGAGATGAGATGGAATTTATTTAGTCAGATGGTGGTGAATCTGTGGAATTTCTTGCCACAGAAGGCTGTGGAGGCCGTCAATGGATATTTTTTAAGGCAGAGATAGATATATTCTTGATTTGTATGGGTGTCAGGGGTTATGGGGAGAAGGCAGGAGAATGGGGTTAGGGGGGAGATATAGATCAGCCATGATTGAATGGCATAGACTTGATGGGCCAAATGGTCTAATTCTGTTCCTATCAGTTATGACCTAATGATCTTATTTTAAGATGCATGAGCAGCCTGAAGCCATATGCACCTACACCCTGTCATGGTAATTTTGTACATTACACAGTTTTTTAATTTTGCTAATTTACGAATGAGTCAATCCGTAAGCTGACTCCTATTGTAAGGTACGTTAAAGTGCCTGTCCCACTTTCATGACCTAATTCACAACCTTTTTTACTCATGGATATTTTTCATCAGGCTAGAAAAACGCCCCGACCTACTTGATGCCACGAGTACCTACGACTAGCATTATGACCTACCTACGACCTCCTACGACCTCCTACGACCTCGTGACGACCATGCTGCGAGTATGAGTCAAGGGCAAACTCGGCAGAGGTCGTGAATTAGGTCGTGAAAGTGGGACAGGCCCTTAAGTCGATACTTAGTTAAAGCAAAAGTAAAACCGACACGATTCCTTCAGATCTTGAATTAATTTATTTCAATGTAAGCAGATAAATAATAAAAGTATGCTTTGTTCCGCAATAACATATTATTTGCACCTACTGATGAGTCACAAGATGCAATTTTTCAGCTCATCTGATCCATATTTTTCCACTGGTCACTGTACTAACTAACTTAAAATAATCAGCTGACTATGTATGACAGCATTTAATTTCCAGTAAGACGTTGTCCAGTACCAGATATTTGTGGTGTAACCTGTCACAGTGTTGATAGAAAGGAATCTCTGAAAGTAGAAATAAATGATTGAGTGATTGAAATATTAAAAATGCTTATCCAGGGAAGCCCAGTGGCACAATGGTGGAATTACAGTGTCAAAGACCCAGGTTCAATCCTGACTACATGTGCAGTCTGTATGGAGTTTGTACGTTCTCCCTGTGATTGCGTGGGTTCTCTCCGGGTGCTCCGGTTTCCTCCCACACTACAAAGTAAGGTTAGGGTCAGGTTTGTACGTTAATTGCCTTTGGTAGATTGGCCTCAATAAGTTGTAAAATTGTCCCTGGTGTGTGTAGGTTAATGAGGAGGCTGATGGCTGGTCGGCCCAGACTCGGTGGGTCGAAGGGCCTGTATCTGCCATGTTTTGTTTAGTTTAGTTTAAAACTTCAGAATCTTTAAACAGCCTTCATTGGAGCGAATTGACTCAGACAATTTGACTGAAGTTCATGAAACAAATAATGAATTAAATCATGCGCGGGTGGCCAAACTATTTTGATGGCTCACTCTTTTGACTTGGGGAGACGTGACTGGGCAATTCTAAAACTGACCACAGATTGCCCAAATATCTCCCAGGTCACAGAGTACGCTTAAAGTATGCTTACTGTAAAGCAACAGGGAATGTTTTCAACAGCATTCATCAATGAGATAATCATTCCTTGAGTTCCTCATCAATGACATCGCTGGCAGCTCCCCTTTGGTGGAGGACTCAGTATGGCCCTGACTGGCTACTCAGGGTGGATCAGGAACTTTAGGCAGCAGGGAAACCACCCTCCCTACTCAGGGTGGATCAGGAACTTTAGACGCACACTAACCACCTCCCACACACACGGGGGGGGGGGGGGGGGATGGGGGGGATGAGGGGGGAGGGGGAGACGGGATGGGGAGAGGGGAGGGCGGGGAGAGGGGGAGAGGAGGGGGAGAGGGAGAGGAGGAGGAAAGGGGGGGAGGGGGAGAGAGAGGAGGGGGAGAGAGAGGGGGAGAGAGAGAGGCGGAGGGGGAGGGGGAAGAGCGTAGAGGGGAGAGAGGAGGTGGGAAGAGAGGAGGTGGGAACAGCAACTCTGTTACAGAGAAAGGTTGAACAAGTTAGGTCTTTATTCTTTGGAGCGCAGAAGGTTAAGGGGGGACTTGATTGAGATCTTTAAAATGATGAAAGGGCTAGACAGAGTTGACATGGATACCTTTTTTCCATTGAGGGTAGGGAAGATTCAAACAAGAGGGCATGACATGAGAATTAAGGGACAGAAGTTTAGGGGTAACGTGAGGGGGAACTTCGTTACTCAGAGGGTGGTGGCTGTGTGGAATGAGCTTCCAGCAGATGTGGTGGAGGCAGGATCGATTTTAACATTTAAAAGTAAAGTGGATAGGTATATGGACGTGAAGGGAATGGAGGGGTATGGAGGGAATGGAGCAGGTAGATGGGACTAGGGGAAAACAAATGGTCGGCACGGACTGGAAGGGCCGAGAGGGCCTGTTTCCGTGCTGTAATTGTTATATGGTTATATGGTTATATGGTAGAGGAGGTGAGGAGAGAAGAGAGTGGAGAGATGATGGGAGGGAGATGAGGGGAGATGATGGGAGGGAGATGAGGGGAGAGAGGGGGGAGAGAAGGGGGGAGGGGGTAGTGGGGAGTGGAGAGGGGGTTGGAGGAGGGAGGGGGGGGGGTTGGAGGAGGGAAGAGAGGGGTGGAGGAGGGGAGTGGGGGGGAGAGGGGTGGGGGGCAGAGGGGGAGACACACAATAACCACCCCCCAACACACACACTAACCACCCCCCCCAACACACACACACACACACTAACCTCCCCCTCCAACACACATACACACTAACCCCCCCCCCCCCCAACATGCACACACACTAACCACCCCCCCCCCCCCAACACACACAGAGGGGGCAGAGACACAAAGAGAGGGGCAGAGACACAGAGAACAGGCAAACACACACAGATGGGCAGAGAGAGGGGGGGCAGAGAGAGAGAGGGGGAGAGAGAGAGAGAGAGAGAGAGAGAGAGAGAGAGAGAGAGAGAGAGAGAGAGAGAGAGAGAGAGAGAGAGGGGGGTGGGCAGAGGGGGGTGTGGAGTGGGAATGGGAGTGGGAGAGGGGCAGAGAGAAAGGGGCAATGAGAGGGGGGGAAGAGTGGTGGAAGACGGGAGAGGGAAGGAAGAGGGTAGGGGGAAAGAGGGGAGATGGGGAAGAGATGGAAGAGAGGAGGGGAAGAGGGGGGAAGAGTGGTGCTGAGAAACCCCACTTTTTCGCTAATGTAACCCCACTTTTTGCTAATGTAACCCCACTTTTTAAAAAAGGGGAGAGAGAAAACGGGGAATTACAGACCAGTTAGTCTAACATCGGTAGTGGGGAAACTGCTAGAGTCAGTTATTAAAGATGGGATAGCAGGTCATTTAGAAAGTGGTGAAATCATTGGACAATGTCAGCATGGATTTCCGAAAGGTAAATCATGTCTGACATATCTTATAGAATTTTTCAAGGATGTAACTAGTAGAGTGGATAAGGGAGAACCAGTGAATGTGTTATATCTAGATTTTCAGAAGGCTTTCGACAAGGTCCCACATAAGAGATTAGTATACAAACTTAAAGCACACGGTATTGGGGGTTCAGTATTGATGTGGATAGAGAACTGGCTGGCAGACAGGAAGCAAAGGGTAGGAGTAAATGGGTTCTTTTCAGAATGGCAGGCAGTGACTAGTGGGGTACCACAAGGCGCAGTGCTGGGATCCCAGCTATTTACAATATATATTAATGATTTGGACGAGGGAATTGAATGCAACATCTCCAAGTTTGCGGATGACACTATGCTGGGGGGTAGTGTTAGGTGTGAGGAGGATGCTAGGAGGCTGCAATGTGACTTGGATAGGCTGGGTGAGTGGGCAAATGCATGGCAGATGCAGTATAATGTGGATAAATGTGATGCACTTTGGTGGCAAAACACCGTCAACAGCTGGAGCCGTGCATGCTGTCACCATCGATTGTTTGCCGCATTTTGAAGGAAGGTACAAAGAAAGGTGAGGAAATATTATTGTTTTCTGTTGATATTATTCTGTCCTGAATATGTTATTTTCTGTTCGGGGAGAGGAGAAGGGGCGGGGGAGAGGAGAAGGGGGCGGGTAAAGAGAAGGGGGGGTGGGGAGAGAAGGGGGGTTGGAGAGAGGAGGGGGAGAGTAGGAGGAGGGAGGGAGAGTAGGAGGAGGGGTAGATAGGGAGGGGTAGAGTTTAAATACTTAGATGTTTATAAAACTTGTATTTTGCGGCAGGTTGTGGGCGGAGAGAGTCTCAACGGCCGTTATATTGATCATGTGATCACGTGCTTCAACACAGGCGGCGGGGGCGGGGCTGGGGTTGGAGCAAAGGCATATGTAAATGAGATCCATTCCGATTGGACATCTGTGAGCAATGGGCATTGTGACATCACACGATAGAACATTCATCAACGTTCAATGGGTGAAATGCTGTTTGATTTTTTTTAACATTTCGAAATTTTTTATGTTTTTTACCGAAAAAGCACAGAAAGGTTGAACCAAATGTTCTACTTTTAGAAACATTAAGAGGAGGACGAAAACCCCTCCAGGAATATGTAAAACTTGTTTAGTTTTTGCAAATTTTGGAGGAGGAGATTCATAAACGCCTAAAACAAATATTCGCGAAATAGAACCCAAACCAACACGAGAGTTTTAAATATATACTAGACCAAGTGCAGAGAGAGAGAGGGGAGAGAGAGAGAGAGAGGGGGGGGGGGAAGAGAGAGGGGGAGAGAGGGAGAGAGAGAGGGAGAGAGAGAGGGGGAGAGAGAGAGGGGGGAGAGAGCTGGGGGGGAGAGAGAGAGGGGGAGAGAGAGAGAGGGGGAGAGAGGGGAGGGGAGAGGGGGGAGAAGGGAAGGGGGAAGGGAGGGGGAAGAAGGGAGGGAGGAGAGGGGTAAGGCCGCCCAGCAGCCGTCGGCCTCAGAATCAGCCTCCGCTCCTTGGCCTCGCATCCTCGGCGCATCCTCTCTGTACCCCCGGAGCCAGCTTGTTATATCTGGGTCGTCACAGAGGACCGATTCCCGAATGCTTCAGACCCCAAGTACGGGGAGGGGGAGGAGGGGGGGGGGAGGAGGGGGGGGGGAGGGTGGAGTGGGCAGCGGGGCGTGGTGCCGAGTGAACTTGCGGGCCGCAAGAGAGGCATAGAGTGATCTGAGGATGGTGAAAAGCAGCGGGGAGGAACCAGCCGATTGTGGTTTCATCCAGTGTGACAGAGCCGGGCTGGGCCGAGGCGGGTGGGAACACACGATGAGAAGGTGGACCTGCCGGCCATTACTCCCTCTGGATCTTTGGTCCGCAGCACAGCGGGAGACGAAAAAAGTGGGGGGGGAGAGTGGTGTAAAGTGCGCCTGCGAATATATTATGTTAAACAAATGTCTCAAATTATAAAACGAGTGTCGTTTAGGTATAAACCCAGTTTGATCTGTATGTATTAATTTACCTATAACAAAGCTTAATCTACGAGCCAAAGTCTTAGCTAGTATCTTCTGATCACTATTGCCCTGTAGGATCCTGGCTCCTCGAGATTTTAATCTTTTTTTGGAATTAGTGTAATAATTGATTCAGCAAGAGTTTGTGATAAAATCTGTTCTTTAAATGTTTGAATATAAAGGGTTTGTAGGCATGGAGAGATTAAATCATTAATTTTTTTAATAAAATTAGTTATTAAGCCCGTCAGGGCCAGGAGTTTTTCCACTTTTCAATGATTTAATAGTCTCTGCGATGCCCTTTGTAGTTATCTGTGCGCCTAATTCATCCCGTTCCCCTTCAATAAGGGATGGGAGATTGCAATTCTCAAGAAAGCTTTTCATCTTCGCAGAATCGACTTGTTTTTGATGAATACAATGTTTGGTAGAATTGTAGAAAGCTTTCATTGGTATCTTTGGGCAATGTAAGCAAATCTCCTTTTTCTGATCTAATTTTGTGTATAGTAGTAAAAATAAATCCAACGCTTTCATGCCAGTCTATTTGACCTTGACAGCAGTGAAGGGTTAGAATGCTTTAAACCAGGAGAAAATTGGTACTCACTTGTGTGTGTGATATAATGAAGGTAAGAATGTACTAAATACAAAATTGTTTAACTAACAATTGAATATTTTCAATGGGGCATGGAATGATTGACAAGGACAATGTGATTGATTTTGGGGTACAGAATTTCAAAAGTAATTTGATAAAAGTCATTTGGCTAGTCAGCATAACTGAAGTGCGTGGGCGCATCAATATGAAATATGAAGGTAATGGCAGCATCAATATTTAGGGATAATGGTATGGTTAATGATCATTTTTTTATGTGGACAGTAGAGAAAGAGTTCCCTGGGGATCAATACTGGTTCCATATTAATAATTATACATGGCACAATTTCAAAATTTGTAGAAATCATAAAACAGAATAGTGAAGAGGATTGTGATGTACAGAGCACAGATTGAGATGTGTGGCACATTTATTCCTGAAAAGTACAAAGGCATAAATGTGAGCACCAGGACACCTCGTGCAATAGCCCTTGATACCTTTTACTCAAGGAGTATCCTTTTAAATCCTCTAATATATTAATCATTAGTCATCTAACCAAGCTAAAATAAGCAAGTAATATTCCACACCATTCTCTAACCTGATTAAAATAAGAGGAAAGCTTGTTATTCCGCAGGAAATAATGACTACTAGTTTGAGGCCTGATTATAGTGTTATGGTCAGTTAGTCAGCAGACAGTGTATTTTATAGAACTGACGGTTCCTTGGGAGAACTTAGTGGATGAGACGTATGAAAGGAAAAGGCTTAGATATGTAGAGTTGGCAGCAGAAGTTGAGCAATGAGGATGGAGAGCAAGAGTACATCCTGAAGATAACCAAAAAGACAATATGGGGAGAAAAGATGAGGTACGAAGGTAAGCTAGCCAACAATATAAAGCAGGATAGTAAAAGCTTCTTTAGGTATGTGAAGAGGAAAAAATTAGTTGGACCCTTGAAGACCGAAAAAGGTGAATTTATTATGGGGAACAAGGAAATGGCAGATGAGTTGAACAGGTACTTTGGATCTGTCTTCACTAAGGAGGACACAAACAAACTTCCTGATATAGTAGTGGCCAGAGGATCTGGGGTGACAGAGGAACTGAAGGAAATCCACATTAGGCAGGAAATGGTGTTGGATAGACTGATGGGACTGAAGGCGGATAAATCCCCAGGGCCTGATGGTCTGCATCCCAGGGTACTTAAGGAAGTGGCTCTAGAAATTGTGGATGCATTGGTGATAATTTTCCAATGTTATATAGACTCAGGATCAGTTCCTGTGGATTGGAGGGTAGCTAATGTTATCCCACTTTTTAAGAAAGGCGGGAAAGCGAAAACAGGGAATTATAGACCAGTTAGCCTGACATCGGTGGTGGGGAAGATGCTGGAGTCAATTATAAAAGATGAGATAGCCGCACATTTGGATAGCAGTGACAGGATCGGTCCGAGTCAGCATGGATTTACGAAGAGGAAATTATGCTTGACTAATCTTCTGGAATTTTTTGAAGATGTAAATAGGAAAATGTACAAGGGAGAGTAAGTGTACCTGGACTTTCAGAAAGCATTTGATAAGGTCCCACATAGGAGATAAGTGGGCAAAATTAGGGCACATGGTATTGGGGTAGAGTGCTGACATGGATAGAGAAGAGGTTGGCAGACAGGAAACAAAGAGTAGGGATTAACGGGTCCCTTTCAGAATGGCAGGCAGTGACTAGTGGGGTATCGCAAGGCTCGGTGCTGGGACCGCAGCCATTTACATTATATGATTTGGATGAAGGGATTCAAAGTAACATTAGCAAATTTGCCAATGAAACAAAGCTGGGTGGCTGTGTGAACTGTGAGGAGGATGCTATGAGAATGCAGGGTGACTTGGACAGGTTGGGGGAGTGGGCAGATGCATAGCAGATGAAGTTTAATGTGGATAAATGTGAGGTTATCCACTTTGGTAGCAAAAACAGGAAGGCAGATTTCTATCTAAAAGGCGTCAAGTTGGGAAAAGGCAAATACAACGGGATCTGGGGGTCCTTGTACATCAGTCTATGAAAGTAAACATGCAGGTACAGCAGGCAGTGAAGAAAGCAAAAGGCATGTTGGCCTTTATAACAAGAGGAATCGAATATAGGAGCAAAGAGGTCCTTCTGCAGTTGTACAGAGACCTCGTGAGACCACACCTGGAGTATTGTGTGCAGTTTTGGTCCCCTAATTTGAGGAAGGACATTCTTACTATTGAGGGAGTGCAGCGTAGGTTTACAAGGTTAATTCCTGGGATGGCGGGACAGTCATATGCTGAGAGAATGGAGCATGTACACTCTGGAGTTTAGAAGGATGAGAGGATATCTCATTGAAACATATAAGATTGTTATGGGCTTGGTCACGCTAGAGGCAGGAAACATGTTCCCGATGTTGGGGGAGTCCAGAACCAGGGGCCACAGTTTAAGAATAAGGAGTAATCCTTTTAGAACGGAGACAAGGAAACACTTTTTCTCACAGAGAGTGGTGAGTATATGGAATTCTCTGCCTCAGAGGGCGGTGGAAGTGGGTTCTCTGGATGCTTTCAAAAGAGAGCTAGATAGGGCTCTTAAAAATAGCAGAGTCAGGGGATATGGGGAGAAGGCAGGAATGGGGTACTGATTGGGGATGATCAGCCATGATCACATTGAATGGCGGTGCTGGCTAGAAGGGCCAAATGGCCTACTCCTGCACCTATTGTCTATTGTCTATTGTCTGTAGAGGTGGGTTGTAGAGATTTCATAGTGAGATCGACCACGCCGCTATTTGGAAAGCTAGGAATTCATGGACAGAGGTTGCGTCAGGCTGTAAAGCAAATGTCAGAGGCTGCAGAGCAAGGCAGTAGGTGGATTTGTTGGAGAAGAAATTGTGTCGGTTGGGGGCAGAAAGGAAAGGTATGACAGTATGTGTATTTATTTATAATTGTAGTCTGAGCAAGTGTATCCCGGTCTTATGCAAGGGTGATATTTGTGATGTTACAAGCTTCATGATGGGCTAGGATTAGTGGAAGATAGGATGCAGGTGTTCAGCATTTGTTAGAGTGAGCTAATTATAGGTGTTCAGAGCAGAGAGCGGAGAGAGTTCTGGGATACCAGAACCAACTGTTGAGCCTTCCTGAGCAGTCGTGGGCCTAATTCAACGAAACACCAATGAAGGGAGTTTCCCGCTTGATAACTCCAACTGATATACTTGCATCTACAGGATTAGGTCTTTTTAAGAGCTAATTAATATGCAGATAGCTGTTTTGTTTTTTTTTGCTTATGGAGTCATTTATTATAAGTTGGTGTATTTAGTTAGATAATACTTTGGTTTTGGGCTTTGTTAGTTGAGTGCTTATCCTGGAGTTATAACATAGGTATTTTGTGTTTTAATTGTAATTCAATGGTTGTTTGTAAAACTGTATTTACATGAGCCATAAAAAAGTCTGTCCTTTAAAACATTTAATGAGTGACCTTTTAAAATGCGATGCAAGAATTAGTGATCTTTGAACCAAACATATTTTAGCAAGAAAACTAAATCTATTTCCACAAACTGGATTTACCAGGAGGAAAATCTATCCTCCACTTTGATACCAAACATGCCTGTGAATTGAACTCCATTTCAAGAATTCTGCTCCACTGAAGATAAACTTTTACATTTCACTGGATAAGAGTATACTTTGGCAATGTCACTTCAGATTATATTAAATTGGTTTATATACATTGAGGTGCTGACTACATTTCCGAATTGCATTAACTTAATTGGCTGTGATTAATAATCTGTGCATAGGGATAAAGTATTTGCATGCTAAATTGAAAACCACAGATCTATGGTTACATTCCAATGCATTCTCTCTAATAAAGTGACTTGACATCAATCATATTTTTTGTCTGTGAGAAATGCTTTTATGAACCAACTCACTGGAGAGTAAGGAATGCCAGAATGAACTTCCAGGCAACTCTTAATACTGCTTGGAAGGAAGTGCATCCACAGGGAATGATAACATAGTGAACTAAGGACATCTGCCCCTACCCACCACCCCAATGTGGTTATTTTGAGACAATAACTCAAGATGGTCAGATGGTATATGATACATATTTGTACGTGAACAGCACATTTTATTTTGCATGGTAATTACTTTTCCGAATAAAATGCAGAACCAGTTGTGCAAGAATCGGACAAATTTCTTAATATAACTAGTAAGCAGTATTTAAGCAGTATTTATTGATATTTGAGGAAGATGTCCAGAGCATTCCATGAATATTAAAGTAATTTAATCCACTTTCCCTCAAACTTTTCTTTTATTATCAGATGCACACATATTAGGCAAAATACACAGCACGTTTTCTTCAAATTACTTTTTCTAAGGTTTCTTAAGTGATCCCTGAAAGCCAAGGATGGTTTGCTCCAATACCATTTTTTAGGGGCTCTGAAATGGCTAATATCCAATGGAGAATCCATAGACTGCCACAGATGAGGCCAATGGCACATGGCAGATGAGGTATTTTGGATGTTGTGCGCTCTTTACAAGTTTTACAAATAGTTTTCATATACCTCAACTGTAAAAACATAAGTTGCTTAAGACATATTTATTTCAGCCAGGAGATGGCCTTTCCAATCACTTATGATCTGTCATAATTTCAAGATTTTGAAAAAACGACACAAAATGCTGGAGTAACTCAACGGGGCAGGCAGCATCTCTGGATAGAAGGAATGGTTATAATGTCAGTATCTCGTTACATACCAGTTTGTTTTAGTTAGAATTTTGGTTTATTAGGCTGTGTATGTGTGGCGGGCGGAGGGAGGGTGGGAGAAACAGGGTTTTAGTCTCCCCCTTCGGGGGGGTGCGACTTTTCTTGTTGTGTCCCCCGTCACCGTCTCCGTCTGTGCTGAGGCCTAATGGCGGAGCTGGCGGTCTCGGAGCTATAGCGGCGTTCCAGCTTCCAGCGGCGGCGGCGGCCCGGCTTCAGAGCTGCAGTGCTCCAGCGGTGACCCGGCTTCAGAGCTGCGGTGCTCCAGCGGCGGCTCGGCTTCAAAGCTGTGGTGCTCCAATGGCGCCACAGCTTCAGAGCTGCGGTGCTCTAGCGGCGGCTCGGGTTCAGATCTGCGGTGCTCCAGCGGCGGCCCGGCTTCAGAGCTGCGGTGCTCCAGCGGCAGCCCAGCTTCAGAGATGCAGTGCTCCAGCGGCAGCTCGTCTTCAGAGCTGTGGCGTTCCAGCAGCGACCCGGCCTCGGAACTGCGGTGCTCCAGCGGCGTTCCAGCGGTAACCCGGCTTCAGAACTGTGGTGCTCCAGCGGCGTTCCACCGGCGACCCGGCTTCAGAGCTGCGGGGCTGCAGCGTTCCAGCGGTGGACCCTGCTTCAGAGCTGTGGCGTTGTTCCAGCGTTCCGGCGACGGCGGTGGCAGTAGCCCAGCTTCGGAGGTTCGGCCGCGGGCCTAGTGGACGATAACATCGGAGACCTGGATCGCCTCAGCGCAGAGGGAGATCAAGGAGGGAAGAAGACAAAGACTTTAAGACCACAGTGAGGAGGTGCCTGGTGAACTCACTGTGGTGGATGTTAAATATGTGTTTATTGTGTGTTTTGTTTTTTTATTATATGTTGTGACTGCAAGGTAACGAAATTTCGTTCAGACTGAAAGGTCTGAATGACAATAAAGGATACTTTACTTTTTACTATCTTGAGCATTTTGTCAGGAGGAGTGCTCTGCCAGAAGTTACCATTCATTACTATGAATCTTGTAAAGTCAACTGAAAACTTTTGAACACCAAATTGGAATCACATTGGGAAAATTAAATTACTACAATATTGCATTTTTGCACATACAATAAATGTATTCATAATGCATCCATTTTTTAAAATCATTTATCAAAGAAGTTGGTCATGCATTACACAATTTAGTTTCTTAATGGTACTCATCCCTTGAACCTTTTAAAAAATCTTTTTGTATTATTCACTCATAATTTAGATTATCTGAAAATTATAATGTGTGCACAGAAAATCTTATTATTTTAAACTCTGTTTACAGAAACATGTGGGAGGGGAATACAAAAATGTACACTGGCAGAAAATTTAGAATTTAAAACTTTTATTTCTGAGAGGTTCATCGAGCATTCGCTGCATTACCACTAAGAAAATCAATTTCATCATTGGTAAAATCACTAGGTTTCACTTTTCTTATCTTTATGGTGTTTAAATGCTATTTTTGATACTTACTGTGATATTACTTGAAATATTTTTCTCCTGATTTAATTTTAATCTTATTTGCACTAAAAGACATTTTACTATTCTGCACTTGTGGGCGGCGCAACTCTCGTCGCAGCGGCCTCTGCAGTCCGTCTGTCTTTTTTTATTTTTTGTCTTGTTTGAGTGTAGTTAGTGTTTTTTGTTTTAGTTGGATATGTGTGGGGATGGGGGGGGATGGGGGAAACTTTTAAAATCTTTTCCCTGTACGGAGGACCCGACCTTTCCTCTGTCGGGTCTCCGTTGTCGTTGGGGCCTAGCACCATGAAGCGGCCTCCAACCAGACCTTGGGCTCCAGTCGCGGAGCCTGCGGACTACTCACCGTCGTGGCGCTGGCTGAGTTAGGAACGGGAGGAGCTGTGGTGGAGCGATGCTGCTGCGTAACCCCGGAGATTTGGAGGCTCCAGCTGCAGGCCGGTGGACGGTAAAACCGGGAGCTCGCGGGTCCCTGGTGGGAGACAGCTTTTCGGAACTCCCGTAGCGGCGATATCTCCCGTACGTGTTGCGGGGTTGAAAATGACCCGGAGCGGGGTCTTGCATCGCCCGGCGCAGCCTGAATGGCCGCGGGACTAATTTACCATCGCTGGGGGCTTTGACTCTGACATCCGGAGGAGAATGGGGAGTGCAGGGGAGAGATAAACTTTGCCTTCCATCACAGTGAGGGGGAGATTCACTATGATGGATGTTTGTGTAAATTGTGTTGTGTATTTTTTTTCCTTTTCTTGTTTGTATGACTGCAGAAACTAAATTTCGTTTGGACCTCAATGAAACAAGGAACTGCAGATGCTGGTTTATGCCAAAGATAGACACAAGGTGCTGGAGCAACTCAGTGGGTCAGGCAGGATCCCTGGAGAAAAAGCACGGATGGCATTTCAGGTTGGGACCCTTCTTTAGGTTGAAAGTATGAGATGGGGGGGGGGGGGGGGGGGGGGGGGGGGGGGGGGGGGGGGGGGGGGGGGGGGGGGGGGGGGGGGGGGGGGGGGGGGGGGGGGGGGGGGGGGTGGGGGGGGGGGGGGGGGGGGGGGTGTACAGTTTTGAAGAACTGGAGGCAAGTCATAAATTTCTCATACAATTCCTCAAACTGCACATTCTGCATCCCTAACAGTAAACGTTTGCAAAACACATACAAAACATCATAAAATATGTTTATGCCTTTCCTCTAATAACATTGTTTACTTTTCCCAATCTGCACTATGTTAACTTTTATGTCTCTGAGCATCTTGAACTTGAAGTAAACCTTCCCTTATTGCTTTTAACAACTTTTTTCTTTGCGTATAACTTTGGTACTCAAAGTACAAGCCTTAATGTAACTCAACAAAAAGTGCAATGACTGGGCACATTTTCGCCATCAAACACTACTTCAGATATTGCCCCACAGTCAGAGTTAATTGAAATGAATGATTTCTTCATCTTGTGCTACAGGGGAAGTTTTAATTGTCCAACCATCTGGGAATGGCAGTTGGCTGCATGGAAATCTATTTCATTTTTGGAGTGTGCTTGTTTAATGTAAATTAAAAGCTGCCAGAGCATTAGCACTTTATTTCGCAATTTCCTTCCCAATTAAGTTGAGCAGGCATGAAGATGATGTACACAAATTAATTGCAGCTCCCATTAAAAGCACATTGTAGACATAACATTTGATGTTTGTTGACTAGAAATGGGGGAATAAAGTGAATTGTAGGCATGCCAAGGCTGCTTGCTGCAGTGATACATCACTTGAGGATATGTAATGGGCTGTGATCAATTTAATATTGTGCTCCATGATGGATGGGAAGAAGCCTGAAGAAGGGATCAGAGTGGGTGGGAGATAGCACAGGCAGACTTTACTCGGAGCTCCCGTGGTTTTGGAAGCAACAGCAACAAAGATAAGCAGGAGAAAACACTGATTGGCTCTAGCCCGAGTGGGAGGAGAGTTAGAAGTGAGTCAGAGGGTGAAAACAGTTAAACTGAGGAATTTGATTGTAAATTAGTAAATTAGATAATTTATCAGTCAATATAAGCAAGACAGCTCTTGGGGAGCGGCAGTGAGGGAAGTGCCCTGTGAGAAAAGTGCTAGTCTTTGGCTCGAGCGTCTTCGGCGAGGAGGCTGAGGAGAGGAGGCTACGCAAAACGCTGGAGAGGGAGAGACGAAAGAAGGAGATGTCAAGCAAGCTGATTCAGTGCGATGCTTGCAGTATGTGGGAGGTCAAGGACACTGCTGGTGCCTCTGGCTGTTACAAATGTGAGAAGTGCATCCAGGTACAGCTCCTGAAGGACCGTGTTGGGAAACTGGAGAAGCAAGTGGATGACCTCAGATTGTCGAGAAATTGAGTCGTTCCTCGACAAGTCCTACAGTGAGATTGTTACACCAAGGTGCTGGAAGAGAGGTGACGGTGAGAAAGGGAGGGAAACCTGGAATGCAAAGGTCCCCGGGTGTTGTACCTCTTGTGAACAGGTTCACTTAGAAGCTGTAGGGACTGAAGACGTTAAAACACTGAGCGGCGGACTGGCTTGCGAAGCAAAAAGGGCTGTGGAGCCAAAACCAAAGAGGCCAACATCAGGCGACGCCATTGTAGTTGGAGACTCCATTATGAGAGGTACAGACAGGGGTTTCTGCGGCAACAGACAGGATTCGAGGATGGTGTGCTGCCTTCCTGGTGCCAGGATCCAGGATGTCACGGACAGAGTGCAGAAAATCCTCAAGGGCGAAGGTGAACAGCCGGAAGTGTTCACAATGTGTTCACATGTCGGCACAAATGATGTCGGAAAGAAGGGGATAAATATTCTGCAGCGTGACTTTAGAGAGCTCGGAAAAATGCTGAAAAGCAGGGCCTCCAGGGTTGTTATCTCCGGTTTGCTTCCAGTTCCTCGTGCTGGCGAGAGGAGGAACAGGGAGATACGGGACCTGAATGTGTGGCTGAGGAACTGGTGCAGGGGGCAGGGATTTAGATTCTTAGATCACTGGGATCTGTTTTGGAGTAAGGGGGAACTGTACAAAAGGGACGGATTGTATCTTAACTGGTGGTGGACCAGCATTCTGGCATGCAGGTTTGTCACTGCTACACGGGTGGTTTTAAACTGAATAAGGGGGGGTGGGGTGTCAAATGAGATAGTCGACAATGGAGTTAAAGGGAAAGAGAGTAAAGGGATGGTTAATGACCCCAGAATTAACGGGAAAGGAAGCTCACAAAGGAATTGGAGAGTATGGCCAAGTGTAATAGGGATCGATGTGAAAGGTGAGATGCGTAAGGAATTAAACGTATTGTATATAGAAACATAGAAACATAGAAATTAGGTGCAGGAGCAGGCCATTCGGTCCTTCGAGCCTGCGCCGCCATTCAATATGATCATGGCTGATCATCCAACTCAGTATCCTGTACCTGCCTTCTCTCCATACCCCCTGATCCCTTCAGCCACAAGGGCCACATCCAACTCCCTCTTAAATATGGCCAACGAACTGGCCTCAACTACCTTCTGTGGCAGAGAATCCACAGATTCACCACTCTCTGTGTGAAAAACGATTTTCTCATCTCGGTCCGAAAAGACTTCCCCTTTTCCTTAAACTGTGACCCCTTGTCCTGGACTTCCCCAACATCGGGAACAATCTTCCTGCATCTAGCCTGTCCAACCCCTTAAGAATTTTGTAAGTCTCTATGAGATCACCCCTCAATCTTCTAAATTCCAGCGAGTACAAGCCAAGTCTATCCAGTCTTTCTTCATATGGAAGTCGTGCCATCCCAGGAATCAGTCTGGTGAACCTTCTCTGTACTCCCTCTATGGCAAGAATGTCGTTTTTCCTCAGATTAAGAGACCAAAACTGTACGCAATATACTCCAGTGTGGCCTCACCAAGACCCTGTACAACTGCAGTAGAATCTCCCTCTCTTGTACTCAAATCCTTTTGCTCATGAATGCCAACATACCATTCGCTCTCTTCACAGCCTGCCTGCACCTGCATGCCTACTTTCAATGACTGGTGTACCATGACACCCAGGTCTCGCTGCATCTCCCCTTTTCCTAATCGTTCACCATTCAAATAATAGTCTGACCTTCCTGTTTTTTTGCCACCAAAGTGGATAACCTCCACATTGTATCCACATTATACTGCATCTGCCATGCATTTGTCCACTCACCCAGTCTATCCAAGTCATCCTACAGCCTCCTAGCATCCTCCTCACAGCTAACACTGCCCCCCCAGCTTTGTGTCATCCGCAAACTTCGAGATGTTGCATTTAATTCCCTCGTCCAAATCATTAATGTATATTGTAAATAGCTGGGGTCCCAGCACTGAAGCCTTGCAGCACCCCACTAGTCAATGTCTGCCATCCTGAAAAGGATCCGTTCACTCCTGTTCTTTGCTTCCTGTCTGCCAGCAATACATTCTCTATCCACATCAATACTGAACCACCAATATTCTCCCCGTGTACTTTAACTTTGTATACCAATCTCTTGTGGTGGGACCTTGTCGAAAGCCTTCTGAAGTCCAGATACAACATATCTACTGCTTCTCCCTTATCCACTCTGCTAGTTACATCCCTCAAAAATTCAATAAGATTCGTCAGACATGATTTACCCTTTCGTAATCCATGCTGACTTTGTCCAATGATTTCACCACTTTCCAAATGCGCTGCTATATCCCATCTTTAATAATTGACTCTAGCAGTTTTCCCACTACCGATGTTAGACTAACTGGTCAGTAATTCCCCGTTTCTCTCTCCCTCCCTTTTTAAAAAGTGGGGTTACATAGCTACCCTCCAATCCTCAGGAACTACTCCAGATTCTAAAGAGTTTTGAAAAATTATCACTAAGGCATCTGCTATTTCTGGGGCTACTTCCTTAAGTACCCTGGGATGCAGCCTATCTGGCCCTGGGGATTTATCGGTCTTTAATCCATTCAATTTACCCAACACCACTTTCCGGCTAACCTGGATTTCACTCATTTCCTCCATCTCATTTGACCCGCGATCCCCTGCTATTTCCGGCAAATTATTTATGTCTTCCTTAGTGAAGACAGAACCAAAGTAGTTATTCAATTGGTCTGCCATGTCCTTGTTCCCCATGATCAATTCATCCGTTTCTTCCTCAGCACTCCTGCCAATTTGATTCACCCAATCTATATGTAGATTAAAGTCACCCATTGTAATGGTTTTACCTTCATTGCACGCATTTCTAATTTCCTGTTTGATGCAATCCCCAACTCCACTACTACTCTTAGGTGGCCTGCACACAACACCCACTAGCGTTTTCTGCCCCTTAATGTTTCACAGCTCCACCCCTATCGATTCCACATCCTCCAAGCTAATGTCATTCCTTTCTATTGCGTTAATCTCCTCTCTAACCAGCAACGCTACCCCACCTCCTTTTCCTCTCTGTCTATCCTTCCTGAATATTGATTATCCCTGGATGTTCAGCTCCCAGCCTTGGTCACCCTGGAGCCATATCTCCATGATCCCAGCGATATCATAATTATTAATAGCTATCTGCACATTCAACTCATCCACCTTATTACGAATGCTCCTCGCATTGAGACACAAAGCCTTCAGGCTTGTTTTTACAACACTCTTGGCCCTTTTACAATTATGTTGAAAAGTGGCCCTTTTAGATTTTTGCCCTGGATTTGTTTTCCTGCCACTTTTCACCTTGCTACCTATTGCTCCTATCTTCATTTTACACCCCTCTGTCTCTCTGCTCACACATTAAAGAAACCCTCCACTTCTTATTCTCCGTTTGTTATTTTTTTCTTCTTTCCTCCCTATGTGTTGCGTCTGACTGCTTCTCTTCTCTGCCTCCTGCCTCACAAACGGACTACTTGCCTTCTCTATTTGAGTCCCTCCCCCCAACCGAACTAGCATATGAATGCTCGAAGTATAAGAAGTAAAGTAGATGAGCTTGAGGCTCAGTTAGAGGTTGGTAGATATGACATTGTGGGGATTACTGAGACGTGGCTGCAGGAGGATCGGGCCTGGGAACTTAATATTCAGGGTTATACATCCTATAGAAAGGACAGGCGGGTGGGCAGAGGAGGAGGGGTAGCTCTGCTGGTGAGGGATGAAATTCAGTCCATTGCGAGGGAAGACGTACGGACTGACGAGGTAGAGTCAGTGTGGATTGAGTTGAGGAATTGTAAAGGCAAGAAGACACTAATTGGTGTTATCTACAGACCCCCAAATAGTAGCCCGGATGTAGGGTGTAAGTTGCCGCAGCAGGAGTTAAAAACTGGCATGTAACAAAGGTTAATGCCACTTTGGTGATGGGGATTTTTTTTTTTGTTTTTTCAATATGCAGGTAGACCCCCCCCGCCTGGGAAACAAACCCTTCCGGTTGGTCAGGACCCGAAGAAAGAGAGTTTTGTAGAATGGCTCCGGGGGGGGGGGGGGAGATGGATTCTTAGAGCAGCATTGTAATGGAGCCGACCAGAGAAAAGGCAATTCTGGATTTAGTGTTTGTCCAATAAACCAGATATGTTAAGAGAACTCGAAGTAAAGGAACCGCTTGGAGGTAGTGATCATAATATGATTAGTTTTAATCTGCAATTTGAGAAGGAGAACATTAAATCGAAGTGGCAGTGATGCAGTTGAAACAACGGGGACTATGAAGGCATGAGAGGGGAGCTGGCCAAAGTAACTGGGAATGGGATCCTAGCAGAATGCCATGGACGGTGGAACAGCAATGGCAGAATTTTCTGGGCATAATCCGGAGACGCAGGATCATTTCATTCCAAAAAGGAAGAAAGATTCTAAGGGGAGTAGGAGGCAACCGTGGCTGACAAGAGAAGTTAGGGATAGAATAAAACTAAACGAAAAGATATATAACACAGCAAAGAGTAGTCGGAAGCTAGAGGATTGGGAAACTTTCATAGGACAACAGAAGGAAACAAAACGGGCAATACGGGATGAAAAGATGAAGTATGAGGGGAAACTGGCCAGGAATATAAAGAAGGACAGTAAAAGTTTCTTTAGATATGTTAAGGGAAAAAAAGTAGCAAAGTCAAATGTGGGTCCCTTGAAGGCAGACACGGGTGAAATAATTATGGGCAACAAGGAAATGGCAGAAGAGTTGAATAGGTACTTCGGATCTGTCTTCACTAAGGAGGATACAAACAATCTCCCAGATGTACTGGAGGTCTAGTACATCTGGGAGATTAGACAGAAGATCTTAGACAGAAGATCTAAGGAGGTAGAGGAAATGAAAGAAATTTTCATTAGGCGAGAAATAGTATTGGGTAGGATATTGGGACTGAAGGATGATAAATCCCCTGGGCCTGATGGTCTGCATCCCAGGGTCCTCAGGGAGGTGGCTCTAGAAATAGTGGACGCATTGGTGATCATTTTACAATCTTCAATAGATTCAGGTTCAGTTTCTGTGGATTGTAGGATAGCTAATGTTATCCCACTTTTCAAGAAAGGAGCGAGAGAGAAAACAAGGAATTACAGACCAGTTAGCCTGACTTCGGTGGTGGGAAAGATGCTGGAGTCAATTATTAAAGAAGTAATAATGGAGCATTTGGATAGCAGTAAAAGGATTAGTCCAAGTCAACATGGATTTATGAAAGGGAAGTCATGCTTGACCAATCTTCTGGAATTTTTTGAGGATGTGACAAGTAAAATGGATGAAGGGGTGACAGTGGATGCAGTGTATCTAGACTTTCAGAAAGCCTTTGATAAGGTCCCCGCACGGAGACTGGTGACTAAAACTATTAGAGCACATGGTATTGGGGTAGGGTGTTGACATGGATAGAAAAATTGGTTGGCAGACCGGAAGCAAAGAGTTAGAGATTGAACGGGTCCCTTTTCAGAATGGCAGGCAGTGGTGAGTTGGAGTGCCGCAAGGCTAGGCGGTGTTGGGGCATCAACGTTTTTACCATATATATTAAATGATTTGTAAGAGGGAATTAGGAGCAACACTACCAAGTTATGCAGATTACACAAAGCTGGTGGCACTGCGAACTGTGAAGAGGATGTTAGGAGTTGCAGGGGGACATGGCCAAGTTGATGAGTGGGCAGATGCTGGCAGATGCAGTATAATATAGATAAATGTGAGGTACACTTTGGTGGCATAAACAAGGGTCAGATTATATCTCAATGGGTTAGGTTAGGAAAGGGGAGGTACAGTCGAGACTGGGTGTCCCTTGTACACCAGTTCACTGAAAGTTGGTGTGCGCAGGTACAGCAGGCAGTGGAAGAAAGCTAATGGAATGTTGGCCTTCCATAACAAGATGATTTCAGTACTGGAAAAAGTAAAGAGGTTCTTCTCAGTGGTATAGGGCTCTGGAGAGACCACATCTGGAGTATGTGTACAGTTTTGGTCTCCTAATTTGAGGACGGACGTCCTTGTGATTGAGCAGTGCAGCGTAGTTCACGAGATTGATCCCGGGAGGCGGAGTGTCCAAATGAGGAAAGATTGAAAAGCCTAGGCTTTGTAATTCACTGGAGTTTAGAAGGATCGAGGGGGATCCTTATAGAAACATATAAAATTATAAAAGGACTGGACAAGGGGAGGTCATTTAAGACTGAGGTGAGAAAAAACTTTTTTACCCAGAGAGTTGTGAATTTATGGAATTCCCTGCCACAGAGGGCAGTGGAGGCCAAATCACTGGATGGATTTAAGAGAGAGTTGGATAGAGCTCTAGGGGCTAGTGGAGTGAAGGGATATGGGGAGAAGGCAGGCACGGGTTATTGATATGGGACGATCAGCCATGATGGGCCGAATGGCCTTCTCCTGCACCTATTTTCTATGTTTCTATAGCACTGAACTAGGCTGCACAACTACTGCCCACACTCATGAGTTCACTGATCTCATAAGATCAGGAAGGTGAGCAGAATGGCACTCTCACCTGCACTCTAAAGTGTGCATTACCCCAGTTTCTGAATTTATCTTTTGTTTAAGATTTCTCCGGCATTTCACTCCTGACCACTTTTAGCCACACCACCCCTTTGCTTGTGCAGGTCACCACCCCAACCGGCAGCCGTTCAATTATCACTGCTATACAACCTCATCATTGTGCACTCAGAATGCTCCCTGTCCATCTGCTCAACATACTCAACCATTCCCTCCCTAACTTTATCTCTTTGCAGGAACTAAGCCTTAACAGTCTAAGCAGCGATTGACAGATTCTTGATTAGTTTAGTTTAGTTGCGAGATACAGCGCAGAAACAGGCCCTTCGGCTCACCGGGTCCACGCCGACCAGTGATCCCCGCAACATTTAAGCAATAATCCTCCCCCACTAGGAGAATTTTATACAGTACCAAGCCAATTACCCACAAACCTGTAAGTTTTTGGATTAGTTGGGTTGTCAGGGGTTATGGGGAGAAGGCAGGAGATGCGGTTAAGAGGGAAAGTTAGATCAGCCATGATTGAATGGCGCAGTAGACTTGATTGCCCAAACGGACTAATACATTCCTATTTCACTATGAACTTATGAACTTTTTTAATAACCTGTACCAGGAGATGTGCTGATAGCAGAAATGATTGAAATGTTTAAGAGTCATTTGGACAAGGCACATGAGCAGGCAGGGAACGGAAGGATATAGATTAGGCAAAGGCAGAATGGATTAGTTTAAAATGGCATTGTGGCATCATATAACCATATAACCATATAACCATATAACAATTACAGCACGGAAACAGGCCCTCTCGGCCCTTCCAGTCCGTGCCGACCATTTGTTTTCCCCTAGTCCCATCTACCTGCACTCAGACCATACCCCTCCATTCCCTTCACGTCCCTATACCTATCCACTTTACTCTTAAATGTTAAAATCGATCCTGCCTCCACCTCTTCTGCTGGAAGCTCAATCCACACACCACCACCCTCTGATACAGAAGTTTACCCCTCACTTTAACATTACAATAAATATAAAATTAAAAAAAAAAAATAAGAAATAAATAATAAATTATAATTAAATAAAAAAAAAGTTATAATTAAACCGCCAAAACTTCTGTCCCTTAATTCTCATGTCATGCCCCTCTTGTTTGAATCTTCCCTACTCTCAATGGTAAAAATGTATTAATTAATATAAAAAAATATGTATCATAATTTTTGTATGCCCGGGGGGGGGGGGCACTCCACTTAACTCTGTCAATCCCTTTCATATCATTTTAAAGGACTCTCGTATCAAGTCCCCCCCCTTAACCTTCAGCCTCCAAAGAATAAAGACCTAACTAGGTTCAAAAAAACCTTTCTCTGTAACATAGTTGCTGGAAAACCCTGGGCAACATATCTAGTAAAATCTCCTCTGTACTCTCTCTATTTTGTGACATCCTTCTATAACTAGGGGCGACCAAAATTGTACGCCATACCTCCAGAATTGGTACTTACAATGCCTTGTACAATTTTAACATTCTTCCCTCGCCATATTCAATGCTTCCTGAATTTATAATAGGAGCCAGCACACCAAAGGCTTTCTTTACCACCCTATCTACATGTGATTCCACCTTCAGGAAATATGGCACAGTATTCCTAGATCCCCTCTGTTCTCACAGCATTCCTCAATTCCCTACCTTTTACCATGTACGGTCCTAGTTTTGATTTTGTCCTGCCAAGATGTAGCACTCCACACTTAACAGCATTAAACTCCATCTGCATCTTTCAGCCCCTTTTCCAAATGGCCCAAATCTCTCTGTAAACATTGAAAATCTACTTCATTAATCCACAACACCACCTATATTAGTTATCATCTGCATAACTTACTTACCAATTTTTCCACCCCATCACATATCATGAAGTCATTACAAACAACAGTTGACCCAACACAGATACCTGAGGCACCCCACAGGTCCACACGGCTTTCCAACCTGACAAACAGCATCCACCATTACTCTCCTGGACATGCTCCCATTCAGCCACTGTTGAATCCATCTTGCTACTTCCGCCATTAACACCCAAAAGATTGAACCTTCTTAACCAACCTTCCATGTGGAACCTTGTCAAAGGCCTTACTGAAATCCATATAGAACAACTATCCACTGCTTACCCTCATCAATTCCCTAGTTACCGCTCAAAAAATTCAAGAAGGTTGTCAAACATGAACCTTCCAAGGCACAAAATCCATGTTGACTATTCCTGATCAGAACCCTGTTTTATCCATGATGCTATATATATTAACTCTACGTATCCTTTTTCCCTATTTTGCCACCTGCCACGACGTCAAACTAATAGGTCAATAATTGCTAGGGTTTATTCTTTGAACCCTTTTTAAACAATGGAACAACATGCGCAGTACGCCAAATCCTTCCGCACTATTCCCGTTCTAAGACAATTTAAATATTTCTGTCATAGCTCCTGCTATTCCTTTCAACACTAACTTCCCTCAATGTCCTAGGAATATCCTGTCAGACCTGGAGACTTATCCACTTTTAATTTTTCAAAAGTGTAAGTACTTCCTCCTCTAGAATCTCATAGTTTTCATAGATACTCTACTTTTTCCCCCTTAACTCACAGAGTTTCAAATTCTTCTCCTTGTGAATACCAAAGAAAAGAAATTGTTCAATATCTCCCCCATCCTTTTGCTCTGCAGAGATAGTATTTCAGTCTAGCAGTCCATTCTGGTTCTCTAATGGACTGGATTTAATCCCCTCATTATCCTTGTTGCTATTAATAAAGCTGTAAGAAACCCTTTTTGGGTATACTTTCACCTTTCTTGCCAAGCAACCTCATACTTCTTTTTAGCCTTCCTAATTTCTTTCTTTAAGATTATTTTTAACATTCTATATAACTCCTCTAGCACCTCATTTACTCCATGGCTCCTATAATTATTGTAGATATCTCTCTTTTCGAAACAAAGTGTCCCAATTTCCCTTGAAAACCATGGCTCTATCCAATTTGTACTATTTCCTTTCAATCTAACAGGGACATAAAGATCTGTACACTTTACAATTTCCCCCTTTAAAAAAGTCCTCCATTTCTCTCTACATCCTTCCTCACCAAGAAACAAAGTGTCCCAATCCACGTCCTTTAAAATCCTTACGCATTCCCTCAAAGTTAGCCTTTTTCTCCAATCAAAAATCCTCCACCCTAGGTCCAGTTCTGACATCTCTCCATATTTATATAGAAACTAATGGTAAACATAGACACATAGAAATTAGTTCAGGAGTAGGCCATTCAGCCCTTCGAGCCAGACCACCAATCATAAAATCAAGGCTGATCATCCAACCAGTATCCCGTACCTGCCATCTCTCCATACCCTCTGATCCCCTTTAGCCACAAGGGCCACAATCCAACTCACTCTTAAATAAGCCAATGAACTGGCTCAACTACCCTCTGTGCAGAGAGTTCCAAGAGACACACCACTCTCTGTGTGAAGAAAGTCTTTCTCATCTCGGTCTTAAAGGATTTTCCCCCTTATCCTTAAGCTGTGACCCCTTGTCCTGGACTTCCCCCACATCGGAAACAATCTTCCTGCATCAATCCTGTCCAACCCCTTAAGAATTTTGTAAGTTTCCTATAAGATCCCCTCTTAATCTCCTAAATTCCAGAGAGTATAAAACCGAGTCTATCCAGTCTTTCTTCTAAGACCAGTCCTGTGACATATCCCAGGATCCGTCTGGTGAACCTTCTCTGCCATCCCTCTATGCAATAATGTCCTTCCTCAGATTTGAGACCAAACCTGCAACGCATACTCCAGGTGTGGTCTCACCAAGACCCTGTACAACTGAAGATAGAACCTCCCTGCTCCTGTACTCAAATCCTTATTGCTATAAAGCTTTAAACATACCATACGCTTTTTTCACTGCTGTCACTGTCTTGTGATCACTGGTCATGGTTGACACAAGAATGTGGCCTATTCCTTACTGTACTGTTCTGTGTTCTATAAGACAGAAAGACAGAAAATGGAGGACTTTGCTACTCAGCAGCTTTTGATTGTAAAGGAAGTGTTGGGGATTACAAGGGCTATGGTATTGGAAAACTCTGAACAAGGAGTGGCCCCTTGTCATCACATGTCCATTTCCTCACCATTTTTTATTTTTGCTTTTTTCTTTTCGTTCCCTGGCAACTGCTACAAAGCCGAGAGTCCAATGAAGAGGCTGCCATGGACCCGAAAGACCATCCGGCCAAGGAAAGACTTCAGCCAGCAGGGAGCGCAGCATGGCCTTTTCCTTCCAAGATCATAGTGGCTGCACCACTATAGAATTGCAAGGAAAGGAAGAAATTATTTTTTGTGGTTGCACATTGATGTTTTATATAATGTTAGTGTGTTATTCTTTCAGATCCTTGGACTCATGTAACTAGAGTTTGTTCACGCCACATTCTGCCATCTATCATTTTCGGGTGGTGTTTCGCCAGTAGTCCTTTCAACTGTTTGCAGTGGATGGATGCCAGCCAATGGGTGGGGGTGGACAAAGACTGTGGCGCATGAGATGACTGATTGAAAGAAATGCGTTTGGTTCCCCTCGTGGAACGAGTGGACTAAAGTTGTAATGGAACGTTTTTTCATATTAAAGGCATTCCAGACAACAATGTGACCTGTGTCACTTTCATTTCCTGCGCCAGCTTCCTTCTGCACTGTAATTTTCAACTGTAAAGTGGCTGGGGGTTCTGCTTATATCCCATGTAGAGAAATATAGCACAAAAACTGGCCTTTCGGTCCAACTTGTCCATGCTGATTAAGATGTCCATCCCATTTGTCCTGGTTGACCGATATGTTCATGTGATAGGAGCAGAATTAGGCTATTCGACCCATCAAATATACTCCACCATTCAATCATGGCTAATCCATCTTTCCCTCTCAATCCTGTTCTCCTGCCTTCTCCCCATAACCCCTGACACTTGTATCTGATCTAAACCTTTCTTATCCAGGCACTTGTCCAAATATCTTTTAAATAATGTTATTGTTCCTCCCTCATTCACTTCATCTATCAGATCATGCCACACATGATTGACCCCGCTGTAGGTCCAGCCTTTGCTCCTGCACAAAGTTGGATTGTGTGAAAATTACATAGTAGAGTTGGAGATCCCAACAGTGTCCACTGAAGGTTGTCAGTACATTTGTCAAACACCTGGTGCATTTTTAGATTCTGTTCAATTGCTCATAGCTTGTACCTCTTCGGGCTGGCACCAGTCTTTCTCTTTCTCTGTTACATCAATGGCTGCATTAGTGTGCATTCTTCACCAGTGCGAAACCCGTCATTATCACCAACTTCACTACTAATTTCCACTCTGCCCTCGAATTCACTTGGACAATTTTCAACACCTCCCTCCCATTTCTTAATCTATCTGTCCATGTCTCAGGAGATAAGCTACGGACATTTACTACAAACTTGTTGGACTTGCACCACTATCTAGACTACAGCTCTTCCCACTGTTTCTTGGAAGGATGCCCCACCCCTTCTTCTCAATTCCTCTGTATCCTCCGGACCTGTACCCAAATGAGGCCTTTCACTACAGGATACCTGAAATGTCTGGGTTTCTCAGGAAACTGATCCCATCTACCCCCACTGTGGTTGACCAAGTCCACACCTGCATCTGTTTCATTTCCAGCACTTCTGTTCTCACCCGCTTCACCTTGGACAGAGCAGGTTTCCTTAACTTTCACTCAACCTGCTTCCGCAACCAGCACATCATTCTTCAATATTTCCGCTAGCTAAAACATGACCCCATCATCAGTCACATCTTCCCCTCCCCTCCACTTCCTGCTTTCTGCAGAGACCACTCTGTCCATGACTCCCAGGTTCACTCTTCCCTCCCCACCTCCAAATCCCCAGGCACTCTCCCCTGCAAATGTAGAAGGTGTAACACCTGTCCCTGCACCTCCTTTCTCACCTCCATCCAAACGCTAAATGGCCTAAACTAACATGAGGTAGAGATTCTCTTGCAGGGCCTCCAACCTTGATTAGAAACATAGAAACATAGAAAATAGATGCAGGAGTAGGCCATTCGGCCCTTCGAACCTGCACCGCCATTTAATATAATTTCAAGTGCAGCCAACCGAATTCAAGTGTGGTTTCATACCACTTCAAGCAGGGTGCAAGGCCACAAAATTCAAGTGCAGTTTCATACCACTTCAAGCAGGGTGCAAGGCCACCAAATTCAAGTGCAGTTTCCTACCACTTCAAGCAAGTTGCAAGGCCACAAAATTCAAGTGCAGTTTCATACCACTTCAAGCAGGGTGCAAGGCCACCAAATTCAAGTGCAGTTTCATGCCATTTCAAGCAGGGTGCAAGGCCACCGAATTCAAGTGCAGTTTCATACCACTTCAAGCAGGGTGCAAGACAACCAAATTGAAGTGCAATTTCATACCATTTCAAGCAGGTGCAAAGCCACCAAATTCAAGTGCAGTTTCATACCATTTAATGCAGGGTGCAAGGCCACAAAATTCAAATGCAGTTTCATACCATTTCATGCAGGGTGCAAGGCCACCACATTTAAATGCAGTTTCATACCATTTCAAGCAGTGTTAAACCACCATAAAACCACATAAACACCACACTCACAGTTCACTAGACATTCAGTGTGTTCAGTTGATTCACAGCTCAGACAGTCATGACCTCTCCCTCCCCATCTTGCAGAGACTGAGCCACACCCAAACTTCTGTGTTTTATGATCCCTACCACCTCCAACTGGAAGGTGCGTGGCCTTCATGGCATGATTGACAGGAGAGAGATTCTCAACATATTTTTAAACACTAATAACACTTTTATTTTTCATTGATGGGAAGAATCCTCTGCACCTGATGAGCGGCGGGGGACTGAGTGAGATGGCCAAAAATCACAGCCGTAGGTGGTAGCGTTTTATCTAAAATCAATATACAGTGCAAACACGAACTTTTCAAGTTTCCGACAACAACCATTTTTGCAGTGCAGCATTTCAAAGCAGTTACCACCACCGACAACAACCATTTTTGCAGTGCAGCATTTCAAAGCAGTTGCCACCACCAACAACAACCATTTTTGCAGTGCAGCATTTCAAAGCAGTTACCACCACCGACAACAACCATTCTTGCAGTGCAGCATTCCAAAGCAGTTACCACCACCGACAACAACCATTTTTGCAGTGCAGCATTTCAAAGCAGTTACCATCACCGACAACAACCATTTTTGCAGTGCAGCATTTCAAAGCAGTTTCCACCACCGACAACAACCATTTTTGCAGTGCAGCATTTCAAAGCAGTTACCACCACCGACAACAACCATTTTTGCAGTGCTGCATTTCAAAGCAGTTACCACCACCGACACCAACCATTTTTGCAGTGCAGCATTTCAAAGCAACCGCATTAAAGGCACTCACAGTTGAGTAGACATGTGTTCAGGGTTATTCACAACTCAGAGAGATGTGACTCTTTCACTTCCTCCATCTTGCAGAGACTGAGTAAACGCAACACTTCCAGTTTTATAGTCCCTACCCTCACCCCCCCCCCCCCCCTCCCCCACCAGCAGGGGCAGCTGAGAGAATGTCAACAGCGTTTTTTCAAAAATCATGAAACAGAAAACAGGAAGTGGTCAAGATCTTACTTTTAGTAATATAGATGGGCCAAACGCAGGCAGGTGCGACAAATATAGATTGGACATGTTGGTCAGCATGAGCAAATTGGGCCGAGAGGCCTGTTTCAATGCTGCATGACTCTAAATAAATAACAAACGTCTGAAGAAGGATCTTGACCCGAAACATCACTATTCCTTTGTTCCATAGATGCTGCCTCACCCGCTGAGTTTCTCCAGCATCTACCTTCGATATTTCCAGCAATCGCAGTTCTTTCTTAGACAATAGCAATGTCAGTCGTTTTATATCTGGTGTCAATCTTTGTCTTTGATTTTGTTTCCTCTGTCTGGTTCTGTAGCCAGCAACAGACATCCACAGTTTTAGAAAGAACTGCAGATTGATAGACAAAAATGCTGGAGAAACTCAGTGGGTCGAGACTTTCTTCAGAAGAGTCTCGACCTGAAAGTCACCCATTCCTTTTCTCCATAGATGCTGCCTCACCCACTGAGTTTCTCCAGCACTTTTGTCCACAGATATAGATTGCATATTCCAATCTGCGATTAACAAATTGGAATTTCCATATAGACATCATTAATTATCAGGTCAAAGCAGATTGAAGGCTAACAAATGACAGGCTTTTATTTAATTCCATCCAAGCAACTTATTGATATTGACATTGTCAAATAATCAAAGATTTATTTTTAATATTGGAATAAAAGCAGGCTTTGATTTAAAGTATTAGGGTAAAGTAATCAATGGCACTGGAATTGTCTTCAGCATTTTCTCAAAGAGACCAATGATGTTTCAGTTGTCCAGAGCCTTGGTCAGATCTTTGTCTGAAATACAAACAACACAAAGGCAAAAAACATTGTATGGTCAAAATCTGCAAAAGAAGTTAAAAATGCTGGAAATATTCCACAGGTCTCGAGGGAACTGTGGCGAGAACAAATTATTATTTAACAAAAATATGAAACACACAATATAAATTCAAAAATTACAAACCCACTGACTCCCATAGCTATCTAGACTACACTTCTTCCCACCCTGCTTCCTATAAAGACTCTATCCCCTACTCCCAATTCCTCTGTCTACGCCGGATCTGCACCCAGGATGAGGTTTTCCATACCAGGGCATCAGAGATGTCCTAATTCTTTAGGAAACAGGAGCTCCCCTCTTCCATTATAGATGAGGTTCTCACTAGGGCCTCCTTGATATACCTCAGTTCCACTCTTGCTCCCCTCCCCACATTTGTAACAAGGACAGTCCCCCTTGTCCTCAACTTCCACCCCATCAGCCATTTCATACAGCACATAATCCTCCAACATTTTCACCACCTCCAACTGGATCGCACTACTGGCAACATCTTCGCATCTCTACCCCTTTCTGCTTTCCACAGAAACCATTCCCTCCGCAACTCCCTGGTCAACTCATCCCTTCCCATCCAAACCACCCCCTCCCAAGGTACTTTTCTCTACAACTGCAGGAGATGCAATACCTGTCCCTTTACCTCTCCCCTCAACTCCATTCAAGGATCCCAACAGTCTTTTCAGGTGAGGCAGAGGTTCACCTCCACCTCCTCCAACCTCATCTACTGTATCCGCTGTTCCAGGTATCAACTCATGTACATGGGTGAGACGAAGCGCAGGCTCGGCGATCGTTTCGCTGAACACCTCCACTCAGTCCGCCTTAACCTACCTGATCTCCCAGTGGCTCAGCACTTCAACTCCCCCTCCCATTTGCCAAATTGGAGGAACAGCACCTCATATTTCGCTTGAGTAGCTTACTCCATAACGCCTACCCCAGTAGTATGAACATTGACTTCTCTAACTTTAAATAGCCCTTGCTTTCCCTCTCTCTCCATCCCCTCCACCTTCCCAGTTCTCCCACCAGTCTTACTGTCTCCGACTACATTCTATCTCTGTTCTACCCATTCCCCTGACATCAGTCTGAAGAAGGGTCTCGACCCGAAATGTCACCCATTCCTTCTCTCCAGAGATGCTGCCTGTACCACTGAGTTACTGTGTCGACCTTCTATTTGAAGCACACAGCAGGTCAAGCAGCACCTGCAGAGGGAGAAAAAGTGGTAACGTTTCAAACTAACAGCCTTTTACACTTTATGTTGGTAACATTGGATCAATGCATTTAGCTTTGAATACCAAACATCAGGAGTGATAAATGATATCCTTGGAGGAGGTCCAGCGCAGACGTACTTTAAGCTACTGCAGACATTTTTGTTTAAATTGATCCTCCCGTTTCCTTTGGGGTAATTTAACTGTCTTTCTTGAGGTTTGGTATGTAAAGATGAAATCAGGTTCGGATAAAAGATGGGATATTGCCTGGACCCTCAGAGTGAAAGTTGCAGGATGCGGGCAATACTCCGAGTTTGAGCGCTACTTTCATTTTGGACACTAAACACAAGGACAGGTGGGAAAGAGCATTCAAGGTGCAATCAAACGGGCTGTACATTTTCAATACTCACTAGAGTAAATCCCTAACATCTCCATTGTTTTGCTGCTGTGTTATGTTTTATTCCAGTTTCAGTTTAGTTTTTTGACACGTGTACCAAGTTCCAGTGAAAAGCTTTTGTAGCCTGCGAACCAGTCAGCAGGAATGCAATACATGATTACAGTCAAGCCATTTACAGTGTATAGATACATGATAAGAAAATAACATTTAGTGCAAGGTAAAGCCAGTAAAGTCTGATCAAAGATAGTCCAAGGGTCATCAATGAAGTAGATTGTTCAGCGCTGCTCTCTGGTTGTTCTAGGATGATTTAGTTGCCTGATAACAGCTGGGAAGAAACTGTCCCTGAATCTGGAGGTGTGGTTTCAACACTTCTATACCTTTTGCCCAATGAGAGCAGGGAGAAGAGGGAGTGGCCAGGGTATGACTCATGCTTGATTATGCCAAAGCAGCATGATGTATATCCACCAGATTGGACCAAACCAAGTGAAGCATCACTTCCTCATGTACAGATTCCTGCCTACTTCAGTTGAAAGCCTTAATGTTTGACTTAATTAGGTATTCAAAAATGAGTTCCTCATCACTTTTGGTGCTAAAAAGATGCCGTGAATTATTTTAGTTAGTTTAGTTGAATTAGTTTAGTTTAGAGATACAGTGCGGATACAGGCGCTTTCGCCCATCATGTCCACACCGACTAGCGATCCCCACATAATAACACTTTTCTACATACACTAGGGACATAGAAACATAGAAACATAGAAACATAGAAATTAGGTGCAGGAGTAGGCCATTCGGCCCTTCGAGCCTGCACCGCCATTCAATATGATCATGGCTGATCATCCAACTCAGTATCCTGTACCTGCCTTCTCTCCATACCCCCTGATCCCTTCAGCCACAAGGGCCACATCCAACTCTTAAATATGGCCAACAAACTGGCCTCAACTACCTTCTGTGGCAGAGAATTCCACAGATTCACCACTCTCTGTGTGAAAAATGATTTTCTCATCTCGGTCCAAAAAAAACTTCCCCCTTGCGTAAGGATTTTAAAGGAGTGAATTGGGACACTTTGTTTCATGGGAAGATGTAGAAGAGAAATGGAGGACATTTAAAGGGGAAATTGTAAGAGTACAGAATCTTTATGTCCCTGTTAGGTTGAAAGGAAATAGTAAAAATTGGAAAGAGCCATGGTTTTCAAGGGAATTGGACACTTGTTTCGAAAAAAAGAGAGATATCTACAATAATTTATAGGAGGCATGGAGTAAATGAGGTGCTAGAGGAGTATAAAGAATGTAAAAAGAATCTTAAGAAAAAAATTAGGAAGGCTAAAAGAAGATATGAGGTTGCTTTGGCAAGAAAGGTGAAAGTAAACCCAAAGGGTTTCTACAGCTATATTAATAGCAAAGGATAACGAGGGATAAAATTGGACCATTAAAGAACCAGAATGGACAGCTATCCAGAGCCAAAAGAGATGGGGGGAGATATTGAACAATTTCTTTTCTTCGGTATTCACCAAGGAGAAGGATATTGAACTCGGTGAGTTAAGGGGAAAAGTAGAGTAGCTATGGAAACTATGAGATTCAAAGAGGAGGAAGTACTGACACTTTTGAAAAATATAAAAGTGGATAAGTCTCCAGGTCCTGACACGATATTCCCTAGGACATTGAGGGAAGTTAGTGTAGAATTAGCAGGACTATGACAGAAATATTTCAAATGTCATTAGAAACGGGAATAGTGCCGGAGGATTGGCGTACTGCGCATGTTGTTCCATTGTTTAAAAAGGGTTCAAAGAATAAACCTAGCAATTATAGACCTATTAGTTTGAGGTCAGTGGTGGGCAAATGAATGGAAAGGATACTTTAGAGATAATATATATAAGCAATCTGGATAAACAGGGTCTGATCAGGAACAGTCAACATGGATTTGTGCCTGGAAGGTCATGTTTGACAAACTTTCTTGAATTTTTGAAGCGATAACTAGGGAAATTGATGAGGGTAAAGCAGTGGATGTTGTCTACATGGATTTCAGTAAGGCCTTTGACAAGGTTCCCCATGGAAGGTTGTTAGGAAGGTTCAATCTTGGGTGTTAATGGCGGAGTAGCAAGATGGATTCAACAGTGGTTGAATGGAGATGTCAGAGAGTAATGGTGGATGGCTGTTTGTCAGGTTGGAAGCCGGTGACCAGTGGGGTACCTCAGGGATCTGTGTTGGGTCCACTGTTGTTTGTCATGTACATCAATGATCTGATGATGGGGTGGAAAATTGGATAAGTAAGTATGCAGATGATACTAAGATAGGTGGTGTTGTGGATAATGAAGTAGATTTTCAAAGTCTACAGAGAGATTTGGACCATTTGGAAAAGTGGGCTGAAAGATGGCAGATGGAGTTTAATGCTGTTAAGTGTGAAGTGCTACATCTTGGCAGGACAAATCAAAATAGGAAGTACATGGTAAATGGTAGGGAATTGAGGAATGCTGTGGAGCAGAGGGATCTAGGAATAACTGTGCATAGTTCCCTGAAGGTGGAATCGCATGTAGATAGGGTGGTCAAGAAAGCCATTGGTGTGCTGGCCTTTATAAATCAGAGCATTGAATATAGGAGTAGGGAAGTAATGTTAAAATTGTACAAGGCATTGGTAAGACCAATTCTGGAGTATGGTGTACAATTTTGGTCGCTTAGTTTATAGGAAGGATGTCAACAAAATAGAGAGAGTACAGAGGAGATTTACTACAATGTTGCCAGGGTTCCAGCAACTATGTTACAGAGAAAGGTTGAACAAGTTAGGTCTTTATTCTTTGGAGCGCAGAAAGTTAAGGGGGACTTGATTGAGGTCTTTAAAATGATGAAAGGGATAGACAGAAGTTTAGGGGTAATGTGGGGGAACTTCTTTACTCAGAGGGTGGTGGCTGTGTGGAATGAGCTTCCAGCAGAAGTGGTGGAGGCAGGATCGATTTTAACATTTAAGAGTAAAGTGGATAGGTATATGGACGTGACGGGAATGGAGGGTCTGAGTGCAGATAGATGGGTCTAGGGGAAAACAAATGGTCGGCACGGACTGGAAGGGCCGAGAGGGCCTGTTTCCGTGCTGTAATTGTTATATGGTTATATGGTTATATGGTTTATCCTTAAACTGTGACCCCTTGTCCTGGACTTCCCCAACATCGGGAACAATCTTCCTGCATCTAGCCTGTCCAACCCTTTAAGAATTTTGTAAGTCTCTATGAGATCACCCTCAATCTTCTAAATTCCAGCGAGTACAAGCCGAGTCTATCCAGTCTTTCTTCATATGGAAGTTGTGCCTTCCCAGGAATCAGTCTGGTGAACCTTCTCTGTACTCCATCTATGGCAAGAATGTCTTTCCTCAGATTAGGAGACCAAAACTGTACGCAATACTCCAGGTGTGGCCTCACCAAGACCCTGTACAACTGCAGTAGAAACCTCCCTGCTCTTGTACTCAAATCCTTTTTGCTATGAATGCCAACATACCATTCGCTTTCTTCACTGCCTGCTGCACCTGCATGCCTACTTTCAATGACTGGTGTACCATGACACCCAGGTCTCGCTGCATCTCCCCTTTTCCTAATCGGCCACCATTCAAATAATAGTCTACCTTCCTGTTTTTTGCCACCAAGTGGATAACCTCACATTTATCCACATTATACTGCATCTGCCATGCATTTGCCCACTTTCCCAGTCTATCCAAGTCATCCTGCAGCCTCCTAGCATCCTCCTCACAGCTAACACTGCCCCCCAGCTTCGTGTCATCCGCAAACTTCGAGATGTTACATTTAATTCCCTCGTCCAAATCATAAATGTATATTGTAAATAGCTGGGGTCCCAGCACTGAGCCTTGCGGCACCCCACTAGTCACTGTCTGCCATCCTGAAAAGGACCCGTTCACTCCTACTCTTTGCTTCCTGTCTCCCAGCCAGTTCTCTATCCACATCAATACTGAACCACCAATACGTGTGCTTTAAGTTTGTATACCAATCTCTTGTGTGGGACCTTGTCGAAAGCCTTCTGAAAGTCCATATACAACACATCCACTGCTTCTCCCTTATCCACTCTACTAGTTACATCCTCCAAAAATTCAATAAGATTCGTCAGACATGATTTTACCCTTCGTAAATCCATGCTGACTTTGTCCAATGATTTCACCACTTTCAAAATGCACTGCTATCCCATCTTTAATAATTAACTCTAGCAGTTTCCCCACTACCGATGTTAGACTAACTGGTCTGTAATTCCCCGTTTTCTCTCTCCCTCCCTTTTTAAAAAGTGGGGTTACATTAGCTACCCTCCAATCCTCAGAAACTACTCCAGAATCTAAAGAGTTTTGAAAAATTATCACTAAGGCATCTGCTATTTTTGGGGCTACTTCCTTAAGTACCTTGGGATGCAGCCTATCTGGCCCTGGGGATTTATCGGCCTTTAATCCATTCAATTTACCCAACACCACTTTCCGGCTAACCTGGATTTCACTCATTTCCTCCATCTCATTTGACCCGCGATCCCCTGCTATTTCCGGCAAATTATTTATGTCTTCCTTAGTGAAGACAGAATCAAAGTAGTTATTCAATTGGTCTGCCATGTCCTTGTTCCCCATGATCAATTCACCCGTTTCTGACTGCAAGGGACCTACATTTGTTTTAACTAATCTTTTGCGCTTCACATAGCGATAAAAACTTTTGAAGTCAGTTTTTATGTTTCCTGACAGTTTTCTTTCATACTCCATTTTCCCTTTCCTAATTAAGCCCTTTGTCCTCCTCTGTTGGTTTCTGAATTTCTCCCAGTCCTCTGGTAGGCTGCTTTTTCTGGCTAATTTGTACACTTCATCTTTTTCTTTGATACTATCCCTGATTTCCCCATTTACAATTTACAATTTTACCATGCCAATTAACCTACAAACCTGTAGGTCTTTGGAGTGTGGGAGGCAACCAAAGATCTCGAAGAAAACCCACGCAGTTACAGGGAGAACATACAAACACCATACAGGTAGCACCCTTAGCCGGGATCAAACCAGGGTCTCTGGCACCGTAAGCGCTGTAAGGCAGCAACTCCACCGCTGCGCCGCCGTGCCACCCGCAGATTATTTGAAAACATTGAATAAATTAATGTGAATTGGGCGCAGGTGTAGATCACTCAACCTCTCGAATCTGCTGGGCCAGTTAATTAGACTATAACAAACCTAGTTGGAGGAAAGTAGGCTCAAGGCCAAAGCTGTAGCAACCATGATCTTATTAAATAACAGAGGAGACTTGCAAGACCAATTGGCCTGTTTTTGCTTCTTATAATTATGAGGAAATGCACATCTGCAAATCTACATCCCTCAGGTTTTGATATATTTTAATCCTCTATCTCACTCTTCTAAACTCCAGTGGTTAAAACGTATTCTGTCTAACCATTCACATAAAGCAACAACCCCATTCCAGGTGTAAGCTTAGTAAACCTTTTTTGAACTGCTTCCAAGCCACTAACAGATGTATATACTATAATAGAGATGCAGAACATGAATTTCCCACAATGTTCATGTAAGGTATAAATGATTGGATTCAGTGCTGTCATATTTCTACAATGACTCTTATGCATCATCTTTACAGTAAAATCCACAAGTGTCCAAGATTAGAGATGGAAGGATTCTGAAGAAGGGTTTCAGCCCAAAACGTCGCCTACCTCCTTTGCTCCTTAGATGCTGCTGCACCCGCTGAGTTTCTCAGCCTTTTGTGTGCCCTAGAGATGGAATATGTTCTGATGCATGATTCTACTAGTGAGAGAATCTCAAACGTGGGATGTAGTTACACAATAATGGGACAATAATTTTAAAGAGAGGTTTGTGGACATTTCTTTCCACAGATGGTAACGAGTGTCTGGTATTCTCTACCCCAGAGTGTAATAAAATGCATCAAAAGGCTCTTCAGCCCAACTCATCTCAGTTGTGGAGGTAAGATCCATGGACGTATTAAGGTGGAGGTAGGCAAATATTTGAATGATTGAGGAATTGACGGTGTGGGGAACTGGCACAGATGAGGAGATGAGGCCAGCATAGCTCAGCAATAATCATGCTGCAACACAGGCAGGTTTGATGGTTTCAGTGGCCTACTCCTGCTCCTATTTTCTTGTGTTCTTGTCTTTCTGTGTGTAATTGTAGCAAACTTTGACCGTGGATGCAGTGGATGAGTTGAGTATCGGAGGAGGGTGCTAAAAGGAAAGTTGAATGCAAACCGAGTAACCATTTTGCAATAATTTGGAAAGAATCTACACAAGAAGGGAATAATTTGCATATCTGGGAGCCTCTTAGTTTAGCCTTCATCATTTGATTTTTAGGCCTCCATAAAAGACCATATAATTTTTGTTCATTTTCATTACTTTTGTAGGAAGTAAAAGCAACATTTATTTATAGTTTAATTTATGATTTTCTTTTAATGTTCTCCCACTGAGCCAATTTTATGGCAGATCTGGCTTCAGCTGAGAGATAGCTTGGCTTTTCTCTTCTGTCCAGAAGTCACTTACGTCTTCTGTAAATGTTGGGCCATCTGTGCTATGTTATGTTTGGCCTTCCTCCCACCCGTGAGGAGAAGCTTAGCAGTTGCAAAGTTCAATTGATGTTAGGTTTAAAAAAAACTCAAAAATTGCTTCTGATGTTAAAATGGCACAATGCATTGTTTACTTTAAAAGGGCTACTCAAAGGAATACCTTAACAATGCACTTCGCCACTTGTCATCAACAGCAAAAGTCATAATTTACATTTGAATGTTGCATTTTACGTCATTCCTACTTAAAGCATGGTTGCTATCAGTACAATCTGTAAAAAAATATGAATCAAGGTTAAATTTAATCTGAGTCTCTTTGAGGTATTCTTGATTTGTTCAGCCATTTTTCTTTTCAGGCACCTTCGCTTTCTTCTGCCCACATCTTTAGCAACATCTTATTTCCGGCAGCACTTGGGACAAAATAAGTTACTGTTTTAAACCCGGTGGAGTTTTACAGCACCCGCGACAATTCAGTTAATATCTGAGTTAGTGATAATGACGTTTATAAATTAAAAACAGTATTATGTGATGCTGTGTTTAATTCCAGAATGTCATTGTGTGGTATGTAAAGGAAATTAAAACCATGATCACAGCAGGAGAAAAAAAATGAAGCATTGTACATATAAACCTAATGGATTATCTTGAAGAAATGTATGTTCCTTTCATATAAAATATAAGGTGCGAGCACCTATTTAGTCATACATAACTACTGAGCTGCATGCTAATTAGAGGAGGGGAAAAAGCTGTAATCCTCTATAGCTTGGTTCTGGTTTTTACAAAGGTGCTTGTCTGTTTTTAATCAAGACCAAATGGTGAACTTAGTTCCCAGCCTGAAAGTCGCTCGGAGAAACAGAGAGGAAGTTGTTCAAGGGAGGCAGAAAAGCAGGGGGAAAAAAGATAAACATATGATGGTTTCTGAAAGTCTTTTCATAAATGTGGATACATAAGCTGTGGGCAGTCCTAGTGATCCAATTCAGGCACTCTGTCAAACTGGAAAGCTCTGTATGCTGCGTGTCTTATGTCAGCACAATTCTAATATGCTCAAGATGGAGTTTGCCCTTGTGAATTTGCATTGGTGGTGGTTATCTATGGCTCTGGAGGATTCTCAGGAAAGGTAACAATGCATGTTAGCCACTCGAAAACCGCGACGCTTAATCTACAATTAAATAAATACAGCGCTCTCTTCAATTTTCTATTTTTAAACAAACTTTCTGATTGTGAGACAGATTTTATCATTAACACACGCTTTGTAACTTTGTGCACTCATTAATGCACTCTTTGAGTATGAAGAGACTGAACAGAATAGTGTTGCACGATGACTTGAGTCGCTACACATCTGCCATTATGGTATCTTCCCCCTTCGCTTTCTTTTACTTTCCTATTACTTTTTTTTCTCATGTACTCACTCACTCACACATGTATATAGTACTTGGAGGCAGGAAATAGTTTCCAGCCAGTCTGGGCCTGGTCATTGGGCCCCCTCACAAAACATTAGTTTCGTCTGAATTTTGGAGACAGGAGACGCTGGGAATAACTTGACAGGATTCGGTTCAGTTTAGTCTCATTCCAGCTGCAGTGTGTGTGCTCTCAGTATCACACGCTGAACAAAACGTCTTGCACTGGTCATTGATCTGACTAAAACAAACAAGAAAAAACCTTCTGGATTGGAATTGCGATCAGTTTGTGAAATAAAACATTGTTGGTCCTTTTGTGGCTGTGTATAACAAAGGTAAGACCTAATGTGAATCTGTGTTTTACAGTGCATCTCATAGTTCAAACTGTTGAAGTTCAAGACAGAATTATATTCGAAATGCTACACTTAAACTCGTCGTAAAAACATCAGCAAGCACCATGTCAGAGCGAGATGTGTAGATTACATTCACAATCCATTCAAAATCTGCTGATAAGTTCTGTGTACAGTTTTAAAACTAATTAATATCAGCAAAAATAAATGTTTCATTAGAGCTACAGATGAAAATAAAAATAACATTCCCTCTATTATTGACATTCCACTAAAATAAGGCATTCGCAAGTCCATAGAAATCGATACCCGTTTACAAAAACAGATTTGTTTTATCCACATAATTTGCAACATGTCTGTTTGCAACATTTTTGGAAACTATTTGGTTGCTTTTGCAAGCTGCCGGCATTTTGTAAAGCACAACATTTCACAACGAGTGCTTTGAGCATGTTATGTCAGGTTTATTTTAACTGCAGTTCAGCTGTAAAAAATCAGTGGTGTATCTGTGTCTATGTATCTCACTGAATCTAATGGATTATCTAGGAATGAGTGCTTCATCTCTGCCATATCCAGAAGGCCATTCAAAAGAAAATGATGTGATTTAAGTGTCTTTATAAGGCTGATGATTTTAAGATTGATACTTTTACTGATATTGAAATCTGGGTTTAGCATTTATGAGATATTGTGATGAAGGAGCATGAGTTTTGCGAGGTGAAGTGTTTTTTGTAACTATTATTTATTGTTCTTTTCCTCGGTGTGTGTTCGCATGTTTGTATTTCTAAACCAGATTCTCAGAGGACAAGTTATGTTGTCAATTTTGATTAAAGTAGGGGCATAGTCTCCACCAATAACTCAATAGGTAAATTTGTTACCCAGTGTGAATGATAGCCATGTCCCCCAGTGAAGCCTGCTCTCTATTTGCGTCAGCTGGG